>CM054112.1:11280559-12480559 GCA_028673005.1 Tanypteryx hageni
CTCACTCCTCCACACTCTCCCCTTTCCCCCCATCAATTTCCTCCCCTTTCTTCCTCCTCTCTTTTACTCACTCCTCCACACCTCTCCCCTTTCCCCCTTCAATTTCCTCCCTTTCTTCCTCCTCTCAGTTACTCACTCCTCCAACTCTCCCCTTTCCCCCTTCAATTTCCTCCCCTTTCTTCCTCCTCTCTTTACTCACTCCTCCACACTCTCCCCTTTCCCCCTTCAATTTCCTCCCCTTTCTTCCTCCTCTCTTTACTCACTCCTCCAAACTCTCCCCTTTCCCCCTTCAATTTCCTCCCCTTTCTTCCTCCTCTCTTTACTCACTCCTCCACTCTCTCCCTTTCCCCCTTCAATTTCCTCCCTTTATTCCTCCTCTCTTTACTCACTCCTCCACACTCTCCCCTTTCCCCCTTCAATTTCCTCCCCTTTCTTCCTCCTCTCTTTACTCACTCCTCCACACTCTCCCCTTTCCCCCTTCAATTTCCTCCTCTTTCTTCCTCTTCTCTTTACTCACTCCTCCACACTCCCCTTTCCCCTTCAATTCCTCCCCTTCTCCCTCTCCTTTCTCAATCCTCCACACTCCCCTTTCCCCCTTCAATTTCCTCCCTTTCTTCCTCCTCTCTTTACTCACTCCTCCACACTCTCCCCTTTCCCCCTTCAATTTCTCCCTTTCTTCCTCCCTCTTACTCACTCCTCCACTCTCTCCCTTTCCCCCTTCATTTCCTCCACTTTATTCCTCCTCTCATTACTCACTCCTCCACACTCTCCCCTTTCCCCCTTCAATTTCCTCCCGTTTCTTCCTCCTCTCTTTACTCACTCCTCCACACTCTCCCCTTTCCCCCTTCAATTTCCTCCTCTTTCTTCCTCCTCTCTTTACTCACTCCTCCACACTCTCCCCTTTCCCCCTTCAATTTCCTCCCCTTTCTTCCTCCTCTCTTTACTCACTCCTCCACACTCTCCCCTTTCCCCCTTCAATTTCCTCCCCTTTCTTCCTCCTCTCTTTACTCACTCCTCCACACTCTCCCCCTTTCCCCCTTCAATTTCCTCCCCTTTATTCCTCCTCTCTTTACTCACTCCTCCACACTCTCCCCTTTCCCCCTTCAATTTCCTCCCCTTTTTTCCTCCTCTCTTTACTCACTCCTCCACACTCTCCCCTGTCCCCCTTCAATTTCCTCCCCTTTCTTCCTCCTCTCTTTACTCACTCCTCCAGCACTCTCCCCTTTCCCCCTTCAATTTCCTCCCCTTTCTTCCTCCTCTCTTTACTCACTCCTCCACACTCTCCCCTTTCCCCCTTCAATTTCTCCCCTTTCTTCCCTCCTCTTTACTCACTCCTCCACTCTCTCCCCTTTCCCCCTTCAATTTCTCCCCTTTCTTCCTCCTCTCTTTATCTCTCTCCTCCACACTCTCCCCTTTCCCCCTTAAATTTCCTCCCCTTTCTTCCTCCTCTCTTTACTCACTCCTCCACTCTCTCCCTTTCCCCTTCAATTTCCTCCCCTTTACTCCTCCTCTCTTTACTCACTCCTCCACACTCTCCCCTTTCCCCTTCAATTTTCTCCCCTTTCTTCCTCCTCTCTTTACTCACTCCTCCACACTCTTCCCTTTCCCCCATCAATTTCCTCCCCTTTCTTTCTCCTCTCTTTACTCACTCCTCCACACTCTCCCCTTTCCCCCTTCAATTTCCTCCCCTTTATTCCTCCTCTCTTTACTCACTCCTCCACACTCTCCCCTTTCCCCCTTCAATTTCCTCCCCTTTCTTCCTCCTCTCTTTACTCACTCCTCCACACTCTCCCCTTTCCCCCTTCAATTTCCTCCCCTTTATTCCTCCTCTCTTTACTCACTCCTCCACACTCTCCCCTTTCCCCTTCAATTTCCTCCCTTTCTTCCTCCTCTCTTTACTCACTCCTCAACACTCTCCCCTTTCCCCCTTCAATTTCCTCCCCTTTATCCTCCTCTCTTTACTCACTCCTCCACACTCTCCCCTTTACCCCTTCAATTTCCTCCCCTTTCTTCCTCCTCTCTTTACTCACTACTCCACACTCTCCCCTTTCCCCCTTCAATTTCCTCCCCTTTCTTCCTCCTCTCTTTACTCACTCCTCCACACTCTCCCCTTTCCCCCTTCAATTTCCTCCCCTTTCTTCCTAATCTCTTTACTCACTCCTCCACACTCTCCTCTTTCCCAGATCAATTTCCTCCCCTTTCTTCCTCCTCTCTTTACTCACTCCTCCACACTCTCCCCCTTTTCCCCCTTCAATTTCCTCCCCTTTAGTCCTCCTCTCTATACTCACTCCTCCACACTCTCCCCTTTCCCATTTCAATTTCCTCCCCTTTCTTCCTCCTCTCTTTACTCACTCCTCCACTCTCTCCCCTTTCCCCTTCAATTTCCTCCCCTTTATTCTTCCTCTCTTTACTCACTCCTCCACACTCTCCCCTTTCCCACTTCAATTTCCTCCCCTTTATTCCTCCTCTCTTTACTCACTCCTCCACACTCTCCTCTTTCCCCCTTCAATTTCCCTCCCCTTTATTCCTCCTCTATTTTCTCACTCCTCCACACTCTCCCCTTTCCCCCTTCAATTTCCTCCCCTTTCTTCCTCCTCTCTTTACTCAATCCTCCACACTCTCCATTTTCCCCTTCCATTTCCTCCCCTTTCTTCCTCCTCTCTTACTCACTCCTCCACACTCTCCCCTTTCCCCCTTCAATTTCCTCCCCTTTCTTCCTCCTCTCTTTACTCACTCCTCCACTCTCTCCCTTTTCCCCCTGTCAATTTCCTCCCATTTATTCCTCCTCTCTTTACTCACTCCTCCACACTCTCCCCTTTCCCCCTTCAATTTCCTCCCCTTTCTTCATCCTCTCTTTACTTACTCCTCCACTCTCTCCCCTTTCCCCCTTCAATTTCCTCCCATTTCTTCCTCCTCTCTTTACTCACTCCTCAACACTCTCCCCTTTCCCCCTTCAATTTCCTCCCCTTTATTCCTCCTCTCTTTACTCACTCCTCCACACTCTCCCCTTTTTTCCCTTCAATTTCCTCCCCTTTTTTCTTCCTCTCTTTACTCACTCCTCCACACTCTCCCCTTTCCCCCTTCAATTTCCTCCCCTTTCTTCCTCCCTCTCTTTAATCACTCCTCCACTCTCTCCCCTTTCCCACTTCAATTTCCTCCCCTTTCTTCCTCCTCGCTTTACTCACTCCTCCACACTCTCCCTTTCCCCCTTCAATTTCCTCCCCTTTCTTCCTCCTCTCTTTACTCACTCCTCCGTGCTCTCCCCTTTCCCCCTTCAATTTCCTCCCCTTTCTTCCTCCTCTCTTTACTCACTCCTCCACATTCTCCCCTTTCCCCCTTCAATTTCCTCCCCTTTCTTCCTCCTCTCTTTACTCACTCCTCCAAACTCTCCCCTTTCCCCCTTCAATTTCCTCCCCTTTCTTCCTCCTCTCTTTACTCACTCCTCCACTCTCTCCCTTTTCCCCCTTCAATTTCCTCCACTTTATTCCTCCTCTCTTTACTCACTCCTCCACACTCTCCCCTTTCCCCCTTCAATTTCCTCCCCTTTCTTCCTCCTCTCTTTACTCACTCCTCCACACTCTCCCCTTTCCCCTTCAATTTCCTCCTCTTTCTTCCTCCTCTCTTTACTCACTCCTCCACACTCTCCCCCTTTCCCCCTTCAATTTCCTCCCCTTTCTTCCTCCTCTCTTTACTCACTCCTCCACACTCTCCCCTTTCCCCCTTCAATTTCCTCCCCCTTTCTTCCTCCTCTCTTTACTCACTCCTCCACACTCTCCCATTTCCCCCTTCAATTTCCTCCCCTTTTATTCCTCCTCTCTTTACTCACTCCTCCACACTCTCCCCTTTCCCCCTTCAATTTCCTCCCTTTTTTCCTCCTCTCTTTACTCACTCCTCCACACTGCTCCCCTTTCCCCCTTCAATTTCCTCCCCTTTCTTCCTCCTCTCTTTACTCACTCCTCCACACTCTCCCCTTTCCCCCTTCAATTTCCTCCCTTTCTTCCTCCTCTCTTTACTCACTCCTCCACACTCTCCCCTTTCCCCCTTCAATTTCCTCCCCTTTCTTCCTCCTCTCTTTACTCACTCCTCCACTCTCTCCCCTTTCCCCCTTCAATTTCCTCCCCTTTCTTCCTCCTCTCTTTACTCACTCCTCCACACTCTCCCCTTTCCCCCTTAAATTTCCTCCCTTTCTTCCTCCTCTCTTTACTCACTCCTCCACTCTCTCCCCTTTCCCCCTTCAATTTCCTCCCCTTTAC
This sequence comes from Tanypteryx hageni, assembly GCA_028673005.1. NCBI lineage: Eukaryota > Metazoa > Arthropoda > Insecta > Odonata > Petaluridae > Tanypteryx > Tanypteryx hageni. The sequence goes on from CM054112.1 coordinate 11,284,813, forward strand.
TCCTCCTCTCTTTACTCACTCCTCCACACTCTCCCCTTTCCCCCTTCAATTTTCTCCCCTTTCTTCCTCCTCTCTTTACTCACTCCTCCACACTCTTCCCTTTCCCCCATCAATTTCCTCCCCTTTCTTTCTCCTCTCTTTACTCACTCCTCCACACTCTCCCCTTTCCCCCCTTCAATTTCCTCCCCTTTATTCCTCCTCTCTTTACTCACTCCTCCACACTCTCCCCTTTCCCCCTTCAATTTCCTCCCCTTTCTTCCTCCTCTCTTTACTCACTCCTCCACACTCTCCCCTTTCCCCCTTCAATTTCCTCCCCTTTATTCCTCCTCTCTTTACTCACTCCTCCACACTCTCCCCTTTCCCCCTTCAATTTCCTCCCCTTTCTTCCTCCTCTCTTTACTCACTCCTCAACACTCTCCCCTTTCCCCCTTCAATTTCCTCCCCTTTATTCCTCCTCTCTTTACTCACTCCTCCACACTCTCCCCTTTACCCCTTCAATTTCCTCCCCTTTCTTCCTCCTCTCTTTACTCACTACTCCACACTCTCCCCTTTCCCCCTTCAATTTCCTCCCCTTTCTTCCTCCTCTCTTTACTCACTCCTCCACACTCTCCCCTTTCCCCCTTCAATTTCCTCCCCTTTCTTCCTAATCTCTTTACTCACTCCTCCACACTCTCCTCTTTCCCAGATCAATTTCCTCCCCTTTCTTCCTCCTCTCTTTACTCACTCCTCCACACTCTCCCCTTTCCCCCTTCAATTTCCTCCCCTTTATTCCTCCTCTCTATACTCACTCCTCCACACTCTCCCCTTTCCCCCTTCAATTTCCTCCCCTTTCTTCCTCCTCTCTTTACTCACTCCTCCACATTCTCCCCTTTCCCCCTTCAATTTCCTCCCCTTTATTCTTCCTCTCTTTACTCACTCCTCCACACTCTCCCCTTTCCCACTTCAATTTCCTCCCCTTTCTTCCTCCTCTCTTTACTCACTCCTCCACACTCTCCTCTTTCCCCCTTCAATTTCCTCCCCTTTATTCCTCTCTATTTTCTCACTCCTCCACACTCTCCCCTTTCCCCCTTCAATTTCCTCCCCTTTCTTCCTCCTCTCTTTACTCAATCCTCCACACTCCATTTTCCCCCTTCCATTTCCTCCCCTTTCTTCCTCCTCTCTTTACTCACTCCTCCACACTCTCCCCTTTCCCCCTTCAATTTCCTCCCCTTTCTTCCTCCTCTCTTTACTCACTCCTCCACTCTCTCCCCTTTCCCCCTTCAATTTCCTCCCCATTTATTCCTCCTCTCTTTACTCACTCCTCCACACTCTCCCCTTTCCCCCTTCAATTTCCTCCCCTTTCTTCCTCCTCTCTTTACTCACTCCTCCACACTCTCCCCTTTCCCCCTTCAATTTCCTCCCTTTCTTCCTCCTCTCTTTATTCACTCCTCCACACTCTCCCCTTTCCCCCTTCAATTTCCTCCCCTTTCTTCCTCCTCTCTTTACTCACTCCTCCACACTCTCCCCTTTCCCCCTTTAATTTCCTCCCCTTTCTTCCTCCTCTCTTTACTCACTCCTCCACACTCTCCCCTTTCCCCCATCAATTTCCTCCCCTTTATTCCTCCTCTCTTTACTCACTCCTCCACACTGCTCCCCTTTCCCCCTTCAATTTCCTCCTCTTTCTTCCTCCTCTCTTTACTCACTCCTCCACACTCTCCCCTTTCCCCCTTCAATTTCCTCCCCTTTCTTCCTCCTCTCTTTACTCACTCCTCCACTCTCTCCCCTTTCCCCCTTCAATTTCCTCCCCTTTATTCCTCCTCTCTTTACTCACTCCTCCACACTCTCCCTTTCCCCCTTCAATTTCCTCCCCTTTCTTCCTCCTCTCTTTACTCACTCCTCCACACTCTCCCATTTCCCTTTTCAATTTCCTCCCCTTTCTTCCTCCTCTCTTTACTCACTCCTCCACTCTCTCCCCTTTCCCCCATCAATTTCCTCCCCTTTCTTCCTCCTCTCTTTACTCACTCCTCCACACTCTCCCCTTTCCCCCTTCAATTTCCTCCCCTTTCTTCCTCCTCTCTTTACTCACTCCTTCCACACTCTCTCCTTTCCCCCTTCAATTTCCTCCCCTTTATTCCTCCTCTCTTTACTCACTCCTCCACACTCTCCCCTTTCCCCCTTCAATTTCCTCCCCTTTCTTCCTCCTCTCTTTACTCACTCCTCCACACTCTCCCCTTTCCCCCTTCAATTTCCTCCCCTTTATTCCTCCTCTCTTTACTCACTCCTCCACACTCTCCCCTTTCCCCTTCAATTTCCTCCCCTTTCTTCCTCCTCTCTTTACTCACTCCTCCACACTCTCCCCTTTCCCCCTTCAATTTCTCCCATTTATTCCTCCTCTCTTTACTCACTCCTCCACACTCTCCCCTTTCCCCCATCATTTCCTCCCCTTTCTTCCTCCTCTCTTTACTCACTCCTCCACACTCTCCCCTTCCCCCTTCAATTTCCTCCCCTTTCTTCCTCCTCTCTTTACTCACTCCTCCACACTCTCCCCTTTTCCCCTTCAATTTCCTCCCCTTTCTTCCTCCTCTCTTTACTCACTCCTCCACTCTCTCCCCTTTCCCCCTTCAATTTCCTCCCCTTTTTCCTCCTCTCTTTACTCACTCCTCCACACTCTCCCCTGTCCCCCTTCAGTTTCCTCCCCTTTTTCCTCCTCTCTTTACTCACTCCTCCACACTCTCCCCTTTCCCCCCTTCAATTTCCTCCCCTTTCTTCCTCCTCTCTTTACTCACTCCTCCACACTCTCCCCTTTCCCCCTTCGATTTCCTCCCCTTTCTTCCTCCTCTCTTTACTCACTCCTCCACACTCTCCCCTTTCCCCCTTCAATTTCCTCCCCTTTCTTCCTCCTCTCTTTACTCACTCCTCCACACTCTCCCCTTTCCCCCTTCAATTTCCTCCCCTTTCTTCCTCCTCTCTTTACTCACTCCTCCACACTCTCCCCTTTCCCCCTTCAATTTCCTCCCCTTTATTCCTCCTCTCTTTACTCACTCCTCCACACTCTCCCCTTTCCCCCTTCAATTTCCTCCCCTTTCTTCCTCCTCTCTTTACTCACTCCTCCACATTCTCCCCTTTCCCCCTTCAATTTCCTCCCCTTTATTCCTCCTCTCTTTACTCACTCCTCCACACTCTCCCCTTTCCCCCTTCAATTTCCTCCCCTTTCTTCCTCCTCTCTTCACTCTCCCCTTTCCCCCTTCAATTTCCTCCCCTTTCTTCCTCCTCTCTTTACTCACTCCTCCACACTCTCCCCTTTCCCCCTTCAATTTCCTCCCCCTTTCTTCCTTCTCTCTTTACTCACTCCTCCACTCTCTCCCCTTTCCCCCTTCAATTTCCTCCCCTTTCTTCCTCCTCTCTTTACTCACTCCTCCACACTATCCCCTTTCCCCCTTCAATTTCCTCCCCTTTCTTCCTCCTCTCTTTACTCACTCCTCCACACTCTCCCCTTTCCCCCTTCAATTTCCTCCTCTTTCTTCCTCCTCTCTTTACTCACTCCTCCACACTCTCCCCTTTCCCCCTTCAATTTCCTCCCCTTTATTCCTCCTCTCTTTACTCACTCCTCCACACTCTCCCCTTTCCCCCATCAATTTCCTCCCCTTTATTCCTCCTCCCTTTACTCATTCCTCCACACTCTCCCCTTTCCCCCTTCAATTTCCTCCCCTTTCTTCCTCCTCTCTTTACTCACTCCTCCACACTCTCCCCTTTCCCCCTTCAATTTTCTCCCCTTTTTCCTCCTCTCTTTACTCACTCCTCCACACTCTCCCCTTTCCTCCATCAATTTCCTCCCCTTTCTTCCTCCTCTCTTTACTCACTCCTCCACACTCTCCCCTTTCCCCCTTCAATTTCCTCCCCTTTATTCCTCCTCTCTTTACTCACTCCTCCACACTCTCCCCTTTCCCCCTTCAATTTTCTCCCCTTTCTTCCTCCTCTCGTTACTCACTCCTCCACACTGTCCCCTTTCCCCCATCAAATTCCTCCCCTTTCTTCCTCCTCTCTTTACTCACTCCTCCACACTCTCCTCTTTCCCCCTTCAATTTCCTCCCCTTTCTTCCTCCTCTCTTTACTCACTCCTCCACACTCTCCCTTTCCCCCTTCAATTTCCTCCCCTTTATTCCTCCTCTCTTTACTCACTCCTCCACACTCTCCCTTTCCCCCTTCAATTTCCTCCCCTTTCTTCCTCCTCTCTTTACTCACTCCTCCACACTCTCCCCTTTCCCCCTTCAATTTCCTCCCCTTTATTCCTCCTCTCTTCTACTCCTCCGCACTCTCCCCTTTCCCCCTTCAATTTCCTCCCCTTTCTTCCTCCTCTCTTTACTCACTCCTCCACTCTCTCCCCTTTCCCCCTTCAATTTCCTCCCTTTCTTCCCTCCTCTCTTTACTCACTCCTCCACACTCTCCCCTTTCCCCCTTCAATTTCCTCCCCTTTCTTCCTCCTCTCTTTACTCACTCCTCCACTCTCTCCCCTTTCCCCCTTCAATTTCCTCCCCTTTCTTCTCCTCTCTTTACTCACTCCTCCACTCTCTCCCCTTTCCCCCTTCAATTTCCTCCCCTTTCTTCCTCCTCTCTTTACTCACTCCTCCACTTCTCTCCCCTTTCCCCCTTCAATTTCCTCCCCTTTCTTCCTCCTCTCTTTACTCACTCCTCCACACTCTCCCCTTTCCCCCTTCAATTTTCTCCCCTTTCTTCCTCCTCTCTTTACTCACTCCTCCACTCTCTCCCCTTTCCCCCTTCAATTTCCTCCCCTTTCTTCCTCCTCTCTTACTCACTCCTCCACACTCTCCCCTTTCCCCCTTCAATTTTCTCCCCTTTCTTCCTCCTCTCTTTACTCACTCCTCCACACTCTCCCCTTTCCCCCATCAATTTCCTCCCCTTTATTCCTCCTCTCTTTACTCACTCCTCCACTCTCTCCCCTTTCCCCCTTCAATTTCCTCCCCTTTCTTCCTCCTCTCTTTACTCACTCCTCCACTCTCTCCCCTTCCCCCCTTCAATTTCCTCCCCTTTCTTCCTCCTCTCTTTTACTCACTCCTCCACACTCTCCCATTCCCCCTTCAATTTTCTCCCCTTTCTTCCTCCTCTCTTTACTCACTCCTCCACTCTCTCCCCTTTCCCCCCTTCAATTTTCTCCCCTTTCTTCCTCCTCTCTTTACTCACTCCTCCACTCTCCCTTCCTTTTATCTCTCCACTCTCCTATTTATTCCTCCATTCCCCTGCACTTTCTTCCTTCACTCTCCTCTCCTTTCTCCTCTCCTCCACTTTCTCCATCATCTCCATTATCCACCCATTCTCCTCCCCCTTTCTCCTCCCACCGCCTCATTTCGAGGGCTCACCCCTTGTAGCCTAAGTGCCCCTAACCGCGCTTCTCCGCAACTTCCTTTCTATCTCTTTTTCCCTCTTTTATCTCTCTCTCTTTCTTTCCCTCTCTTTCTCTCTCTTAACCATTTTTACAACCCTCTCTCACACTCTTAACCCATCCTCTCACTTCCTTTTCCCTCATTTCTCTTCCATGTCACCCCCTGCCATCTACCGGCCCCACTTTGCCCGCTGCGACGGCCAATCGCTTTTTGTATGCTCTCCGGATCTTTTCTGGTCTTTATTTCCTGCCTTTCGTCGGCAGTTGAATGTAGCACGACACGGACAAATGAAGGCGGGAATTCGATTCCGTTATTAACATCTGAGGGATTTCGGTTTGCGTTTTTTCATCCCGTTCTACAAATCAGCGCGGAAGGGTTTTGTGGAATATTTTACCCCGACAGACAGGGTCAAATGAAACGCGACAGTCGATTTGTCGATCGTTTTTAAATACATTTTTATCACGAACCGTACTATTTAGTCTTCGATATTTTGTGTTTTTTATATAAATTTTATTTTAATTACGATTTCAGCTCTGCTAAGCTACACGTTTCATGAGGCTATTATGCTTTGCCATTTTTAATTGATGATTATAGTAAGTTTAGCATATTTTATATTGCAAAAAATGATGAAAGAATGATATACGTAAAGTATTCTACGTTTATGATATTTATTTAATGTAGAAACGAATATTTTTCATCTAAAGATATTCTAACGCATTGACAAAATATTGAAAACCGATAGTCAATTTTAGTGCTTACGGCGGTAATTAATATTACTGGTCGAAACGGAACAGGGAAGATATTTTTAGCCCCAAACTCGGGTCCGCTCTTGCAATTTATTCCGTTTGTTCATTTAGCACTTCAGGTAAGTGTCGCTGGAGAGAACGCTCTACAGCGGCGCAATGACAAATGGAATGTTCAGCGCGCAGGCCCTCGTACTTTGTCGAAACGCCCGCTTTTCCGAGCCGCCTCTGCATTGGCCAGGCAACAGAATTGCACGAATCCCCCATTTCCCCTTCGCTTCCCTAAGTACTTGATGGCGATGTCCTCTCCGGGGCAATCTCGAACCCATCTTCCCGTTCCACTTTCACACTTTTCTTCCCCTCTCTCCCTCCCCCCACTTTCTCTCGCACTCCTCCCCTCCTCACTATCAGTCCCCTCCTGTCTATCTCCCCCTCCTTCCCTACCTTTTCTCCACACCCACTTCCTCTTTCCCTCCTCCCCTACTGTCACTCTACCCCTCCTTCCCGCCCCCTACCTTTCTCTCCTCCACTTTATCTCCTCCACTTTCTCTCCCCCTCCTTCCCTCCTCTACCCATATCTCCCCCTCCACTTTCTCTTTCCCTCCTCCCCTCCTGTCTCTCTCACCCTCCTTCGCTTCCCTACCTTTATTCCCCCTCCACTTTCTCTGCCCCTCCTTCCCTCCTCACTATCAATCTCTAAATTTCGCCCGAATAAAGACGATTATCTATCTATCTATCTATCTATCAATCTCTCCTCCCTTCCCCTCCTCTCTCTCCCCTCATTCTCTCCCCTATCTTTCTCTCCCCCTTCTCTATCTTTCTCTCCAAATCCACTTCCTCTGTCCCTCCTTCCCTCCTCACTATCAATCCCTCCTCCCCTCCCGTCTCTCACCCCCTCTTTCCCTCCCCTACCTTTCTTTCCCCCTCCTTCCCTCCTCACAATCAATCCCTCCTCCCCTCCCCTCCCGTCTCTCTCCCCCTCATTCACGCCCCCACCTTTCTCTTCTCCACTTTCTCTCCCTCTCCTTCCCTCCCTTACCTTTCTCTCCCCCTCCTTCCCTCCACTACCTTTATCCCTCCTTCCCCTTTCTCGCCCACGCCATGCGCGCCTCCTTGACAATTATTCGGGTTACGTTCCCCTCGTCCTTTCAAGAACCGCAAAACGCTCCTTTTTCTCTTTTATTTCGAACCATCATCCATCCAGCGCCAAAAGTATCTCTCCGGACACCATATTTGCCGCCCTATGTCAAAACGTGTTTATTGACTGTTCTTTGTTCTTGATTCCGGCGTTTTCCTGTTGTTCGTGGCCGGTCTTGTAGGAAGGAGAGCACAAGGCCACTCTGCGTAAGAGGTCAGGTAAATTAACACCACAAGGAATGCTGAGCATTGTTGTCATGACGCAGCAAAATTCATCGAAATGTGAACCTTCGATTTATCGAGGGTCAGTCCCTGAGAAAATTTTAAGAAGCTTTATGCGCGTGTATACTTTTATGATCCTATTAAATTGCATAATCACGTGGATTAATTTATTTTTATAAACGTTTAAACCAATAAATGATTGGATTTATGAATGCATTCCCCTTAACTGTAGAGTATTTCTACTTCGTCGTTTCTCTCAACAAAATTCAAATGAATCGGTATAGCAATCACTCTTTGCCTCTATTGTCTCTCCGCTGAAATATCCTCTTGCATCAAAAGCTTCACAAATCCGTTTCTTCACGTTATTTGTGGCAAAAAATCTCGCTGATGAAATTTCTTCCCATGCCGAATACATCCTAAGCCCATCCATAAATATTCTTCCGATTTTGGAATGGATTCGTTGTTTTTCAAAACGGGGAAAATGGGGCCTTACACAGAGAAACGTTAATTGTGGCAATCGAAATAATTCCCAAATAAAATTAATTTTATCATTAAAAGTCGTGCTGTAGTTTTTGTTAAATTTTTATGGCAAAGTTAAAGGTTTTATTTTACCTATTATATAATATACGGCTTAAAATAACATTATCGATCGCTCAAGTCTAGGAAAAATAAGGCAGTTATTTTTGGGGGACTGTCTTTTTTCGAAATTTTATTTTCTAGATAAAGAAGAGATACAATGACCTTAACAAAGTTTGTGGCGATATTTTAGGATCGTTAATGTTTCTGCAATTCACTCTGAATGAAATTCGATCTTGCTGAAGAAGGAGAACCGCTTAACGTTTTACGGAGAAGTTGTAAACATTTTTCTTGAGTTGCGTAAGACGTTGAATTATCATTTCAGAAAACAGAATTCATCTCTTATAAAGAAAGTATTCTGCTCTATGGTAAGGTTTCTTTTTTGTGCGCTATTTTAAGTTATCCTTTATCCTTCCCGCTGGAATTCTGACCCAGATAATATTTTTCATTTATTCAGCGTAGTTTTCCAAAGCTTAAGTTTTTGCTTGAAAGCATTTTCAAGTACTTGGACAGTCTTCCTTACTTAACCGCTCTGGATACGTACGTTCGCTAATGGGTCCATGCAGAATTCATCAAGGGTGGCCATTATTCATGGAATCCTTAGGTCAGTATGTCACGCGTTATCTCCGATGGGTTTCCATTCTTTAAATTGAGAGGACAACAAGCACCGTCATCTAGTTACTTCATTATAAATAGCAAAAATCCTGGATTAAAGAATTCAATTTATTGACCACACATGAGGCAGATAATAGCGTTGTATTCTTTTTGAGACAAGAAGAATTTATAAACGGACTAAATGCCTCACTTTTTCAATGAGAAAAAATCTACTTTCATCTGGGAAGTGCAATTGTAAATACTACTTTGTAACTGTTAATATATTGTAGTACTTTAGTTAGGAATAGGTTTGAAAAAATTTATAAAACCAATCTAGGTGATTGTAAAAATTATTTTGTATACTAACTACCACAATATAAAACGCTAACTGGTCTTATGACCAATTTCTTACCATTGCTGAAATATAATAATAATTGTATAATCCATGAAAAGTAATTATTTTAGTTTTGGGCACCTCATAATGAAATTATTGTGTTATTTCAAATATAATATTAGTTGACCGGGGAAAAGTTGTTTTAAAAGGTAATATATAAACATGTAGTAACAATAAAAAAAATCATTTAGTGAAATTCTAAGAAAATACTTGTGCGTTAGATATTTTAGAAATTAACTCATTCCTTAAGAAAACCCCATCTACGAACGCAAAATTATCATCGCTTTAACGTACTAATTATTCTCACGCTGTAAATTTTAAACACAAAAATAAATGGCCTTTGTGCAGACAATTCATTCTCGGAAAAAGCTGTACTGGCTCTTTTACAAGACCAACGTATTCTTTCTTAAAAAAAGGATAAAATTTCCCCTTCAAGGCGCTCGCCTATACCTACTTGAATTGAAACCCACTCTTTTCGGAGAAAATAACATGCTTTTATTTCCTCTCTTTCTCAGGCAATTCTTTATCCCGATCTAATTCTACTCGTACCGTTATATTTCCTTTTTAATCCGTGATTGACGCCCACAAAAATACCCACTTCATTCGTCTCCGGATGAGGAAACTTGTCCTCTCTCCTTACAACGTTCTTTCTACCCAATATAACTATATATATATATATATATATATATATATATATATATATATATAACAACTTACGGAAAAGGAAAGGTAAAATGAATATATGGATGTCAACAAGGTGTTGGGATGAGGAAACCCAGTGAGCACTCACCAATCAGACGACTTCAGGTTGTTCTCTCTCTGTAGCTGAAGAAGGAGTAGTTCCGAAAGCTTTACGTTTGTGATGTTTCTGTGTTTTTGTGTTATTTTACGTGTGTCGCTTCGACATCCCCGGAGCCTCGCCAACCTGAAGTCGTCTGATTGGTGAGTGCTCACTGGGTTTCCTCATCCCAACACCTTGTTGACATCCATATATATATATATATATATATATATATATATATATATATACATATATATATATATATATATATATATATATATATATATATAGTTATATACTCACACACACCGTATTGCCCCGAATATAACGCGATGTTTTTTTCCCAAAAATGAAATTTTTAATGTAGCCCCCGCGTATTATTCGAGTACTAGTGATTTTAAGATATCGTAAAATCGTGTTTCGAAAAATCACCGTACAATCCTCACGCCTGTTTACGAGATACAAGATATTTGTTACATTGTAGACGCATTAAGCGTACATTACATTGTACTTGAAAAGCATCAGAGGCGAGAATAGATTTAGTTCAATCGGCGGCTGAACAATTCGATAGCCATTGCATTGAAGCTATAAGTGCGTTGGCATCTTCTTTGCAACTACCATAGCGAGTTTGCACCCATCCGTTTTTTTAACAATGGGTGACAAAAAGGGTGTTGATCTTGTTGAGAAAAACGTTCTTCCAAATCCCAGGTCATCAGAGGAATCCGATGATTTTATCACATGAATTTTAAAATAGTCGGAGGTAAATCGGTGTTGTTAAAATCCCCCGGACATGAGAAATCAAGGATAACTGTTATGCTTTCAGTCAGGGCCGACGGGAGAAAACTGACTTTCTACGTAATTTTAAATCGTAAAAGGATGCCAAAGGAAAAGTTACCGTAATCTTTCACGCGCGGGAGAAGAGCTGGATGAATGAGGAACTTGTGTTAGATTGGCTGAAGGTTGTTAGGGGTTGCGTTATATTCGAGGTTTAATTTTTCTTAAAAAACTTTCCAAAAATCTTAGGGACGCGTTATATTCGAAGTCGCTTCATATTCGGAACAATACGGTATACACGAGTTGCTGGTGCTTGCATACTGCAAACGCTTAAAAAATCACCATGCACCAACATATAAACTCCTAAATAAACCAACGCGACAGCATTTATAATACCTATTTCAATAAGCTAATAATTTTCATTTTCTGCAAAATCAAGGCATCTATCCGGAATTTCAAAATTCTCTGGCAATCGGCTAACATTGAAGTTTTCGAATTTCAGTATAATCATAATTAAGACAATAGCCTGTATCTTACACTCAAATTTATGTCAAAATTAAGATATTTTGTGTGTTACAATTATTGTGTCATCATCCGTGCCTTTTATTACGTATCCGGATAAAAAAACTAATTTAAAAATATCACGTCATCATATGTATACGTCGTTGGCCGAAGTCAAATGGATTATAATGCAGTATAAGTATTAAATCTATGCTTTTTTAGTATGGAAAATCAATTTCCATTGAAATGCATTGAAGTCGTTGCTATGGTAGTTTATATTTTTCATTGTTAAAAACAGAAATAAAATATTAATTTTATGATTAAAATAAAATTTTTACGCAAATTCAGCATGGATTTCAATATTGTCTTCAAGAAATATAAAGTTCATTCTAACATTCATAGTAAAGTGCATGTCTCAACTTTGTATCTTATATTTTAAATACTTAATCTAAAATAGCAATTTTATGTAGCCCAATGCTTTAATTATGGGTGTTTAAAATTGGATTTGGGGTCAAAAACACCCCTTAAATATAACCTTTTCTATAATTTCGGTTTTTTTGCCCAGGTTGTACTCAATGACATATCTTCCTTCCAAATTTCAGCGCTGTTGCTCTTCTAGAAGTACCTTAGGTTTTATATGATATATCCTATATATGTAAGAAGCAGCCATTTATAATTATATACAAGTAGTTGGTGCTTGTATTCAGCAAGCATTTCAGCCCATATCGAAAGTAAAACCGTAGGATTTTGAGGGGATGCGGCGCATCAGGAAGTTCATAACGTCACTAATATTTCCTATTTTTGGATTTTGAAGTCGTTATAAGTTAACGAAGTAGTTTTAAATCAATTGCATTATAATACAATCCACTGATTTTCAATAGAAGCACTATGTCAAAACGATTATTGTATGCAGTTCATCAACCACAATAATTGAAAGGAGTAACGATCCTTTATTTAATTACATATATTGCGTTTTAAAATTATCAAGCCATCATATGTGTACGTCTTTGGTTGAAATCAATGGGACAGTAAGAATTACCCTATTCAAAAGCATTAAAGCGATGCTAATATAATACGGATTGCAAATTCACAATCAAAAGCATTGTTCTGGTTGCTATGGTAAATTAAGTTCTTTATTGTTGAGCACCTGCTTTTTCCGTTTTTAAACATATTTATTCGTCAATTCGGCACCGATCTGAATTTAGTCTTCAAAAATAAGAAACCTAATTCTTTAAGCTATAGAACTGTTTCCATCTCGAGTTTCTTCTATTTTCCGCTGTCCTCTTTATATCTTGATAACTCTCTTTCCCTTTCAAATCGTCTATCAGCTGAAACCGTTTCCTACCTCTTTCCCTTTTTCCATCTAGTTTTCCTTCTAACACGCCTTTAATCATACTCTCTCTCTCCTCAGGTAATTTCCAAGCCAGTTTGCCTTCCTCTTTCTAATAGTCTGTATAATCAATCGCTTCTCTCCTACTCTTGGTAGCACTTCATCTTTTTTCATCCTATCTGACCATTTTATCTTCAACATTCTCCTCAAAGTTTACATTTCAATGCTTTCAAAGTATTTTATGTCATTTTTCCTTAGCGTCCATGTTTCTGCCCCGTACAAAACTTGACTCCATACATAGCATTTTATGAACTTCTTGCTAATATCTTCCCTTATATTTCCCATAAGTAGGTGTTTCTTTCTTCTGAAAGTTGCTTTTGCTTTTCCTATTCTAGTCCTGATCTCATCCGTGCATTTTGCTTCTCTTGTTATGATACTTCCAAACATGTTCTAAAGGGTTTCCTTCCAATACTTATGTTCAGATTCTCTTCTTTACCCGATATTCGAATGACCTTGGATTTTTCTGTATTTATTTCCATACCGTATTTTCTACCTGTTATTACTACTCTATTTATCATTTTCTGGAGTTCTTCCTTTCTTGCTAGCAGTACTTGAATTTTTACTGAATTTTTAGTAGATTTTATTATAAAAATTACAATTTTACACTTGTGCAATGATGTTATTAAAAAAAATACTTTATAGTAAATGTTGGAATTGTCCACCATTATTTTCTATCCAATTGACACAAAGGTCGCATAATTGGGCATTTTGGCTGAATAACTCTTCGAATTGAGTTTCGATTAGCACCTTTAAATGTTCAATATCCCGTGGTTAGGCTGCAAAAACTTTGTCTTGCATTGTCCCTCACATAGATAATCGCAGGGGGTAAGGTCCGGGGATCGTGCAGGCCACTCGACTGTACCACGCGTCCCAATCCACTCATGAAAATTATGGTTTAAAAATTCATCCATAATTTGGTGGTGCGCCATCATGCTGCCATATCAGGTTGTGTTGTGTTTCAAAAATTGGGTTATTGTGTAATTCAATTACTACTTCTTTCAGCACTTCGAGGTAAATGTTGGCATTATCAGTGCCTTCATAGAAATAAGTGCCTATCACTCCAGCGCTGCATATCCCTGCCCAAACGGTGACACCAGGAACATTTAATTATTGTTCAATGACTCTGCGTGGATTCTCTGAAGTCCAGTATACACAATTATGTCGATTTAATAGGTCGTTTAGTTTAAAAGTAGCCTCATCATTCCACAAAATGGTTTTATAAAAATCAGTATTATCAGTATTTCGAATTATGTACCACTCGCAGAGTTCAAGGCGCCTGTAGGGATCTTCCTCATGTAACGCTTGTAACAATGTAGGCCTGTACGGTTTCATGCCTAACGTTTGTAACATTCTTCTAAGACTTCTATCAGACACTTTTAGCGGTCTTGCAGTAGCTCGAGCTGACTTTTTGGGGGATAGAATGTACGACTGAGGAACAATTTGCAAATTTTCTTCGTTAGTTACCGATCTCGGCCGAAAATGGTCAGTAAAAGCTTCGATTTAGCCCTGCCGAGAAAATAATCACGTGTGTTTGCCTTTGTTATGCTTGTAGCGCTCATTATAAAAGGCCGTAAAGAGCTATTAATGATAAAACTAAAAATAATGAAATATAGTGAGGATGTGAGCGGGTAAAGGAAATAAAAGGCAAAGTTTACATTCTGACTGACACAAAATTAACCTTCTTTCCGATGGAAGTTCATCTACAAAATTATTTTTTCATTTATCCTTTCCACCTGAAGAATCCTCTAAATGTTTCCTCTTACCATATGTTCCGATTATTCTCCTCTAAAATTTACATTAAATAAATAATAGGTAATACATAATTTAATTAGTAATAGGTTTCAACAGATAGAAAAAATCCAGAAGACGGAAACATACGTACCTGTAAAAATATAAAGTGTACGAGAATGTTTTTGACATCCTACTTACTTCATTCCATTTATTATAACATTCATTTTTGTGGGTGAAATTCCCTTTTTATCTCAGATATTTGGGGATTAGCTAAAAAGGAAAAGAGTGATTTGGAATACTATAATGATCTATTATATCTTAAATTCATCACAAGAACATACTTCCTCTGAGACACCATAAAAAAATAATCTAGGGATGAAAGAAAATCGGGTGGAGTCGCTTTAGAGCACAGCAATTTTGAGATGTGCCCAGATGTTCGTGTTTTGCATTACATTCAAAGCAGCTTTTCTCGCTTCCCATAAGATTTCAGAGAATAACTCGGCGGGTGAAGCTGCGACTAAATCGCCGGATTTCGGACGAAGCGAAAAACGTGCAAACTTCGAAGCAAGAAAGAAGATCCAGATATTATTATTTTGAATAATGTGATATAAGAACAAAGAGAATATTTTAAAAAGGTACCCGCTGCCTAAAAGAGGTGTACTTTGCCGTCTACGCCAAGTTTTAAACGGTTTCTTAAAATCGTGCTAAAGAAGGGGAGTGAATGAAGAATGTAGTAAAAAAATCTGATGTGGCCACGACATGACTTTCTGCATACCGTAATATTTCAAAAAATTCCAAATAGGTTAGATGATAATAAATATTTTAAGAAACTGAGAAAATTTTAGACTTCACAAAGAACAGAAATAAACTCAACCCATAGCCTTCTGATATTGGATATAGCCACAAAGCTCCAACAATTAAGAAAATGAAAAGGAGCGTTACTAAGTAAGACGTAACTAAGCGTCAATTGTTAACAATAATCGCCGGTAGATGGTGTCGTGGTGACAGCTAAAAATATAACATATCTCTTAAACAATGGGAAATGGGAAAATGTTACAACCAAAGTTTGTAGAAACTTAAATGTCCTACAACTTTTATTCCATTATATTTTTATATATATCAAATATTAAAGCAAATATCTCAAAATAACTGATGTGACAAGAGTAAACACCCACTTCCGGTTGACCGATGTTTACCAAAAACTAATCAGTTTTTGTGATTTTTATGAAAATGTTAAATATAAAATTTCGCATTGACCCGATTAATAGTTTTTGAGTTAGAGCACCCGCGAAAAGCTATGACACACACACACAGACATCATCGAGAAAATGGCCAAAACGTGTTCAGAGGGCCTCCAAACGTATATTTCCGTTGAAATCTCGAAATCGATTTTTTTCATGAAATCAATACCAGGGGTCGGAAACCCTTTCTGGATGACGGGCCACATCCGTAATTAGAATGCTTCGGATGGCCGCATTGAAAGAGCTTCGGCGGCCCGGATGAGTGTTTACATCCGAAGTTATCCAGAGGTCTTGTGGTCTCATATTAGTAAACATATCTAAATAATTTTGGCGTTAAATATTCACAGAAAATATTTTGAGGCCAAATTTTACAGAAAAACTACGAAATTTTCTGTTAAATTGTACCGATCACTTTTTCATTTTGGCCACATAAAGCACTCTCGGGGGCCGCACCCGGCCCATGGGCAGTATGTTGGCTACCCCTGCCCTACGCTCTGTATGGAGAAAGCAAAGACTCTTCAAATTACATATTTAAATTAATGAAGGGCGATTCGAAATTAATATTCTCTCCAGCTATCCCCTGATTGGCCTCAAGAGAGGAGTGGTTTCCTCATGTGAGACTAAATAATTCAAATAATTGGTTAAGCAATAAGATGTGGCTGAATAATTATAGGATTTTGATGGGTCGTCTGAACTCATATGTGACAGAGATGATTATTATGATCTTAAGAGCCTTCATTCCATAATTCTATGGCGTATATTGACTGCATTTAAAAATGCACGAATACTAATGAAATGAGATTGATAGTCGTGGCAAAATTACCATTTTTTTTTTTCAAAAGGTAGGAAATTTTGTAGAAAAAAATTTCATGCGAGTAAAATACAAGGACAAAGAAAATCAGTCAAATGTAATTCTTTCGAAATCCGTCTGTTTACATATATATAATTGAAGGGCGGATGGAGGACGGTGTAAAAGCCGACCGAAGTGACATGGGAGAGCAAAAGTGTTACAATTTCAGTGCTTCATATCATGATTCTATATGACAGCATTTGCCGTGGGTGCGCCCAAGAATTAGAGAATTTGGTTGGGTGGTTTTCGGTCTTTTACTACGGCTCACTTGAAGAAGGGCTTAGTTATACTCCCAATTTTTTTAAGAAAATCTACCGCTGAATTTTCTTTTATATGTATAAAGGGTATGTTCGTAAATATTGTACGCTACTCACATAAAGCTGCTTGGGCATATATCTGTTGCTCTCAGGTTTCACACCAGACGTGGAAATACGAAAACTGAAAACATTTTCGTATTTTAATTTTCCATCCTACTCTTTTGTATTCTTAGTTAAATATGATAGAGGTCGTCTCCAGATATTCTAAGGTTACATTTTTAAGCTTATCAGAAAAGATTTCGGGACTTACAAAGGCTTGCAGCGCTCTTATAAGATATTTTTCGACGCGTATAAAATGTGCATACGTTTACGTTGTTGAAAAATTGGATCCCAATCACACTCGCTGACAGATTTTTAGAAAAATGAGAAAAATCGTGAATACGAATATTCAGTGGCGTAGCAAAGGCCTCAGCAGCTCTCGCTGCGTAGATGGTGGGCGTTGGGCACGAAGGCCTGACGCCCTTCTGAATCATATTTGTCGTAATTAATAGTGGGGCCCCAGTACACTTTTTGCGAGAAGGCCTATATTTTTTGCTTTGCCGCTATAAATATCAAAATGCGACTTGATTCAAAATTTTCTGTTGAGCGTTATTTAAAGCGTTTTATTAGAATTAATTGACAAAAAAATTGTAAATTTATAAAGCGTTTGCTACAGATACTGTAAATTCAACATATAATATTTTTTATAATAGTTAAGATATATAGGATCCGGTTTGTGGTGATTTGTAATGATTAATTTGGTCTATATTTGACATTTTCTGCATTATCATAATTAATTCACAGCAATATAAAACACGTATATTTAAGTAAGGTCGCGCAAAAATTTGAACTTGTTAGACATATCTATCGAAAGGGATATCTTATTTTTTATCCTACGGGTTTTGAATAAGAATATTTTTATAAAACCGTCCACAGTCTGCTGTCATATAAAAAGATCCGTCCATGGCACATCTAGTTTTCCAATCACATGATTTTCTCTTACGATTTGATCAAACAAATCTCACAATATATCTGTCCACTACTTCTTCCGGTATTCTTTTCTGTCTCTAGACATTCATTGGGATCCGTTCGATGAGTAAAAAGGATGAACCCTTGATTCCTAATGGCCGTCTATATATAGAATATGATATTATAGTCGTACCTTACGATCTGTTCAGGGAATATCCAGCACACCTGTCTCCATGCTCATCTACTAAAATTGTGTGTAAATATATAGAGAGCGAAAGGGAGGGAGATGGAGAGATTAGCGGAGAGAGAAAAGATATTTGGCAAAAATTTCGTTCTACTATGTGATGTATATCAATTTCCAGGAGTTTAAATTGAAAAAAATATTTTTCTTCTGTATTATATATTGATTTCTTATGAATTCTATTTTGAAACTCACTCGAGAGATTATTTTTTCATCTCCAATAAAATTTTAAGGTATTGGTGGTGGTGTCAGGACGGGCGCGCCGTAATTCCTTTGAACGCTCTTCGTCTAGCAGACAAACACGTAAAATATGTTACAGTACGAGAAGACGTCATCACTTTGCCCTTGGACTTTTTTCTCCACTTAGGGATTCGCGGAGGCACGCGATTACGTTCGCCGGAACCGTTGTTTAGGTCAGTATCTTTATCTTGCAATAAATGGCCAACTATTCCTCGAGAGGCGAAATAGAACATGCTTAGTTAGGGAAGGAGAGAGGAAGGGAGAAAGGGAGGGAGACCTTGACCGAGAGAGGGGGAGAGGATTTTTCAGGGACGGTATTTCCTCGTTGACCTTTTATCGAAGACCTTGGCAATCAATGAATGGCAAGTTTGAGATGCGGCTATCGCTCTTATCCCTATTCGAATGAATAGTCTCGGTTACCACACTGGCCTCTCGTGGACGTCACCTAAAGCTTAAGTGCCGTGATCGATATAAGGTGTCTGCAGAGTAAAATAACCGCAGTTTATGGCCATGGGTGGAAATATGTAACGAAGCAATATGCTAATTTATACTGGTAAACTATAACATTTGCCGGAAACTAAAACTGATAAATTTAGGTATTAATAATTCAAAAGGTGATATTTCAGACAGATTCTTCTCGTGTTAAAAACCTGTTACCTTTAAAAATGAGAATTGATAAGCGAATTCTATCTACACGATGGATTTAAGATTTTCTACCTAAAACAAATAGGGAAAAACGTTCCTGGGATCGAACCGGGGACTTCAATCATCGCCAAATAAAATCTAGGTAGCACGAGCCTCATACCAAGTTTCATGAAAATCGGTCTATTGATGCAGAAGTTGCTAGTAAGGGACACACATGGACAGGAACTTTTCATAAGGCTGTGTTTCCTTTGGAAACCAGCCTAATAAAAAGTTTATTGAAACATTATCAAATAATATAAAACGAATTTTAATAAAGCGATTACAGGAAAGTACGAAATTCACATTACAATTTTATGAATCGAGGGATATTTCTAATCTTTCTCAACTTCTTGTGTATGTGAGATACTGCTATAATGGAGATATATATATATATATATATATATATATATATATATATATATATGTATATATATATATATATATATATATCGGTTCATTGGTTCAAAAGTTTTTAGTAGGGGACACACACACAGGACCATTTCATAAGGCTATGTTTCCTTTGGAAACCAGCCAAAAACGCGCTGGATATCCCTAGCGATATTTGTACTGGCGTAAATAGACTCTCTTTGTTAGCTTAAATGCACCGTAACATTAATTCCAATCGATGCAATGTAACTGTGGAGAAAATTACAGAATGACAAATGAAATAATATTTTGTATATATTAATAGAGTAATAAGAACCGAATGATGCATGGATTGCAGAATTTTCATCCAACTCATTATCAAAAATTTAATTTGCATCCGACGGAAAATGAAACTAAAAATTATAATTTTTTTGTTTAAATTGATTACTGTAGTTTGCTTTTGGACAAACGTACTACTAAAATAATTAAATTCATAGATTAATTTTAAATTTTCTATAATAAATCGAGGTTTTATGATCCGAAAAAATCTCTTTTCCAACCTTCAATATTGAAAGTTTAAATTGCCAAATGTTTAAAATATCACGTAATCGTTGGACTCGACACAGTCAAACGAACACGTACACGTAATTCATAAGCACATCAACTTGCGTGGATTGTTCTTTAAGGCAGTGGTTCTCAACCTTTTGCCTCTTGAGTCCCACCTATCACCTCCTCCAGATATCCAAGTCCCACCCATAAAGAAAACCTATCTTTTTCTTATAGATGTATTTCTACATTTATAAACATATAAGTGGTATATTAATGATTGGTAGACATTTTTAAGGATTTAAAAAATGTAGTCATAATTTAAAATGATTTTATTTAAAAAATTTGAAAGCATAAATTATGGATATACAAACAAAATTATGACTTTGACGGAAATATGACAAATGTTTAATTAATGAGAAACCTGAGTTTGTACTTCATTGACAAGCATGTCAATTCTTGGCGCAATACAGGAAGCGGCAAGTCGAAGTGCTGGTTCAAGTTGAAGACGATTTCTTTCCTTTGTTTTTACAGTTGCCATGGCAGAGAAACCCGTTTCACAAAGATATGTGGAAGGAAATTGAATAAGTTTCTTAACTGCTTTTTCACTTAATTGTTCGTATTCTTTTCAACTTTAATCCAGAAGGGTTTCAAAGGCAAACTCTTAAATAACGCTTTCAATGTAGGATCACTTGCTAATTAAATCAGGCTATCCTGCTCTGAGACTGAAAGAGATAGCTTATTTGCCTCAGACTCGTAATGAATGAATGGATCTAGTACCTACAAAAACCAAATCTTGCATCGTCTTCAGAAGGAAAATATTTATTGAATTCGATCTCCAGTTTATCTAAATCTTTGGAAACAAGTTTGGAAATATTATTAATGCCACATCCTCTGATGTCTACAACTTCAGAAAAGCAATGAAACATACCAAATATTCCTACATCTACCCTATTCTTCCAAACAATTAATTTCTTTTTGAACGCTTCTATCGTAGTTGCGAGGTGGAAGGTGGAAGACTTTGGGCCTTGTAAGCGCCAATTTAGTTCATTTAGAAATAAAAATATGTCTGCCAAATATGCAAATTTCGAATCCCAATTAGTGTTATCAAACAACTCTGCTAGTTTTGATTTCTTTAGAATCAAGAAACTCCTAATTTCCTCTCTGAGTTCAAAGACACGAGATAACACCTTTCCACGTGATAACCATCTAACTACCGTATGTAACAAAAGAGTCACATGTTATGCATCCATCTCATCACAAAAACTTTAAATAATCGGCTGTTTAGTGCATTGGCTTTGATAAAATTCACGACTTTAATACAATCAGACAACACATCAGAGAGTTCCGGAACCATTACTTTACCAGCTAGTTGTTCGCTATGGATCATACAATGTGTGGATTGAGAATCATTATGTGCAACTTCGCAAATTTTTGCTGCGACTCCGGAGTGCAAACCTGTCATTGCAGCAGCGCCATCTGAACAAAGACCAATTAAGCATTTCCAATCTAGGCTCTTATTTAAAAAGTAATCATTAATAACGCGAAATATTTTTGAACTTGTTTTTGTCTGCTAACTACAAACCATTAAAATATCCTCAAGTAATTCGTCTTCATAGATATATTTAACATATCCCGTTAAAATGCCACTGCTCGAAATATCCAAAGATTCATCTGACTGAACAGAAAAAAGCTGTGATTTTTTCAAACGGGTAATTAGTTGAACCTCGATATCACAAGACATGCTTTCAATGCGACGCTTAACTGTATCGTTTGAAAGTTGGATAGTAGTAATCTTATACAGTGGCGTATTCAGGGGGGCAGAAGGGGCATATGCCCCCCCATTAAAAAATTCGAAAAAAAAGAACAGGAGGCTTGACGCTTCCTCTCCATTCTCTCAAGTTGCGATTCCTGTTCGGTCTTAGTCTACGAAGAGCTAACTGAAAGAGAAAATATCGGGAAAACAATGATTTGTTATGACTTGAATATCGGTGAGCGATCTTAAAAAAACGCGGCGTTTCTATTCTACAACAAAGTAATGTGAGACACTAAGCGTCTATTCCTCTTTGCATCAGTGAAGTGATCGTTTTTTCTGCGCGCTCAAATTCTTCTCATTGTGTCACTCACCATTGATTACATTTTTCAAGAGATCGTGTATTCAAAACAGTTCAACTTTATTCGAAATGGCTTATCGCTTTTTAACAGGTTATTAGTAATTTTTATTTATTATTCAATTAATTACCGTTATTTATTTTTAAACTTAAACAATGTTGTTGTATTTTCTGTTTTCGCAGAGAGAGGTCAAAAAGTATTGTAATTGCGCATTTATTTTGCTTTTCAGCTTAAGATGTTGCTCGGTCCTTGTTTTAAGGACTAATTGTTGACCGCTGTAGTTATAACGGTATGGTCATAGTCTGCACTTTGATGATTTAAAACAACAATCATTTCGGAAAACTTTCATATAAGTAAGTTCTGGTATATTTAATTATTTTTTTGGATAAAATTTTTAACATTTAAAAATACATAATTTTTAGTTTATTAAATTTTATACGTAATTTAAAGTTAAATATTTAAATTAAATATTTTCAAGGTCCCTGATATGGAAAAAGAAACCTATTTTTCAATAAAATCCAAAGTTTCCAATGAGGAACAGCAAGAAAAAGATGACAAAGCAGACGAAAAAGAAAGCGATAAAGTAAAAGAAGAAACAACTACTTCTACTTCGACAAAGGTAACAGATGACGACGATGATTTTGACATATCGGTCTACGTAAACAAAAAATTAAGTGACGATGAGAAAATAGAGTTAGTTGACAAATTTTGGAAACCGAGGGAAGATTTCGAATTCCCATTAACATCTGCTGGAACTAATAAGGGAAAGAGAAGATTTAACTACAAGTGGTTTGTTAATCATTCCTGGATTGTTTATTCAAAATATCACAATGGAGCATATTTTAAATATTGTTTTTTATTTGCAAATGAATGTGTTGGTAAAAATAATCAATTTCTTAAGCAGCTTGTTAGGGAACCTTTCTCAAAGTGGAGAATAGCTGTAGATAGATTCAATAACCACGAGAAAGCGGAATATCACAAAATGTCTATACTAAAGGCCGAAAACTTCCGAGACACTATGACGGGAAAAAGACATTCAGTTTTTCAACTAGCAGATACAACCCGTTTGGCACAAATTAAAGAAAACCGTTTAAAACTGACACAAATCATAAAAACAGTCATATTTTGTGGACGAAATGGATTGGCACTCAGAGGTCACCGCGATTCAGGACGGATTAATGTGACAGATTCTTTTGAAAGCGAAGCTGACGAAGGGAATTTCCGACAATTGTTGAAATTTAGAATTGATTCTGGTGATGATATTTTAAAAAATCATTTAGAAATGAGTCCAAAGAATTCTTTGTATATATCACCACTAATTCAAAATGAAATAATTGAATGCTGCAACCAAATAATTTTGAAAAAGATTGTAGAAAAGGTAAATGAAAGCAAATGCTTTTCAGTATTAGCGGATGAAACAGACATAGGTAAAGTTGAACAATTTTCATTATGTGTTCGTTTTGTGGAAGAGGTAGATCAGGTAAAAAAACTTGTTGAACATTTTCTCCAATTCATCCCTGTTGTATCGACTACTGGGGAAAAGTTAGCCAATACGATGCTGGATTCACTAAAGGAAATGGGTATAAACTTCAAATACCCAAGAGGGCAAGGTTACGACGGTGCTGGTGCTATGCGTGGTGACGTAAAAGGTTTGAAAACGAGAGTCCTCGAAAAATATCCATCTGCACTTTACGTACATTGTGCTGCTTCCCATTGTCTGATTCTAGCCATAAGCCACTCTTGCTCCGAAAAAGATATATGAAATTGCATTGGAATAGTTAAATCATGTTACTTTTTCTTCAATACACCCAAAAGAAAGTCTTCTTCAGGTGTGGGTTGGTAAATTGCTCCCTGATACAAAAAGGCAGAGATTAAAGCAGTTATTTCCAACTAGGTGGGTCGAAAGCCATGAATCAATTGCAGTGTTAGTAGAATTATTCAGACCTGTTGCTTCTTCTTTGGAACAAATTACTGAAGAGTGGACAGATAAAATAACAACAGTAAATGCAGCCTTATTACTTCATTCAATAAAAAATCCTGTGTTTATAATTGCGTTATTTTCCATGCAAGCATTATATTCTTATACTTTTCCGCTGAGTAGAATGCTGCAATCACCTTCAATCGACTTGACAGAAGCAGTTAAAATGGCTGAAACTGTAATTGAAAAATTGAAAGAATCACGTAATAATGTTGATATAAATTTTGATAAAATTTACAATACAGCTTTAAAGTTGCCGAAAGATGTCAATGGTGAAAATTATGAAATTTTTGTTCCCCGAGTAACAGAACACCAAAAATTTCGCCATAACTTCCATGCTGATACTCCAGAGAGTTTTTATCGAGTTACCTTATTTGTCCCATTTTTAGACTCGATGATTGTGCAGCTAACCTGTAAGTTTACCAGTCACAAAGAAATTTTGGAATCACTCAACATCTTGTTTCCTAATAAACCTTATCCAGCTAATTATGAAGAAAAATTAGAATTGTTAATCAAAACTTATGAGACTGATTTGCAATTTAGTATTAACATACATACATTAAATTCCGAACTGCTACTGTGGAAGGATAAATTCAAATCTTACAAGTCCAAAGATTTGCCTAGTCACGCTATAAACTATCTTAACTTGTGCAATGAAAATATTTTTCCCAATGTATATAAACTGTTACTTATTTTGACAACGCTGCCAGTAACAACATCTACCGTAGAAAGAACATTTTCAACGTTGAAATATTTGAAAACATATATACGAAGTACAACTGGACAAGACAGAATGAATGGACTAGCTCTTTTATATGTTCATAAAAAATTACCTCTAGATATTTCCGATGTACTTAATATTCTACAGAAAAAAAGTAGAAAGTTGAACATTATTTTGTAAAGTTTTTAAGTATATTTTTTGGTGAATATTTTAAAATTCTATTTTGTAATTTTGTTCTTTTCTGTAATTCTGTTCTGTATATTTTTGTGTAGCTTTAATGTATACGTGGACTTTTATTATTCATTTCTTTGTTTATTTTGTTACCCATTTCAGGATGAGTTTTATATTGCTTTTTTCTAGTTTGTAATTTTTTGTAATCTATTTTATGCATAAGCTTAATGTATAAACATACATCTATTATTCATTCCTTTGTCAATTTTGTTGGCTATTTCGTACCCTTGTTTATTCAATGTGTTTATTGCCAAATCTTTAAAAATTATATACTATCTATTATCATTATGCTCTGATAAACATGTAAGAATTATTATTCACACGCTTTCCTGATATTCAAATAAAGAAAACTCAGTCAAACATTATTTATGTCGTATAAGTCTTCCTAGGTCTATCTTCAGAAAAAATAATTGCTCAAAAACCTAGTCCTCATGCCCCCCCTTACGATGATACCTGGATACGCCCCTGATCTTATATACTGCTCCATCGCCAAGAACCTCTCTGCGAGCATCTATCATCGCTGGTTTTATTAATGTTTCACCTATTGTGTAAGGCTTTTTACATTTTGCAATTCGCAAAGAGACTAAAAAGGATGCGCGAAGGGCGGTAGAGCCAACATTTGAAAAAGCAAGCATATCTTTTTGTTGAGCTTTCATTGCTTACTTAAGTCGTTGGAAATAATCAATAGGCTTATCTTTTAAGTTCGGATGTTTTCCCTCCAAATGTATCTTCAAATTTTGAGGCTGCATTCCTTCATTCGTTAATGTTTCTCCACATACGACACATAATGGAACAGGTGCATTATCAGTTCCTCTCTTCGAAAATCCATACTTATGTAGCTTTCGTTGTACTTTCTTCTAACGCTCTTTTTCTGTCTCTTCTCCGCTGGAATCCCTTCTTCAGAGTTCGTTGTTTCCAATGAGATGAATCCAAATCTTTTAAGTCCTTTGTTACTCATTTTGATTCTGAAGGTAAAAACTGGAAATATAAAGCAATAAGTGAAAATGAAATTGGATTTCAAGAATGAATTGAAATTATTATTACCATTGCACTAAAAATTAAGTCGTATATCATCCAAAGAAAATATTCTTATCTACTATTAATCATTAAATAATTATATAGAAATAATAAATAAAATGTGGAAATACAAACAGGATAAAACATTATCTCATTACCCATGGTCTAAGAAAAGTCAGTGATTGTTTAGCGACAGTAAGGATAAGAAATGGCTCTAGATATTCTGTCGTAACAGCGACGCACTAAATGTGTATTGATATTTTAACATTTTAATAGAATATAATTATAATGCAGTCTCAATTAGATGAGATTATTAGAAGATTAGAGAGGTTCCGTTTAACTCGAGGCGCATGAGAAAACATTGGTAAATAATTTATTTGAAAATCTGCAAATCAAAAGTTTAATGTTCGATATAATCGCATCAAAGTTGACTAGTATGTATGGCATGTTTCCCGGCATATATGTTTACCATACATGCCGGGAAAATAGGTGATGGAGTTCTTTCATGATATTTTACATGAAAATCGGAACGTATTTTCTGATTTGAGACGTTTCTTATCATCTGATTTTGATTGTCGGAAATCGGTGTAGTCCATTCAGCTTCGATTAATCAAGACTCGGGGGTAATATAATGTTTCATGTTTGTGGACAAATAAACCGTTCAATGACTTTCATCTGGGGGAATTGTCAAACATTACAAAAAGCAATATACGCAATAAGTCAGTTACAAAACTAAAGTAGAATGGCGTTTCTATCTGTGTGAATAAGTAGTACTGATTTCATCAAACTTATTAAATTAATATTAAAATAACTCACCTTTCTGGAACAAAATGTTTTCCCAGGTTGATGTTTCCCTGGCTTAGTGGCAGAAATGGAGAAAAGTATAGATTCTCTTCCTCATTGAAATCACACAATATGAACGTACTTCTTTCACTCCAGGCAAAACGACAATGTTCACTAAGATCATTCACATTACTAAATGAGAATGCAGCAGAGGGCTAGGAGGAAGAGACCACAATACGCAAAAGATATTTCCCATGATGCTTATACATTTTAATCTTTTCCCAGAAAAAGAAATGGGAAGGTAGTAAAAAAGATAAAGCACCAAGCAACGCATTTTTCATTGTTCCTTTGGGTAGGATGACGGTGAGCGGGGTAATTAGGGAGGTTTAGGCTCCCAAGGAAATTCGGTAGCCCCCCTGCTGTACAATGTACAGCAGGGGGCTACCGAACTTCCTGCAGTACAGTGTACATGCCTGTTCGAGTCTGGAGGTTTCGTGAGCCAGCGGCAGACATTCGCAGAAGGACCGAAAATGAAATCTCTGGAATATGTTTTATGATCGGATTTACCTCATATCATCGGCCCCTGTCATTTGTTTTCAAATTGCTTCTCTGAAACATTTTCTTCGATCCTTTTTAGGGATAACAATTTACTCCCAGGTTACCCATAGCCGATTGGGCCACCAATATATCTTCAAACCGCTCGAGTCCCGCATAGAAAGCTTTCGAGTCCCACCAGTGGGACGCGTCCCACTGGTGGGAAACACTACTCTAAGGTTTACGATATATTCATAGAATTTACTAGCTTCATCAAATCCACAGTCGCTGCGCTAGGTTTCGACAGAAACCTTTTGGTTAGATTATTCCTAAGGCATAATAACATCAATAAATGTAATTTAAGTATCGATTTATTAGTTCCCAATCAAACCTTGTCTTTTCCTTAATTATCCCAATCACTGTTGGTGCAATATATCACTCAAGTGGGTGGAGATGAACATCTATCAATCGCTGAGAGCCACCAACTGCGTTCATCCATGTTTTGCATCTCGATGTTATTCTGGATAATTTCCACACCACCTCTTTGTCCGACTTCCATATTCCACTTTCCTATCTAGCTGTCGCCTCCTGAAGCATACATACCCCCGCGAAACATAAATGCGCCGTCTACAGTGGATAATGGGAGACATGCGCCTCGCTTTATAACACTAGTGTAAAGATATTCTCTCAAAATGATGTAGAGTTGAAACTTGCCATTCACACATTCTGGCGCTCCGTTAGATGAAGCAACTGTGCGTGCGCGTGCGTATACAAAGCGGCCGGAAGTGACACGGAGATTTCTTCTTCCAGAAATATACCGAGAGACACACACTCTTGTACTTCATGCGTGTATGTAACGGTATGTAGGTGTATCTCAGGCGACGCTACTGCGGCCCCGCAACCGAATGTTAACTAGTTAGAAGGAGAGTGTGAACTTCCTCACCGTTGTCTTCCAAAATTCCCTGAGCTCGAATTCCAACCAACTTCACAAGCGAACGTCTCACCGCACTTCCGCCATTCAAGCTGCTTCGTTTTTCGCTTTCATCGCTACCTCTCCTCTCTTCGTCTCACCTACGTTCTCTCGTGATAAAAATTTCATCTCTGCTTCTCTTTGCACCCTCCCCCTCTCTCCTTCTTTCTCTTTTTCTCCTTCGTATAGTATACTGTTGCGTATTTAAGTTCCTGAGGGCTCTTCCTCCATACTCCCTCGCCTTCCTCCCTGCCCCTCAAATTCCTCCCTATCCCTCCCCTTTCTCCATATCCCTCCCCTTTCTCCATATCCCTCCCCTTCCTCCCTACCCCCTACACTTCCTCCCTACCCTTCACTTCCCGCCTGCTCCTCCCCATCCTCCCTATCCCTCCCCTTCCTCCCTGCCCACTCCCCTTCCTCCCTGCCCACTCCCCTTCCTCTCGCTGCCTCACACTCTATCTTCCCGTTGTCTATACAGCGTAGGAGCAGCTTCCTTGCATACGGGATGTTTCAAAACTCCCAGCAGATGGCGCGACACGTGGCGTCACGAGAATGTGGTGTCACAAAAAATGGACGTGACTAGTGGCGCTGCCTGTGTACGGAGGTGAGCAGTAACCTTTGATAGATCCGAGTCGGGCGCCCAGGGACTGTGGTTAATTTCATGACTGTGTTGTTTTTCTCTCGGCGTTCTTGAAACTAATGCATCTGTGAGCTTGCGTGGTTGCCTTCGTGCTATTAAATTTGCTTGTTTAGATTTTTCTTCCGGTGTTATTCGACGGCGCTGCTGCATTTTTTGCACTGTGAAACAAATAGATCGGAAAACTTTTCGGTGAAAAATAATTTTATTTCAATATTTTTCCAGCTTGCTATTGAAATATGTTTCATTACGTATGCATACGCCATGAAAAGTTAGATTTAACTCTTTCTCATGCTTGACCTTATTTCAAAAATTTCTATGTAATATAAAAATAGCACTTGAAGTTTATTTCAACACCCTTAATATTCTGCAAAAGCTACACATGAGAGTTCAACCGTGTAAAAATTGACACGCAATGACGTCCTGCTAATTCTATCGGGTTGGTTGGTTGACAGAGTGTTTGTCACTCGTTATATTTCTTTTGTTGCCAAGAACAGTCCGTAAGTAAGCTGCTATGGCGGTTAGTCGATTAAGATTCGAGTTTTCAAAAATTCTTTTAGACGTGACTTTTGATGATATCCAAACGTCTGATCTCCTTTTATGGCTGTAACCAACGTCACTTTCGTCCATTGTAATAATCAATTCAATTCCGCGCAATCTCCTGAAAATTTTATTGAAATGTGCTATTCTAAAATTGAGTTATTGAAATATATATTTGATCAACGATAGCTATATTTGTCTGTGATAATCAAGCTAATGCATTCCGCAACAAAACTTGAATAGTAATGGCGCGATGAAAACGTTAGAGAGAAAGAAGTATCATAACTTATATTGAGAAATTTATATAAAAAATTATAAAAAGTACCCAAAAAATTTATTAACGTAGTTGCAGTAATTTAATATCATCCGCATGTTGTTTCCCTTTACCAACCTTACTAGAATGGAGCAACCTTTTGAATGAATTGCCCAATGGTTTAATAAATATCTAATCTATTTAAATTAGGCATATTTAAAGAGTAATGTAGCTTTGTATAAGTTGATTTCTTATAATGTATTTTTCATAAGATTTCTAGGGAGCGATGTATTTAAACGCTTTTTATAAAAATAGCAATAGGAAAATGAAAAAATACACTATTTATACCTATATAGCTATGCACTTTGTCAAAAATGTGCAATATGCCTTACCGGCCAGTATCAATTATGCAGCATACGTATTTATCTAAAGGAAAAAAAAATATATATATATATATATACTAACTGGGGACTATAGACTTCTCTTTGTTTGCGTTTCGCCTTAGAAGGATATTTTTTAATAAATGCAAAAGCGGCTCGTGTCTTCCAGTCATAAATTTAATCTCTCTCTCCGCAAAACTTCACACCAACACGTGCTCTCACAAACTCGATGCGGATGCTTTTTGTTCATGAAAAATGTCTGAAAATAGCTTTTTAGCTATGTCAGGGGCGAGAGAACAAAGTTGAAAAGATAATAAAGAGGATGAAATATTATTTTTTGTTGTTCAAAGGTTGGTTTAACAGCCAAGAGGATAGTCACTGCGTTATTTTAATGTTTCAGTCAGTCATCGAGTGATTTTTGTGCAGCCGCAGGTGCACATTCATAGTTTGCGATAATATAAGTGGATCTAGAAGTGAATTTTACATTGCGTCGTCAGTATGGAAAAGTTTAAATAAATCTCTGTTGAAACTTTAAATACGTAAGATTAATGTTATTTTAGTTTATGTTCCTCGCCCTTTCTGCATGAAATCTCGCTAACAGTTGCTTTCTAAGAGGATTACCTAAACAAAGAAAATTGTCCTCGAAAACACTATTTTACAAACTTCAATAATCTAAAAAGTGATTTCTGTGATCTATAAATGAGACAAATTCTCTCTGGGATTATTTACTAACTACTACTCAAATTATTAGCGTATAATTACATAATTGCCTAATTGTAATTAATGAATTTTAGATGAACATTTCTTTGAAATACTTTTATTTCTTCTTATGTTACAATACTTTGAATAAAACAAATGTAAAATATTACTAGTTTAGTGGGATTAGGAGATGACTCAATGCTTTAAACTGTTTAAGTAACAACGAATAATTTTGCGTTGATGATACTTTTTCCAGTCATTACTTGTCCACGAAAAATTTACATATATTTGATCAATCTTTTAAAAGGATTCATATTTTTATATGCGCAATTATCAAAGAGCATTAGAAAATCGAATCATTGTACTACCCTTATTCATATTTCCAAACAGGAAAAGGTATGCATTTATACAACGCCGAAATTCCATAACAAAAAAGCATCGGGTTATGATAGCAGTCAATCTCTCATATCGATCCTTTCTTTTTTTCGGCCACGCACCCCAGAGGGCGCCCCTATTGGCGTTTTCTCACGACCACCCCCACGCCCCCTCACGCAACAAAATGCTCCGGAAATTGTAACACGCGTTCCAACAAGGAACGAGTTCGAACCGGACAAAAGCAAACCCAACTGAAACAGTCAATCCCTCGATCTCCGAATGAGAGGCCTCTTCCTATGATACATATCCCTTCCTTCTTCCCTTCATCCAACTCCATTCATCCAATTCCCTTCATATAACTCCCTTCATCCAACTCCATTCAGCTCCCTTCATCCAGATCTCTTCACCTAACTTTCTTCACCCAAGCAACCTTTATCCAACTCCCTTTACCTACATTTCTTCACCCAAACTACCTTCATCCAGCTCTCTTCACCTAACTTGCTTCACCCAAGCAACCTTCATCCAACTCCCTTCACCTAACTTTCTTCACCCAAACTACCTTCATCCAACTGGTGCGCGCGCCAATCGCGTCCAACATCCATTTCACTCTTTGTCCGCTCCGCGAAAACCGTTTTCGTCCTTGACCTTCTTAAGTTCTCTGCGTTTCCCGTGCAGGCACTACGCCCCCTCCCCCTCCCTCACCTCTCGGAGTGCGTGCCAAGAGAGGAAATTGGTTTTCGGAGACATAGGGGCCGTCGCCGAATTGTCGACTGAAAAATGGAAATGGACCTCGGGTCTGAAGGGAATCAAAATCTGGATGGTGTTGACCCTAACCCCGTTACCATAGAAACGTTAAATTCGCAAGAACTTGTGTGTCGAGCCATCTTGTCCCATCCGATCCCTCACCTACGCTCCGCTCTTTCTCGGTTCCCCTTTTCGTTGGCTGCTCTTCTCCCCTCCCTCCACCACTTCCCTTCTCCCTCCTTTGCAACCCTCTTCCTTAGCCTCCCCCCTTCTATCCGTTGCCCCGTTGGAGCAGACGAGCCATAAGGAAAGAAGGAAGGAAGAGAGGGGGGATTGTAGAGAGAGAGTTCCGCCGACCATCTGGGAAATACAGAAGAGGCAGAGGAAGAGGGTTTGAGTTCAACGGCATTCTGGGAAATGAGCAAATACTTCTCTACCCTGGTGAACGGGAAAATGGTGTTGGAATATTCTCCCCTTTCTCTCTTAAGATTTAACTTGTGTACGAATCCCAAAAGCCGGTGTCGATTCCGGTGTCGAAATCAATATTTGGACTTGGAAAAGGGGTTAATGCTGAAAAGCAAATAAATCGAAGTGCATTTGTTAGCATATAAGTGAAATATTTGCATTTTTAACGATGTTGATGTTCAATATCCTCTTCAGCAGCCCGGCCTTTGGTGTCAGTTAGAAAACTAACGGCTTTCGGAACATATTAAAGATTCGATAATTTCCTGAGGCAAGAAAGTCAACATCGATAAAACTTAATACATTCCTTCTAAGAAAAACGAATGGCTGTTCAGATTTAATTCGTCGTTTGTTGTGTGTTCCTTGATATTTTATTTTTAATTTTCAACGGTTTTCACTTTAATGAGAGGTTTAATCGAAATTTAGATTATAAATGTCACATTTAATTTTCTGTGCATATTCTCAAGGGCTTGGTTTGAATGAAATCTTATCGCATTATCATTTTTGTCTAAAATGGGCCAATTCATAGTTAAAAATATTTAAAATTTATAACTGAATTTTCTCAAGTCACTGGATCAAGTATGATTTAATAAGCTATGAATAGATTTAGATAAACAAGATTGGAAAGATGTACTCCATGTCGGAGTGCACAAGTTTCCAAATGCGCTCTTTGAGATTTCACAATGTTTTCAATATTTTCGCTTATATGAGTATTTAACGAGACGCTAGCGAGGTATGTTGTAAAACACATGTTGGTTTTCATGTAAAGTAGTCGTAATCATTGTCCGATTTTAACCAAAAATAGAATCGGTCGACCCATTTTAGCAAATCTCCCCAACACCCAATTTCATCAAAATACGTCCAGCGATTCCCGAGTAGAAACGGGCACATTGTAAACTACTTGTAGGTATTCGTGTAAAGTGATCGTAATTATTTTCCAATATTAACCAAATTTGAAATAGGAATACGCCCAAACGACCTCCAACATATACGTTCATTTCGTGCACTTTGTACAAAGAACATATAAAAATGACTGGTCGAATACGAGGCGAAAATACAGGTGCGATGTGGACCGATTGAATTGGCGCTAATCTATCTTAATAAAAGAAGCAGTCTTGGTGTCTGTGTGTGTGTCTGTGGCAGTCATAACTCTTCAGAAAATAAACGAAGTAGCTTCAAAATTTGCTGTCCGCTTTAGGTTGATCCTGAGAGTTGTAGTGCTAAAAATAATTTAAATCGGCTCACGGGGGCACGAGGGCCCCATTGTTGGTCCAAATCTCGGTTTTTTAAGCAACCAATTGACCGATTTTGATGAATTCTCTACCAGTATCAATGTTTTGATGAGACACATTTTTTAGGCTAAAATGGATAGAATCGGTTAATGGGGTCAATGATCGTAATCTAAGGGCTGATCAAAATTTCACGATGTCCGTCTGTCTGTGCGTATACATCAAGGAAGATCTGGCTGAACCGATTTAAACCAAATTAGGTAGGTACATAGAGTCTTCACATAAATACACGACCAAAATGACATATTTGTACCGGATCGACGAAGCAGGGGTGCCATAATTGCAAAATAAACATTTCGGTAGTTATGCTATTGGAAGGAATTGGTCAATCCGATTTCAACCAAATTGGGACAAATCTCCACATAAATTCATGATCAAATGACTTCTTTGGACCAGATCGACTGAGCAGGGGTGCCACATTTGCAAAATCAATCTTTTCGGTAATTCTGCTTTTGGAAGGAATTGTCAGAACCGATTTCAACCAAATTTTGTAATTGGAATCATCACATAAACTGATGTCCAAAATGACATATTTGGATCGGATCGACTGACCAGGGTTCCACAATTGCAAAAAAAACTCTTTTCGGTAATTATGCTTTTGAAAGGAATTGGCTCAACCGATTTTAACCAAATTTTGTATTAAGGAGTTGTGCAACATATAAATCAAAATCAAGATTTTAAGAATGATATAGAAAGCAGAGCTGCCACAACCAAGTAATAAATAATGTTTTTACATGTGGTTTTGTTGAACTGTTCTCATCAATTTCAACCAAATTATAATATTTATTATGTGCACATATACTCGTACATAAAACCATAATAGCATATTTGGATAGGATTGACTAAACAGTGGTGTCACAATTACAAATTAAACCCTTTCAGTAATTATGGATTTTGAAGGAATTGGCTAAACGGATGTCAGCTAAATGTTATATATATATGATTTTGACAAAATACCATAACGGAATCAAGATTTTTAAAGCGGAGCTTAAGAGCAGGCCTATCACAATTAGTAAATAATAAAAATCTTTTGCAACTTAAAAGAAAACTCTTTCTAGGGTAAAGCAGGGCGTTTCAGCTAGTATATTATTACAACAGAATTTTTAGTTTTAGAAATTATTCAAAGTTCTTCTTCTTCACTAAGCGAATTATATTGAGAGACATAAATGCAATTTATATATTTTATGACGAAATTTATATTGAATGAATACTACTGATACTGATTTAATATGAACACAAACATTATTCAACTTCATGTCTCCTCAAGGCCATATCAAGTAAGTTAATATCTCAATTTGTAATGAAAGTGCATATTACATTGGGTCAAAATATTTGTTCAAAATTTCAACATTGCACAAGATAAAGGAAAAATATAGTTTATTCCAGTAAATCCATTCATAATTACTTGTGTCTTGACTAAAATATATTAAATACGGCCATTAATGTCTCATTCACTGACTTACGTTTATTTAATGTTCATCGCTAGAGGAAAAAGCAAATGGATTTACTTAGACTTTTGGGAAAATTAAAGCCGCAGATAAAGCAGACGATGCAATTTTTCCGGTTTATTAGCAGAGCAACGGAACTTGGTTTACTTATAGAAGAAAAGAATTGGATCAACTTCCAGAAAACATAAGTCTCATCGGAGTTGTAATCGTTCCACATATAAGGACAGAAGTTTGAAGGAAAACTCTAGCAAAAATGGCGTGAAAGCGAGGTTATGGGAAGTTATGGAGAATGACTGAGGGAAGCGCAGCGTTGACAGCGGAGCAGCGCTCGACTGGATAGTCCTAAAGGGAACTCGTTGGCTAGGCTGAGGCAAACGGAAGAGTTCCGCGTACATCGAAGGATGTCGAGTCGTTCCGCGTAGTCCATCCGATGAGATTATATTTCGTGCGTGATGTTGTTAGTTTAATCTTGAACTAAATAAGGAGAATAGGTTGCGCAGAATCCAAAATGCTTAGTTTAAATTTCAAAACAATGCAAAGCGCATGCAGAGCAGCGTTTTGAATTCCACGTGGATGTTGGCGTATATATGTTGGTTCTCTAACGCAGCACGATTGCTCTATGAAGAGCGGATCTTTCGTTCGACAATAATTTCGTTAAAGGAATACCATATTCCATCTCTCTTTCTCTCTCTCTATCGTCTCTATCTCCTCTCCCTCTTACCCACCTCCTACTCTCCTCCTTTCTTGATAGAAAAATTAAGACTCTCTCGAAAGCCTTCGCAGGGTTGTGACTACAAAAATAATTATTAATAGCTAATGAAATATAGTTAGTAGTTAAAAACAAATTGATAGTTCGATCGAATCTCTGAAGCTATTAATAAATTAAAGATATTATGCCTAGCCTTACAAGAAAATTTCGTCTGCCATGCTTATGAAGCGAGCATGTGCGCGCATTCACGACTGCATGTCTGTTACTACGCCTGTTATGCTCCTCAGGTATCTTATTAGATTCGATATCACATTACGTGAATGGTAAGTAAAGCAAATGACCTGTAGAATGACAACCAAGTATGTGTTATGGTATTTTATAGAAGGATGTGGCTTTCCAAATAGTCTTTTTAGAGCCTATAGAAAAAAACATTGAACATTCCTATATGTAAATCAAACTGTCTTCACTTGACGAACCCAGGTTGCGTAATGTAGTAATATTTCATCCATTTATATTATCCCCATAGTAATTTGTTCTTGATTCCGAAAACTTTGCAATGACGTATTTATTGCATTTTCATGGTCATGAAAGTCATAAAATAAACATTCGCAAAAGTAAGGTAAGTAAGTGAGGTATCATGCGGATTCAGAAGAGGCAATAGCGTTATTGGAATAGAAGAACAGAATTACCGATGATGGCGTGGTGCTCTGGATATCTCTTTGCCAACGAGAGGATCATACGCTATAACTAGGATTCGGTTTTATCCAGAAACGTTTTGTATGCTCTGAAAATTTGAGACTCTGCACTTAAAATGGGCTAAAATTCGAAAAGTATTCATTTGGAATTATTTATGTGCAAAAATTGAAGAAATCGATAACTGACTAACAAATACGTGACATGATGGAATTTTTAGATGGGCATCATATTTGAATGGAAAATTAAATTAAATTTAGAAATTTTCTGCATGACGTAGGATAATAAGTGTTATCTGAATCCTTGATAATTTCGCGATTAGTAATGATATTGCTTTGACATTTAATACATAAAATTCAATTTAATTTTAAAATTAATTTTTCTCATTTTTTAATAGTTTTGGGTTTCAGTTTGAAGCAAGAGGTTATTATAGTAAATTAGAGAAGCCTGCATTTAAAACTTGAAATGTTATCCGCCATTTTTGCATTTTAACACCGTGAATTCTAATAAGTTCTTTGAATAATTTTTTACAATTATTTCCATGTCAACATTACTTCTGTAAACACAGCATTTTGAAATTCTTCTTTATTCTTGAAATATTCGAGATAGTCTTGAAAAGGATACATAGGCTTGTCCATGAGTCAGATCAACTCCAATCCTATCAAAAGGTTTCCTCTTACTTTTGTGAGCTGCCATGGTAAAGGATAATCCAATTGTAAATTGCCCCCTATCCAAAATAATTGGAAACATCTTCTTGAGATGTTAAATCAATTCTTGAGAGAAAGACCTCTCTGCCATTGTGTGTTCCAGTGAAGACTTTTGCTTACAAAATATTAGTCATTATTTTAATATTGATAAGTCGTGTACCTTTACACAGTTCACTTTTAGCATTCATGTTTCTTAATAAAATAACTATTGCTCGTTTTTCTATTTGTAATTGGTGAGGTGGCATTCTAGGTGGTGTGAATGTATTTAAGGTTTCTCTCGTTATGTGAAATGCATAATTTTCGTTGTCCATCATGCATTCTGAACTTAAATAATTTCTTTCATCACCAGGAAACTACTTAAAGATTTTATTTGATATTCGAAACAGATTTATTTGTAGCACAAAGTATTGTTCCGTCATAATAACCATCATTCGACAAAATAAAATAATTCATCAAAAATGAGTCGATATTATTTTATTTTATTTAAAAAATGGTATTTCTGTTAGACTACCATTACCGATAGATGATAAAAACACGCTTTGAGGCCTAAATCTTGAATTAGATTTCACTATTTCATGAAATTTGTCTATATGCTTTTCCTCTAAAAAATGAAATTAATAATTTTCTTTACTTCGCAAGCTTTATAATATTTAATTTTCTAATCACTCGGGGGTCTCTTTCATTGTTTTAGGAATTAAGGAAGAAAGATGTAATAAAATTACTAGATTTTAAGTAAGTACAAATATTATGCTTACTTATGTATTATACTTATAAACAAAATATTATACTTGCCCATGTTTAGATGAATCCTCATTCTAAATTTTAACACTAATATCAATGTATTAGTTCATCATTCTTTCAAATAAGAACACGTACAATTAACCGCTCGCTTTAGGTAAGCAGATAACTGTAGCTAAGGTATATAAATACAAGCAATGATGTCTCAATCTCGGATTGGCTGGCCAGTCAACCAACAAAAATGCCTCGAGTTGAGTAGACAAGAAAGATTCTTTCGCCGATTATAATGTAGATATTTCTAAGGGGTATGATAATAGTTGAGGAATCAAATAATAGAGATGCACAAGCGTAAAAAAACATATCTTAAGATACAGGAAATATTGAACTAAATAAAAATAAGTGAAAAACCAGAGGAGGGGATCGTTTAGTTTAAATTATTTTAAAGTAATAGCAAAATATCAATTTTAATATTTAACACTGGAAGTTGCAATGGAATATTCGTTAGAAAATTATAGAATCTGTAGCATAAAATGTTAAATTATATTTTTCTTTGTCCCTTCACGTACGGCGAACATTTTAAGGCCGTGTTGGAAGCCATTGGCGCAAATTGACTCCTTTTCTCATTTCGAGACAATGCGAAGGTCCGAAAGTAATCAACAAATAAGGCCGTAGCAACAATGTTTTAGTTGCTGTGGTACGCTATTCGCCATGATATGTTTCGTTAATATGGCGTCCAAATGGAAAATGTCACCGATAGTCAATACTAATGGTGAACGTTTGAGCGAGAAGCAAGACATCGTCCAATTATGATGAAACTGAAAACTATATACAAGCTCTTGAAATGATTGAGATTAGAAACATGGAGGCTAAAAGTGGGTGAGTGCCGATTTTATAGCATTCTTCTTCCTTTTAATCACTTTTCTTTTCTTCTAGACGTCGCCATGCCAATGTATTATAAGAATGGAAAATTTCTCAAATAGGAAATATGCTTTTTCGGAAAAATCTGATAACATCGATGGTTAATATTTCTGCCTGTTCTTTACTGGGTGCTTTTTGAAAACTCTGTTGACGAAATTCTTTATAGAGGATTCCATTACTCTAATTTTACCGTTTAGAAGCAAACACACTGTTTTCCAATACATAAAATTGTTAATACCAGCGTTATACGATGGAACACTTTAAGGGAGTCTTACTTATCCGGTGCATCAGATAACGGAAGACAATTTTCTTTTTATTCGCTATGTCGGCTCCATTATTAATTTTCTCGATTCCTTTTGCCATTTTATTTCGCAGATGCTTACCAAGAAGAAAAAAACGGAGCTTTTACATCTCTCGATAAGTTTTTCGGATGAAATTTAACTAAATTGGATCTTTAATTTGGAGAAAATGTATTTCGATAAAGGAGTTTTCCTTCGCAATATCTCTCCACAATCGCCTCATCCTCGCCGGGATTGGCACCCTTTTCTCCCCAAAAAGCAATTCCTGTATTTCCAGCGTTGTTAAAATTTCTCTCACACTCCCTGCCACTCCTCCCGTTCTCCCCCATTCCCCTCCCCCTATCAAACCCCTCCCCCACTCCCCCTCCCCCTCCCTCATCTCCCCCACTCCCCTCCCCCAAAAACAATCCCCCACCCTCCTCCCCCACCCCCTCCCTGACCCACCCATTTGCTATCCACTCCCTCCACCTTCCCTTCCTATAGCAGCTCTCCTTCTCCGTCGCTCCGAACCCAGCCAATCCAATACGGACCACTCACCCCGACATCCCTGAAGGATACAAGGCGTCCAATAATTAAATTTGAGGCTTTTTAAAGTCTCTACACATTCTCTTTTCCGCAGGCCTCCTAGCAACTAGGGACATTTGGTAAAGACCACTCTCCCCGACCCCCTTCCTCTCCTCATTCTCCCTCTTGTGTGTGTGTGTCTCTCTCTCTCTCCTATTTTTCACCCTTTTCAAAGTGACCCGAGTGAGAGAATGGATGTGGAGTGAGGGAAGGAGAGCGTCAAATAGGGAGAATGAGCAATAGTCGGAGGATGGTGGGTGAGTGGGGGAATGGACTTTCTAGATGCAAGTGGAGGGTTTCATGTTTCGAATAAATGGCGCAACTCGTGTGACTGACGTTTTCTACGCTTTGATTTACGCCCGAGGAGATTTTAGTTTCTTGGTATTTGCAAGTATGCCTGAAATGAGGAACTCCGGAGGAGATCGTTTAGATTCATTCCGAAAGGAAATGGAGGGTTAGGGACAATCGAATACGGATTCGGTTTTTTTAATGGAGAGTAAATGTTACGGTTTGGCTATCCTATTTACGCGATTTTTCAATTCCGTCCGATTAAAAAAATATATTTCGAGCCAATATAAAGGTCTTGCGAGCGATGATTTGGTCCAGTCTGATAAAAAAGTGTGAAGGATGCGTTTCGGTGAAATGTTAAGTTTCAATGATAAAGAGGCAAATAAAACAGTTAGGTACCTTTATTTTGAAACTAAAAATGAACTACGTACTTCGTATATTTTACAAATGGAATTAATGTTTTATGAATATGATTTTTTTAACTTACTTAAATTTGGAGTTCTATTTACGTGCTTTAATGTGGCTTTGTACACAGAGTGTTACTTTTTTCTGTTGTTGAAATGTCTGAGTCAATTTTATTTGTTGTATATATAGATACGGAAGTTTATTTTACCACGTAGAATTTTTACCTATATTTGTAAATTCAGTGTTCCTTCTGATAGCATATTATTTAATATACTGAACAAAGTTTTAAAGGTATTATTTTACTTTTTAATTCGCTTTCTCGTGGCAGTCATATTATTCATCCACCGATAAGGAAATGGCCTCGTTTCTGTATTTTAGCCATTTCAAAAAGAATTCAATGATTCGAAAGACAATTTCACTTGTTCCTTAGAGAAAAATTAGCATGATCTATGGCTTTGATGCATAATTCTCTGATTTAGTAACGGAAATGCGACATTGCCATTTTCAGTGTAATACCATTCGTACATTTTTAGCAAAAATGTACTTCACGAAACGCATTTTACTGTAATGATGTCACTTACTGCTTTATACGGAACAATTTCGATTTAAATGAGGAGAGAATAACTTCGTTGATTAAATTTCGATTTTTTAAAACTAGCTAATATTATGAAGCAATCTTTATTCATGTTGAATATAAAATAGCTTCCGAATAAGCAAAAATATAAGGAAATGGAGGAGGAGAGTTTGAAGGTGAAAATGAGGTTGTCACAAAGGGTACTTGTTCCCTTGAAAGAAGCTTAGACTATCGGGGGGAATCGGATATTCCACCCCAGAACTTGCTTCTGCCGCTGCTTACAAGGAGGCCTAGATCACTTTAAACTCCATAAGCGGCTAACTCGCTGACTTCCCACGAATCTCGGCATCTTCAATCCGCTGGTTGGTGACCTGGAAATTCGGCTTTCGGGCTGGAAATGGGAACTATGACTCACTTTGAAGCAAGCGCTATATGATATAAAGTTCCAAACACCAATTTGGGTGAATGTGAAGCTAGCTGAAAGGGCAATTTGTATTTAAAAGTTATAATAAATATTAGTTTAGATTCCATTAAAGTTATAATGTTATTGCAATAATTCCGTGTGTGAGATGAATAATGAAATAAATCTATCTACCAATTTCTGTTCCATGGGAAGTATTATTATTTCTTCTCGAGCATTTCAAAGTCATGTTTGGCCAAAAAAACAATTTCACTCGATTATTAAAAAATTTTAATTTCTAAGATGGTAACCATGTTTTTGGATGCCAATCTTGCTATATGTACTTATGAAAAGACAAGAGACCCCGCCCTCTGCTTTGGCGCACTAACCACTGACTCCTTTTTTGACTGTCGCGTTATTTTTCTGGTATTCGTAAAAATCCTTCATTCGTCATTTTATTCCTAGAATCTCGCGATTTACCATATTTCTCGATTTTCTTAGAAACAATAAATCAATCTTGCAGCTAGTGCCGCTTGAGAGCTGCTTTTGCGCACAGCGTTCGGAGGAATTAATTGGGATACGTTCTAGACAAGGGATGGGCCAAGTTTTCTGCTTGGGGTTTACTCACAAGAAATTTCGAGAGAGAGGCATTATAACTAACATGAGAAGTCAAACGTGAGACAACGAGAGATACCCTTACTGGAACTAAAAATATATTAGTTAACGTAATAATTTTACTTGAAATGGTTTTACGGTGACAATTGTAAGTGATGAGTATTGTATATTTGCAGGAAATATCACAGTTCGCTTTCATAATGGCTTCATAAGACGTTTCATGTTGTCCGCGGACCATTGTTTGTCTACCTCTATTTTAGACTGTTCCTACTCTTTTAAATTTGCCAATTTACTCGGCGGACTTATAAAATTGAGAATTTCACTAATATAGGACATTTATTATATTGTCACATATTGATATAATCTCGATATACTTTTCCGGCGATCGGGCGGGACAGGCCTGTTTTACATTGGTTTGAACCTCCCTCCCTTCCATATACCCTTTTTCGCCATGACGATGTTTTTTTTTATTGTCTTTGTGTGTATGGAAAAAGAGGGCTTTCGCCGGGGATGAACGCGGGTAGACAACGGGCGAACGCGAGGGACGGAGGGTGGGGCACGATCCGACACCAAGGAGTACCGGTCTCACCAGCGTCTCTGTTTCTGGCGTGTTCACATGACCGCCAACACCCCTTCCCATTGGCTGCTTCTAGGGTCTTTCTTGGCTTGGCTACGACAGCAGTTCACACGACTGAGGCCCTCGGTGTTAGCCGATCCGAGGCAGAAAGTATCGTGTAGCCGAAATAACATAACGCAGCGGAAAATCAATTGACCGGCTAGAAAAACGTTGCCTCCAGTAGGCCATCCTTACATCCACTCCCCCCTAACAGCAACTCTGACCACTACATTACTCCAGCACATTAAAATTGTCAAAATAAAATTTAAAAACATACATATCGTTACCTTCAATAAAGAAAAACAAAATTCAAATCAAACACGAAAGGGATCGCAATTTTCCAGGCACATAATCTAAACACATCAAATGCAATTAATTTAAATCAATCACATTATATTTACAAATTTTTTTACCCTAATTGGAGCGTTAAGCTGTAAAATTGCAGTCTTTTTCAGCCGTCAGGTGATCCGATAATTGAGCCCCGAGGACTCTTTAGTTAAGCAAAATTTTGTTGCCCAACACTCATCATGTCTTCACAATGTATTTTTCTTTTATTAACTCCCTCCCCGGCGCTGGCATACCCTCTCGCATGAGCAAGGCGTCCGCCACACGCCCCTTTGGCGCGAGGTCAAGCAATTAAATTACATCGCCCAACTCAAAACAGGGTACATATCCAAATTATTACATCGTCATACATTACCACATTAATCAAAATAAAAACAAGAAACTCTCTGCATATAACAATTATCAATACCTCTTATACAATACAATCTTACAAATTCAATTATTATTCCATTCTACATCAATATATCATTGCAAACATACAATTATTGTTATAAATAATCAGCAACGGTCCCTTTCAACAGTCTCTCACTTCGCTTTCTCCCAATACAGCGTAGTACGACCTATCTGTATTTATCCCCAGTGTATTCCCTACTGGCCATTTACCATAAAGTCCCAAATTCGGATATAAAACCGGAAACACTTTTATGCGATACCACTCAAACATACCATCCTTACTCCCTAAAGGTATTTCCACGATGACCAGCTGTTGGTCACCAAAAACAACCGCCGGCGCCTCGGCCATTTCATAATAAATGTAAAGATTCTCTTGATTACAGGGAGTTATCATGTAAAGAGGGGAACGCAAATTATCTCGTATCCTTAGTAGTATCTCTAGAAACTTTCCAGGTAGAACCAATGTACTGCTAAGGCGGTTATGCACGCTATTCTCCAACGACTGTCATAACCCGATCAAATCATTCCTCGTATTTACTGACACATGCCCAATTTGCCTTAACGCATCCTCGTCCCCTATAAGCTTTCGCAATTGGCGATTCCAATCCACGGCTCCCTTAACCAAATGTTGCGTTCTGTTGTTAATATCAACCCATTCCACCACTAAATTCCGCAAAAAGTTTGTGTTGTTAGATACCCTTTCCTCTAATCCTTACATCACAATCAGTTGACTTGCGATCTCGGCGCGTGTGTCCTTGCCCTCTCCCTCTAATTGTTCAATCCTCCTATTAATAGTGCGTAAATCGCCTGCGTCTAGTGTACCAAACACTGCATTTAAGACGACGCCCCCTGCGTCGATCCATCCGCGTCGCACTCTCCCTTTTCCTAGTAGGTCGACTAACATTTCTAGCTCTTCCTTCGCCTTCTGACACTCCGCATAAATCCTTTCGAGCGCTAATTTATGCCTATTTCCCGTGCGTTTCGTACCACCGCTTATCACTCGTCCTCTCGCTTTCTCAAAAATCTCAATCAGTTTATTGTGCTCATTCTTAACCTCTATCAAATCCGGTTGTCTTTCAAACACAACCCCATTATTAAAATAAGTAACCTCCTGTCCCTTTACCATTCCCACGGCACCTATCAACAGGAATGCCGTTCACGCCCAGATTCCCATGATGTCCTCTTCCTCCGATGGAGGCTGCGGTCCTCTAGAACGGAGGTGATAAGGGTGGGGAGTGGGCGACAAGTAGGCTGACCATATCCCAACAAGGCGGAAACGGGAAATTTCCCATGAAGAAAACGGGACAATTTTTTCGCACGACTATTTTAAAAAGGGTGGTTTATATCACTTCAATAAATACATGATTTGAAGGAATTGGAGTAATTCTGTAGGTTGGAAATTTATCTTTAATTATTTATTTATCTTAATTAGAGGAAAATACCCATACTTCCTGCGTTCATACGGTCTCAGCAGTATAAGTTGAAATGAGTTCACTACGTTTTTAATTCCAAAAAGCTCTTATTTGAAATGAAAAATTATTCTCCGCTACGTCAACATAGTTTTTTCAAGGAAAGAGTTATATAATAGGAATGAAATTTATTATGAAAACGTTTGCTTTCCTTTTTAGCTGTCAATTTTAATATAATAGTAAACAACTTATTTTATATTTGTTGCCGAATATTTTTATTTCATATATTCTAAAGGTTAATATAATTACGAAATATTTT
The DNA here is from genome assembly GCA_028673005.1 of Tanypteryx hageni. Lineage (NCBI taxonomy): Eukaryota > Metazoa > Arthropoda > Insecta > Odonata > Petaluridae > Tanypteryx > Tanypteryx hageni. The sequence goes on from CM054112.1 coordinate 11,329,632, forward strand.
AGTGTATAAAAATTAATCGTAAACTTGACGCTATTTATTTAAAAGTTGAGCGATAAGTTTCAACTAAAAAGACAAAAACGCTACTCAGTCTTTACAAGTCTATTAGAAGGAAACGACAATTTTTAAATAATTATATTACTTACGATACAGAAAGGGTTTTTTAATTAAATATTACCGTTAGATAAAATCTTTTTATCTCATTTCGGTAGCAATATATATAATAGAATCAAACAGTGAGGAACCAATTTATTTAAAAATTATATAAATAACATGCTAATTCTAGGGACCATTTTGATAGAATTAAATATTTGCTTTATTGACTAGAAATCGAAGGATAAAAACTGCATAAAACCGCCTTTTTCTAAGTTCTTCATTCTTGTTTATTTACCATAGAAAAACTAGCATTTTTTGCATTTCAGTAGTACAGAAAGTATAATTCTATATATACAGTTTAAACAAGAAACGACAATTAAAGCAAAAAATACTAAAAAAATATTTACTTATTATCAATGTTTAGTAGTTAAGCTAAGTTATATTTTTCTGTCGAGCTTATTTTCTTTAACAAATTTTTATCTTTTACAATTTTGTCATAGAAATCACTACACGTCATGTCAAAGTTCACACGCACGATTAGCATTGCTTTTATAGCATCGATGCTTATTCTCGATTTTTCATTCGACCAAATTTTGTTCGTGAGAAATAATATTCTTTCAACCGAGGCTGTTGTTCCTGGAAGACATAACAACAATTCGACGATTTTTTAAAATCTTCATAGGCTACAGATAGTCCATTCATTTCCAAAAATATTTTGACCCATTTATTTGAGGTAGATATATGTTCTGAGTTCCAAATTCCTATCTTTCTAGTTATGATGGATTTCATACAAACCCATTGGTCAAATAATTGGGTTTCATCTATTCATATGCGATTGAAATGATCTTTAATTTCTTTCAAATTGTTATGTAACTCTTTCCACTGAGGTACTGTTATATTAATATCCATTCAAACCTATCAGATACCCCAAAGCTCTTTTCCCATTTTTCCAAATATTCCATACTGGTAGAATTTAGATTTGAAATGATGTCATAAAACTCGGATTAATTTATCTTTTCAGATTCCACCAGCGACTTAAGTTTAATTCTTACATCTGTTGTAATAAAACTTTCTTCATTTCTAGCAATAAGGACTTCTTTAAGAGATTTAACACCCAAGGCTACTTTAGTTGCCGACACATCTGTTTTTTCTATAGATTCTACTGCTTTCTGTAACGTTGAAATTTGATCTCTCGCAAATGATAACCATAATTTTAGGCAGGAATCTTCAAATAGGTTTTTCCCAATCATTGGACACTTTTGTTGTGAAAGAAAGTAAGGGCGTAACCCATTAAACATTTTTATTTCTATCTATCGCAGGTCCTAAGGATAAAAATCTTGTTTCCATGTTCTAATAACTTAGAATAATCTTCCCCTGCAAATTTACAAAAGTCTTTGAGCTCCTGAACTCGAACTGCATATGTGTGAAAGTACTTGTAAACTTTAACCGCAAAGCATTCAAAATCTAATGGCAAACAGTCAATAGCACATTTAAGGCAGTTTTGTATTATATGTGCACCGCAACCAATTCCAATAACATTCCTTGCAAGTCCTTTTTCAAGTTTACGCCATATATTATTTTGACTTTTTCTGTTACAACCGCCAAAATTGGAATTTGCATTATCGGCACAAAATCCTACTATCTTGTTTTGCAAACAATACTTATTTAAAACGTCAATTAGCAGGTTGCTTTGTAAATCGGATGTTTCACCAGGCAAAGAAGCAAACTCTAATATTTTAGTTTAAACAACATTATCTGGTAAGTAATACCGAACAACAACAGGAAAAAGCTTGTTCTCTTTTTTGTTTGAAGCATCTAAACTAATAGTTACATTACTGCATTTAATTAAATCAACGGAAACTAGCTCAAATTCATAGGGTGACAAATCATTGCAAAAAATTGCTTCCGATTTGGTACCGGCAGATGAAAACTTAGGTTGGTAAATCTTTTTGATCAAACTAGACAAACAGTCATTTGTGGGAAAACTCTGACCGTGACGCACTGTATGAAATGCAAAAAGAGCTTCACTGGCTGCAATTTTTTCACATGTCGAATCCTCGGATGAAAAAAATGACAGATACTTTTACAAGCCCCTGATATATTTTCTGCATCTTAATGTCTTCGGCTTCGCAGGTGTTGATTTATGTCACTCTTACCTCCATGAGCAACAGAAAAGTGAACACCGCAGATTCCACAGTACACCTTAGAATTGTCATTTACAAAAGTACTATCCTGTTTAATAAATTTAAACTCCTTTTGCAGCTCATCGTTAAATGAAAAAATTCTCTTCGCCATTTTCTTATTATTATGGGTTACTAAATATATATATATATATATATATATATATATATATATATATATATATATATATATATATATATATAATTATTTTAAAAGCTTGTAAATCTCAGTAAACTTATAAGAAAAGTAATTTACGAAATGAAAGTAAATAATATTTGCTTAATATCGAGCAAGATAAAAAATGATCACTAAGACAATATGTAAATCAAACTAAGCAATTCTATTAAAAAAGTGGTTTTTCATAGTAATTAAATATTCTGGTTCTCATTTATTAGGTGTATGTACCTTCTTATAAAAGAGTAAGATGTGCTAATAATTTTAATGAAATTTCATAATTATAAATTGCCATTAAATAAGCGAATTAGTAGTCTTACCTTTCACAGGAATTTCTTTTGATTTTATCCCACTATCACAATGCTTGCTTCACTTCATCTAACACTGAACTTCGAAGATAATACGATCGGGGAAAAGCTAAGAAGAATGTTACAGCCGAATCAAAGCCTTACGCAGACATTCTTTCTTTAAGCGAATTAGAATTAATTCTGTGACAATGTTGATACGTCGGCCTTGATTTGTTTGAATACCTCGATTAGCCCCGGAACAAAGATGCAACTAGCTATTCAGCTTAAACATTGAATGATCCGGAACTCACGGAAACGGGCAGACATATAAATCTGTGTACTTGTTCTATTAAGTGACAACTTGGCCTTATTCTCACTTTCCTCAACAAAGAAATATTCTCAGTTAAATCTAATATTACCCATATTTTGAGAAAATTGGAAAGTCTGAATTTTAATCTCGAAAAGCTTTGAAACGGGACAAAATGACTTTTTTGCCGAAAACGACGGGACGGCCTGGAAACGGCCCGAAAACGGGACTGTCCCGGAGAAAACGGGACGTATGGTCAGCCTAGCGACAAGGATCTTTCTCTTGCCCGCTCGGAGCGAAGAAGGCAGGGGGAGCGTTGGGGAAGGGGAACAGGGGAATCCCTCGGCGTCTCCGCTCCGTCTGACTGAGTGGTCGACCACCTCCTTTATCTCTTCATCGGCTAGGTGGCGTCTTGGGCTCTGGGGTGTAACGACGACCTTGCCGGAAGGCCGCTGCGGCGATAAGCCAGCTAAAGGACTGGGATGGGACTCTGTTGCTTCAGACGCTCCTTCCGATGCACCACGTGGCCTCACGACGACTTCGTCCAGATGTAATGGGATGTCCGCGGCACTTTCCAGTTGATTATTCGCCGATGAAGACGGGGGTTGGCGAATAGTACGCGGCCGTCCTCTTCTCCTTATACGGATATCTCCTGGAAGTAATGGGGGAGGGGAGTCGCCATGGCTGATATGCGGCTTTAAACGGCTCTTATGTACGACCAATGTCCGATATGGGATCGCTAATTTAACATTACTCTGAGAGATAACCTCGAGCACATTATACGGCCCTATCCATGGTCTGTGGAATTTCCTAGCCGTACTTACCTTAGAGCATGGGTCGCTTAAATAAACATAGTGCCCTGGGGTATACGTCACTTCCCTACTTGTCTTATCGTATTGTCGTGCCTGTGAATCACGCGCTTTCTTACTGTTCCTACGACATTTTTCCCATGTCTGTCGGAGCCTAATTTTCAAGTCCTCTTGTATAGGGTTCATTCTGATTCCGTGGTTCTCTTCGGACACACTCTAAGGGCGAACTCATTGTCTCTCCAAACACCACTTCGTGAGAGGGAAAATCTGAGCTTTTTTGGACACTCGTATTATACGCTGTGACTGCGTAGTCCAACCACTATTCCCAATCATTATGTCGGCAATAGACATAGTGACTTAGGATTTCTGCCACGTGCAATGCACTCACTCCACTCGGCCGTTGCCCTCCGGATGATAGGGGCTGGTTCTCAATTTTTGGATTTTAAACAGGTTTCACACAATACGGAACACCTCTGACATGAAGTTACTCCCCTGATCTGTTAATAGTTTCTGGGGAACACCAAATCTCAGTATCCATGCCTTCACAAGGACAACCAACACTGTCTCAGCAGTTTGATTCTCTAGCGGTACCATAAATAAATACAGGGAATGGTGGTCTATTATCGACAGGATATACTTATTTCTCTTATCGGTCCTGTGGAGGGGGCCTACGATATCAAGGGCGATGAATTGGAATGGATGTACCGCCTCGGGGAGAACCTGCATAGGCGCCCTCGTTCTTCCGTAAGGGCTTCTTTGATTGCATGACACGCAGCCCTTCACGTGTGCCTTCACATCCGCCCGCAGCTTCGGCCACCAATACTGCGAACTGACCCTTTTCGTCGTCGCCTCGACTCCTAGATGTCCGGAAAGCACATGGCCGTGACACTGTTGCAGAATATTCCCTCTCAACTCAGATGGAACTACCACCTTGTTTCCGGTTGCCGTCTTTTTAGACAGGAGTCCCTCCACCACCTCGAATCCTCTAGCCCCTCGCTATCGCTCGCATTCCTGATCCGCCTCTTGCTCACCCCGCCAATCGATGTCATCGGGTACTACCGGCCGTCTTATATTGCGGCTAAGTCCATCGGTATGGGCATGAGTCCTCCCGGGTTTGTGGATAATTTCATAGTCGTACTCCCCCAATTTCAATGTCCATCACATCAGACGTCTGCTCGGATCCTTCAATCCGAATAACAATCGGAGCGCCGAATGGTACGTTAAATTTTATATTTCTTCCCATATATATATAACAGCCGTAATGCTGCACTGCCCACACGACCGCGAGTAGTTCCTTTTCCGTTGTTGAGTAGTTTAACTCGGCGCCTTTTAGCTGTCGTGACTCATAGGCTACGGGGTGTTCCTCGCCGTCTACCACTTGGGATATTACCTCACCGATGGCAAAATTACTGGCATCAGCGAATATTATAAAGGATAAGGAAAAGTCAGGAAAGATCAGCACCGGACTCCTCACCAAAGAACTCTTTAACTCATCCATGGCTGCATCACATTGCGGTGTCCACACGAACGCAGTGCCCTTTTTTAGGAGTCTTGTTAGGGGGCGAGAAATCGAAGCATAGTTTACCACAAATCGTCGGTACAAATTTGCCAATCCCAAGAATGACTGCAGTTCCTTCGTTGACGTAGGTGTAGGGAATTCCTTTATTGCAGTAATTTTCTCTGCGTCTGGGTATATCCCCTCCCGACTAGTCACGTGGCTAAACGGCACGGCAAAATGCCATTTCTCCAACTTTATCGACAATTTCGCTTCTTCAATTTTCTCCAAGATCCGCCGTAATCGCAATGCATGTTCTTCGATGGTGACGCTAAAAACAATAACGGCATCTAAATAGACCAAACATTTGGTCGGTTTTAGGCCCCTTAGCACCCCATCATCATCCTCCGGAATGTGGTCGGCGCGTTCCTTAGTCTTAACGGCATGCGGTTATATTCATAATGGTCACTCTCGACGTTGAATCCCGTTTTTACTTGAGATTCCGGATGCATTGGGATTTGGAGATACCCGCTGATCAAATCTAACGTTGTAAAGTATTGACACCTCCTAAATAGTCCAACGTGTCAGTAATGTTTGGGATCGGGTACACATCCGGTATTGTTACCGCGTTCAGGGCCCTAAAATCAATATAAAAAGGAAAATAGGGTTTCCCGTCTAATGACTTCTTAGGCACTATAACTACGGGCGACGCTCAGGGACTCACATTAGGGACGATGATACCGGCCACTAACTGTTCTTTTACATATTTCACGATAATGGGTTTTGGTGAAGTGGCGTGCGGTATGGTTTCCGGTAGATAGGGCGAGCATTTCCGGTGGGAATCTGATGCGTCGTCACGTTCGTCGCAGGGGGGTCTTTCACTCCGCAAATAGTTCCTGAAAATCTTCTGATACCGGGAGCAAAGCTTCCCTCTCCGCCGTCGTCAGGTGCCGTAGTTTTCCTTCCATGTCCCTCTTAGCGGCCTCACTCCGCGCCGATCTCACCCATCCCACGCGGTCCGAAGGAATCTCGCCGTCTCCTTCGTTGTACACGTCACTCACGGTGGCTAGTTCTGTTCCTTTCCCCAATGTTACCCCTTCTGTGCCAAAATTGAATACGTGGGTCACGACGTCCCCTCTCTGCCCCACTTTACACACCCCTCGGGCCACCCAGCAGTCCTCGTTTTCCAGCCGGGATTACACTACGCACTCTTGTCCTTCCCGCCACATCTCGCGGCCAACGTTAGCCTGAGTAATCTCCCGCTCCGCGCTGGCAGCACCTCCGCCGAAACGAGTCGTACCGGCACGTCGACTAGGGGTGGGTGTCGTCTAGCTCTCCGTGGCGGCGACTTCTCGCGTCTATTCCCGCTGACTCCCTCATTTTTCAGTGGTTTCTTCCCTCACCGCCTCTACCGGTCGAGCCACTCGTCCGCCAAAACCTAACCTTACCGTATTTCCCCCAGACGTAACTCATTGTTCGCCAGGTCTAGTACGCCTCTGTATTTATATAAAAATTCTAATCAAAGGAGGCCCTCATATTCCCCCACAAAATCTTCTACTTGGGCCTTTAATGCATATTCCTCGTGGCCCCATCTAATGGTCAACTGAGTCTCTCCGTGGTTCCACAGAGGGTTCCTTGATATGCCTCGGATGCGATAGGACGACCGAGAAAGTTTTTTCCCCGCACAGATGTCCTTCGCCACCAATGACATCTGCGTACCGCTGTCCACCAACAGCCTCACCTCCCTTCCGCCACATCTTGCTCGCGCCACCAAGTCGCTCGGTCCTCTCTCCAAGCTGACGCGCGGCAACGTCACTCTTCCTGGGAACCGGCGTGGGCGGCTGCGCCGCAGTGTCATTTGGCCAATCTATTTGGACAAATATATTATCATGGGAATAATGGCTAACTACATCATCTTTTGACTTACACGCGTATGCAGTACCGTACCTTTGTTTGTTGATTGCCAAGAACCTCATTTTTCTTCGACAGCAAAAGTGTTAAAGCCTTGCAAACTATAATCTGTATAATGATGTATAGGACAATTATATGCATTGAATTATCAATCATAATATACAATATCCAATGAATAAAATATACAAATATCGCAACGCAACTATAAAACTTTGAGTTGCTGTTAAAATAAATAAAAAACCAACACCTACAAATATCTTAAGCCGCCCTAAATAGAGCCTTGTCTCTATAAGCTCTTTCCTAATGTTAAATGAAAACTAAAAACTAAGACAATTGTGTGATATTACTTTTAATACATAAATCTTTAATCATTATTCGCTATCTGTATCAGAGATAATGGAATAGCTGCTGGTGAGAGTATGACTCGGTGGTGGATGATTGGCAAATAGACTTAAAACTTCAGTCGGCAGACTTCCACTCTATTTCCGCGGGAGCTTCCTAACACTGGAGATTAACGGATCCGAAGATACAAGAAGCATCGATAACAAATTTTTGCTGGTGCATTCTCGCGATATTTTTCGTGTGTGACCTTCGCTATTTCTCCTCCAGTATTTGTTACTTTCCTCTTGAGCCTCCTCATATAATTGTCCGATCGGCAATATGCAGGATCCGATTATATCTGTCCCGGGAGGTTGAGAATATTCTGCCGGAAATGAAGTCGCCAACTTTGTTGGTGGTATTTGTACAAGATACAAGAATGGATGAAAAAATATTCATCCTATATTAAATTAGGTCTCATGTTTGAATACGTTCGAAGGTTTGTTGTTTCTTGTAAGGGAGAGCAACGCCCGTTTGACCTTCTCCTTTTAGGATCAGAATGTTCTGCGGCTCTCAACCACTTAGTAAAATCAGTGCATATTTGTCATTTTAAAAATAATCTTCAATCAATTGAAAGGAGTAGTTGTCTTCATTCAAGTGTCGATCGTCTTTGTCATATATCTGATCCCCATGTAGTTAATAGGGTGAGCCGTCGAATTTCCAAATCCTTGTTGTCAGCCTCGCATAAACAGCATATTTTCCTTCCGAAAGACAGTCATCTTTCCCGTTTAATCGTTCGTCATTACCACTTAGTATCTCTTCATAATGGTCCTCGAGTGGTAGAAGCAGAAATTGCTAGGCAATTTTGGATTATCTCTCTTCGAGTCCTTATCCCTTCCGAAATACTTAAATGCGTTATATGGTCATGATACCGAAGTGCAACTTTCCAAGCCTTTATGTTCGATTTGCCGTCCGCAAGAATTGTGCCTCGGAGACCCTTTTCTTGAGTAAGTGTAGATTATGGGGGTCTCTTCTCTTATAAGTTAAGTAATAGAAGAAATGCAGCACATGAAAAGTGTTATTTATGACTTTTCATTTGTTTCGTAACCAAGGCGGTTCATTTGCAATTAGTAAATTCCTATTCGACCATGGCATTTTTAGCAGCTTTTCAAAGGTTCATAGCACGTCGCGACATAGCGCGTGTGATTAATTCCGATTGTGGCACCAATTTTGTGGGGGCTGATCGATTTATGACGGACTTATATCGATCGAAACCTCACATGGAAGCTTTAACTTCCATTTCTCCGGATTCGGGTATTGTCTAGAAATTTAACCCCTATTCCGCCCCGCATTTCGGAGGCTTGTGAGAAGCAGGAATTAAGTCCGTGATATTGTCACCTATTAATATAATCTCGATATACTTTCCCGGCGATCGGGCGGGACAGGCCTGTTTTACATTGGTTTGAACCTCCCTCCCTTCCATATACCCTTTTTCGCCATGCCGATGTTTTGTTGTTGTTTGTGTGTGTATGGGATAAGAGGGCGTTCGCCGGGGAAGATCGCGGGTTGTCAGCGGGCGACAGCGAGGGACAGAGGGCTTTTCACGATCCGACGCCGAGGAGTACGGATCTTACCAGCGTATGTCTCTTTTGGTGGCGAAACGAAATTCAAATTGGCAAATGGTAAGCTCTTCCGGACCTTCCTTCTTCCTTCAATTTCCGCCTTTTTAATTTTGTTGTGTTTCTCCTATTAATCCTCGAATCATTCCCCTTATAATTTCCGTACGTCCACGTAAGGCCTGCCCCGGTCCCGCGTCGTTCTGCCTCGGGGCGTGCCACCCTATGTGCGTACACCTGTAAATATAATGTGGTCTTTATTGAAGATTGTTTTGAAAGAATAGTGCATTAGGAAACCGATCTGTTATAAATATAACACTGAATAACAAAAGAAAACTCTTTTGTTACATGGTTAGATAATGATTTTTATAGTTTTTCACGTTGATTTCAAATCTGTTTACCAAATGTTTCTATCTGCCAGGTTTTTTGAGTAATCGAAAGATATATGTCATTCAAATTAAAAGTATTTTTTTATATTTAAAAAAATAGTAAATATTTACTAATATAATATGTGGTTGTTGTGGATTGTCTGCTGAACTTTGCTTGAGTAACATCCCTTTTAAGTGTCCAGCAGTAGTCAGCAAACATTTTTGAGTTCCATTTTCCCTGGTAGCGGTTTTCCATAGCAGAGATGTCCTGATGAATGCGTTCTCCATGTTTGCCACACAGAGCCCCGAGGTTTTTTGGAAAAAATTTCAAATGGTAGTCCAGAAAGTGTATTTTTAGAGACATAAAACACCCCGTTTCTCTGTAGGCTACAAGAAGCTCACTCACAAGTTGCGTGTAGTTTTCTGCATTGTAGTTTCCCAGAAGGTGGTTACTACTTTTTTGAAAGATGCTCATGCAGCTGCTTCAGTTTCATTCAGTTGGATTTCAAACCAAGTGTCCTTCATCTGTTCCCTTATTTGAGGACCCACAAATATTCCTTCTTTGATTTTTGCCTAACTAATTCTCGGAAATTTATTTTTCAAGAAGAGAAATGCACGTCCTTTACCATCCATCGCTTTTAGAAAAATTTTCATCGAGCCTAGTTTAATGTGCATTAGCGGTAAATAGATTTTTTTAGAACTAACCATTGGCTGACAAACTACATTTTTCTTTCCTGGAGTGAGTGTTTCTCTTTTTTGCCATAGCTTTTTGATGTAGAGGTTTTGTCTATCTCTGCTATCCCATTCACACAAGAAGCAACAGAATTCGGTGTATCCAAGCTGTAACCCAAGTAACAGAGCAATCACTTTTAGATATCCATAGACATGCCAAGAATACTTTTCATACTGGATACTGGTTAGCAGAAGTTTCATGTTTTCATACGATTCCTCATGTGAGCCGCATGAGCTAGTGGAACAGATGGGTACTTGTTTCCATTATGAAGCAGGACTGCTTTTTAACTCACCTTTGACGAATATATGAATAAATGCCACTCCTGAGTATTATGCTGCTGCCCCAAGGCTTCCAGTAGAGAATCCACATCATTGCAATAAACTAGGTCTCCTTCTTTAGAAAATAGATGTTCAAATTCCTGTTGACGTTTACGGAAAAAACATATTTTAGTGCCCTGATCAAGGAGATTCCATCGTTTTAATTTTGAAGCTAAAAGTTCTGCTTGATTTTTAGATAAATTAAGATCACGAACCAAATCATTGAGTTCAGACTGAGTTATGAAGTGAGGGTTAGAAGAAGTCAGGCTTTCCATAAATGCTGGGTTATTTTGTATTTCATCTCCTGAGTCATTCCGGGTCTCGACATCACCATCATCTTCTTCATCTATGGTTCATGTTTCTGATGGCTCTGGACCGTGGGACACAGGTCTGATAGTTGATGGAAGATTTTTATATTTTACGATATGTTTATACTTAGAAGTAATTCCAGATATCTTAGTCAAGCAAAAATAGCAATCTGATGAATGGTCCTTAGGTTCTCTCCAAACCATACAAACTTCAAATGGCATGTGACGGGATCCTTTAAGCCAGTCAGTCAGTAGTGTTACGCATGAAGCACAACAGATGTGAGGGGCCCAAGTTTTGTCCAGATCACCTACTTTGCCTCCAAAATAAAGCTCATATTTACTAACTAGAGGAGTAATATTTAGCCTCTGTGCCTTAAAAGTTAACTCACCACAAATATAGCAAAAAATGTTTGGGTGTCTTTTAAAATTTCGAGGCATGTTTCCCTTAAAAATCACACTACACACTAAAAATATTCATCACTAAGCTAGAACTCACAGACACTATGCTTGTTTCGCTAATGAAACCTGACTCTCAACTGAGAGCAAATAGAAGATACTGAATCAGACACTGTGAAAGTGTCAGCATATTTACATTAGTAGCTACCTACCCAAGGTGATGACTCATAGGTTTTGGACTATGAGTCACAGACACTAGGCATGTTTCAAAAATCAAAACTGACTCTCAACTGCGAGCAAAGAGATCCAAGGTGATGACTCATAGCTTTTGGACTACGGTGATGTGCAAACAATGACCTCATGTTAGTATTCAACACATAAACAAGCCAACATATACAAACTAGCTATGTTTCTTTCTATGAACACAATAAGTGATATTTATTTATACGCTAATTTCTATATTCGTCTTATTATATCTGTTACACGAAAAAGGTGGGCTATAGAAAAATTCTGACTTCATTTTTGAAATCAGCACCTAAAAATTTATAAGGAACATTTGTAATTTTACATTTAACAAAATCTTTGTTGACCAGTGTAATTAATGTATGCATTGGCAAACATTTAACTATTAAAGATTTACCAAGCAAATTATGTAGGGTTGCTGATGATGACGTCAGTGATAGTATCGTGATCGAAAAGAATGCCTCTAATGAAAGTCTTTTCATTTTAAGATGTCCTCGATAGATTTACTGACTTAAGAAACACTTTCATTTGTGGTATGCGTGAACACAATTTGAGGACATATTTAGAATGATAAACATTTTTATTTTTATTAACGCTCGATGGTTTTTACAAGTTTACGAGTGTATTGGGCTTGGAAAAATATCTTGATAAGCCGATATTTACAGAAACGTCGTTATTGCTTTGAGCGCCGTCGTCTGAGAAGAGGCTCACCGACGAGACTTTCGGTGAAAAATCTGCTCCGACCTAGAGTGAAAAAGCGCAGAATATTAATTTCTTAACTTCTCACATCGAAAGGAAGATCTCGGAAAGAACGGGACGAGCAAATCACAACGATGGTGTGCGTGAGTTTAACGCACACCGACGCGAGAACGAGACAAGGCGGGGTTGCTGCTGAATGGTTCTTCTTTCCACCAAGTCGCACGTTCGCTCCCTAATAAAGCTCCCCCTTAACCCCCCTCCTCCTATTAAAGTCCTCTCTCTCTCTTCCGGGAGCGGAGGGAAACTCTCTAACTCCGCTCATAACTCCAAGAGAGAGAGAGAGGACGAAACGTTATCCTGTCAAGTCTTCTACCTTGTTTGTCCGATCATTTTTATTTATTTTCCGCCAGCGGTGCTTTTTATTTAATGAAATTTCTCGTTCGTTTTTAGGTATACAATTTTCGATGCTTTTTCTAAGTAGTTTTGAAAAACACCGAAGTTTTTTCATCTAATATTCAGTCAATGAGTTATAAAAAATGTACTACTCATTAGATTATGGGTTTTTTATTTTTGTTAATTATAAAAATTGCATATTTGTTATAATAATAGATTCTTAGGTCTTCTAAGGAATATCTTTGCGTCTGCACCGGCTCTGGAAATTGTGACATTAGCGGGCGGTCTTCATACCTGGGGTTGAGAAGAATTCCCTCCTAGACTTCTCCAAGGACATAAAGAAACGTAAATTTAAAAGCTATTTTAAAAATGAGAATCTTTTAGATCGAAGAGAATGAATTCAGTAAGAACAGATTCAATCATTCTAATAACGTAGGTGGTCAGAGGTTATGCTTGGATGGACAAGCCTATCAAGGGCTGTTCTACATCGGTCTCTCTCTCTCACTTTCCTTTGCCGATGGGCGTTCCTCTTATTTGAAGGATGAATCATCTAAACAGCTCGTCCCAAATTGGGAAAACTTTTAATGTTTACGTTAAACGCAACTTAATTTCGCATTATTTCCAGGGGAATGGCCGTCGTGGAATTTTTAATCTGCTCCATTTATCTTGCGGCATTTCCGCAAATAAACATACGTTTGAGCTCCGCTCTACATTAATCTTAATTTAAGTACAAAGGACTCTCAGCCATGCCTCTCTCTCTCTCTCTGCGCCGCGCTGACATATCCCCGAGTCGGCCCCTTCTGACCCTGATTAATTGACCGAGACAATTTTCCATTTTCCATTTTGGCCGAGAGAGAGCCTTCTACTAACACGCGCGGTTCAACTTTTCGTGGCCGAGAGGTATCCTCTTCGCCGCAAGAGGGACGGCCGTCGTTCCAGAACAATCCTCCACCACTCCCTCCCCATTCTCCATCCTCATCTCCCCCCACTCCGCTGCCGCCCCCTCCTCACTTTCTGACTCGACGAGTCAAGAGTCTTGACGGATGAGTATCCTTGGGTCTTTCCAAGAGGATTGTGGGAAGGGGAAGAAAGAGAATAGTGAAGATCGCCCTCTCATTCTCTAGCTGCTTTCATTGCTCTTCTGTTTAGCAATAGGAAGAAGCCTAGTTGGAGCTTGGGTAAAGACATAGTGGAGCCTCGCACTAAGCATCGCATCAAGCATCGACTCAATCAGCGAATCAAGCATTGCATCAGGGCTTTAATAATGGAGCATCTACTCACGACTTTGTACCAGTCTGATTCTAGATATATAGAAACATATCCTTCTATTTGTTACAGCTGTACTAAAATTTAGCGTGAGTAGTGCTGTTTGTAATACATGTTATATATATTGATTAACTTCAAAAGTGTCATAATACCACCTCTCAGATTTGTAATATTTTCAGACAGTGAAAGTGATTTGTCGACAAGTACGACAGTTAAATGGTGGGTGATGAATAATACAAATCTATTGTGACGTCCTCTATGACCTCTGGGGAGAGGGGGTTGGAGAGCGTGGTAAGGAGGGGGAGAGAGGGAGAGAGAGGGAGCGAGAGAGGGAAGGAGAGGGAGGAAGGGAGGGGAGGGAGGGAGAGACTTGCGATAATCTACGGTCACACTTTTATCTTCCAAAATCTTGTTTACGCCAATTTCTCAATATAGATGTTTGTGCAGTAACAGGAACATGCAGTACTCTACTAGAAATTGGAAAGCGCCGTTGTTTTGATTCAGTACTGTGCATGTTCTTGATACGATTTTCCATGTTTCCACGACTCTGGCTACTCTGGACGTTAATAAACATGCTGATACAAAAAATTAAGTGCCAATTGAATACCAGCTGTTAATCAATAAAGTGATCTTTGTGCTACAACCAAGTGAAAATTTGTGCTGTTTAGAATGGTATTATTGTTTAAATCACTATTAATTCTATACTAGTGGTGCCCGCAAAACCTTTTGCGAAGTCAGTCAGAAATACGCATGCTTAAAAGTCATTTTCGAGTGGAATATAATGATGCACAGCAATTATTTTCAAAGTTTAATGTTATTAATGCTATAAAATTGATTCTTTTTATTTAAATATATGAAATTTCTTCATATACTAATAATTCAACCATTTATTTAATTTTTTTTCGTGAATTATTACCAACAAAATTTTTTCTACTTTAGAATGGGTTATTTTTAATTTATTAATAATAGCACATATTTTCCATATGTGATTAGACTAATGACATCACACAATGTGATGTTTATTTTTATAATTTATATGTGCAATTTAAATTGCTTCTCCTTTAGAGAAAAGGTAATATTCCGTCATTGAAATAAAGAGAGAAGGTTTTTTTCTTTTGGTTGATCTTTATAAACCCCCACTGTCTACACGCAGTTTACTGTATAATAATTATCTGCCATTAATAACGTTGCAGACAAAGTTTAACTTTGCTACAACAATAATTTCTACACTTCATAAATAGCACGAAGCGAATAACGAAATTCTTTCGTCTATTTGAAGGGTTATTTGACCAGGGCTAGACAAATCCCGGGCGCGAGGTCGCCATGGCGCCTAAGATCTTCATGCTGGCGCCTAGATATTGTATATGGTTGCTGTAGTTAGGTTATAGTTATACTGTAGTCACGTGCTGTAGTCGTATTATCGGCCACAGCAACAGGAGCAACAAAATAGTATATATCTATCGGAAGCATTCAAATTCCTGAAAATAAGTGCAAATTTTTGTTCTTGTTCGTAAACTACATGTTTTAATAATATCATTAGAGTTTTATTGATGTATAAGGCTCATTATATTATGTTCTGCTACATAATGTGACAGAAATTTATGTGCAAGGTTTAATTATTGTAGCAGATTCGTTTCTGAAATATTAAAAATTTATTTTTCTGACGATGATAAAAAAACTTTCAAAATTATGTAACGTCTGCGCTCGCTCCGAGATTTTGGAGATGGTGCTTAGATTTTTAAAAAATTTAGACTATAATTGAATCGGAGGCAACAATGCGGGTCGCCTTGGCAACATTCGGAAAGAGTAAAAAAAGCCATAAAATGTCAAATAGAAATGCGTATTTCTGACAAACTCTTTCGTGTAACATCTAAAAATTGCAAGATATGTTATAGTTTGCCGTTGCATAAAGCAACAATGGAGAAAATTGGTCCATTTGTACTTATTCTGATGAATGGAGGAAAAAAATCTTGCACCTTGAGAAATCGTATGGGAAAATGTAATCAACTACTAAATTCGAACCTGAGATATTCTGTAAACGAAAATAGCTTTCTCTCCTAGTTTGCAGAATCAAAATGTCATTTACACCATTTCCCTATGGCCAACTTTTCAAGAGATAAAAGGGGAAACGGACAGACAGACGGACAGGTATTGAGTAGTTATATGTAAAGATATTTCTTCATGAAATTGTAGAAAGAAACGATCTCATTCATGAAATTATTATTTCAAATAACGGTTGATTCACATGCTTATGTATATTCGTAGTTCATAAATTCTCAATGAAGTGTAACCTGGTTAATATAAAAAAGGAATTTTAATAATCAATAAAAATGCTGTTTGAAATAACGAGGTCGTCATTACGAGCAATGTATATTTTCGCGGGAAATTGAGGAACATTCGCTATAAAAGAGCAATTCGTATTGATTAGCTATGTATTATCGAGGTCTTACTGCACCCGTAGAAAATAAGAGAGTGACAAAAACAATCCTGAAGATCGCGAGAGGTAAAAGGCGCAAAAATAAATGTCATCCTTCACCTTTTACATAATGAGTCCTGACGCAGCCTTGCTGTGGCTTTGCCGACATACCATGCAATTCGCGTCCGAAATTCTTTCTCCCTTTCGGTGGCGTCTGGGATGTTTTACTCAAGGTCGAGGTTACCACTTACTTAAACGTATTAAATCTTCCCGATGTGATTCAGCAGCACGGAACCGTGCGCAGTCATCGCTCAAAACGCCATCCTCGCCGCTAAGTTGTGGCTTAGTCTGCGAGTGGTTGCGGAGGGAATCGAGAGGGCGTAAGAGAGAGAGAGAGAGAAAGAAAGAGAGAGAGAGAGGGACTTGAAATCCACTCTTCCTTCGCCCTCTGCCATCCAACTCGCGCCCATCCCTCATAACTGCCCCTTCTTCCCTTTTCCCCACTCGCAGCGGGACGCCGCCATACTTTTCCCCAAATCCCTTCAACGCTTCGATCCGTCCCGTCTTCCTCTTCCTTCCGGAGCCTTTCTGCTACCCAGACGCAGATCCACATATGCACATTATCTGTCCCTAAAAATATCCACTTAAAAATCGCGTCGGGCATTCCTCTCGCAGCCGTCCTCTTTACGATCCCATTCCACTTCTTCCTCTCTTAAGCCTTTCCCCGTCATTCTCGGATATTCTGTATCATCCTCTCGTGTAGCGCATTACGTATTCTTTTTGGCAGAAGACTTTTAGGATTCTCAGTCTGCGCGCATTTTGCCTGCCTCCAACCAGACTCTCGGTTTTCATAAAGCACGCCTAGCAAAGTGTGTGTGTATATGTGTGTACGTGTGTGCAATTCGTGACTTAAAAAGTGTCCTAACTGACTCTTTTTTGTGGAATTTGCAGCAACAATACACATTTTGGCGGCACTGGAAAACTTTCACTGACACTTTGTCGTCGATATTCAGTGAGGTCACGACCGTGTGTTGCCTGATTTTTGCCATGCAATTTATTTCTATCTGCATCATGTCCTAGTTATACTGAATTCAATTTACGTGGATTCTCTTATGCGGGATCGACAAAATAGGGAACCTAATTCGATTTACACCAGCGGGATTCGCTTTAACGCGATTTTGTACAAGGAGATTTATATGGTAAAATAATGTTCGATTTACGCAATTGCGATCTAAACGATGGTATTCGTAAATCAAGGACTATCTGTATACTTTATTTGCCGTCGTCGTATATATGGTTCCGTAAGTGGTTACCAACGAAAAATGATTGAAACATTTGTTCTAATCTCAACCAAGGGATTCAAGGAGGCGAAAGTTTCTTGAAACTAGCAATCCGTGAGGACCAAATTTCAGTCTTCATGGGTATACTATTGAATCACTTAGATCAGAAATCAGAAGTGAAGACAATGTTTTTCATTATTTTATACTGAAGGTAATGCCCGCTCCGAATTTGTCATATAGGGTAAAACTGTAAACCAGGCATTCTACTAGGAGTCCCTTCCACGTCCGAGAGAGGCATTTTGTATAAAGAGACTAAATCTCTGACCGAATCGAAGTATTGTTCAAAACGCATCGTCGCACATTACGAGAGAGTACTGTAAGGGATTTTTGGCAAATTTTAAAAATCACTCGGTTAGACTTTGCTGCGTGTGGCATCTTACTCCGCAATTTCAAGAAATATCTGAAAGGGCGACACTTTGAAATATTGGATCAAATTAAACATAAAACGACGGCGACTCCGTGAAACATGACAAAAAGGTTACTCTTTCTCTCTCGTTTTTCCTACTTCGTCCGCATCACAGAAATCTCTCTTCTCTTCCCATAATTCTCCCTTTTCCTCAAAATACTCCCGTAGTATCTTCTCCCGTCAATGCTTGTTTACATCTTCGCCGCATGCGTCACTTCTTCTCGCTCAACTCTGCCCTTCCCTATCCAACCCTCGTCCATCACACCCCCCAATCACTCCCTCCCTCCTCCCTATCTCTCACTCCCTTCTCCCTATCTCTCCCTCCCTCGTTCTCCCTACCTCTCTCTCCCCCTCGTTCTCCCTATCTCTTAGTCCCACCTTCTCCCTATCTCTTACTCTCTCACAGAAACGAACTTGCGAGATATGGTGCCTATGGCAACATTTTAAAAAACATCTTATGTGGAATATAATTTTTGCTGCAATCTAATTAAGAAATATAGCGTTTTAATTAAATATAACTATTAAAACTGAGATTTAAATGAATACCAATTTATGGAAAAATGAACGTTTGACATTTTTTCCGGAACAATTGGCGCCTATGGCATTTGCAACATTTGCCATACTCTAGTTACTGCACTGCTCCCTCCCTATCTCATTCCCTGTTCATCGCTTCTCTCCATTTATGCTCAAGAGGACTGGAAGAAAGGCTGCTGTCGGTTGTTTATGGATCTTTTCTTCGAGATGAAGACGTCGGATCTCAGTGATGTTTAATTCAATGAGGGGTGGAAAGGAAGAGACGCTTGTTTGGGAAATGGCTTCATGAGGCGTTTCCTACAGATGGATGATGTGTTCCCGAGGTTCGATCCGTTGAGATTCCCTCCCTCGGAAGGCGAAGCTCTGTCATTGAGTGATTGCCTGCGGAATACGTGGATTGCGAAAACAATTGTCTCGGCGTTGAAAAATCGAGCGGTTAAGAAGGATCCATGAAAAATTGCGTCGGAGATGTCTTGAAAAGTATTCAATGAGTTTTTAGAGACGGATTTTCCTTTTTATTTTTCCGAATAATTTCTCGAGGGAAGTAAGAATTCGGGAGACTGTTTGCGTGTGCATACAAGTTTTGTATTGTTAAATTATCTTTTTATTTATATCGCTTGTGGCAATAGCCCAAGTGTGTCTATTGGTTGGTTTATAAGAAACGCTCTGAAGGGGTCATTTTAGAATCCTACTCTTCGATATATTTTGATGAAACTATAGATTGTATTAGCGATGCCACAATTAATCTTTTAAAAATTCAAGAACTGTTCAGAATTTGCAGCTATTCCAGAAAGTTTAGTTTCTCCATTTTATTAGCACTTGAACCACTGTAGGGCATTTTAGATTTGAGTTTAAAATTTGCTTAAAGTTGCGATGCAAATTTAAGACGGATAATAGAATGGGATTTTATTTTCTTTTCGTTGAATTTCTGAAACAAGAAAATTTTTAATCGTCAAGGACAATCGCATTTCTGCTTACTTCACGAATTTACATAAATAAAATTGGATCGAAATATACGACAGTCACGCTACCTCAGACATCTCGCTATCCAATTTTCGAATTACAAATATATCCACACACATTGTTGAAATACGTCTCAGGTTGGGAACAATGAGATTCCTTAGAAATTCGGGGCTTGAGCCCTAAATTGGGTTAAAGAATAAAATTTAATTTTATCACTGCTATCAAAAAAGCATCAAATTATTCAAAAATTGATATGGCTATTAATTCGGTAGCCTCGAATGTTTTTAATGTGAAAATTGAAATAACGGTAAAATTATAAACCCAAACCGCGTAATTGTGAAAGAATTTATTTGGAAATATTTGTTGTAATTCCTTTTTTAATTACTTTGAAAATTTTGGTTTTTGTTTTGTTGGCATAGCAACAAATGATTTAATTTTGTTTTCTGTCGTATTTTTGTTTTTTATTGTGTGACAGTTCTCTCTGGGCATAGGAATAGTACTCCTTGACCTCTGGGTACACAGTGGTCGTAAATTATACAGATTTTATGATATTACTTTTCTGGCACATTGACAAACCTTTGCCTTCTGAACTCGGGGACTCACTGGGTATTTCCGCTGGTAACTTTGGGACTTCAGCACAGGAATGTAGAACTGAAAGTACCACTCGTCACAAGTGAAAAATTTTTATAAAAACGTTGAACCAAGAAGAAATCTTACTTACAGGTGTTACTTGGGATGCTTATGTAGCAAGGGAATGTCAGTAGAATAGCTAGCAAAAGTTGTCGAGGCATACCGTGTATGTAGGGTGGTGTACTTCAGGGGCAAACAAGGGAAAGTTGGACAGCATACAATCAGGAACATTTCGCGTGTGGTGTCATTTTTAAGGGGAAATTAGTATATACGGGTTGCATAAAGTTAAGTTTAAGGATGGGTGTTATATGTTTCAGAGGAAAAACTCTAGGTTGGTCGGTGGTAGGGTAAATTTTTATGCGTTCTTTGCATGAAGTACACGAAGAGAACACACACAGGAGAGTCGTTTCCGTCCGTCCGCATGTTTAAACTCGGAAACCGCTGGACGTATTATGATGAAATTTGGTAATGGGTAGTTTATCTCAAATCTGTAGACAGATTCTAGTTTTTGTAAAAATCGGAAGATAATAACGACCACTTTACATAAAGACCTACATGTATTTTACAACGTACCTCTGCTTCAACTCGGAACCGCCGGACGCATTTTGAAGAAATTTGATATTGGGGAGTCTTTTTTAATTTGTCGACCGATTTTAATTTTGGTTAAAATGTAACGGCAATTTTGGTTAAATTTGGACGATAATTACAACCACTTAACATGAAGATCTACATGTATTTTAAAAGGTCCAAGCATCTCATACTTAGCTGAGCGAAAATTATTGTGAACAATAGTTGAATAAATTAATTTAATGCGCATTTTTTCAAATTATTTTTACAGTGAAACCTAAAGTTTATGATAAAATTAAACAAAGATATTAACATACTAAAGTAATTATAGAAAAAGTTTACGAAACACTTTTTCCTCTGTTGTCAAAATAATTTTAATGCTTGTTTTAGTGAACAAGTACCCTATGAGGTGAGCATAATGACACGAAGTGCTATTCTTCAGGTACCAAAAATAATATTTCGCAGCAATTAAAAATTTCAGGATTGTAAAATCTCAAAGAACTGATTTGGAAACTCGGTGCACTCTGAGAAAGAGTACACATTTCCATTGTGGTTGGTATTCTTATGGTGTTATGTATTTTTGGATCAAGTAGAATATTTTGATGTTCCATGGCTTGAGAGACGCGCGCCAATGAGAAACTCCCAGTAGGACAAAACTTGCGCTTTGCTATTCGGGAAATGCATTTTCAAATATTTAGGCAATTAATAAATGGTATTATGATTACAATCAAAATAGTGCAACGTAAACTTTTGATAAGATTCATACGAAATGCCGCTCGATGATCTTTTTGTTTTTGTTTATTAATTGTTGGTGTCTACGTAACTGTCATCTTTCTATAGTCCTGCTCTTCATAAACGATACAATAGACAACTCCATAATTAATGTTCTGAGTAGTAAATATTATTCTCAAGCTGACACAACGGTATACTTTGATCAATTTATTGATTTGATATACTTTTTGTTTAAATCGTTTTGTGGACGGCGGACAACTGCGGAGTTAATCTTTGATTGGTACACACCCTTCAGATATTCATTTCTGCCACTCAAACGTTATTGCAAGACAAAAATTCCCTATGATTGCACACTTGATACTTCCAAACGTTGCGTACCTGTTATCCAAACGCATACTGAACATTATTGCATATCGCAGTTCTACTCAGAAAATACACTTCTCTCTATTAGCGTTATTCAGACGCTGTCAAGATTATATAAGGCACCTTCTGTGCTCATAATACATGAAATATGTAGTAATACGTTACAAAATGAGTAAACAACTTTTTGGCCTTATTCTGTATATAAAAATGTAGTCCCATTGACTTCCGATAATCACTCGTATACATGTGTATTTATAAACAGAAAATTTAAAAACAGGTGACAACTTAGTCTCAAGCATGCCATTTTCTGGAATTAGTACTGTAGAAAAAATGAAAGTGCTAAAATCTAGTTGAAATCTGGGATTTTGGTAATTGTATACATTTTAGTCATTCGGTTTCGAACATTACGAAAGCGAATGAAGCCACCACGTTTAGAGAAGCTAGTCGCATGTAAGGTTAGAGCGTAAAATCGAATTCACGTTGCTGAAAGCCGAGTTCGAGGAAGTTTTGCTTTGCATTACATTAATGATATTGCTCAACGTGGAAATTCTTGGACCTGACCATGATTATTATTTCGGAGATTAATATAATTTTTATTCTGTCAATAAGATAGCATTTTTTAAAGTTTATGTTTATACCAGAATATTTTTTGTTTAGCATTAGCTTAACTGTAGTTTCTGTTCATCACAAGTTGTCTGAAAGACAAGCAAAATAAACTTTTAAAAACACTGAAGTGAGATCATTTATCAGGAACTAATAACTTATCAGTTCAAAATTTCTTTTTGCACTGTAAATGTCGATAAATGTCGAAAAATCGTCAAATGGCCTTAATATGTCTTCATTGTCATGTAGAGTTGATGCGCTCTATCCTTTCTATGACTTTGCACGAAAACTAAAACATGATGATGTTAACGTTATCTTAATAGCTATGGTAATTTACATTAAAAACCCTTTTCGTGAATATTCTTTCTTTTAACAAAATAAGCCACAACTTTTATTTTTAGAAATATACAACAACTTTAGTCATGTAACAATCGAAGCAATTTCGCATTTCATCCCATGTGATAAGGGATCCCGTCAATGATTAAACCTCATAATCAAATTTCAATTTTATTCCCAATTAAAACAATTTGGTGTTCGTTTGCGTTAAGCACACACATCACTAAATATATCAATATTAGCAGCTACATGTATAACAGCAAACAAATTACCACTTAAATAATATATTTAAAAATACGGAACTGTAGGAAATGTCTGATTTAGGTAAATAAATTAGAGAAAAAAACGGATAAATATCAAGAGGGAAATTAAAAAGGTGCTCTAGTGACAAAAAATCTCATCTCTATATTCTTCCAGTTTAAAATACAAATGGGCAATATATTTTTTTTCAAGATTAGATGGGATCATCGTTTTCATTAATGTTTAATGATGAAATCTCGTAGGTCTAAATTTTTGCAACAAAAATCAAGCTTTATAATGCATTTTTAACCTTTAATTACGTTCTGTGGGAGTTTTCTTGCGACGAACAAACATTTCTCGAATGGTGGCCCTAAAATGTAATTAGCGGCAATGTCATTTATAATGACCCGTACAAGCTCACGTGACTTATCTGACCTAAGTGATCCCATTTATCTTTTGATAAAAGCAAACGTGCTAGAGATATTGTGAAATTATTGCTAAGAAAAAAGGAGACGAAATTCCGCGTAGGGGCTGCAAAACATGTTTTTCGTAAAACATGCCTTTCATGGGAGAGAGGCTTACTATTAATCATTTATATTGCGTTCACAGTGTTGCAAGAGAAAATGAAAGCTGCAGAGGTGAAATGGATTATTCCATTGATGCAACAGGCTTGAGGTACTAGATGTTATTAAGAATCAACAACTGGAGCATTTAAATAAATCTTTCAGCTTACTTCTAATGAGTTAATCTTCTTTCATAGTACAACAGATGGGGGTCATGGAGGAGGAAGAATGGAAGAAAAGGAAGGATGACGTTGTCCGAGGAGTCAATGTACAAGTTATATAAAGAGAAAGTGGAAGTGCAGATAACTACGTGCAAAGAAAAGCTGAAAAGGGAAGAGGAACTCCACAAGGGACTACAGGAGTTGCAAAAAATGTACTGGAGGGAGAAAATTAAAAAAATAAAAGAATAAAATAATATAATTAATTTTTTATTTATTTTAAAAATAAGTAGCTACAAAATGTCTTATGTATATATTTCCCTTCCCTACCTGAACTTCAAAATTATTCTCTTCAATCTCCTGCTCATCTTCATTCTCCTCATCATCATTACTATCAATATCCATGTCTGCAAATGAAAACCAAAGTTATATTAATTTAAAATATAATTACAATGTTTACAATACAAGCTATGAGTGATTTTTGTAGTTATAACCATTTCATTGCACTTCCTATAGCACATTATTTGTAGGCGATGAGAAAAAGTTTTACAATGCACCATGAAAGCAAAGCAAACTTGTGTCTTTTGCAGTAATATCTAGGACATGGATCACAAAAACTATAGATTTTGTAGTGCATGGAGAAAACAAGTATGTTCATTCACAAACACCTCATTCCGTTGTTATGGACCACGAAATATGAAGAGTACAGTGGAAAAGTATTTGCAGGGTTGTCGTCTGTAAGAAAAGGGTGCATCGTGCATAAGTGGATGATGACAATGAAATAGGATAACCTACATGAGATGCATTGGTATCTCTTATAAGCCTCGGTATTATGGTGCCATTTCCATTGCTTGGTAATGGATATTATATGTTTTGATTTTGATTATAATCATGATAAATTGTAATGCTGTTGTGCTATCACTGAATTACATAATTGTTTTGAGAATTTAATGACAGTAAATACTGATAACCATGTATAGTATTCATATTTTCTGTTGAGAATCCGATCGGTATGAATAGACTCACCTCGATGGCTATGAATCGAAACATGGCTGGAATGTTCACTCGGCTATGCTCCAGCCGAGTTCGGTAATAATCATCACCATAGCGACAAATCAAAAAAATCAAATGTGGCCACCACATGACTTTCCCCATAACTGTAATATTTATAAAAATTCCAAATAGGTTACATAATAATAAATATTTTTAGAAACTGCTAGATCATTTTAAATTTTACAAAGAACAGATATAAACTCAAACCATAGCCTTCTAATATTGGATGTAGCCACAAAGTTCCAACAATTAAGAAAAGAAAAAGGGTCGTTACTAAAACGTAACTAAGCGTCAATTGTTAACAATAGTCGACCGTAGGTGGCGTGGTGGTGGCAGTTTAAAATAAAAGTTTTCTCTTAAACGATGCATTATAAGGGAAAATATTTCAAACAAAGGTTGTAGAAAAATAAATTTCCTACAACTTTTATTCCATTACATTTTACATTTATCAAATATTAAAGCAAATATCTCAAAATAACTGATAGGTGACATGAGTAAACACCCACTTCCGTTTGACCGATGTTTACCAAAAACCAATCAGTTCTTGTGACTTTAATAAAATGTTAAATAAAACATTTCGCCTCAACCTGATTAATGGTTTTTGAGTTAGAGCACTCACAATAAAGCTATCAAACACATCCAGCCACACACACACACACAGGCAGACATCTAGAAAATGGTCAAAAAGTGTTCAGGGGACCTCAAAACGTGTATTTCCGTTAAAATCTCGAAATCGATTTTTTCATAAAAACACTACCTTCCCTTATACTACGTATGGAGAAAATGGAAATGGCTTTCACAACATCGAAACGAAAGGAATTAGGTGCCCAATCGCGACCTTTGCGGAATTCTTGTTGAAAACATGGAATGGAATCACGGGGAAGTTGTATAATTTTGTTACTATCATTGAAGTCTTCACATTTCTCAGTGTATCTGTCCGTATCCATGATGACTACGGAATTTCCTTTTTCCGATTCTGAGTCATAAGGTTCTCGGTTGCTAAAGTGCGTTTTATGTTGGTAATAACGGCCAGTTCTGATGGATAAAGAATCTGAGAAGGGTATAGATTTTGATTTGATTCTCTAGGCCATTTGTTCGTACTACACTACAATCAAGGGGTGGCGGTGGTGGAGTGGACAGAGCGTTGGTCTTCCACGCAGCAATCCCAGGTTCGAATCCGGACGAGGTCGGATTCTTCAATCCGGTATCGTCCAGTCCCCTACTTGTGTGCTTTGAATAGACTGCGCAAGTCAGCGCTCCGTCCTTCGGAAGGGGCGTTAAGCAGCTGTCCCTTGGTGCTATTAGTAAAGTGTTGGCTAATGCCGGCACCAGTTTTCCCCTCCTCCCTTTAGCTATAATAATCCAAGAGGTTGATTAGCCAAAAAATGAACACTAAAGAACTATAATGAAATTGTTAGAGGAAAAATTATTCCAGTAACTACTATATTTTTCGCGGCACCACTAAAAATCAGCTGCGGCTCACCTGTGCACCACAGAACCCATTTTTGGAACTATAGCTCTAGGCTATTGAATGTTTTACGTCGTAATATTCTTTGCGTAATGCTATTTAAAAATCTAAGGTGAGGGATATTAGCTACAAATTTCAGTCCCATATCCAAAAAATTAATTTCTTTTGGCAGAAATTTGTTGTTTCAAGTTTACAATTCGGTCATTAAATCTGAGTTGTTCTAGGTCAGGGGTGTGGAACCTTTTTTCATTAGAAGGCCAAATGTTATTTAACGGATACCTCATCAGGCCGCACATTGCGATGCATGTTGCATACATTTACACATCAAAATTGAAATATGTAATAAAGAGGCAAACAAAATTTAATGTCTTTTTAATTTAACGAATTCAGATTTCAGTTCGTCATATTTACTAATATTTTTTAAACTTTGAAGGCTTTAACACAATATAATGACTTTTTAATCTAAAGGAAAAATTTCAATTTTTCGTATTTACTAATATATTAATAAACTTTAAAGAAGTTAACAAAAATTAAGGACTTGTAATTAAATTGTCGCATTCAATCACATTCAGAAAAATAAGAAGGCAAACACAATTTAATGACTTTTTTGTGAATGTTTGTTGTGAGCTAAGAACTTGATATTTGTTTCTAGCATTGTTGTCTTTAGCTTCAATTGGTCTTCCAGGTAGGTGTTTGTCATCTGTGATTTCAGGCACGTCTTGATTTGAGCCTTATGTAAAAATGTTGATTCATAACAATAGACTATGCCAAAATAAGAGAGTAAACGACAAGCATATTGACGCAGTCGTGCGTATTCAACAGCATGCTTCCTTATTTCAATCGGGTCCTTTTTTCTGTCGAATAGAGGCTTCACAATGTTATCTTCTGATACCTCAATCAACTCCATCTGCAAATCCTCAGGTGCATTCGAGACATCAACCAGATGTGGCTGAAAAGCTAACCTTAGTGTGGCATCATGTTTCTCAAAATCTAGAAATTTGTCATTGTATTCTTTAATCAAGGAGTCTAAAATACCTATATATTCATTCGTATTACAATTGGGCAAGTTTTTATTCATATCTTGTTTATCAATTACCCTTGCCAGTTCAGGAAAATGCTCGCTGATACAACTGATCTGGTAAGGCCAATTTTGGATAAGTTCAACTTCTTCCGAAATTACTGAATTTGTTGTCACATTTCATATATGGATTTAGTTTTACCTTGTAGAGAAGTATTCAAATGATTCTGTTTTGACATTAAATCACACAAAAATGAAAAATTTCTGCAGAAATCTTTATCCAAAAATTCACAAGGTTCATTCTGTTCTTTGAAAAAGCTCGTGACTTGTTTTCGCAAAGCTGAAAGATTTTCTAGCACTTGACCTTATGACAACCAGCTCACTTAATGGTTTGAAAGAACTACACTAAATGTTTCATCGTCATATTGAAGCATGGTGCGAAACTAGCGATTCCGTGAGGCATTTGCTCGAATGTAGTTCTCAATACCAATATGTGTCATTTAAAACAGTAGATTTGGCGCAAAGATTCTGCTGATGCAAAATATGTCTTTTGTTTGTTCTTTCCGTAACTTTCATGCTAAAATCATATGCGAGTTTGATTATATTTAGACAAGTATGCAAAATGCCGCACTGAGTATCACAAATGACTGCATGTGGCCTTAAGGCCGCCGGTTCCCCAACCCTGTTCTAGGATGTGGGGAGGATGATGTTGACAGTTCTGGCTTAACTTACAATTAATTAAAGTTCTCTTTTGTAGGCAATTTCACTGTTGTTTTTTCATACTGGGTCATAAAAACAGACCCACTTGACGCAATGAAGGTTGTTGCACAATTCTGTATGTAGTAATTGACAGATAGATACATATGCTTCTTTATTTTTGCAAAATTGAGACTAAATATTCTCTTCTTCCATCTATCTAGTAATAGAAAGTACTTCACATACCATTTATTAGCTCTATCTTGATCCACGAAGTCGGGGCGACTCTTATGGCGAGCATTTCAGCAGACGAAAATGACTTGCTCTTGATGTTTATGTACTTCGGTATTAGTCCAAGTTTGAGGCACATACTATTGAAAAAAATACTCAACGAGGCAACACGATATTTGATGGACAATTTCAGGTAAAACATTTATGTGGAATTTACAAAGTGTTTTATTTTCATTGTCATGAAACCGGTTCACTAAGTTAATATTAAAATTTATCAGACACAAAGTCAAGATGATGAAGATCACTCGTTCGAAGATTGTCGTGCACTACATTTTCCATATAGAAATTCATATAATTTATGACGGTGCGTGTACATTTTTGATTTCCAATTAAATAAGCTTCTATCCTTATGATGTAAACTAATCCACTCAGCCCCGAGGTGGATTTTCAAATATGCAAATGAGTCATCGATTCATTCGTCAGCTATGTTTCTCAAAGTGAGGTTTATTTTCAAATCACCGCACTTATCTGAACCGACAATATTTGCTGCTTTGTTGGTTGCGTACTATCATCCAAATAGTTTTTTAAATGCTATTTCTTGACCTGTTACAAATTATATAAATTTCCGCCGTATGAACGGGTATTTATTTGAAAATGGAAATAATTATATATCTAATTTTGATAAATGATTAAGTTTTGTAAAAATTACTGATGACATAACATTACTCGGCGACAATTTATATCTTCACAGAAAGCTCTAATTCGCAATTCAAAACTTAACGCTTTAAGAAATTATAATTTTCCAATTACAAAATCCTCGAATCCCCTGAGTAATTCTTTTAATTAGAGCCTGTGACATTTTTAAATTTAATTATCACTGTAAACGACCACATTCTAGCATATCTACCATATATAACTCGTTCAGATACCTAAAATATTGTGATAACTCATTTGTGTGATATTCAATTTCATTCCGAGGTTTTCACTTGCACTTTAACCGTCCTTTTCAATTTTTATGATTTTTGTTATGATAAGTCTGAAAAATTAAATCCTTTAAATATCTGAAATCCACCTTAATCCTTTTCTCTTCCGCAACACTCTCTATATTAGTAAGGCGGAGCATAACATATCCTAATTAATTTATATAATATCACGACTTATTACTCTAAGGTGACTTAGACCTCAATAAATATAGTTTTAACTCATTCAAACCAATAGGAAATTTTTATACACTAAGCCACTCGAAGAGGGCGGACGTGCCTTTCACTCCCTCCTGCGAGCGCTGACCAGCCTGCGAGAGACACCTGTAGTAGTAGCAGTAGTTTAGCAGTAGCCGTAATGTTCTACATCTACATGTTACCCAGCAATTCACCTAATTGATGGGTGGCAGGGGGTGCAATGCACCATAACCTACTTAAAGATTGTCTCTCGCAGGTTGAACTTTCTATTGTGATCCCGTATTGTCCTCGGAAAGAACGAGCATAGATAACGCTCCGTTCTACAATCGATCTCACGTGTCTTATGGTCACTGTCATTTATACGTTGGTGATCCATTTGTTCCTACAACCTCGTCTTTTAGATATTCTGATCTATATTTCTCCAGAAGTCGCAACCTTGAGTTTAATCTACGATCCTCCAGTGGTATACAGATCAAATCCCTCCATAATGAGGTGACGCTTTCATTATCTTCGTACTTTTGTTTTACGAATCTGGCTGCCCTGCGCTGCACTCTTTCTAATTGAATTATGCGTCCCTTTTCGAGCGGATCCCATATGCATGAGGCGCATTCCACTTGTGGTCTAACCAGCGATAAATAACATGTTTCACGTACTTTTTCTGTAGTGTTCCTTACTATTCTATCTATGTAACCCAGTTTCTTGCTGGCCACGCCGATAACTCGACGAATGTGCATGTCTCACGAAAGATCTCGACAAATGGTTACTCCTAAATACTTTACATACTCGGCTGCTTGAATATTTATTCCATCTATTTTATACTCGAAACCTACTTCTATGTTCTTATTTTTCCAGAACGTAGCTGCGGCACATTTAGTGTAATTGATTTCAATTTGCCATTATTTGCACCACGCTGAAATGACTGTTAAGTCTTCGCGCAACGACTGATGGTCCTCCTGGTTTTTTATTTCTTTATATAGAACGGTGCCATCGGCAAAAAATCTAATTTTACTACAAACTACCGAGCAGATATCATTAACATAAATTAAGAAAACACAGGGCTCAATACACTTCCCTGAGGAACACCCGACGCTACTTTAACTGGGGACGATTATTTCCCATCGATGACAACTATCTGTTCTCTATTCGAGGGGAAATCTCTCACCCAAAGGACAACTTTACGATTGATACCATATTGTCCTAACTTCGCAATTAATTTATTATGAGATACTTGATCAAACGCCTTCTTGAAGTCAATGAATATGACATCGGCCTGAGTATTTTTTTCTCCGCATCGCAACAAATTATCCACGAACAAGCCGAGCTGCGTTTTTCGGAATCCATGCTGGCATCCGCTAAGCAATGAGTGACTGTCTAAACAGCGCATTACCAGAACTAAAGATTATGTGTTGAAATATCTTGCACGATAATGAAGTAAGGAAAATTGGCCTATAATTATCGGAGCTCTCTTTGTCGCCGCCCTTATGGATAGGCGTAATCTGTGCCATCTTCCACTCTTTAGGAACTACACCTTCGCAGTGGATTTCTCGAATATAATTTTTAAATACTGCGCGATTTCATAAGCTAACTCTTTCAATTCCTCCGGCCCAGGAGATATACTTGGTTTAACTGAATGAAGTTGGAGCGCGATACCAATTTCGGAAAATATCAAATCTTCCATCGAGTTGCCCTGATACATAGGAATAGTGGTTTCTCATGCATCGTCATTAGGAGTAAAAGCTTTCTGAAAGTGTTGATTTTAAAGCTTTGCTTTCTCCGCACTATAGTGAACTACATTCCTCGTTTCCGATCTCAGTGACGCAATAGTGGGGCCTCTACCTTGGACTTCTATGACATATGACCAAAATGCTTTCGGGTTCTCTTTCAAGTTATCTTGTAAAACCTTCTTTTTGTAATTGTTTAACGCATTACTTATTGACACTCTGGCTTTGGAGTACGCCTTCTTTTATTGCTGCCTTAACGTTGTAATCTGTTCTACCGTAGCTGTTGAGGATATGTTATTTACGCGATAGTTGAGTTTTCTTTGCCGTCGGACAGCGCTCCTAACTTCCTGGTTATACCATCTAGGTTCTGCATTTTCACGCTTCAGTTTGCTTGGAAAAAATTTATCTGTACACTCTCGCATCATATCTACGAACATTCACCAGGGTTCTTTCGCGTCTGCAATATCTGTTGCCTCGCAAAAATTAGTATATTTATTTCGCAGAAAAGACCTAAATATTGTGAAATGGGCTTTGGCGAATACATAAAGCTTTCTTTTAGCCTTAACCTGTTTCTCAATGTTGAGCTGAAACTCCACGTACACTGCCTTGTGATCGATTATTCCCTCAGCAACAGATACCCTATTCATACGCTCAGGAAGATTAGTAGCCAATATATCTAATATATTATTAAATCTCGTGGAAAATCTCACTAACTGATACAATGAGAGTTTGCCGAAAGTTTCAAGTAAAGCCTCACAAGATTCATGCTCTCTACCACTGGGGCAAAGGAAATCATGCCTCCAATAATTTGACAGAAGATTGTAATCGCCGCCGATTATAATGGCTTTATCTTTATTAATCGAATTTAGCGTCGCCACTTGTTTCTTTAGATAATAAATAGATTCCATGCTCACATTTGGGGGCATATATTTACGGTTTTACAGTCGCTCCCTTTCACACTATACCAAACACTTTCGACTTCGTCGTCATTAATCTGTATTGTGTAACTTTCTTATTTATTGCTAACTGCTATAAAGACTACGCCTCCCGAACGGCTACATCAATCTTTTCTAAAAACGCTTTAGTCACGAGGAAAGATCTCCTGGCTGGCTATGTCCGCCGTTAGCCAACTTTCTGTACCTATCACTATGTCAGCACCCAGACTACGAATAATTTGTTCAAGCTCGGCCTCCTTCCTGCTAATGCTGCGACAGATAACATTGATGATTATTTTTATCGCTATTACTACGTAACGATGCCTCGCGCGCTACTGAATTATTATTATTATTAACTGCCTCCTTGTCCTCTCTATTACGTCGACTATTTCTACGCTTAGAACGTATTCTACTGTTAGTTAACGTCGCGTTTATAGTGGTATGACGGTCGGACGTATTACTACTATTGACGTGCCTCTCAAAGCTTGGTGAATGATAACCATTCCTTAAATCTAACCTGAGAAAGCCCTAGCATGCTCGAACACCCTACGCGCTACCGTCTACGCAGCCACGGTAGTGTAGTGCACACCAGAACCGTTTAGGGATGCCCTACATGAGTTCAGGACCGGCCTCAAGTCAACGCAGTCAACTCCATAGCCCCTACAGAAGTCCCACAGCCTACGGTTCAGCCCGTTTGGCGCAGGACGATTGGGCATTGGACGATTGAGAAACAGACAATTGGGCGTCAGTAGTTATGGGGGTGGTCTGATTTATAGTGGTCAGATTTTAGGGAGCCCGAGAGTCGCGAGACCCAACTGACTCTAGCGCCATTGTAATAAAAATTGAGAGTCTCACATTTTCCATGGTTAAATAGAAAAGGCTGTGGAAGGTAACGTCTCATTCCAACCGCAAAGAGAACAACTATAATTTATGTTACTTAATGAATTTGATTACGATTTGAACTACCATTGCTTTGAATTCGTAGCTGCGTAGCATATCAAACATTCTTTACGAGAACTCTAAAGATCGGCGGCCATTAGGTACTAGTACCTCAGTGGTATCAGTTTAACCATCGAGTACTCCGCCGTAAATTGTGACGTGAGTTCTTGCGCTGAGTCGTATCGACCCATGTATTTTATAACTTGAGAAGAATTATTAGGAGTCCCGAATTATTAGTATTATTATTAAATTATTAGTAATCCAAAAAATCTTCCAATACAAAATAATAATCAGTTAATTACTTTTAAATTACTCTTCAACAATTTATTTGAATATATTTATTTTAAACCTAAGATTCTTATCAAAATTGTCATCCCAAATTTATTCGTCCTTAAATCAAAACAGTTGAGACAAATAGTTGCACATTGCTCATTGCAATTATGCTTGTTACAGTTCCGACAAATTGTTATAGTTTTGCGAACCTTTTTCGACGGCAAAATTTTACATTGAGTTCGTTTTTGCTTCTTAATGGGTGTTTTGTTGTCTTGCTCTATTTGCTGGAAAATTTACAATAGGAATATCAAAGACGAGTAGATAGAGTATTAATTATACTACGTTGGTCAATGTGCTACTGAATAAGAGTCATCGCTAAATCTTTCAAAAACAACTTACGACATCTATATTTTGTTGGTAGGGAGCAAAATGACACTAGCGTTAATTTCTGCAATGTTCGTCAATGAATAAATGATAACCAGGGAAAACCTACGACAATTTATGGCTATGTTGTAATTTCCGCACACCACCTTTTGTGGAATTGTAGAAATCTATCATTTGAAGGAATTTTTTCCATTTAATGTGCAAATTTTTATTGCGCTTAAAAGGTCCTTTCCAAGTTATTAGCTCTTCTATATCTTTAAATTTTTAATTTGGGACCCATGAAAGCATTTATCACGTTTAAAGCATAATCAAACTTAGCTACTAGAAGAATGAAGTTAGACACATATCTAAGTAAAAAGATATAAACATTTAAAATTTGTCCGGGTCGATTCGACCCATACGTAAGTACTAGAGGGTTAAACAAAGTTTCTGAGTTTTTTCGGTATCTCCGCCCCTAGATATCGTTTATAGTTCAGACATCTTCCTAAATTCAAGGCAGCACCCTACTGGCAAGTATATTCGTCATTTCCTCTTCAGGTATATCACGATATCCACTGCAGTGGGTTCACATTCTGGAACATTGCCATTACTCAAAATCTTCGTAAAATGAGCCACCGTGGTTTGTCATCATCCTCTTGAAATATCTGCACTTGGAATTTATTTTAGCATCAGTAAGTTGGGTTTGGAACTATGACAGAGTACAATGCCAGCGAAGAAAGCCATTACCGTCCTGGGTTTGTCAGCGCCACGGCCAAATCCCGGAAAAAATGCTTATCGAGTTCAAGCTACAAAGAAGACCGGACAAAAAAATAAGTTCTTATGAGAGGAGGGGGGTCTTATGCATAAAATAATACATTTAGCGTGGAATTAATACGTAGTTGTTTCTGGCGTATGCGTCTATGTGAAACATTAACTCGTATAATAAATGTTTTACGATCATTATAAAATCTTCATTATTACCAGCATATAATATTAGGTTTTTACTATTAAATCAAAATATTTCATCTTTTCTTTAACTTTGCGCTGTTTAAAGCCTATATTTATCTTAGTGATAATCGTAAAAATATTTTATTAAACCAGGCGTTGATAATAATGTAGTTATTATATCAAATTCTATGAAAATCTCCTGAATTTTATTGATAATCGCTCAATGACTATCTACATTCTAAAAACAATCGCATAAATAACTCATTAAAATATAAATAATTTTAGAAAAAAATTTCTCTGAAAATATTAGATTATGAATGTTAGAGTATGCGAGGCTCCCAGGCGTGAAACTGTTGAAGTTAAAGGCCTAAATAAAACATATACTTGCTACGTTCTGGTTCACAAGTGATAGTCCCGCTATACATACATACATACATACATACAAACATACATACATACATGCATGCATGCATGCATACATGCATACATACATACATACATACATACATACATACATACATACATACATACATACATACATACATACATACATACATACATACATACATACATACATACATACATACATACATACATACATACATACATACATACATACATACATACATACATACATACATACATACATACATACATACATACATACATACACACATACACACATGCACGCACGCACGCACGCACGCACGCACACACACATACACACACATACATACATACATACATACATACATACATACATACATACATACATACATACATACATACATACATACATACATACACACATACACACATACACACATACACACATACATACATACATACATACATACATACATACATTCATTCATTACGTACGTACGTACGTACGTATGTGTGTGTGTGTGGAATAAATTCCTGCCCTACCAATCCTAACATTTGATTATATTTTGCAATTGTAAATACGTTTTATTTTGCCATTTGTGAAGGTGAAAATCTCGAAAATAATCCACGAGCATCGTGCAACCGATGGTCTCCCTTGATCGGAGTCCTCCCTTATCCCATTCCTTCCTTTCAGATGGTCATCCGACACGCAAAACCCTTTACGCACACCAATCACCACCACCTGCCACAACTCTCCCTCGAAATAGGTCAGAAAGAGATAAAAAAAGGATAAAGCTAATAAAACACGTCAGAGTCGACACGAGAGTCGTCTGGGCAAATGGCTTCCCCAATTATCTCCCATTCCCGTGCTTGTTTTGCCTTTTTTCGCTCTTTATTCGTCTACGCCACGCCATCCGTCCCTTTACCATTCCTTGTGCTCTTGGATCATCTCGACCGCCACGCTGGATTTCTGCCCTATCGCCGCGTCTCTTTGGACCTCTCCAGCGTCCCCAGTCTCCGTTTTTCCCAACTACAGTGAGAGAGAGAGAGAGAGAGAGAGCCTTTCGCCTCCCGTCGTGTTGCGAACCCTTTCGCTCGCCACCTCCCTCCTCCCGCTCCTTTCCTCCTCCCTCTCCTTTACTTCTCTCTCTCCTCTCCTCCCCTTCCCATCCTCCTTTCCATCCTTTGCTTCCTCTCTCTTTCTCCTCCGCCACATTTCCTTGCCTTCTACTTCCCTCCCCCTCATTTTCTCCTACCCCTCTCTTCCTCCCTCTCCTATTTCTCCCCCCTCTTTTCTGCTTCCCACCTCTATATTCCCCTCCCCCACCTATTTCCTTCCTCCTCCTCTTTCCCTCCCCTCCCCTTTTCCTCCCCTCTTTTTTTCCTCTCTCTCCTCTTTCCCCCCTCCTCTTTCCTCATCCCCTTCTCCAACATCGCTCCAGCTTCCAATTCCGCGCCGTCGACCGTCCATTGCCCTCGCACGACTAGAGAAGCGCGAGTTTTTTGAAACGCAAAACATTGTCGAAGAGTAGAGCTGCCTATTGGTGGGATGAGGGAAGAGGGTGTGGTGGATGGATGGCGGAGTGGAATAAAAAAAGAAGTATTATTATTGCATGCACGGTGTTTCGAACAAAACGATTCGCCAAGCAGGCATTTATATGCACGGGATGAGTTGTGGCTTTATGATTCCGGGGAAAGGATTGCATTATAAATCTTGACATTAATTTCACTCCTTCTCCGGACGTTCTCCATGCTAATCTCTCCATATGTTTGCGAGTTTATTTTTATTTTTTTGAAGCGAAAAGTGCCGTTGTTTTACTGTGGACCAACGAGTCAGGAAAATTTCTCCCTCGCAGCAGCTAATCTTGATCTGAATTATGATGATGATGCAGTCTATGAGTATTTAAAAATGGATTACATTATATTATATCTTTGAAATGATTCAATTATTTTTTCCAAAACAGAGATTAACGTAAATTATCAAAATTATTCCCAGTCACTAGTAACAATTTGCAACCTACGGCAGTATTTTTAAGGACGAGTTTCTAATATCTAAACTGATTAAAAATTATCTTAATTTATACTTGCCTCACCATTTAGTTTTGACTCTAATTGTCGCATAAAATTACTTTCAAATCAATAAATGGCGAGTCAGCCGATAGAAAGACAGCAGAAATTAAAATTTACACAATGTTAAAATTTTAAAACCATGCTTTGACTAGATACGTGTACTTCATCCCGTGGTAAACTTAAGGCATTTGATTTGATTATTTTATTTAAGAAAAAATTATCTAATAATTTTAATGCGTAAAATATAAGAATTTTAAGTCGAATGGAAACGCTCGAGAGAAAATCTTGTCTTTAACTGACATTTCAGTGTTTTTAATTTTTGGCGTCTGTTAATTATAATTTTCTTTCATAAATGTTTTGAAATTTATTCTTCTTTTCTACATTTATTGCAAATTCTTCTGACAAACAGGCAACTCATTGTTTTTATTTATTTAAAATATCACTACTTACATATAAGTATATATTACTTATGTATTCATATTACAGCATAATCCTTATCGACGGCTTTACAAGCACGGAAATGTACAAATGTGCACGTTTTGTTCGCCAATTTGCTGTTATGCGTATTACAGCAACAATTACGTTAATTTTTTGAACTGGTTTCGTGACCGCGATAGAAGCA
Source organism: Tanypteryx hageni (assembly GCA_028673005.1). Lineage (NCBI taxonomy): Eukaryota > Metazoa > Arthropoda > Insecta > Odonata > Petaluridae > Tanypteryx > Tanypteryx hageni. The sequence goes on from CM054112.1 coordinate 11,367,299, forward strand.
GTTCCACCATAAAAAAATAAATCTAAAGTGCTCACCTCAGAACGCTGGCTCAGTTTTATAAATATAGTATTGTACGCGGATATTCTCTAGGTCTCTTTAAAATCCTCCTGTAGTATTTTTCTGCGCGTTTTTAGTGAGTGGGAGGAATTTTTGAAACTTTAAACTTGGAAAGTGAAAATTTTCCGTATCGGCTATGGAGAAATATTTTATAACTCCGCTTAAAAACGTCCTCATTTCTGAGATGATAAATGTTCGCCATCGAAAAAAAACAGAGAAATTCATCCTCGCGCCAACCACGTCCGAATCCATCGCTCGAATCACAATAAAAGCAACGCTTTTTAATCTTCCACTCTAGTTACGGTTCGCACATAGGCGTCCTCCCACGCGCCTCGCATTCCCACGAATCCCTCTGCCACACACCGCTCTCTTCTCTCCGTTTCCCTAAACTTCTTCCGCAGCTTTCCCGTTTATCTCTCTCCCTCTCTTCCCTGCGTCGCACTCCTCAACTCCTCGTTATATCCCCGCTTAGCCATCTTCTCAACACCCTGAACCCTTATCCTCTCCTGCTTTCCCGACCTCTCCCCTCCGACATTGCTAATCCTTTCTCCCCCACATCCCTCCCTTCTTTTCTCCTCTTCCCATCCCTATCCCCTTACACCCTTCATCGACCTCGCTCACCTCCCCCTCCCTCTTTCCATTCGCTTCCTTTCCTAGTCTCTCTCTCCCTCCCTTCATCCTGTCGTGCCCTCTTTATAGTCCCTCAGCTCCATCTCCTCCCTGCATCCCTCATGTCGCTCTCCCTCTCTTTCATCCCTTTCATCCCCTCTGCGGGAAATTCACCCACGCCAAAAGTCAACCCTTAGTTTTCTCTCTCTCCCATTTTGAAGCGGCGGCGTCGGAACCGTCGTCCAAAAAAAAACCCTCTCCTTCTCTTCCCCGCCTCAACCGCCACCTCCCCTTTTTTGCGGCCAACTATCCTCCTTCAGACCCAGAGTTTTCCTCTCCAATCTTCTCCCCCCCCTTCCCCTCTTCCAGCTTGCCCTCTAAAACCCACCCACACCAACTTGAGCGCTTAAAAACTTTATTTCCTCTTTTTCCCCCACCATCTTCTTTTTTCTATAGGGTCCGATGGAAAACGGGAAGATGAGCGAGGATCCATTCTTAAAGTTCTGTCGTCTTCCGGAAAAGGGAGGTTTTGTGGGAAGGGGGTTAAGAGGAAGATACGGGAGAGAAACAATGTTCCTAAGCGCAAGGGGGAAGGCGGATCAGTGGCACGGTTCGAGGGGTTGTTTGACGGAGTTTATTTCATTTTTTTGAATGGATATTTTTTATGCAGGAAGTGGTAATTATTCGTTTGTATTAAAGCGTCCCTGCTTGGCTGGTTTTTCCTAGCGATCTTAAAGTACTCGCCTATTGAGTCTTTATAAATTTAAGATGAGATTGTGCAATCGAGTGAAAACTCATCAAATGGAAAAATGAATCACTTCTGTGATAAATATCATGGATCCTAACTGTTGTACTCGAAAATAGAGTCCCTTCCGAAGATTTGAATTTTATTTACCTCTTTAATCACGGACTAAAGGTATCTACTCGGATGTTATTAATTCGCTACGATTATCATTAAAATGGAAGACTAAATAACAAAATGACTCTTCATTTGTTAATTGTTTGTGGCACAATGAACTAACAGTTTTAGTGGAGAGCAGTGCCAGAAATATTGGATTTCACTGAAGACAACGCAGATCAAGGGACTTATATTGGATTGTACGATAATCCAATAGGTTTATTAGATAAACATTCACACGCATTAAATTGGATTATGGGTTTTGTTGGAGATATACATCATCCCATTAAGACGAATAAAGTTTTTCACCATTTCGCTGGCGATCACTTTTAATTTCATGGGATTGTCTTAGAGAACACATTTGCGTTAATAGATCAAGATTTCTCTCGGTTGTACAATTTTAATAACATATTGCGGAAAATAACGAGCCTGCCTCCCGCTAATCTTATAAAAAAGGCGCAAAAAGAGATATGAAAAATTTCATGCAGGAAAATATTGTTCGATATAATACTGCTAGTAATAATGGTTTTGCATTTTAAATCTCGCAAAAACTCTTCAATTTCCATTGTAAAAACGAATAATGGAGATTGAGGACTTCTAAAGAATTTTTATTTTACTTCTTTTCCAGCTTGTTACAGCTGTCTACAATTTGAAAGCATATCGTATTGATCCATCTATCCCTTCTTTCTCGCCTGCATTACTCATTCTATGGATTTCGGGCATTTTGGTTATTTCTTTTCGCTATCTATTCCCAGTTGCTGCAGCATCTTCTCTTATCTGCACTCGGTATGACAACTCCCAGTTTCTCAAATTTACCCTTTGAATTACTGTTAAAATTGCTGTTTTTATAACATATATATAACTATTTATTTTAAGGAACTAGATCAGATCTGTTAAATATCACGATGAATTATTGCGCAAATAGTTTGTGGCAAACAGCTCTGTATTTACGCGTTGGTATTGAGTCGTATACCAAGTTTTACTCATATTACGTCTTCTGCATGTAAGTTCATGGAATAAACTTTCCTAACACTAAAATGTCTGCTACGTTGAAGTTTCTGGTAGACAGGAATCCGTAGATGCTCCTTATAAATAGTGTCATAGTTCATACTCCACTGTATTCCTCATAATTTTTGCACCTCTTATATTTTTTCAAAATAACTACTACATGCACAAATATATTTGATTTATATTAAATAAAGACATACATTACATTTTATGCCAATTAATGGTACTTCATTTGCAACTCGCGGCACTCAATGTTTCATTAACTCTTTACTCACATCTCCATCTATCTCCGACATTCTCACAAAATTCAATACAATTCAAAATCATTATCGGATGGTTTTTGGTGTTGCTTTATGTGTAACCAGTATGTGTACAATATGATATTCGCCTCAACAAGAGAGTGCTGGTAGTTATGTGACTATACAAATGTGACTTTGCTCTGTTCTAATGGAAGGTGTGATATAGTGGTTAATTTTACACAAGCTCTTTGTCATTAATGTCCTGAGCATCCTTTTATTTGCGCACGCTTCCCTGTCAGGATATTATAACTGTGTAATTTACTCTTCATAAATAACAGTTGGTATATAATCATTGCAGGTTTTTATACTTATACTAATGGTTTTACGCATAAGTAAATTTCTACAGTGACGTAATAGTAAATTTAATAATCTATTACAAAATATAATATTTATATTAATCAATTCGTACTCGCTAAATCTATATCGTTAGTGAATCGATCATTTTTATTCAATTTAGCATTAGTGATTATAATTTGCAGTTAAGTATGCTACCGCTAAATAAAATAATCATCATTGATATTTACCTTACGGAGTATATTCCAGTTTGTGGAAAATATTTATAAAAAATTAAGCTCTTAATTGTTATACAGTAATTATGTATAAATATTACATATATAAAGCCTACATTTCGTCATCTAAATAGCGAGGCAACCTAAAATATAACTTTTCCCCCATTTATTTCCCTATTGTTCCTCTCCATTCTCACTTCCTCTCTCCATCTTATTTTCTCAATGAGTCTCTCTTTATTTTCAATCTTTCTACCGTCCTTCCTTTCTTTCCTCATTATTTCGCTATCTGCCCGCTCTCGCCCTCTCTTCCCCTCCAATATGCCCTCTCCGCTCCGCATTCCGTCTTCGAATATACCCTCGTTCCCCACATTTAATAAGAGACACTTAACCCAAAATTCCTTCATACTTTCCACTTACGGACTCCGACTTTTAGGAGAGAGGGTTATGGGAGGCCGTAGGGGCGAGAGGGAGCGGCGAAATAATAGGGGGCGGGGCTGCCAGGCTCCGCTTCCAGAGACAGAGAGAGCTTATCCCAAGAAACCTTGAGAAATCGTTTCCTGGTGCCATGAATTGCTCCGACGCCGGATCGAGAAACGTGATATATTTATTTTTAGGCCCGGATATATTTAGTTTGGAATTCTCGTGACAGTAATCCAATATATTAATTTTTCGATGTGCCCAGGTTAAAATTAAGTCTTTCACGCATTTTTTAAAAGACTTTCAACATGATAAATATCTTATGCCTATTTTTGTCGGCTTCTGTTATGATAATTTAAACGACTCGTATTTAACATTTTATTTTACTTATTATCGTTAATTTGTTGCCAAAAATAGCAATATTAAAGTAAATATTTGTTGGATATGTAAGGTGATTGAATAATTTATACCGCCCTATAAATTTGTCTCCTATTGGAAGCACGTTAAATTATGCCTTGAAGGCCCTATTATTTATATCAATTGAATAAAGGAGCAGCTGTCTTTTTATCCACTGCGAAGTGTTTAAATATATCATCTAAATCTCACCATGGTAATCGAGAGATATTTCCATTTTATGTGAAAAATGTATCGTTTAAGGCGTAAATGAAGGAATCTTGTACACGAATAGAAATCGAAAAATTGCAAATCGAGACCCGAAGGAACCCATAACTCCACTCTAATAAAAGGATCTCCGCAGCATTTCGTATTGGTCGGTTTTGGAAATTTACGACATATTTATTTTTCAGGGCGCATTTTAATACTTATAAGCTTTAAGAAAGGTTATTATTTTTAATAACATTATTCATATCGTCGTCTCAATTGGCGTTGGTACTATTAAATTCGACTTCTCGGAATTACCATTTCCAACCAAACGCGGGAATACAGGATAACTTTTTAGCCCTCGGAATTTATATTTTTCCAACTTTCTTTCCTTAAGACTTTCCTTTTTCTCCGTCGGGAAACTTCACAACTGCCTTCCGTCCGAAAGGAATTCCCCCTCCTCAACCGCCTCCCCTATTATCACCTCCCTCCTTCCTTTTTCTCCTCCCTCCGTCCTCTCTATCCTCCTCTCTCATTCCCTCTTTCTCACAAAGCCGTCAAAATAATAACCAAAAACCGAAACTGCACACCTCTTCGCACTCCCTTCCCCACCCTCAGCCTCCATACCTCCCTCTCTCATCTCCCCAGTGAACCCTTCCATGAAAAAAACTCCTCCCTCTTGTTACGGTATATTTGACTTCTTTTATTTGGCTCCCCTTCCCTCCTCATTCAGCGAGGGCCGCGCTTCTACATCCTCCGCTCCTCTCCTCAACGCCCCTCTCTCCCTATCCCCACTCTCTGTATCCCCACTCTCTATATCTCCATTCTCTATATCCCTCCTCTCTCCATATCCCCATCTCAATATCCCCCTTCTCTATATCCCCCTCTATATATTCCCCCTCTCTCTAACCCTCCTCCCCCAACCATCCACGTTAATATTCTCCCTTCCCTCTCTTTACTCTCCTAGAAGCAGTGCGATCTGGCCCGTTAGAAATAACTCTCCCTCTCCATCTACTACTTTCCCACAGGTATTGTTATCTCCTTACCTCAGCTATTTTCAGCTCTCCCACTTTTCTCTCTCCCGCTTTTCCCTCTCCCACTCTCTCTCTCTCCGTCTTTATCCCTTTTCCGGTTCCCGGAGGACTGCGTTACTGTCTCCCCTGCTATTTTATTTTTCTTAATTTGTCTGACTTTATTCGTTTTATTCATCTCCCGCTTCTCATTTCCCTTTTCCTTCCTTATTTCTACCTTTCATTTATTTCATCGCGCCTTTTCCTTCCTTCTATATTTCTATCTTATTTCCTTTTATTTTGAGTATTATATATTTTTTCTCTGCGTTGGAGATTTTGAAGAAAAACTTTTATTGCGTCAAAATTATCTGAGTATTTGAGGTTAAAAAGAAAGAGAGGAAATAGTTCTCTCTAGAACAAGAAAAGTGGTTTAAGTTGTCGTTTAAACAGTTTCACTAGCTGCAATATTACTTTAAAGGAGACCAAGTTTATCAAAACAATATGCCGAGGAATTGCTTTTAGATTCTTTGCCAAGTTTTCGTCCTTTCATTTTACTTTCTACATCAGTTTTCCATTTGCTTGAGAGTCCTTCGAATCACTTTCCATTCTCCGTTTCTCTAATTCTAAAACTACCTTCCACGTTCTCTCCATTCCATTCTCTTTTTTTAATCGCCTTATCTCTCGCACACTGTCTTTCCCTCCTTCTCACGTCTTCCATCACATTCATTGTCTCCAATTCTAATTTCCATGGGAACTCATTTTTTCTTCTCACATCCCGTGTCGACAGTTAATTTTCAATTTTCCTAGTAAATCTCGCTCTTGATATTACCTCTTCTCTTTCTCCCACTCTCTCTCTCTCTCTCTCTTTACGATTGACTATCGAATTTGGAGCGAACGAAAAGTACGTGCTCGGCTGTTAACCTAATATTTATGCATATTTATTTTTCGAATACCATTGATTGGAAGTGAATCTCACAATATCTAACGAGATCCTAACATTTTAATATCATAATTTCTTATTCCTACCCAAGGCGTCTTCCCGCTGACTAAAGACAATTTTTAAAATATTTTATTCCCTATATTTTGTTTAAAAATCACTTTTGAAAAAATCTCTTTAAACATATTTCTCGTATTGTTCATTATCATATTTCAACTATGATGTTTCTTCTCATTCTTCTTCTATCTTTAATGTTCCGAAATACCTATTTCATTTTTTCAAATTTCAACTGAATTGATGTTAACCTCGAGTAATTTAATCAAGTTTGTTGATCGTAAGAAATATTAGAATATATGAACAGATGATGCCGTATCACGGTGAAACCGACCGTAAGAAAATATGAGTTGTAGAAAATTACTTCTTGTATTTCATCATGAATAATATTAAAAAATTCCACGAAGTCACGCCTGATAAAGCAAACTAGGGGATCCGCGGGATCTTCGGCATTGCTCGGAGCAATTAGCGCTGGTGGGGGGGGGGGGGGGAATCGCATGTTGAATAGTATTATCGACTTATAGTTCTCCTGCACTTCATACATTGGGAATGTAAAATTTTAATTGAATTGAAAGCGCTTCCCTCAGCAGTAAAATATGTATAAAAGAAATGTAAATCTAAGAAACGCAAATAAGGAAATAATGGCAAATGAACCTGAGCCTTGTCTTCTCGTTGAGACAGCAGTTATAGTAGAACAGGAAAACAAATAAACAGACATAATGCACTGGGACTGAACAGGAGAGACCGCGCGAACGGAAATTGCGCGCATCCAGGAGGCTCCCTGTACATTTTAGAGATATTTTAGTTTGACGTTTTCTTCATCGTTTGATGTTTTCTGTATGTACGCTAAACTTAGTTTAGATTGGATAATTAGCGAAATGCGCTAACGCAAGTTTCGCAAGAACTGTAAGTGTGGGATTCTAGAAACCTATAGGCAGTTATTTGTACATGAGCACGAAGTTTGGCAAAAATCAGACATCCGAAACAGCAGTTGTCGTAGAACAAAGGGACAAACAGGCAAAATGCACAGGGGCTCAACAGGAGAGACCTCGCTTCGCTCGGCCAATTATATAAGGATAGAATAGTATGATTCATCTAACGCTAATGTCCTCCTAGTATCTGGTACTTGCATTAATAATAAATAACCGTTTTTTTTAACTCGAATATCTTAGCATAATGTACCTTAGTAATCTTCTGTGGAAGCTCCCAGACAAGAGGAAATATTTATGAATTCGAATTATTGAAAACTGTCCTTCGGATTTTTGCTTATATTTCAGCGTTTACTTGACTTTACACCTCTCAGGTTATTTCCCGGCTTATTATCAATAAAATTCAATTTATAATATAAGTTAATCTTAAATTAAAGTATCATATATATTTATAATACTAAGACTTGAGTCAAGCCATTCATCGTTTTTACATACAATTTTTTTTTAATTTTGATAATACTTTTCTTAACTTTTTAGATTCTAGTTCATTATCACGCATTATTAGAACCAAAATGACGCACCATAGGGTATCTTACTGGATCTTTCCATTCTTTAATGGCTGGATTGATTCTCATTCGATTTGATTTGGAACAACTACACTTTAATTTTTAAGCAATGTTCATTTAAGTCTATGTTGACCAGTAAGAACACTCCATTTACAAAGGGTCCAAATGAATTTTTACGTATACCTCGTGCAAGTTACGCATGCAGATAATAAGTGGTTGCTAACAAGATATTTTCAAATGTCAGCATTTCTAAAAAGCGAGTTAACCGTAGGCAATAAAAAGTTTTATGTAAACGTTTGATATTTGATTGGGGAAAACACAAATAGTGCATTTGGAAGCAATGTACTCCAAATTGGAACACACCTCGCCACTCTTGATCTTCGAGTCTCTCATCTCGATTAGCGCTTCATCTTTGCCTCCAATCTCATCTTCGCCTTCTTTTAAATTTCCCATGATACCCTTTCCCCTCTCCTTCTTTATCACGCTCTCTTACGCTCTTTCTCTCTCTCTCTCATCCGATTACGTATTTTCTCGCCCTTCATCTCTCATATTCGCTGAGAAGCCTTATCTTTGCCTCATTCTCCTCCGATGGTGCGCTTTTTTTCTTCTTCGGCACCAAACGTCTGTTTGTATATACTTACCCGCAGAAGCAGCTCTCTGTGGAACACAGTTTCTTTCCCTTTCAACCCTTTTGTCGAAGATTGTCCTGGGTTATATAGGGTGAGAGGTGATTTGCTTAAAGAGAAGATGAAAGAGATTGGGAGGGACCGATGAGTGGCAGGATGTTGATAATTTCCTGGAAATGTAAATGAATAATCCTGATGGCGGTGCTCATAGAATAGGTGAGAGAATGGAGAGAGAGAGAATGATAGAGAGAGAGAGAGAGATAGTGACAAGGGAGACAGAAGTGAGATGGGAGGTAAGAGAGATTGGAGTGAGAACCGTTTTCGCCTATTATTTATTCAAAGTTTATTTTCGTAACCAAAAATAAGAAAATGAGATTTAAAATTTCCTTCTCCGGAATTTTCCGACCAGATAAATTTTATATTGTGTAAACCTTTAAAAAATATTTTTGCTATAAACTTTTTTTGCGCCCATAACGGTAATTTTCATGTTAAATGAGAATGGAGGTTTGAACAATGTCATCTTTATTAAAGAGTTGCATTTACCTTCGCTAATTTATAAGCAATTACGGCTAGAAAATTCGACAATTGGATTTCTGGTTGTCCTAGTCATAAAGTGAAATTTATGTAATACACTTATTAAAGGGAAATTTTTGCATCATAAATACAATAGACGTCATAATTATGCGTACGGGTTATACTAAAATTTAATTTCTATTCGAGGGAGATTCAATATAATTCATAACGCATTTTTTATAGTTTTTACAAGTTTAGATTTAGAGAAAATTATCTAAAAATTCTTCCATAAATTAAGAAATTCTCTATTTTATAACCACGATAGGAAATTTACTTTCTAATTAGCGAACAAGTTCTAATGAAAGTTTTTTACCATTACAAGGGCATACGTATGTATGTGTATGTGTAAATTTCTTGTATATTTGATTATGATAGACCGCAGCATTCGTTCAAATCATCAATATATTCCTGTTTGCGCTTTATAAATGGGAAGATAACGTACTGTTATTTCGGTGGCAAAAGTTTTGAAATTTATTCTGGAAAGCAATAGAACAATTCCCGTCATGGTAAAGAATTAAATTGAGAAGCTAGCAAAGTCAGAGTCACTTTCCCGTAATTTAATTAAAAGTTTGAGGACGAATACGCCAGTGAGTGGCATTTGTTTTGGACAAGTACTCTCACGTAGAATAGCTTCGAATACCTCCATTATTCGTACTATATTATAGGACCAACCGATTCTTGCTTTGCACGCCTCTAAAGAGGTTATTTTTGAAGACTAAATTTATATTTCTAACTTTGTAGCTGATTAAGAAATAAAAATAAAGATATACATGCACTCATTCGTGTGAATGGAGTTTATTCACAATTTCTTGGATCATTATATGCTTCTCAGTTAATTGTGATTTTATTACCAAATTATTTAGTAAATTTAATCTCACATAAAATAGATTCCAGTGATTTTCCCCTTGAAGGATTTATTGCACATTTATCAATTTCAAAATGAAACAGCGTAGATTTTATAATTTTGTATATAAAAAAGCTAGTAAGGTACAGCTTCCACTATATGAATTTATTAAGCACAGCGGCCTTTAGGTGAAACATGTTGGAATGCTTTAAGGACTAAAGAGCCATTTCCCAAGGAATTTGCTCTGATCCCTATGTTTCGCGCGCGGCAGGATGTTTAAATGTTTATTGAGGAGTTAAGAGTGGGACGAAATTAATTAAAAACGTCAGAGATTGTAATATTGTAATATTTATTTAAGAAATGAATGGCTGAGACGCGTTCTAGAGAGTGCGATATGACAACAATCAAGCCACCAGATGGAGGTGGAGAAGAAGTAGAGTATGAGGAAGAGAAAAACAATGAAGGAAAATAAATACTAGTAAGAAAGTTTCAAGAACGAGTAAGTATAAAAATAAATCCCCTGGTTGGAATCACGGAGCGAGGGCATAGCAGAAGTTTGCACAGTCTTCCTCCATTGGCTCAGGTAATGGAGGAAGAAGCTCTGCACACACAGGTATCCCTTAATCATCTCACTACCTCTCTCACAGTTCCATTATTTATTTTTTTAAAGCACTCCTTCCGCATCTACTCTCTCTCTCATATTGTAGCCCGAATTGACCGCAATAAACATCCCCTCCCCCGTTTCCCTCCCGCCTCTCCCACCCCCCTCCCTCCTCCGTCCCCCCCTCTCCCACCCCCTTCCATCCCCGCTCTCCCTCCCCCTTCCACCTTCTTCAACCCCCTCTCCCTCCCCCCTCTCCCCCATCCCTCTCCCCCCTCCCTCTCCTCCTCCCTCCTCCCTCTCCCTCCCACCTCTCCCTCCCATCCTTCCCCTCCAATCCTCTCCCTCTCACCGTCTCCCGACCCCGCCTCTACCTCCTCCCTCCCCCACCCCCTTCTCCCACTCCCTCTCCCTCAGCCTCCCTCCCCCCCTCTTCCTCCCCCCTCTCCCTCCCCCCTCTCCCTCCCCCTTCTCCCTCCCCCTCTCTCCCCCCCTCTCTCTCCCCCTCTCCCTCCCCCTCTCCCTCCCCCTTTCCCCCTCTTCCTCCTCTCTCTCCCTCTAGCTCTCCCCTCTCCCTCCCCCCTCTCCCTCCCATCCTCTCCCTCCTACCGTCTCCCTTCCCCGCCTCTATCTCCTCCCTCCCCCACCCCCTCTCCCGCCCCTCTCTCCCTCGCCCCTCTCCCTCTCACCTCCACCTCACCACCCCCCTCTACCTCCCCCGACATCTCCCCTCTCCCTCCCCCTCTCCTTCCCCCTCTTCCTCCACCTCTCCATCCCCCTCTCCCTCCCTCTACCTCTCACTTCTCCCTCTCAATTCTCCCTCTCCACTCTCCCTCCCCCCTCTCCATCCCTCCGCCCTTCTCCCTCCCCTTCTCTCTCCCTCCTTACCCCTCTCCCTACCCCCTCTCCCTCCCCCCTCTTCCTCCCCACTCTCCCTCCCCCTTTCCCTCTCATCCTTATGGTCTAAATTTCGCCCGAATAAAGACGATTATCTATCTATCTATCTATCTCTCTCCCATCCTCTCCCTCCCACCGTCTCCCTATCCCTCTCCCTCCCCCCTCCCTCCCGTCTCTACCTCGCCCCTCTCCCTCCCCCTCTCCCTCTCCCCTCCACCTCCCCATCCCCAATCTCCCTCCCCCCACATCTCCCCTCTCCCTCCTCCTCTCCTGCCAATTTATTTTTTTTAATCTTTTTATGATTATAACATTTAACATTATGTGATGTCTTTAGTGAATCTCAGTAGGTTTCGCAGGTTTTTCACACACCCCTTCTTGTGTGGGTGTTTTCCTGCAGTGGGTTTTTTTTTACATGGATACCATTACTCAGGAGTTCATATTTTTCCCCACAAAATCACATCATTTCTTTTCAAATACTTGTATTTTTATTTTTACCTGTATTTACATTGTTAATATTTATGTATTACGACGAGGGGTTAGTTGGAAGATGGGACATTCTAGTCTCAATCTCGCCCAAAATAAAGACCAAATCAATCAATCAATCAATCCTTATTATGAAAAAAGAGTAAACACAAATGGATATTTTGAAATTTGAATAACTATAATTTCACAGCAGATTTCCTTCCTGATCTGATGCAAATGAATTCAATTAATCGCTTCTAATTTGACATTTTTTACTTTATAACTTACAGCAGCTTCATTAACGTAGAAATAAAATTTGGCAACAATACTTAATTAATAAATACAACCTTCATATGATAATGTTCCACTTAGTGATCTACATATTATTATATATTATCTACATATGGCCGTTTTGTGATTTTACAGTATGAGCTTATATCCATATCTATTTCCTTGTGAAACAAATTAAATTAATCATCATCCTTAATTTATTGACAAGAAAATCTGATGCCACATAATATTTATAGATTATTTTTTAGAACCATGAATCCGTTGGACATTTTAATGAATAAATGTACTCCTGATTAAATGTACTACTAAATGCTATTCGCCGAAAGCGATTTATGTGAAAAGTCTTTTCATTAAAAACGATTCCAGCAAACCAATTCAACGTTACAAATCCATAAATTGCAATAAACACAAAAATATATTATAGAGAAAAATAATTTAAAATGCCTTTAAAATTTTACTCTCAGAACGAAATAAAATGCAAAAAATACGGAAATCAAAGATACGTTAATTATTCAGAAATTCTAAATTTGTAACAATCACCTAAATGTTTAAAAGTCATTTCCTAAAAGTTTTATGGCTTAGTTTTTTCTGTTGGTGAAATGTAAGGTTTTTTAAGTTATTGTAATCAAAATACCTCAATATATCCCTTCAACACCGTTTTAATTTACATACGGTGAATTTCTTTGAATAATTCAATATTATGCCTGAAAAAGAGACCTGAAGGATAATACACGGTATTTTTTATATCGACATCCAATTTTATTATTAAAAATAAAAATGTAAATCCACAACTTCAGTTTAAAAATGAAAAATTACAAAGATGCTAGTTTTTGTGATAAAAAAACAGTTTTCTTCAAAGTACTCTATCGTACAATAAGCTGATCTGCTAATCTTCTGTCGATCAAATTCCTTCACCTTTAAAAATCGAACAGTTGTGCATTTGCTATGGCTTTTGCAACTATTAAAAAGATTTCAGTGTTGTTTAAGGAAAGAAAGTTTATGTCGTCCCCTCTCAGATAGAGAACTACACAAAAAATATCGGCATCAAAGGGCTTGAGTTTTTTTATAGTTAGTATTTTCTTTCTCTTCTGAAAAATACTTGATTATGGTTCTCAGTTTGATTTCTTATTTGATGCCTTTAATGTAAACTCTTTGTGCGTTAATGGTGTAATATTAAAAGATTCTAGCAATTTTTATCTTTTAAGAGTAGATTTTCACTCACCATTTAATGACTGCTCTTTTATCTATAAATGTGTTAGTATTATTTTAATGAAGGCTAAGAGTGATGCTACAAGCATTAATTACGAAACACAGGGGTCATCATTATAAAATTTTCTCCTCATTTTTTCCATTTCTTAGGATTTTGGGTAGGTTTCCAATTTCGCCCTTCATCGAATCCCTCTCTATTCTTTTTCCTTTAGCTATTTTCTCCTCGAATATCTCTGCTTTAAATAAGGGCCTGCTTTTTATTATTTTTGGCGGTCTTTTGCTGGCATTTCCTCCTTTCTCTCACTGGTCTGCTTTAGCCTCTCGTTCTAATCCCCCCACGTACCTCCCTCTCTCTTCACTCCATCTCCCCTCCCCCTTCTTCCTTCTTTTTCCCGCTTTTTCAGCACACGTGCTCACTCTGTTCATCGAAAACCGGATCGCCGTCATTACCTCACCTTTTTTGTTTCCTCGTAATCTCTGGATATCTAACACTTTCACTAATCAATCCATTTTTATTCCATTCCTCGTTTTTTATAAACCGCGTCCTCATTTTCCAATGCTTTCTTTGTACCGTACATTAAAATTTCATATTAAAATTTGCGGATATTTTGCCTCGGTTGTAATGAAACCACCTGCACTCTCATCTTTTCTCAAATTTTAAATACTAACAAAATTTCTATGAAAAAATGATAGAAAACTAATTATAAAATTCGCTTAATAATAATTTTAATTCTGAAAACCGTGAATATTACTAATATTACTATTACTACCATTATTTATTTGTTGCTCAAAAAAAGGCTCTTCAAATAAGATACAGGATAATCTCTACCATAAATATTTTGTATTATTTGTTTGTTTGTTCAGGCATTTATATTTCAACAACTACAGAACGTAGAAGCAAGAAAAATGTGTCATTTTAATTGCAATATATAGTTAAGCATAATGAAAGGGATTTTTGAAGCAATTTTAGCTTTATATTTTATTTCTTAAATGCCTTTCTCTTTTGATTATTCCCATTTATATGACATGGGAATGAGCGTATTGTTAGATTAGCAATCTACGTGAAAACCATTATAAACAATACCTAATGCCTAATATTAGCTAAAATAAATAATATATACCTAATATAAACTGCAGTATGGAAGAATGAAACACTAAGGTTATACAAAGAAGGGCAATTACCAAAAAACTATAAATCTGGCTAATTATTTCAAAAGATAAGTGGAAGACAGTTTTAATGTGCAATTTTAAGTGCCTAAAACTCTAAAACTTTATATGTATTCTGCATATTCTATATCCTTAATAAACAGCGAAATTTGTTTTTCATTGACATTGAAAATGAAAGCTGAAAGACATCATAGAAGGTGAAATGAGAAAACTTCTATAGCAATTCTTTAATTTAGACCAACATTTATAATCGTTAACTCTTCCTCCCTTGAACATCTATATTTACATTTTCCTTCCATTTTAACTGAATATTTGTATGCATCAATTAAGCCAATTGAACTTATTGCAATAAAACAACACTTTCATTGTGGTGCTAACATACCTTTTATCGCCTAAATGAATTTCAAAGTCCGGGAATTCTGTTTCGTAGGTATGACTTTAAAATATTTATGTTAGAAATTAAACCCAAAATATCAGCATTTCCATGGAATAAGGTATGAGTAAGCAAAATTTGAATGCCGAACGGACTCTATGCCTAACGGACGTTATGCCGACAGGACTTTATGCCGAATGGACGTTATGCCGACAGAAAGTTGTGCGGACAATATAGGTTAGCTGTCCAAATTATAAACAATTGAACGGGTAATGTGGACTGGCAGTATTGTAAACTATTGAATGGTTAACGTGAATAACAAGAATTATAAATGTTGAAGGAATGGATGGAACCGTCGGATGCATAAAATATTGAAGCTGTGGATTTAACAGAGGGAATTATAAAGTATCGAACGGGTAACTCGAACCGCCAAATGAACAAACAATATAGCGGGTACACTGTACCGCCAGACATATCAACAATTGAAGGTGTAACTTGTACCATCAGTGGAATATGATATTTTACGGTTATTTTTAACCACCAGAACTATAGTAGTCGGTAGTATAAACACTTAAAGAGGTAAAGTGTAAAACCCAAAGTATTAGCATTTGAAAGGGTATGAGTACAGCATTACGCATAAATAATTTATTGTGTAATCAGTAGAATCAGACATATAAACCAATGAATGGGTCAATTATAATATCCGTATCATGAACAATTGAACGGGTAATGGGAACTACAGTAATTATAAGCAGAAGAACGGAAAGTTTTTATAACCACGAGTAAAATCCAACGTAGGTAATATAGATGTCTTTCGACTTGGAAAAACATACATAATAATACCAAAGGAATTGACCAATATAATATCACATTGTGACCGTAAGGGGGGAGAGAGTGGGGGGGGATCGTAATGAATCATACGCAAAATATTCCGCATGTGAATTACATACAGATTAAAAATACACAAGAAAAGTGAATTCTATTTGTGTGGTAGGAAGGGGGGGATGGGTGGAACACTTTTAAAAAATTATTTATTTGAAAGAAGGAGGCAAGTAAATGATTGGACTATCTCTGATAGTGACCATATCAGTTATCATTGTAAACTTTAAATATGGTACATGAAATACTATGCTTTGGAAAATTTATCGAAGCAAAAATATGTGAATAAAACAGCAACTGAAAAATTACTGAAGTCCTAACTTTGCAGGTTGTTCCATTTTTTAGCTGTTGAAGACTGCTTTTTCTGTCAAAAGCCAGGGATTCAACCTCCTTTCTCTCCTAACGCCCTTTTCCTTTTTCCCTTCTCTATAAATATTTAGGCGATTATCTTATATATCGGAATTGATTCCACGATAACTCTTCGCGGTCAATTCGTAAAGCGTCAATTCATCTCTTGGAAAATTCATCACAACGCAAATTCGTCGTATGGGTAGTTCGTAGGAAGACAAATTCACCGCAAATACAGGAATCTTTGAGGAAATGGGGAATATTGTTGTTATTTTCTGGAATAGTCGAGGGAATAAGATCGCTTTTTCTGTATTAATATTGCGAGCGATAATGGTTGGTGAATGGCAAGGGGTGAATATTATTTCCAAAAAAATACTTTTCTGTTATTTTCACAAATGTTTGAGGCAGCAGGATTCCACTTTATGTATAAATATTGCTAGCCGTTAACGTCCTTGTATGGCGGAGGAAGAATATTTTTCTGATCGGTTACCTATTCGGCGCATGCCCGCGCTGTCATTTCGTAATCAATATCGCGAAAACTATTGAAGTTATTGTCATGCAACCTTCTTCAAACGCCGATTTTTTAGAATGTTATACCTGGAAAATCAGATTTAGCTTGAAATTTACTATAATATGACATTAGAATTTCAATGTATCATGCGTAAAGATTTTTTACACGCATTCGTATCAGGCGAATTGAGACTTCGCTGTGAGTGTTATAAGAGAATGTGAGTAAAAAAATCATTCCAAAGGTTAGAGTTAAATTCTAACTTTAGTTAGTAAATTTTATGCTAAATCTGATTTTGCAGGTACAAACATTTTTAAAATTGGCAGATACCTTAAATGTTTAAATAACTTTTAAATGACTATTTTTTGTATCCTGCGTATATTTTCCGTCCTTATACATACAACGTCACATTTCGGCTTCTGTTGAATAAAAAGGATCATAAATTTTCTTGCGACTTCTGTAATAATTCCGAAAAACGACAAAGTAACACAAGAATAAATAAAAATTATCAACTGCGTTTACAAAAATAACAATCAAAACATGCATCTAAAATTTTCAGTGGAGACATGAAAAAGTTGACAAGCGAGGAACATTTTCCTAAATTCGTTTAGAGGAGTACTTGCAGCATTATTAATGTTTAAAATAGTTTTAATTTATATTTGCAGAAGTTTTCATGCCAATAACATTAATAGTTTTCACGGTATTGAATATTATACAAGATCGCTGTGTAAATCACTTCTCTCCAGCAAAATCTCCAGTTATTTAAAGCTGGAGTAAAAGTTATAGTTTTAAAATATCATGTTTTGGGGAAATTCTTAATTTTTCAAAGATTTCCAATATAAGGTGAATAGGTATGAGATTTGATATTTATTTGCAATTTTTGCGCCTGCATTGCCACTTGCAATGACGAAAACACTATTATCTTTGTGATACCCGTCCGCATATATCAGGGAAGAATTGGCTGAACCGATTACAACCATATTTTACATAGAATATTCTCATAAATTAAGGACCAAAATGGCGATTTGGACCGGATAGACACAGCAGGTGTGCCACCGTTGCAAAAGAACTCTATTCGGTAATTATGAATTTGGAAGGAATTGGCTGATCCTGTTTCAACGAAATTTTGTATCAAGGAGGCGTGCAACGTAAAATAACAAAATCGAGATTTTTTGTAGAGTTGTATATAGCAGGAGTGCCACAATACAAGGAATAAAAAATACTTTTTACATGTATTTGTGCTCAACTCTCCTCACTATTTCAGCCAAATTTAATATTTGTTATCTTATCATATATCTATGAAGGTAAGTGTATGTATGCATGTATGCATGTATGCATGTATGTATGTATGTATGTATGTATGTATGTATGTGTGTGTGTGTGTGTGTGTGCATGCATGCATGCATGCATGTATGTATGTGCGTATGTATGTATAATGTATGTTTGCATACACATACACATTTCGATCCTTGACTCCATAGACCAATTTTATCCATTTTAGGTTCAAACATGCATCTCATCTTGACATTGATATTATTGGTGAATTCATAAAAATCGGTGAATTGGTTTAATTACTGTAATTAATCTTATTTATTGTCAATTTATGATTGAATTCCAGAAACTTTTGATGACTGTGATGGAAGTCACAATTCTGAGAATATTTTTAAATGATTTTTTGGGCATCTACAAATGCATTATTAAATAATTATTGTTAGAAGCAGAACGATATTGTTCTTCAGGAATAGAAAGACAAAAATTTTTGACACTAAGTTAATCACCTTTTTCGTGTAGTTATGTTGTAGCATGTATATTTTAATAAATAAAGTTTTAATACCTGCATTTGTTGAGTAAATTTGTACTCCTTATGAATGTTATTATGTTAATAAAAGGAATATTTGATCTCTTTTTTACTTTGTCCATATACGAAGTATAGCGAAATAAAAAAAATCGACTTTTAGATTTCAAAATAAATACACGTTTTGAGGTCCTCTAAACACGTTTTGACCATTTTCTCGATGATGTCTGTGTGTGTTTGAAATTGTGTGTGTGTGATAGCTTTTTGTGGGTGCTCTAACTCAAAAACTATTAATCAGGTCAACGCAAAATTTTATATTTAACATTTTTATAATAGTCAAAAGATCTGATTAGTTTTTGGTAAAATTCGGTGAACCGGAAATGGGTGTTTACTCCCATCACTTATCCGTTATTTTGAGATAATTGCTTTAATATTAGATAAATGTAAAAATATACTAGAATATAAGTTGTAGGAAATTAAATTTTCTATAACCTTTATTTGAAATACTTTTTATTATTTAAGAGATATCTTATGTTTTTAGCTGCCATCACCACGCAACCTACTGACGAAAATTGTTAACAATTGACGCTTAGTTACGTCTTATTAACGCTCCTTTTTCTTTTCTTAATTTTTGGAGCTTTTTGGCTATATGAAATTTCAGAGGGCTTATGGTTTGAGTTTATTTCTCTTCTTTGTCAAGTCTTAATTTTTCCCGCAGTTTCTTAAAATATTTATTATTATGTAACCTATTTGGAATTTTTACAAGTATTACAGATATAGAGAAAGTCATGTGGTGGCCACATCAGATTTTTTCTGATGGTTTTGGACCAACACCATGGTTCCTTCCAAATTTCAGCTCTGTGGAATATTCAGAAGTACCTTAGGTTTTATCATTATATATATATCCTCCGAAATAATCAGCTATTTATTATAGAAGTTCAAGTCCAAAGGTTTTTATTTCCTGGTAGACCCATACATTTCAAGTTTTTGTATTCCAGAGGATTTGGACATGGTTTCAATCTTTATACATGGGCCTGACCGAGGAAGCCCTGCTTAGGCAGAAGGCCTCTTCAGGGTCGGTTCAGGTGGCAAGTTTACAAAACATTAATCGAACCATTGGTAGTTTTTCACTGTTTTACTTTCTCCGGGGTTGGCATTTGCCCTAGGACGGAAAGGAAACCCGGCAAAAACCTTCCGTAGACAGCCTGAATATAACATTGATATGATTGGCAAATAAATAAATAATAATATATAAGCCAATAGCAATTAACAGATAATAAAACTTTATGGAATATAGATATATATGTTTATATACATATATGTTTTGGACCCCGTCTAGCTTGCAGGGTTTGAACCACCTCGCCTGACCTGACCATCCCGTATGACGAGTGTTTTAGTCAACTCGACCACCAGAACGCTACTTCGGTGTTTCGATAAATGTGCATTTGAATTCACGTGGGAAGCTAGACAAGCTTCATCGTAGTAACAAGATAAAAAAAACTATTGTCATTGTTAATGATGTAATCTTTTAATAGAAGTCTCTTTATTTGAATTGGTATTAATACAAGTATTCCTACCTTTTTTTGAATGGATATTTCTGCTAATAATTGTGTTTTTAATAATGCTTGGTATTTTTCCATCACCACTAAAAACTTCCAAATTAGTTCCTGTTTATAAGAAGAAAGGAAACGTTCATGACATTAACTGCTATCGTCCTATTTCAATCCTAAACCAATTTGCTAAAAATTTTTAGATAGTTTTTTATAAACGATTTATTGCATACATTGAATCTTTCAAAATAATGTCTCCATTTCAACATGGCTTTAGGCAGCATAAGTCAACAACAACTGCCATTTCCCATGCAGTGAATTACATTCTATCTGTACTTGATAATAAATGGGAATCTCTTGGATTATTTTTTGACTTTTCAAAAGCCTTTGATAACGTGAAGCATGAACTACTACTAATTAAACTTGATAGGCTAGGAATAAGAGGTGTTGCCAACAACTGGATTAAATCATATCTTGGCAGTAGATCATTGCATACAGTAATTAACTTAAATGCAATGAAATATGTTTCACCTGAAAGGATAGTGATCATAGGGGTTCTGCAGGGATCAGTTCTAGGACCTATTTTATTCTTGGTGTACATAAACGACCTTCCTAACATTTTTAATCAAATACCAGGTGCTAACGGAATTTTATATGCTGATGACACAAATGTCCTTCTCTCAGCGAAAATCTCTCTCCATTTAAAAAGCAATAGTAAATTAATTATTTAACAACTGAGTCAGTGGTGTCAAAATAATTTTCTCGAATTGAATGCAGATAAAGCACAAGTGATTCATTTCTCTCATGTAAATAAATATTATAAAAATACTGCCCTGGAGATGGGAGGGAAACCCATGCCGGTTGTCGATTGTTCAAGTTTTCTTGGCATAATAATTGATTCACATATCACATGGGAAAACCACATCAATAGCCTGGCGAGTAAACTTAGCTCAATCTGCTTTTCATTGCCAAATATTAAGTACACAGTCAGCATGGAGGTGCTCCTAAGCCTCTACTATGGAGAATTCTATTCTCATATAAGTTATAGTATAATTTTTTGGGGGTCATCCCCTCTTGCCATAAAAATTTTTAGGTTACAAAGCAAAGTATTACGTCTAATGTCTAATGAATCATACAGAAGTATATATTCTTACCTTACTGTTGTTTATTAAAAAAAACTTATGTGATTTTCAAAAGAATTGTGATTTCCAACAGTTTGGTACCAGGGGATATAAAAATCATCATATTTCCTTTTTCTAGAACCAGGAAAGCATTAATGGGTCCTAATTCACTTGGTCCTCGTCTATATAACAAACTCCCAGAAGATTTGAAGAATATTAAATAGCCTTGATTAATTAAATCTAGACTCAAAGCCTTCTTACTTAGTAAATTATTTTACTCAATTAGTGAATACATAAATAATGATATCAAATAGACTAGACTCTTGTATAATTATTTTTGTCATTACCATATTTTGCTGTAACATATATACTCTTGTAAACTGTAATTTAATTTTCTTATGTTCTTATATTTAGATATATTGATTAGCTTTCCAAATCCTTTTCTTGTCCTTCAATATGTATGTTTCTGTATTTTTATTTTATTTTTATTTTTTGACTTGTCCTATATCTTTGTAATGATGTCTGGATTAATTAATTTATTTTTATTATTTTATTTATCGTATTTATTATCGATAGTAAGTTTTTATTTATTTTAGATACTTTTTGTCTTTATTCACTATTTAAGATAGGTAATATTGTTGTAAAGGATGTTAATTTGAAAAAAATTAAATGAAACATTTTAAAGTGTTGTGTT
Organism: Tanypteryx hageni; assembly: GCA_028673005.1. Classification (NCBI taxonomy): domain Eukaryota; kingdom Metazoa; phylum Arthropoda; class Insecta; order Odonata; family Petaluridae; genus Tanypteryx; species Tanypteryx hageni. The sequence continues at coordinate 11,389,130 of CM054112.1, forward strand.
GTAGCTTAGCAATTCTTTGGATAACTATATTTAGGCAGTGTTTTATATGGATGGTTGATGTGATGTCAGGAAAAGAACAATTTATTATTTTTGTCATTTAAGTTAGGTGACTCAAATATGAAATATTAAAAAATTTCACTCCTACTAGTATCTAAATCTGAAGTCCTCTGAACTAGTACTAGGTATATTTTAGTTGATTTTAAGCAATATGAATGGATACGTTAATATTTCCATTAATGAAACAAAAGATACTATCAAACTTCTTACTACTTATATGTATACCATACATTCTTACGTTTGCCACCGAGTTCTCTATATCCTTCTGCCATTATCTCAACTGTAAAAAGATTAAATAAGTAGACCCACACATCACTCAACAGGTGGTAGGTAGACACATTTGCAAATTTTTACGCCCATGCAAGCTGAAAGGTTTCATAATTATATTATAAACCTTATTCATATTAAAGTATTAGCCATATAGAATTGGTTGTAAAAATTCATTTTCTACCTTTACTTGTATAAGGATAAAAATAGATGGACGGAAACCCCGCGGCGGTCAATATCTTGGACTCTCATTACACGCGAAATACCTCAAGTCCTCGGTTGTGCAAAACTTTCCTCAACGGCCAAGCTCACCCTTCTCAGCGGGGTATCCCCTGACCGCAGGGGTGGTTATGCACGAATTAATCAAAACATTTTAGTAAGTTTCTGATGATAATGCATCTCTGTTTAACACTGTACGTCGTTTCTCGATTATGCTCGTCTTTCTACGGCAAATATTAAGGAAGTTGATACTTTTGGCTCAAAGGTACCAACCCAGTGGGTTTGTTTCCCGCGGTTTCTGCCTCATTTAAACGCTCTTATATATCGCGAGGTGACATGACGCCATTATCTCATCACTCCAAATATCATGAGTTTTAGTTTCGTCCCGCTTGATTTTTGCGCTTGAAATATAAAAAATGTGACACTCAATTTTTGCAGGAACCTTAAATGGTATAAAAATAATAGATTTTAAATATCAATGCTCATGCTCAACTAACCTGTTACCGTATTTATCGTAACCCTCCGTATGCTCCAGTTTATGTTCTGATGGGAGATCCAATATCAATAGGGTGATCAGATGCTGATCTTCACCACCGGGACAAAATGAGTTTTGAAGGAGAAAATTCGAGACATTTTGAAAACAAAAGGAGCAAGGGAAATTAAGCTATTTTTAGATGTTCTGTGCTCTATATTTGAAATATAAACATTTAGAAAATAGAAAGTATACTTTTATTTGTTTATTTTAATAACAAATTAATTTGTTTCATTAATAATTTAACAGTATTAGAATAAAGTAGCCAAAGATTTTTGTCTTATTTTAGAGTTCTTCTATCTGCCTTATTCAAATTTTAATTATTTTTTATCATCTCATAAAAATCTTAACACGTCAAAATAAGTTAAATTTACATAACAAAATTCAATCGATTGGTTTTATGTACAGGCAATTTCGTTCTTCAAAGGGGAAAACGAGCGAGTCACAATACAGATTCTGAATGAAATCTGCAGGAAGAGCATATCCATTGGAGCGGGATCATATTTGCTGGGCGGAAAGTTGGAATAGATATTTTTCTATCAGTGGCGTTGGCGTCGATATTGAAGTATCCGACATCTGTTATTATTAGGGATACGAGAAAATCAAGCGCCACGAAATGAAAACTCATGGTAGTTGGAATGAGAACATAATGGTTTCATGTTGCCTCGTGATATCGGTGAACGCTAATTCAGTCCGGCCTTCAAAAACACCAACTCAGTCCCAGGGTTTTCAGAAGGACATACTAACTCTGTCTCACCACGAAACAAAATTTTCTTTTCGTTTTTCACAGACATACTGTACTAAATGTAGCTTTCTCGATATTCGCGTATGTACACTATATTAGGTGAAAAATTTAACTGGAGTTCAATGAATTCGGAGACTAAATATTGAAAAGCCTCTACATACACTTCAACAATTTTATTAGAAAGCAAGAAAAATACCAAAGGTACATAACTGCCGTCCATTATTCTGTGGACAGTAAAAAGCTAACAGAAATATTTTGGGAATAATTTTGAAACGAGAAAAAAGTCTGCTATGACCGAGAATCGAACCCTGGTCTTCGACTTGCCGGGCGGATATTCTACCACTGAACTATCCTAGCAGATCAATTTTCTCGTTTCTGAAGGTGGAAAGCTTTGATTAATTCGTGCTTAATCATCTCTGCGGTCAGAGGATACTCCGCCGGGAAGGACGAGCTTGGGCGTCGAGGAAGGGTTCGCACAGCCGAGGACTTGAGGTATCTCGCGGGCTAATGACGATCCAAGGGATTAATCGCCGCGAGTAACCTTACATATTATATATAGTGTAGTACATAACGAGTATAAGAAATAATTTCTATTCAGAATCTTAATTAAAGTTAACCGAAACTTGTTAACATTTCTTTTATTTACATAGTAAAATTTACATTTTATTTACGCGGTGGCCATAATGAGATGGGAGAAGTGGGTGGAGGAAATAGTAATATTACGGGAATTTGAAGATAAAGTAATTGTTAGTTGAACATGCCTTTTATTTTTTTATTAATGTTACAGATTATGAGCAATTGCCCTCTAATATGAGAATCCGTCTTCACTTCTATAATCTTGCAGGAGAAAGCGAAACACGCTGACCTCCTCCCCCTTCCCGACTACTCCCCCACACCGTCCCTTCCTCCACGCCGATGATGCTCCTATTCCGACCCCTTCGCAGTCTCCCTTTTTTACCTTTCTCTCCCGACCTAACTCCCCACGGCAGCCTTCCCTTACCCTCCTTCCCACTCTTTACCCTCCCCCTCCCTCGCCCAACCACCTACCCTCTGTCTTTCACCCATCTCAATTCGGCCCAGGGCATCGAACCGGAACAGAACCGTAAACGAAAACAAAAAAAAAACGTTATTTTAGGTGGAGTGAAACCGAACCGGAACCGAAAAGAAATAATTTTCTGAACCCGAACCGAAACCGAAAACCGTTATTTATTTCGTTCCATTTTTTCGGTTCGCATAAACCGTGGGGGCAAATGAAGGGTTTTTACTTTTGCTTTACTAGGTCTTTTTTGAAAGCCTCACTTTTCAACACCGGATGAGGCAAAGGTGGGATTTTCCATGGGCATCTCAATACATAGAGCAGCGGTTCTCAACCTATTTTTCGTCACGACACACATGACGGTAGATGCCCACGTGCGCGACGTACTGTATACCGCAATCCACCTAACTAAAAAAGGAAGGGTAGTGTGTAATTATGAAAAATTTACCCATTGAAATTGTTAGTATTGCTGATTAAAACGACGAAAGTGAAACACAAAAACTTCGCTAAACGAAATTTGCTTTACTTTTTACATGTCGTTATTAAAAGTTTCGGCGGCACACCTCCCGGTTGTTTGCGACACACCATTGTGTCGCGACACACCGGCTGAGAACCGGTTACATTGAGAGAGGGTCAAAGAGGCATCCTGCTGAGGTTTCCCAGAACCATGTTTAAACGAGGCTACTGGAAAGGAACTTAGTGTTATTTCGAAGACAGCCGCTAATCGTCTTGGTACCCTCCGCTGAGCCTACCCCGTCGAGTGTTCCGGATAAAAATGTTTCACGGTTCTTAACTTGGATCTTGCTTAAAGTTGGAGGATATTGTCCCTATAAGCTTTCATCCCTTCTTCATATGCATTGAACCCTTGTATTCTCTTTCTCTAAAACTTATCCAGGAAGGATCGCTCCGCAGTCATGCTTTTAAGGTATTCTTACTTAAGTCAGTTGATCTCAAACTGTGTGCTGCAGCAGATATTTAGAGGTGCCGCGCAAAACTTTGTTTAGTATATAAATGAACGATTTGCATATGTTGGTCGGTAATTAGGACAATAATTTTTCTTCTAATAAATTGATTAGGTAGTAGCATCAACAAATGGATGAGCCCAAAGTTTGTAACATCCGCATCTAAAAACATATAAAGCTTATCACAAGACTGGGGTGCCGTGAAACCCTCTTTATCTGTGAAAGTGTGCCGCGACTCAAAAAATTTGAGAATCACTAACTTATGTTATCCTTTGTAACAGGTTAGTAAATTTCTATTCCTATAGCGCATATTAAATAAAATGCGCACACATATTAGCATTCGTTGCTTATAACTGAAGAGGGATTAAGGATTAATGCGAATTTGTTATTTTAGCTAAGTACAGGGTGATCATTTTAAATGAGAACCCATAAAAATTTTAATAACTTCGAGCGTAAGAGTGCTAGAGACATGACATTTAGAAGTAAAAACCTTTATTTTCTGACATGACTTACAATGTTACAAATGATGTTGAAAATGACCACCAGCGGGCAGCGTGATGGGCGCGATGTTGGAAATGATGTGGAATATGTTGGTTTTCAATTCATCCAGATTGCGTGGATTGCTGTTGTAGGCATTGTCTTCGACAAAACCCCGCAGAAAGAAGTCTATCGGGGACACATCTGGCGAGCGTCTCTCACTAACCTGTGCTAAACGATCCTCAGTAAGAACAGCCGACGAGTGAACACGACTCACAACATTCACAATTCCAGTCTCTCTGAACATTTTCACAAGCATCCATATCATAGATTTCGTTGGGGCTTTACAACATCGAAATTGCCGACAGAAATCACCCTAAGTAGCTTTAAACGACTATGATTTGAGGTAACGTCCCACCATAAACACTCGCTTCTCTACATTTAATGGCATGTTTATATGTTGCCTGCATTGTGCATGCGCATCCGTAGTGTCGCAGGCTGTCTACAAATGGCGACATCATACAGACAATAAAGATTTTTACTTCTAAGTTTCATGTCTCGAACACTCTTTTACTCGATGTTGTTAAATTTTCTATGGGTTCTCATTTAAAATAATCATCGTGTATTTTGCCGACTGCAAAAATGCACATTAGAGACTCCGCTTGAAGATAGATAGAGAGAGAGAGAGAGAGAGAGAGAGAGAGAGAGAGAGAGAGAGAGAGAGAGAGAGAGAGAGAGAGAGAGAGAGAGAGAGAGAGAAAGAGAGAGAGAGAGCATGACGCGCTCAATATGGAACTGTAATTTTCGTAGTCTGTGTGTGTATGTGCGTGCGGGTTTTATTTCAAGAGGATATTTAATATAGCGATGCAAATTCGGTTTAGTTTCAAATTCCAATTGAAAAACGTAAAAGACTATGTTCTGATATGCAGACTTTTCTGTTATTATTTTAAAATATTTAAGATATTGGCGCGATATTTGCATGATCATAAAGATAAAAGATTGTAGATAAATTTTCTTATCATCGAATTTTATTTCTCAGTCGCCTTTTAGAGAGATTTACGTTTTTATTAACTTTATCATTTTAGGTCCTTGATAACCGGTATAGTTAGATTCTATTGTTGCCATCATTCTCCTGCTTAATATGCATACATTTAACAAGAAATCAAAACCAGGACTAATGCAGGCTGGTTTCCCAAAGTTGACGTCCCGAATTGATTAATTATATTGACAGGAAATGTTTCAGTATGTGTTAGCCATTCCAAGGAATTCTCATACCATAAATACCACTTGTAGTTCATAGTTTATCAATGATAGAGAAAAATTGGAAAACAAATTAATAGAGTATTATCAGGTTTACAATACTAAAAACAATGTCAAAATCTCTTTCTGATATATTTTGCTTGTATTTATTTAAATAAACGAATATAATAAGTGTTACTGTTTATGCACTAATGTCTGGATCAACTATCCATTGCTGAAGGGTAGTAGAGCGGAAAAGAACCCCTTTGTTCACTCGTCTATGTTCAAGCCGAATTCGGTAATAATCGTCTCCATGGCAACAATTCGATAAAATGCGATTTAAAACGCAAAAGCGCTTTGTTTTATTAGAAATTCAAGAAAATACGATCAATCATCAAAATTCTGTGATAAGAATTAGAATTTACATTTATTTCTTCTTAGAGCAGTACAAACTTTGTTCCGATAGCGTAATTTTAAGATATTTTAATGTATTAAATAAAATATCCCTGCATGATGGATTTGAGACTTACTATGTAAAACAAATATGAAAAATACGTTCCTGGAATCGAACCCGAGACTTAAATCTTCGCCAAATAAAATATATATACCGGAGATGGGTCCTGGTAGCACGAGATTTATACCAAGTTTCATGAAAATCGGTCCATTGGTGCAAAAGTTGTTAGTGGGGGACACACACAGAAGGGAGCATTTTATAAGGCTGTTTCCTTGGAAAACCAACTTAAAAGCAACTATTTATTGTGTAATCATCCTAAACGTCTTCGATTAATCTCCCCGAGATGTGAAGGACGGAATAAATAGGGAGAGGGAGTGCAAATAGGATGGGGATAAAGCAGAATGAGAATGTAATATGCTATTCAATTCTAGGCTCGTACATAATAAATGCAGTTTGTTGTTTTTCAACTTCATTTAATTTCTCCTTCTTGGAAACCTTTTACGTTTTGAATTTTCGAACATCTCCTCTATTGTGTACATAATATCGCAAGTACTTGTCCAAAATGACGGCAACGGGAATCAATTTTAATATATTTATCTATAGATATAGGTGCATTTAATTCCCTTTTGAAATTATCCATTCTCACTCAATGCTTATCACTTTCCATTCATCCCCCACTTCCTCTTAAGTCTCCCCCTACTGATCTTTACTATCTCTTTCCCATAGTTATTCCTACCAGGCTCATATATCCATTCCTTTCTATAAATCAATACCCAATTGGAGGAGATTATATTAATTAGATCAAATTTTGGTTGTTTGTTGTAACTGTTACTGTGTACATATTTGTCATTTTAAGAAAATTTATCTAATTATATATTGTATGGTATTTGTTATATTAACATCTAACTATATTATTTAAAAATAGTCAAGTAGCTCTTCTTTGAACAACTCTATGAATTACATTCTACATACAAATGTGAATTAATATTATTGTACCTGTTAAAGTACGTGCATGAGTACTGCTGGAGTAAATTGATTATGATAAGGGGATTATCTGCATTTATTGGAATTATAAAATCAAATCAATGATGACTTTTGAAAGAATGACAAAAGCATTACATCAAATTAAAGACTAAAAGATAAATAATTTTTTTACATGGAATCATGAAAAAAAGAACTTAGTTACTTCCACAAATTTCATTTTAAACTACCGGTTTCAATACGATAGTAGCATCATCAGGTGATAAAATATAAAAATCGTTTCATATATACAGGGTGTTTCAAAATTATGTATACACAATTGAAAAAATTATATTTCGTGAACCAAATGTACAATTTGCACAATTTTTCTTTTATTTTAAAGCTTAAATGCATAATAATGTTTTCAATGAACAAAACTTAAGGAAGATGTTCAAAATGTCCACCACCAACACTGATAAATAAGCGACATCTCTCTTTAACAGAATTACATACTACAGTGCACAAGTCAGTAGAAATTCTATGCTTCTTGCTGTATTGCCATCAGCAGATCCTCCAATATTTGCGGTTTCTGACGGTAAATTTTATCTTTCAAGTATCCCCATGCAAGATAATCTAAAGGAGTGAGGTCTGGAGACCTTGGAGGGTATTCAAAAGCACTCCCCCTGAGACCTATTCATTGCTCAGGAAATTCATTGTTCAGGTACTCCCGCACTGTCGAATGAAAATGTGGGGGTGCACCATCCTGTTGAAAATACACCAATGTATCCGGAAACATGTTTCTGATAATTTTTTAACATATCAAGGTAACTTTCTCCATTAACAGTGTCATTGAATCTGTAAGGTCCGATTATTCCACGAGAAGAGAGTCCCAACCACGCAGTAAAATCTGGTAGATTGACATCTTTCTCTAATGTGAAGTGTGGATTTTTACCTGCCCAGTAAACGCAGTTATGACGATTCACATGGCCATTCAGCTTGAACGTGCCTTCGTCTGACCATACAATTGAATCATTAAAAGCATCGATTCTACCATTTTTTTGATGTACCACCCACAAAATTGTGTTCGTCGATCTGAATCATCTTCTTGGATTGAATGCAATAATCGATCAATTTTATGTCGTTTAGGATTCTAAAAACACTTGAATGGCTCAATTGCAGCTCACGTGAACACTGTCTTGTTGACTTCCTTGGGGAGCGGGCAATTGTATCTCTGACAGCTTCAACATTTTCGATACTTCTTGACGTTCTTTTCCGCCCACAGCAGCATGTCTTGTTGATATTGTTCACAGTTCCATGTTCCTCAAATTTATCACGCAGACGGGTAATCGTTAGACGAGTTGGTACTTTTCTTACATATTTTTTTTCCCATGCACGCTGAACGTCTGTGACGTTTTCAAATTTCCAATACCATTTTAAAATTAACTTTCTCTCATTGAAACTCATCTGCATGTTCTCCATCGTTTCCGTGGATATTTGTAAATAATCAAACATTGTTAAAATATTTTTTTTTTTGCTTTAAAATAAAAGAAAAATTGTATATTTTGTTGACGAAATATAAATTTTTAAATTGTGTATACATAATTTTGAAACACCTTGTATTATATAGGGCAAAATAAGGCTGGGAGAGGGAGACAGGAGGGGTTACAAAGAAAACGAATGGAAGGTAATTGAAGAAACGGTTAGGAAAAGGAAGGGTTTAGAAAAGAAGGCAAAAGCAACATAGTAGCAAAATATTACAAAAAGTTACAAAAACTTGGTAAAAGGGCCAAAGATATTTTTACTGTTTTATACGGGCTAAAAAGGAAAAATATATTTTAAATTCTTATAGAGCAGTATTAGACGGAGTCGTATAAAAGGATACGTTTACAAATAGAATAACGAAAAGTGTAAGAAGGGAATTCATACAATGTTTTACTGTTTGTTACATGATGAAACGGGATCAGGGTTGCCAACCTGCCGTAAATTTACGGACAGTCCGTAAAAAAGAGAAAAAATTGTACATGTCCGTGAGGTCTGTAAAAATATTTAGATGCCAGTAAAAATCCTAAGAAATTTCCAGAGGTTTACAGCAGTAGTCAACCTTTTTAGTCGGCGTAACCCTTAAAATATTTTTACAAAATTCATGTCTTCTGGTATATTTAAAAGTTAGCCAACTTGGTGTTATTAAATAAATTCTACTTATATATGTACATTCTAATTATATGATTTACGTATATTTTCTGCGTGAGATAATTATTAGATTTTGCTTCGATTTTTTTACATTAGGTATCCTTAACATTGTATCCCTTTGAAAGATCTCGGGTATCCCTAGGGATATGCGTACTTTAGGCTGAATACCGCTGATTAAAAAAATATATTTATCTTATATATTCTCATTTTAGTTATATTTTTGAAAAGTAAAGCAAACTTTGTTTTAAAATTGACACATTTTGAAAATATGAAACAAAATGCTCTGAATGAAAAATCAGGTAGTATTTGTGTTTTAAGAATTTTTACTGAACACATCCAAAATTTCCTGCTTCCCTAAGCCAGATAAGTGCACTAAACTAAAGTAAATATTATTTCTGTTGCGATGTATGAATGACAGCATTGAATATTGTTCACTAATGTCTTTTTGAGACATTTTAATACTACGCCAAATCGTGTCCGTAAATAAATTGGACTGTCCGTAATTTTTTCCATATTGTCCCTAAAAATCATTTTCACTAATTGGCGTTGTTACGTGCGGATATCTATTTTTGTCTTCTTGACTTGCAATAGTGAGGACGTATTTGGCTTTAATAAAAAATAACATTAATTAATAATCACGTATTAAAGTCAATGTCTATAAAAAAAGCTGCAACAAAAGACCCGGATTCGACTCCAGGATATGATTTCCGTTTCCGGTAAGATAACACGTTTAAACCGACTGTTCGACGTGCAAGCTTTCATTCTTTTACAAATTAAAATTATAAGAAACTGACCATCGATCTTCGGATGGAGACTGCCTTAAAGAAGAATGATTCATGATTCTTATTCTTGTCATCGAATTTTGTCATCAATAAAATCCCTCAAATTTATCGTTTAAATCGCATATTTTGGAAAAAAATGCCTTTCAATTGTTTTCTTCCTTGGAAACCAAGTTTTTGTTAAAATCAGACCTTCCATTGTTTTCACCATCCTATTATACGTACGAAAGAGTACATTTTGATTTAACTAACGAACATTTAAATTCATGTCCCATCTTTTTGACGGGCACTGATTCCAGCATTTAGTACTATCTCAGTTAGTTAGAAAAAGTATGTGTTATGGAATATGGCCAAACTTGAGAAATAGTACACATTTTCAACAAGTTTCTGTTCAGGCTAGACATGATTCTTTCAACGAAAGTATTAGCGGCGAAGGTCATTGGCATTATGCGAAAGAAATACCACCAACACAAACAGCTCCTCGCTAGAGTGGAGGTAGCAATTAGAGTACTCCCTACACCCCGCCGACTCCTAAAGAGCTCCGATTTTCGTTTGGCTCTATGTGAACATTTCTGAGAGGAGAACAATGCGAGTACGTATCGTGAGGGCTCGGAGGTAAATTTTTCTATAGCTCTGGTATTTCCAGCTATCCCTTCCGTCTTTCACACATACCTGCTAAAATGTGCGAAATACTAGGGTGACATGCATCTTTCGGTCGTTATTTCTGAAAATCAGAAAACGCTACCACTTTTAAAATATTAAACCAAACAATATCTACTAAAACTTCATCACTGAACATTTTTTGAGTAAAACAATCATTAATCAAAATGATTATCTGGGCAATTATTGCTGTTGCCCAATGATGTAAAATTATATCTCTCATTTTTGTTTTGTTTCCAGAAATGTTTTTGTAATTATGAGTACATTAAATATTTGTTGAACTATACGCCTAGAATGATTTTTTAAATCGCATTCTGTTATAACACAGTGGAGTCTCAATTTGCCTCATACGAATGCGAGTAAAAAATCTTTACGTAAGATACATTGAAATTCTAACCTTAACTTTTAGTAAATTTATAGCTAAATCTGATTTTGCTGGTATAAATATTCTAAAAAATCAGCAAATACCTTAAAAGTTTCAAAAACTTTTAAATTTCTATTTTTTGTATTCTTCGTATATCTTACTTCCGTATACATACAACGTCATATTTTGGCTTCTATATTCTAAAGAGGAACTATGTTTTTATACAACTTCTTAAATAATTCCAAAGAACTCTAAAGTAACTCAAGAATAAATAAAAATTATGAACTGCCTTTAAACAAATTACAATCGTAACACTTATCTAAAATTTTCAGTAGATTGACGAAAAAGTTAACGTGCGAGAAACTACTTCCGTAATTGGTTCAGATGGATATATGCAGTGATTAAAATTGTCAAAATAGTTTATATTTATATTTGAAGAAGGTCGCATTCCAATAACTTTAGCAGTTTTCACGGTATTGATTATGATATGACAGCGCGAGCACCCGCCGAACAGATAACGGATCGGAAAAATATTCATCCCCCGCCATACACGGACATTAACGGCTTGGAATGTTAATACATAAAGTGGAATACTATTCTCTCCACTACTCCTGAAAATAATAGAAATATATTTTCTTGGAAAAGTATTCACTCCGTGTATTACATCTACCAGGTTGGGTCGCAATTTTAATAAACAGGGAGTAATCCTATTCCCTCTACTATTCCTAAAAATTACAACAATATTTTCCTGGAAAAATATTCACTCCCCACCATACAATAACCATGACGGATAGGAATATTAATACAAAAAGTGGAATCGTATTCCCTCCAAGATTCCTAAAAATAACAGAAAAATATTTTGTTGGAAAAATATTCACCTCCTGACATACACCGAAAATAACGGATCTCAATATTAACACACAAAAGTTTAAATCAATTCTCTCGACTGCTCCTGGAAATAACAGAAAAATATTTTCCATTTCCACAACGATTCCTGAATTTCCGATGAATTTATCTTTCGGCGAATTTGTCTTGCTAATAATTTGCCATTCGATGAATTGACGCGCGACGAACTGACTCGCGATTAAATGTCTTAGAACCAATTTCGACATATAAGATAATCACCTAAAAATTTTAGAGAAGGAGAAAAGGAAAGGTGAGTTGTTGAAAGAAAGGAGGGTCCCTAGCTTTTGACACAAAAAGCAGTCTTTAAAAGCTTATGAAATTGAAAAACCCGCAGTTCGGACTTCAGTGATTTTTCAATTAATTCACATATTTTCGCTTCGATAACTTTCCCTAAGCACAGTAGTTCATGTACCATATTTAAAGATTATGTACAATGATAATTATTAATAAAGCCACTATCAGGGGTAGTCCAAACTTTCAAAGATATAATGTTTTTAATATGTTCCACTCCCCTTTCTCACCATACCACTACAAAGTTCTATTTTCTTGTGTATAATTAATCTGTACGTAATTCCCAGTCGATAGATATTGCCTACGTTTTATTGCGATTTCTTTCGCCTCCTTCCCCTACGGCCATCATGTCATTTTATATTGATTAATTCCTTTGGTATTATTATGTATGTTTTTCCCTGTCGATATACACCTATATTGCTTACGTAGAATTTTATTCGTGTTGATAACAATTTCCCTTTCTGCAGACAATAGTTACTATTGTTCATATTACCCGTTCATTTGTTCATAATACAGCTAGTATAATTTATCCGTTCAATTTTCAAAATATGGGTAGTATAATTGAGCCGTTCATATGTTTATACGTTTGGTGCTACTGATTACACAATAAATTGTTTATGCGTAATGCTTTACAGATACCCTTTCAAATGATAATCTTCGGGTTTTACACTTGATCTCTTCAATTGTTTATACAACTCACTGCTATAGTTCTGGTGGATAAAATGTAAAATGTGTATACATCGCTTGTTAACATTCCCCGCCTATCTCATTTTGTCCGCACAACGTCCTGTTGGCATCAAGTCCGCTCGGCATTTAGTCCTGTCGCCGTAACGTCCGATCGGCATAACGTCCGTTCGTTATAAAATTCGTTCGGCATACCGTCCGAGTACCGCCGAAAATAGATAGCGGTGATCGTCAGGATGTTTTGGACGCAGTTGTTGATCAAATCGTTAGTTGGTGTATTGCGCTGGAAACGTGCGAACGTTCTGAGAAGGCAGCGGACATTTTCATTGTTTCATTGTGTTTAAGGAGGACTGATTAATTTCCTGATATGTGTGTGTTCTTTCGTTCTGTGTAAGATGATAATGGCATTGATCAACAGATTTGTAGGTCGAAGAAGAGTTGTTTAAAATATATTAATAAAGAGCATAGGTCACCTTTGACGAATTTACCCAAAAGTAATTTACATTTTAATAATTGTGTTTGAGAATGGGTTAATATGGTTAGTTCATTTTGTTTTACCGATCATTTTGTTGTGAAACATAGGAATTACGTTCATTTTTTAAGGAATTATTTTGCTGAGATTTCTAAATTAAAGTATAAACAATTTGAGTATATTATACATGAAAGAAGTTGGTATGGTTGCCAAATGATTTTTTCTATGTGGTGGAATAGAATTGTAATAAGTAATAAGCATAAGGAGAAACAGTTGTATTTGTATGGTTCCAGTAATTACGGTAAGACGAGTTTGGTGGAGCATTTAATAGGCAAGAATTTTCAGGTAGGTTTGCTTTTGGAGATTTCGATAGCAAATTTCATAGGTTAATAGTAATTGAAGAATATGATTATATATTTCATTGCTCCAGGTATGTTAAAGAGACTGTGCGAAATAAAACCATTTTTGGCACCTAGAAAGTGTTGTGTTTTAATTAATACAAATGTATCTATAATATTTGTGAGTTATGAGATGAAGATTAATAATAATAATAATTTATTTAATACATATAGGTTAACCCCAATTAGATGTGTTTTAATAGAATTATTAATAACTCTAACATATACAATCACAAACATCCATGACCAAGGCGGGATTCGAATCAGACGCGCTAGCCATCCCTCTACCAGAGCCGTCAAACGATGCAGATCTTTTAAATGGGTTGGGTTGGTGGTGGCGACTTCATATTATTGGGAGAGTGATGTATCGATACTTCCAAAGATGGAGCCCATGGAAACGCTCATACAGGCTCAGGAGTATGTCATTTCGTCGGAGGAGGATGAGCCGTAGGTTTAAGCCACATAGTAAGAGGAGAGTGTATGGGAGGAGTAGGAAATTTTCAATGATGATTCAGAAGCGCTCATCGGTTCCCGGCCCTAGGATGATGACAACATTTTATCTGAAACCTATTATTAAGTTCTGTCATTCAGAGCAGAATATTACAACCAAAAATATTGTATTTAATACTTTCGCAGGGAAATTTTGGGATAAGTTTTGGCCTTCAAGTTGGGTGTATGGAATGTATCAAAAAGCTTCTGTTTTTACGAATGAATTTGCAGATACATATAAAAAGTTTATTATAAATAAATTGGTTATTAAAAAAAGAATAATTTTGGGATCTAGTAAGTTGATAGTTATGAGTCATGGGATGTCAGCAACTGAAATTGAGGAGTTAATGCAAGGTTTGTGGCGTGGATGTACGATTCCTTGGTTGGGAGGTAATGTTAATCCTATTGAGGATATTAAACCTTGTCGTATGTACAAATATAAAACAAAGTATGATGATGAGCGTATAGCTGGTAATGATTGGATCATCCCAAAATTTTCTGATAATGATTTAGATACAGTGAAATTGTATTCTGATTACAATGTACAGCATATTTACCATAAATGCGGGGCAAGTGTGGATTCTATGAAGACATCTTAGGCTGATTTTAAGAATTAGGTAAATATATGAATTTCATTGGTAGTACAAGTGATTTGTCAATCACTTTCATTAGTTGTAGTCCTGCTTCGCCGCATTTAGCGGGGGACATGTATACAGCAGAATTTCATTCTTTGAATATTGAAAGAAAATTTAAATTGTATGTTAAATATTCTTGTTTAAGGCTAAGCTTTCACATGTAAATGATAAATGGTTTGTAATTGAAGGATTTGTTAAACAAAGAAATATTTTAAAATTAAATTAATTTCTGTTTTAATTAATCAAGCATATAGCAATATTATTATATTACATATGCTGAAATCATGTAAAGAAATTTTTTATCTACAAGAAAAACAAATTTATGTACGTTATTTCATTAAATTTATTCTTTTTGATTGTATGATTACTGATTGTTTAAATATAACACAATTAATGATTGCACACAAAAAACTAATTTGACGTAATTTCAGTAAATTCTTTTCTGTAGTGATTGTATAAGTATTGATAATAATACTTTACATCACAAATATTGCAAGAATAAAAAGCAATGAAGAAAAAAGTTCCAAATAGAATACCAGGCTTCGACTCCCGAGTATAGGTTTTATTCCCCGTACGATAACACACCTTCACAAATCTCCCAAGTATTTACGGGGAAAATTTTAAATTTTAACAAATATTTATAACTTTATTTATCACTCACATGGAATAGCTATGATACTAAATTATTTTTGCGGATGAAAACCGTTCATAGAACGAGTATCATTTTAGTAATTTTATTATCTTCGATTCAAACTCTCAAATTCATAAGGAAATTAATTTCATATGTATTATTCAATTATATACATAGCATATACAGAGCATATACATAGCTCACTTCCGGTATCCTTTTGGCAACTTGTAAATATATTTCGTATTTTTAAAGTCGAACGTTTTGTCGGTAACAAGTCACTTTTAAATCGTATTTTGCGTTGATGGAAACTATTTAAGTGTTAAAATTATTCATTCTACCTTATTTTTGTTCGAGTGCCGTGTTCACATCTGTACATTGAGAGTAGAGATCAGACACGGTCAGGGATAGAACGCGTATCCTTCGAAGAAAATAGGCAAAGAACGCGGCAGTAAGTGAGGAATTTTGAAATTGGTGGCTGGAATTCGATGCTTCTAGCACGAGTAGTTCTGGAGAAACCGGAAAAAGAAAGGATTTCAGAGATGGATTGCAATTCGACGAATTTTCATATTCATTATATTTTTGGGTCTCAGAGAAATTTATTTTTGCGCCGGAGGTTTCAGATTGCATCCCCAAGCTTTTATGTGTCTAATTAATTATTAATTAAATAAAATTTAAATATAATGCTCTCCTTGAATGTAAATTTTTCGAAATACATATTTTATTACAGTATGGATTAAAATTTATCAACAGATAAATATTATTTTAGTTCAATTAAATAATATTTTTGCGTGATCATTTTATCCCTGGAATCTTTTAACAGAATAAGAATTGTTAGAATTACAAGAGGATTTATTCAGTCGAAAATTTAAAATTGATTGGAGCAAATTCATTAATGCTAGTAGATTCAAAGAAACGTATCTCCCAATTACTTTCATGTTAGAAACGTATGTGCGATTCGTCTGTATTTGTTGATCTGGTATGGTTTAGCACAATGTACATCAACAGTTGAAAGATCGACATCAAACATGAAAAGAGTAGATATTGTCAATTATTTTGCGGTTGGGCGACTATAAATAATAAATAAAGACGTAAAACTAATTATTTCTACTAATCTAAAGGGTGGTACAGAATATAATTACAAACCAGGCGTATTTTTTGGAAGTAGGCGATATTATTCAGATTAAATAATAAAATCTCTACTTTTCCAAAGATTTTTATTCTTGCGACCGATTTCGCACGTGCGAGGAACAGCGGTTTGTGGTACGGAAATTATTCCAGGGCTGATTTTACTCTTATAAAAATATTGGCATATTATTCCTTCTGTTTATTGGGTCCCGAGTCTCCCGAAAAAAGTCGCATTACCTATTTTTCTTGTCTTGTTTCTGATAAATGATATTTGTAACGAATGTCTGCGGTAAGTTCGTGGCGTGAGTTGCAACGAATTTAGGATCAATATTAAAAATTACTTTCATTTTTAGCCTACTTTCAAAATGATGGAAAGTAGTCATATGAGATAGCGTCGGTGTTCGTCTGTGCGTGTGTGTATTCCCCTCTATCATCTTCTTAATGAATGAATCGATTTAAACTAAATTTGATACATAGAATATGCATATATATTAATTACCAAATGACATATTTGGACTGGATATACTAAGCAGAGGTGCCAAAATTGCAAAGTTAAACTTTTCGGTAATTATGACTTTGGAATGAATTGGCGATATCGATATCAACGAATTTTGTATGAAGTAGGCAAACAACATAAAATAACAAAATCAAGATGTTTAGTATAAATATAGAAGGCAGGGCTGCCACAATACACGGAATGAAAAATATTTTACACGCATTTTTGTTGAATCGTCAACATCAATTTTAACCAAAGTTAACATTTATAATAAACACATATATACAAAACCAGATTAGCATATTTAAACTAAATCAGCCAACCAGGAGTACCAAAATAACAAATTAAACTGTTTCAGTAATTAAGGATTTGGAAGGAATTGGCTGAACGGATTTCCATTAAGTTTTGTATATAATATTTGTACATAAACAACATAATGAAACCAAGTTGTTTAACCCTAGAAGGGCCGGATCAATCTCCAAACCTAAAAGGGCCACGAGCGGTCATTTGGACCACTACAACCAATAGATGTTTAGCATGATTCTGAGAGGCAGATAACGAATGGAAGGAGTTCTCATATGTTCATGGATGCATAGGGGTTTTTGAGATACACAATGTTAATACTGTTAATCATTTTTATTTTGAACGAAAACTGTCGTTAAAATATTTTTTTTAATTATACATTAGAAATAAAAGGGAAGTGATTATCAAATCGGATTAAATTCTTGCAGATAGCAGTTTTCTACATGGGAACAGAACATTTTTACATGTCATAAGATGAAAAATATTAATATATAATCTGTGAAAATGATAAGCCTAGTCCTAACCATCAATTATTTGGCAAACGGTTAATACAAATGATTTATTTTGCAATCTTGTCTGATCGTTTGCCACAAACAGCCTTGTTTCAAACAGAACAAGTGTCAACGGTTTTTTCCTTTTGCACTTAGAGAGCACTTGATATTGGCGTCACTTGCAGTCACCTTTGTGCTAATGCTCATTTTCAGAGTGTACATAGCCTTGGGGTCTTGTCATTATGTACTCTGCTCTTAGTTCTTATACTAGTTGTAGAATGAACTTGAATTTATCCAGTGACCTCTTTGTAGATGATCCAGGAAATGATAGCTAGCAGGTGAAGCACCTTGTAAAAACGTATACAGGCTGCCTGCGAGATACAGCCCTCACAGAGTATTTATGAGCTATTTGGTCTACAATGACAACACCAAACTTAGTAGCGTTGTAGAATTATATGGTTTCGGGAAGTTTCTTTTCCTCTCTGAGTATTTGGACATTCGGGTGCAAAGTGCTTATTACCAAAAGGTTCTTACTCTACTTTCCTTGATACACAGTGAATTAGTATCATTTGCACTTAGCAGTATGGTAGTCTTGTAGAGCTATGTCTGTGATATCCGTATAGACTCTGGGATTTCCTTCTCACAGGATTCGTTGTTCCAAAAATGCTGGTTTGTTGCGCTTCCAGCTTCACATGGACGCGAAGAAGTTATTAGTGGTGATGTTGCGCCCTTTCTTGAGGTAAGGGTCCATGAGCTGCATGATGACATTTTCAGGTAAAGACTCACTGGCAGGACGTATCTCATATTTCCCAAGGTAAGGGAATCTGTTGCAGATTTACTTCGATGCAACATTAGCAATAAGCCAAAATTTTATTCCAAATTTTCCTAGCATGTTACCAATGTACTGCGTGAACTTGCACCAAGCTTTGCAGGGAAAAAACTGTTAATCACTCGTGACATTCTGTCCAGGTTTGTAGCACAAAGTACAGTTCTCAATGAATTTGTTCCACATAGCAGAGGCCAATGCAAATTTATCTTGTTAGGTCGTAGGTGCTGGATCGCCTGCACGCGATTTATGCGAAACACTAACTTCGGCCAAAATGACCGCTAACGGCCCTTATAGGTATGGCCCTCTGTACAGGTGTTCCTGTTGCAAGTTCAAGCCCAATTTCCGTATGAATGCGTAAAACCCTAAATGATGAAAAGTCAAAGCCGCAAGTTTGCCCAGCAAAAACCCCGAGCATGGCACACCGTTAAAATTGGCTAAGGTCAAAATGACCGCTCCGACACTTCTAGTGTTAAAGCGGAGCTAAACAGCAGAGTTACCACATTAAAAGGTAAAATAATATTTCTTTTACACGTTTTTCTATAGAACTCTCCTGCATTTAAAAAAATATAGTATATTTATTCTTAATATAAATAAATAACGAAAATACTTCACCGGGTCGAATAAAACAGGGCTACCAAAATATCAAGATAAGAATTTTTCTGTAACTATCAATTTCGAAGGTATTGGCTGATCAGTTTTCTAAGAAATTTTGTTTTTTGTGCGAGTATAGAATGGGAAAACTAGATGAATATGAATAGAACGAATCAAAAAGCAGGTCTATCACAATATAATGAAATATAATTTCCTGATTTCAAAGCAAATACATTATTATACGATTAAACTACGGCGAATTTGACGAAAGGCACCTCTGTACCACACTAAACCTGTGTACAACACTACTTGTTATATATTAAATTGTATTAAAGGGAAATTAGGCGGATTTGTTCTTTCCAGAAGTACTAGTTAGCCTACTTTCCAGAATAGAAATTGGCTTAGAGTTTCATCATTGTGTCCGTCTGTACATCTCTGTATTTACTATTGAACCAATAAACAGATTTTCATGACACTTGGTGAAAATCTCATGCTACATGAATCGAGCTCTCGAGGATAGTTTTTGTTGCGAATATTGAAGTTTCGGATTCAATTCCAAATACTTTCCTTCCCAATTTATTTACATGGAAAATATTAACTCCATCGTGCAGGGTAATTTTCTCTTGCACATTAAAATGTCATATAATTGTAATCATCATCATCATCATGCTTCTGTCCGAAGACAGGTTTTAACTGAATCGCTGCCTCCATTTCTCTCTCTCCCTAGAAGCCTCTTTTATACCTCTATAAGTAGATGGGAAAAGGGAAAGAGGTAGGAAAAGGTTTCAGCTGATAGACGATTTGAAAGGGAAAGAGAGTTATCAAGATATAAAGAGGACAGCGGAAAATAGGAGTATATGGAGAACCAGGTTTAACCAAGAATAATCACGGACCTGTCTACGGACAGACTACCTATGATGATGATGAAGTAGTATATCCCTGCTTTATATTATCTAATATTCCTATTCTTTTTCTCCCTCTTCCTCTTTTTCCACTAATTTTTCCTTCTAAGATCGTCCTTTGTAAACACTGTCTTCTCAATATGTGCCCTATCCAATTTGCTTTTCTTTTCCTGATTGTTTTTATTAGCATCCTATCTTCTCCCACCATTTCTAATACTTCTTCGTTTCTCTTCCTCTCTGTCCATTTCACTTTCATCATTCTTCTCCATACCCTCATCTCAAAACTTTCTAAATATTTTTCCTCCTTTCTCCTTATCGTCCACGTCTCTGCACCATAAAGAGCTATGCTCCATATGTAGCATTTTGCTAATTTCTTCCTTGTTTCTAGATTTATTTTCTTGCTTGTGAGAAGCTCCTTCTTCTCGTTAAATGCTGCTTTTGCCATTGCAATCCTACTTCTGATGTCCTGTGTACTACCTCCATCCTGTGCTAAAATACTGCCGAGATATTTGAAACTACTTACTTGTTCCAATTTTTTGCCATTTACCATTATATTTAATTCTTTATGTTCCTTTGAAACCACCATGACTTTCGTTTTTTCTGTATTGATCTTCATTCCATATTGTTGGCCAACCTCCACTAGTCTGTCTGTCATCCTCTGAAGCTCTTTCTCCTCTTCTGCTATTAAGCCCTGATCATCTGCGTATTTAATGGCGGTAATACTTTCACCTCCTATCTTAAATCCTTTCTCTTCCATCAACGTTTCTTCTGTTATTGTTTCTGCATAAATATTAAATATCGCTGGTGAAATAGGACAACCCAGCCTCACTCCCCTCCCTATTGAAGTACTTTCTGTTTCTTCTCCTTCAACCCTGACTCTAATCTTTTGATCAAAGTAAAGGTTTTTAAGCAGTCTTTTATCTTTCCAATCTATTCCTATTTTGTTTAAAATACCCAGCATCTTATCCCATTTCACTCGGTCAAAAGCTTTTTCCCAATCTACAAAACAAAAATACATATCTTTATTGACTTCTAGCGCTCTTTCTATCATGATCCTCATACATCCTATAGCATCTCTAGTCCCCCTTCCTCTTCTAAAACCAAACTGATTATCTTGCAGCTCCTTTTCTATTTTACATTCAATTCTTTTGGTCATTATTCTGGTTAGAACTTTAGCTGTATGAGAAATTAAACTAATAGTTCTGTAATCCTTACAACATTTTGCATTGTTCTTTATCTCCAGTGGTACCATCACAACATCTAAAAAATCTTCAGGCCATACGCCAGTATCATATACTTGGTTAAAAAATTTTGTGAGTTGCTTAACTGCTTTAGACCCCAAAACCTTAAGAACGTCCACGGGTATATCATCACTCCCAACAGCCTTTCTTCTTTTCATGTCATCAATTGCTCTTTTAACTTCAGACTCGAGAATACTTGGTCCTAGCTGATCTTCTTCCACATCCTCTTCTTCATTTAATTCAATATTTCTTGGTTTTCCTTCTTTGTCATACAGAACCTCAATGAATTCTTTCCAGACATTCTTTACACTGTCTGGCTCCGATACTATTTTACCACTTTTGTTCATGATTCCTTTACGTCCTATCTTCCTTGCTTTTTTCTTGAATAGTTCCCTTGCTTTGCTATACATGAGGTCTGTTCTACAAATTCTTTCACATTCGACAATCTCCTCGCATTTCTCATTTATCCACTGTTCTCTGGCTTTATGTTTCCCTTCTTAAAGCATTATTTAACTCCTTGTACTTTCTTTGGCCTTCTTCAGTGTTTATGTTCTTCCACTTTCTCGGCTCTTCCATTTTTTGCAGCATGGCTGCTGTGATCCAGGGTTTTTTGTTTCTTTCACCCGTTATCTTTCCTACCTTCTTTTCCATTACATCTTTAATATTGCTATGGATGTATCTCCACTCCTCATCTACATTCTTCCTGTTTTCTTCATCTCTCTCCCCCAACCTTTCCTCCAGCTCAGTCATAATAGCCTCCTTGTTTTTAAGGAGTTCCTCTAAGTTCCATTTCTTGTTAACTCTTATGTTTCTCTTAACGCTCTTCAGTCTACATTGTATATTTGCCACCAAAAGGTTGTGGTCAGAATCGATATCTGCCCCTGGTAGTGTTTTCACATTTTTAATGCTATTTCTAATTCTTTCATTGACTAGTATGTAATCTATCTGGTATCGTCTCTGGTCTCCTGGGCTTCTCCATGTGTAAAGTCTCCGCTGGTGATGCTTAAACCATGTATTAGTTATAATTGTAATATCGGAACGTAATTTCTACTATTCTCTTAAAAAAGGAATTAAAAATCTAATTTATATCATAGAATTTTGTTTATCGATTGTATTTCTTAGAATTTTGCATAAATACTGGCGTTTTTGCAGTATTAACACTCATTACGAGAGTGCTGTCATAGCAACAACTATTGTTGGACTCGGATTCAGTATAGTCTAATACATACACGTGCCGCACATATACGTGTGATCAATTTAATAATCCGTTTGAATTTATTTGTAATATTTTATAACGCTAAATTATTAAATTAGGATACACATAGAGCAACATGTCCACGGAGATTTTGAATCTATTTAAGCCAATATAAGTATTAAATAAATGATTAAATGGAAAGTAGGCATCATATGTAAGTTTTGTTTAGTTCATCTTGTTCAAGTTTATAAGTAAAAAGTTGCTAAACAGCCATAAAGTATATAACCCACATGTTCTAAAACTATTATGTCTACATCACAAAACTATAAATAGTGAAAAATATAATTTAAAATACCATGACCAGCAGTAACTCAATCGGCAACGGTGATATTTGCCATACACTTCATTTATTTTTTAAACGCAACAGAAATCAGGTATTAATTGTAGATATACTAGGATTTTTGAAAAGCTTTCGTAGGCGCAAAAAATATGAAAATAAAGATACATCGAAATTCCGTTCCAATTACATTATTATGCGTTCTTTACTTGCACGAAGTTGAACGCTTGTAATGGAGGTCGTTTCCGTCCTTCCGCAAATTAAAACTCAGAAACCGCTGGACGTATTTTGATGAAATTTGGCATCGAGGGGTTTTGCTAAAACTAATCGAACGATTGCAATTTTGGTTAAAATCGGAAAAAAATTACTACCACTTTACATGAAGAGGTTCATGTAGTAAACCATGTTCCTCTGTTTCAACTCGGGAACCGCTTGACGTATTTTAATTAAATTTGGTCTTGGGAAGTTTTACTAAAATTGGACTACCGATTACAATTCTGGTTAAATCGAAAAGCAATAACGATCACTTTACATGAAGATCTACAACTAGTTGACAATGTTCCTTTGTTTCAACTAGGGAACCGCTTGATGTATTTTGATGATTTGGGAGTTTTGCTAAAATCGGTCGACAGATTCCAATTTTCGTTAAAATGGGACAACAATGACGACCACTTTACATGAAGACCTATATGTAGTTTACAATATTCCTTTTTTCCAACTCGGGAACCGATGGACGTATTGCAATGTAATTTGTTATTGGAGAGTTTTGTTAAAATTAATTGACCGATTCCAATTTTTGTTATAATTGGACAATAATTACGATTACTTTACATGAAGACCTACATGTATTTTACAACGTACTTTGCTTGCTTCTCGTTAAATACTCATTTGAGTGAGAAATATTTAGAACATCGTGAAATCTCAAAGAACGCATTTGGAAACTGTGTACTCAGAGATGGAGTCCACCTTCCCAATCTTAATATTATTAGCATGAAATATTATAATTATAGCAATATTAGTGAAATATTATTTACTCTGCACATTATTTACAAAAGACATTTCATATTCATTCATTCATTCGTGTTCTGTCTTACAACAGGTCCTACCAATTCCAAATTCACCTCGTGCGAAATATTGAGAGAGAAATCAGGAATATCAGATCAACCGAGATCCTTCCAAGTGAAATTTTCATCTGAATCCCCGATTAATAGGGTCATCCTTTCTGTCCTCCTACCCTCTCTCTGAAATGGATCTCTCATACGCAGAGCAAAGATGCGGTACAGTATCAGACACTTGCGACGACCATTTGCTCCATTTAATTCTTTCTGTCCGGCGCATCTTCACTCATTTAGCGGTACTACAGGAAAGTATGTATCAAACACGTGACCTCTTCCCTCAGTAATCCATTTCTTTGAAACGTGCAATATGCCCTCCGTTTATTTTTAGCTGTATAAAGTCGTAATGTATCTATTCCTCAATGTAAATAGGATGGATGGTTCTCGTAGCAAAGTTTCTTCCTAGCCCCCCTCCTCCATTACCTTTCATGTGCTTATAATAATAGTTCATAATAGTTATCCAATCGCATATGTTTTGGAAACTATTTTTAAAATAAAAAAAATGTTACGTGTAATGACCGGCTCAGGCTTCAGAGATTCCTGTAAGCCAATATTTAAAAAATATAATATTATAACACTTTCATCACTCTATCTTTATGAGCAAATGAGCTATGTCAATAAGAATCAAGATTACTTTAAAAATCTTCAGTCTGAGCATCAATATGATACCACAGCATAAATTAACACTAATGGAAAATAGTCTATATTATAATGGTACCAAAGTTTATAATAAATTGTCCATAAAAATGTAATAATGTAAAATATTTCCAGGAGAAAGTGAAAGACTTTTTGTTAAAAAAGTGTTATTGTTCAGTATGGGAATATATGGAAGACAATGATGTGTCATTGATTGATTGATGTAATGTTAAGTATATTGTGAATTATAATTCAATGTAACATTTATATTGTAATGTATGTGTGATGTGTAACAGTTATATAGTAATGTATGTGTAACGTGTAACAGTTAATGTATGTATGTATTTGACGAGACACCTATTCACTGACAGACTTGTACTGAAATCATGTAAATGTAATGTGTCAATAAAAATTCTATTCTATTCTATTCTTGGTTTTCATGAAGGAAACTTCGCCTGATTTCATAATATAGTTCTCGATTTGAAGCAAGAGGAAATGAAGATTCTCCTTTTACTTTCTCCATATAGGTAGTATAAAGGAAAGTAGTGTATTCTTGAAAAAACCGATTTAGAGATTTCAACCGAAATACACGTTTTGAGGTCCCCTGAACACGTTTTGACCATTTTCTCGATGATATCCGTGTGTGGATGTGACAGCTAATTGTGGGTGCTCTAACTCAAAAACTATTAATCAGGTCAACGCGAAATTTTATATTTAACATTTCTATAAAAGTCACAAGAACGGTTTAGTTTTTGGTAAAATTCGGTCAACCGAAAGTGGGTGTTTACGCTTGTCACTTATCCGTTATTTTAAAATATTTGCTTTAATTTTTGATAAATGTAAAAATATATAGGAATAACAGTTGTAGGACATTTAAGTTTCTACAACATTTGTTTGAAACATATTTGCATATAATACATTGTTTAAGAGTTATTTTATATTTTCAGCTGCCACCACCACGCCACCTCCCGACGACTATTGTTAACAATTGACGCTTAGTTACATCTTAGTAACGCTCCAATTTCCTTTCTTAATTATTGGAGCTTTGTGGCCATTTCAAATATAAGAAGGCTATGGTTTGAGTATATTTCTGTTCTTTATCAAGTCTCAAATTTTCTCGGTTTCTTATTTATTTTTCAATATTTAACCTATTTGGAATTTTTAGAAATATAACAGATATGGAGAAGGTCATGTGGTGGCCACACCAGATTTTTCTTTTAGAAGATTTGTTTGTGAGCAGAAGAGAACTACATATATTACCACATCAGCCCAGTATTTGGAATTTAAGAGGTGAGTCTAATTTTAGCATAAATACAGTATTTATGACAAATTAATCCCAGTATTATTTCTATTATTTTGTGGTCTACTATTGCATAAAAATCTGCATTTATAATTTAAACATTGCTTTCTGTAATATATCTACATATTTTTGTGTTATTTTTTAAACTAATTTTTATAGCTTTGATTTTCATAATTCTTATCATTGCTTGTTTGTTTGTAAATTTTTTAAAGCAATAATAAATAGATTAACATATTAAAAATCTGTCCGTATTTTTTCTGCAGGTGGCGTTGAAATACTACGGGTCCGCACTTTGTGCAACAATAAGTATTGATTTATATTCTAAAATGTTTAATTTCAGAAACGATGGAATCAGGGAAATTTATTCAAGTGATTGAATTTTTTTTTAATAATGAGGATTGGGAAGTTTTAATAGCATTTGATAATATTGATTGAGAAGATGCTAAAGATAATGCAGAAGAAGAATTTGAGGATGGGTAGCGTGGGTAGTTTCAGTTCTAAAGCTGTTGAAATGAGGTTCATGAGTCCTCTCACCAAAGTAGAATGTGATCTGACTTTGGCATAAATGTAAAATCAATTTCTAAGGTAGGCCAGATACCATTTCAGAGTTCACAAATTTGAAGGTTAAAAACTGTATATCCTACAAACCTTGAAACATTTCCGAGGTAATCCAGATAGAAATAAAAGGTATCATTGCCGTATTGATTATGGCTAGTAAAAATCAATAGTAACAAAATGAGATTAATACTTCTTTGCTCGTTTCTTAAGTTTGACGATTCTTGTAATAAAGGGGCTTCCATAAAAGATATTTATGACATGCTACAGAAAACAAGGGCGGCTTTAACATGCTTTATGCATCTTACATTGTCAACTTCAGTTTGACACAACTCATGCTTGATTAAAGGTTTGCAAAATACGTAATATTTAAGTGCCCATTTAAGCTATATGAAATCCGAGCCTTGGCGCTATGGAATAAAAATCTAAGTATGCACCGACTCTAAAACAGCTAATATATATATATATATATATATATATATATATATATATATATATATATATATTACGTTACTCTTTCGCTGAAGAAGGGCTTAGGCCCAATAAGCTTGCGTGTGTTTTTGTGTTCGTGTGTTTTACGTGTCTCTTCGACGCCCCCAGCAGCCTGCCAGCTTGGTCCTCAACTTGGTGAGTGTCCGCTGGGCTTCCCTCAACACCTTGTTGCCACCCTCATCACTACCTTTTCTTTTCCTTTAGTTAATATATATATATATATATATATATATATATATATATATATATATATATATATATAATATATGTGGAATTTCCAAGTATATTTGTGCAAGATATTAAAGCAAAGATAGGTCAACCATTTAAATAAATATGCGATGGATATTTTTGCATCATGATTTCATTCTTAGAAAAGTGCTAGATTGTATAATTTGTTCAAATCCTTCCTTTTCTGAGAGCAAATAAAAGGCATATTACGAAAGAGTTCCTTACAAATTCTCACAAATCAGAAAAATAATGCTTTTGAGTTCACGGACAAAAGACTCTTGCGCCATACGTGCCCAAAATGAAAACCAACGATTCTACTATCAATAAAATATCATGACAATGCGGACACTGGAAATTAATATAAAAAATCTGATTTGGCCACCCCAAGGCTTTATCCATATCTGTAATGTTTCTAAAAATTCCAAATAGGTCACATAATAATAAATATTTTAAGAAACTGCGAGAAAAATTGAGACTTTAAAAATAACAGAAATAAACTCAAACCTTAGCATTCTAATATTGGACATAGCCATAAAGCTCCAAAAATTAAGAAAAGAAGATTAAGACGTAACTAAGCGTCAATTGTTAACAATAGTCGGTAGGTGGCGTGGTGGTGGCAGCTAAAAATATAAGATATCTCTTTAAAAATGCATTACATGGGAAAATGTTTCAAACAAAGGTTGTAGGAAATTAAATTTACTACAACTTTTTTTCTAATACATTTTTACATTCATCAAAAATTAAAGCAAATATTTTAAAATAACGGATAAGTGACAATGGTAAACACCCACTGCCGATAGACCGATTTTTACCAAAAACTAATCAGTTATTTTGATCTTTATGAAAATGTTAAATATAAAATTTCGCGTTGACCTGATTAATAGTTTTTGAGTTAGAACACCCACAAAAAGCTATCACATACACACACTAACACACACAGACATCATGGAGAAAATGGTCAAAACGTGTTTGAGGGACCTCAAAACGTGTACTTCTGTTGAAATATCGAAGTCGATTTTTTTTCGTGAATACAATATTTTCCCCTATACTACGTATATGGAGAAAGTAAAAATCTTATATAATTTAGCACAACAATGAAAATAAAGGCGGAGTATGTATTGTTAACAATGACAATTGCGTCCACCAATTTTTAGCCATTTTGTTCATTTATGAGAATTCTGGAAGCAGCTGCTCTAATTTCGTTTATGAAACGGTCTACAAATACATCTACTCTGGAGGCAAGAAATCTTTGCAAGCACAGCATATTTTTGCACAATGTCTTCTTTGAACTTAAACAGTGTCTTGCATCTAGTAAAAATGTCAATTTAATACATGATTACATGCCGGTGTGTTAACTGCAATGCAAGTTTTGGAAATAGGGTTATATAATAGACCCAAAAGTCAAGCATTACATGCAAGGCAGTAATAATGGTGACAATAGTGACAACGGAGAAAAGAAATGCTTTGGCTAGCAAAAATTCTCTGAAAAGACGACTAATGTGTATCGTTTGCAAGGCACCTGTAGGCTGTACACATCGAATTGGTGATGTGGTCGTAAAATTTATACAATATATTCCAATAATTATAGGAGAATATATGAGGTGGTGTAGTGGTTAGGACGCTGGCTGCCACTCGCCCGATGCTTCAAAAAGTCATCGGGTACGAATCCTGCGCGAGTAGGATTTTTCTCAAGGTCACCCGGCCCCCTGTTTGCGTGGTTTGAGGAGACCGCGCAAATTCAGCTGTTCCATCCTTCGGAAGGGACGTTAAGCCGTTGGCCCCCCTGGTGTTCTTCGTAAGAGCAGGCAAATGCCGGCAGCGGGTTTCCCTCCTCCCTTCTGCGTGTGTGTTCGGTGTGGAAGGAAACGGGAACCCACCACACCGTGTATGTATATTCCCTAGTTAAAACCTATTAATCAATTGGTAGGACCTGTTGTAAGACAGAACACGAATGAATGAATGAATATGAAATGTCTTTTGTAAATAATGTGCAGAGTAAATAATATTTCACTAATATTGCTATAATTATAATATTTCATGCTAATAATATTAAGATTGGGAAGGTGGACTCCATCTCTGAGTACACAGTTTCCAAATGCGTTCTTTGAGATTTCACGATGTTCTAAATATTTCTCACTCAAATGAGTATTTAACGAGAAGCAAGCAAAGTACGTTGTAAAATACATGTAGGTCTTCATGTAAAGTAATCGTAATTATTGTCCAATTATAACAAAAATTGGAATCGGTCAATTAATTTTAACAAAACTCTCCAATAACAAATTACATTGCAATACGTCCATCGGTTCCCGAGTTGGAAAAAAGGAATATTGTAAACTACATATAGGTCTTCATGTAAAGTGGTCGTCATTGTTGTCCCATTTTAACGAAAATTGGAATCTGTCGACCGATTTTAGCAAAACTCCCAAATCATCAAAATACATCAAGCGGTTCCCTAGTTGAAACAAAGGAACATTGTCAACTAGTTGTAGATCTTCATGTAAAGTGATCGTTATTGCTTTTCGATTTAACCAGAATTGTAATCGGTAGTCCAATTTTAGTAAAACTTCCCAAGACCAAATTTAATTAAAATACGTCAAGCGGTTCCCGAGTTGAAACAGAGGAACATGGTTTACTACATGAACCTCTTCATGTAAAGTGGTAGTAATTTTTTTCCGATTTTAACCAAAATTGCAATCGTTCGATTAGTTTTAGCAAAACCCCTCGATGCCAAATTTCATCAAAATACGTCCAGCGGTTTCTGAGTTTTAATTTGCGGAAGGACGGAAACGACCTCCATTACAAGCGTTCAACTTCGTGCAAGTAAAGAACGCATAATAATGTAATTGGAACGGAATTTCGATGTATCTTTATTTTCATATTTTTTGCGCCTACGAAAGCTTTTCAAAAATCCTAGTATATCTACAATTAATACCTGATTTCTGTTGCGTTTAAAAAATAAATGAAGTGTATGGCAAATATCACCGTTGCCGATTGAGTTACTGCTGGTCATGGTATTTTAAATTATATTTTTCACTATTTATAGTTTTGTGATGTAGACATAATAGTTTTAGAACATGTGGGTTATATACTTTATGGCTGTTTAGCAACTTTTTACTTATAAACTTGAACAAGATGAACTAAACAAAACTTACATATGATGCCTACTTTCCATTTAATCATTTATTTAATACTTATATTGGCTTAAATAGATTCAAAATCTCCGTGGACATGTTGCTCTATGTGTATCCTAATTTAATAATTTAGCGTTATAAAATATTACAAATAAATTCAAACGGATTATTAAATTGATCACACGTATATGTGCGGCACGTGTATGTATTAGACTATACTGAATCCGAGTCCAACAATAGTTGTTGCTATGACAGCACTCTCGTAATGAGTGTTAATACTGCAAAAACGCCAGTATTTATGCAAAATTCTAAGAAATACAATCGATAAACAAAATTCTATGATATAAATTAGATTTTTAATTCCTTTTTTAAGAGAATAGTAGAAATTACGTTCCGATATTACAATTATAACTAATACATGGTTTAAGCATCACCAGCGGAGACTTTACACATGGAGAAGCCCAGGAGACCAGAGACGATACCAGATAGATTACATACTAGTCAATGAAAGAATTAGAAATAGCATTAAAAATGTGAAAACACTACCAGGGGCAGATATCGATTCTGACCACAACCTTTTGGTGGCAAATATACAATGTAGACTGAAGAGCGTTAAGAGAAACATAAGAGTTAACAAGAAATGGAACTTAGAGGAACTCCTTAAAAACAAGGAGGCTATTATGACTGAGCTGGAGGAAAGGTTGGGGGAGAGAGATGAAGAAAATAGGAAGAATGTAGATGAGGAGTGGAGATACATCCATAGCAATATTAAAGATGTAATGGAAAAGAAGGTAGGAAAGATAACGGGTGAAAGAAACAAAAAACCCTGGATCACAGCAGCCATGCTGCAAAAAATGGAAGAGCCGAGAAAGTGGAAGAACATAAACACTGAAGAAGGCCAAAGAAAGT
This sequence comes from Tanypteryx hageni, assembly GCA_028673005.1. Taxonomy (NCBI): domain Eukaryota; kingdom Metazoa; phylum Arthropoda; class Insecta; order Odonata; family Petaluridae; genus Tanypteryx; species Tanypteryx hageni. The sequence goes on from CM054112.1 coordinate 11,420,453, forward strand.
ACAAGGAGTTAAATAATGCTTTAAGAAGGGAAACAGATAAAGCCAGAGAACAGTGGATAAATGAGAAATGCGAGGAGATTGTCGAATGTGAAAGAATTTGTAGAACAGACCTCATGTATAGCAAAGCAAGGGAACTATTCAAGAAAAAAGCAAGGAAGATAGGACGTAAAGGAATCATGAACAAAAGTGGTAAAATAGTATCGGAGCCAGACAGTGTAAAGAATGTCTGGAAAGAATTCATTGAGGTTCTGTATGACAAAGAAGGAAAACCAAGAAATATTGAATTAAATGAAGAAGAGGATGTGGAAGAAGATCAGCTAGGACCAAGTATTCTCGAGTCTGAAGTTAAAAGAGCAATTGATGACATGAAAAGAAGAAAGGCTGTTGGGAGTGATGATATACCCGTGGACGTTCTTAAGGTTTTGGGGTCTAAAGCAGTTAAGCAACTCACAAAATTTTTTAACCAAGTATATGATACTGGCGTATGGCCTGAAGATTTTTTAGATGTTGTGATGGTACCACTGGAGATAAAGAACAATGCAAAATGTTGTAAGGATTACAGAACTATTAGTTTAATTTCTCATACAGCTAAAGTTCTAACCAGAATAATGACCAAAAGAATTGAATGTAAAATAGAAAAGGAGCTGCAAGATAATCAGTTTGGTTTTAGAAGAGGAAGGGGGACTAGAGATGCTATAGGATGTATGAGGATCATGATAGAAAGAGCGCTAGAAGTCAATAAAGATATGTATTTTTGTTTTGTAGATTGGGAAAAAGCTTTTGACCGAGTGAAATGGGATAAGATGCTGGGTATTTTAAACAAAATAGGAATAGATTGGAAAGATAAAAGACTGCTTAAAAACCTTTACTTTGATCAAAAGATTAGAGTCAGGGTTGAAGGAGAAGAAACAGAAAGTACTTCAATAGGGAGGGGAGTGAGGCTGGGTTGTCCTATTTCACCAGCGATATTTAATATTTATGCAGAAACAATAACAGAAGAAACGTTGATGGAAGAGAAAGGATTTAAGATAGGAGGTGAAAGTATTACCGCCATTAAATACGCAGATGATCAGGGCTTAATAGCAGAAGAGGAGAAAGAGCTTCAGAGGATGACAGACAGACTAGTGGAGGTTGGCCAACAATATGGAATGAAGATCAATACAGAAAAAACGAAAGTCATGGTGGTTTCAAAGGAACATAAAGAATTAAATATAATGGTAAATGGCAAAAAATTGGAACAAGTAAGTAGTTTCAAATATCTCGGCAGTATTTTAGCACAGGATGGAGGTAGTACACAGGACATCAGAAGTAGGATTGCAATGGCAAAAGCAGCATTTAACGAGAAGAAGGAGCTTCTCACAAGCAAGAAAATAAATCTAGAAACAAGGAAGAAATTAGCAAAATGCTACATATGGAGCATAGCTCTTTATGGTGCAGAGACGTGGACGATAAGGAGAAAGGAGGAAAAATATTTAGAAAGTTTTGAGATGAGGGTATGGAGAAGAATGATGAAAGTGAAATGGACAGAGAGGAAGAGAAACGAAGAAGTATTAGAAATGGTGGGAGAAGATAGGATGCTAATAAAAACAATCAGGAAAAGAAAAGCAAATTGGATAGGGCACATATTGAGAAGACAGTGTTTACAAAGGACGATCTTAGAAGGAAAAATTAGTGGAAAAAGAGGAAGAGGGAGAAAAAGAATAGGAATATTAGATAATATAAAGCAGGGATATACTACTTCATCATCATCATAGGTAGTCTGTCCGTAGACAGGTCCGTGATTATTCTTGGTTAAACCTGGTTCTCCATATACTCCTATTTTCCGCTGTCCTCTTTATATCTTGATAACTCTCTTTCCCTTTCAAATCGTCTATCAGCTGAAACCTTTTCCTACCTCTTTCCCTTTTCCCATCTACTTATAGAGGTATAAAAGAGGCTTCTAGGGAGAGAGAGAAATGGAGGCAGCGATTCAGTTAAAACCTGTCTTCGGACAGAAGCATGATGATGATGATGATTACAATTATATGACATTTTAATGTGCAAGAGAAAATTACCCTGCACGATGGAGTTAATATTTTCCATGTAAATAAATTGGGAAGGAAAGTATTTGGAATTGAATCCGAAACTTCAATATTCGCAACAAAAACTATCCTCGAGAGCTCGATTCATGTAGCATGAGATTTTCACCAAGTGTCATGAAAATCTGTTTATTGGTTCAATAGTAAATACAGAGATGTACAGACGGACACAATGATGAAACTCTAAGCCAATTTCTATTCTGGAAAGTAGGCTAACTAGTACTTCTGGAAAGAACAAATCCGCCTAATTTCCCTTTAATACAATTTAATATATAACAAGTAGTGTTGTACACAGGTTTAGTGTGGTACAGAGGTGCCTTTCGTCAAATTCGCCGTAGTTTAATCGTATAATAATGTATTTGCTTTGAAATCAGGAAATTATATTTCATTATATTGTGATAGACCTGCTTTTTGATTCGTTCTATTCATATTCATCTAGTTTTCCCATTCTATACTCGCACAAAAAACAAAATTTCTTAGAAAACTGATCAGCCAATACCTTCGAAATTGATAGTTACAGAAAAATTCTTATCTTGATATTTTGGTAGCCCTGTTTTATTCGACCCGGTGAAGTATTTTCGTTATTTATTTATATTAAGAATAAATATACTATATTTTTTTAAATGCAGGAGAGTTCTATAGAAAAACGTGTAAAAGAAATATTATTTTACCTTTTAATGTGGTAACTCTGCTGTTTAGCTCCGCTTTAACACTAGAAGTGTCGGAGCGGTCATTTTGACCTTAGCCAATTTTAACGGTGTGCCATGCTCGGGGTTTTTGCTGGGCAAACTTGCGGCTTTGACTTTTCATCATTTAGGGTTTTACGCATTCATACGGAAATTGGGCTTGAACTTGCAACAGGAACACCTGTACAGAGGGCCATACCTATAAGGGCCGTTAGCGGTCATTTTGGCCGAAGTTAGTGTTTCGCATAAATCGCGTGCAGGCGATCCAGCACCTACGACCTAACAAGATAAATTTGCATTGGCCTCTGCTATGTGGAACAAATTCATTGAGAACTGTACTTTGTGCTACAAACCTGGACAGAATGTCACGAGTGATTAACAGTTTTTTCCCTGCAAAGCTTGGTGCAAGTTCACGCAGTACATTGGTAACATGCTAGGAAAATTTGGAATAAAATTTTGGCTTATTGCTAATGTTGCATCGAAGTAAATCTGCAACAGATTCCCTTACCTTGGGAAATATGAGATACGTCCTGCCAGTGAGTCTTTACCTGAAAATGTCATCATGCAGCTCATGGACCCTTACCTCAAGAAAGGGCGCAACATCACCACTAATAACTTCTTCGCGTCCATGTGAAGCTGGAAGCGCAACAAACCAGCATTTTTGGAACAACGAATCCTGTGAGAAGGAAATCCCAGAGTCTATACGGATATCACAGACATAGCTCTACAAGACTACCATACTGCTAAGTGCAAATGATACTAATTCACTGTGTATCAAGGAAAGTAGAGTAAGAACCTTTTGGTAATAAGCACTTTGCACCCGAATGTCCAAATACTCAGAGAGGAAAAGAAACTTCCCGAAACCATATAATTCTACAACGCTACTAAGTTTGGTGTTGTCATTGTAGACCAAATAGCTCATAAATACTCTGTGAGGGCTGTATCTCGCAGGCAGCCTGTATACGTTTTTACAAGGTGCTTCACCTGCTAGCTATCATTTCCTGGATCATCTACAAAGAGGTCACTGGATAAATTCAAGTTCATTCTACAACTAGTATAAGAACTAAGAGCAGAGTACATAATGACAAGACCCCAAGGCTATGTACACTCTGAAAATGAGCATTAGCACAAAGGTGACTGCAAGTGACGCCAATATCAAGTGCTCTCTAAGTGCAAAAGGAAAAAACCGTTGACACTTGTTCTGTTTGAAACAAGGCTGTTTGTGGCAAACGATCAGACAAGATTGCAAAATAAATCATTTGTATTAACCGTTTGCCAAATAATTGATGGTTAGGACTAGGCTTATCATTTTCACAGATTATATATTAATATTTTTCATCTTATGACATGTAAAAATGTTCTGTTCCCATGTAGAAAACTGCTATCTGCAAGAATTTAATCCGATTTGATAATCACTTCCCTTTTATTTCTAATGTATAATTAAAAAAAATATTTTAACGACAGTTTTCGTTCAAAATAAAAATGATTAACAGTATTAACATTGTGTATCTCAAAAACCCCTATGCATCCATGAACATATGAGAACTCCTTCCATTCGTTATCTGCCTCTCAGAATCATGCTAAACATCTATTGGTTGTAGTGGTCCAAATGACCGCTCGTGGCCCTTTTAGGTTTGGAGATTGATCCGGCCCTTCTAGGGTTAAACAACTTGGTTTCATTATGTTGTTTATGTACAAATATTATATACAAAACTTAATGGAAATCCGTTCAGCCAATTCCTTCCAAATCCTTAATTACTGAAACAGTTTAATTTGTTATTTTGGTACTCCTGGTTGGCTGATTTAGTTTAAATATGCTAATCTGGTTTTGTATATATGTGTTTATTATAAATGTTAACTTTGGTTAAAATTGATGTTGACGATTCAACAAAAATGCGTGTAAAATATTTTTCATTCCGTGTATTGTGGCAGCCCTGCCTTCTATATTTATACTAAACATCTTGATTTTGTTATTTTATGTTGTTTGCCTACTTCATACAAAATTCGTTGATATCGATATCGCCAATTCATTCCAAAGTCATAATTACCGAAAAGTTTAACTTTGCAATTTTGGCACCTCTGCTTAGTATATCCAGTCCAAATATGTCATTTGGTAATTAATATATATGCATATTCTATGTATCAAATTTAGTTTAAATCGATTCATTCATTAAGAAGATGATAGAGGGGAATACACACACGCACAGACGAACACCGACGCTATCTCATATGACTACTTTCCATCATTTTGAAAGTAGGCTAAAAATGAAAGTAATTTTTAATATTGATCCTAAATTCGTTGCAACTCACGCCACGAACTTACCGCAGACATTCGTTACAAATATCATTTATCAGAAACAAGACAAGAAAAATAGGTAATGCGACTTTTTTCGGGAGACTCGGGACCCAATAAACAGAAGGAATAATATGCCAATATTTTTATAAGAGTAAAATCAGCCCTGGAATAATTTCCGTACCACAAACCGCTGTTCCTCGCACGTGCGAAATCGGTCGCAAGAATAAAAATCTTTGGAAAAGTAGAGATTTTATTATTTAATCTGAATAATATCGCCTACTTCCAAAAAATACGCCTGGTTTGTAATTATATTCTGTACCACCCTTTAGATTAGTAGAAATAATTAGTTTTACGTCTTTATTTATTATTTATAGTCGCCCAACCGCAAAATAATTGACAATATCTACTCTTTTCATGTTTGATGTCGATCTTTCAACTGTTGATGTACATTGTGCTAAACCATACCAGATCAACAAATACAGACGAATCGCACATACGTTTCTAACATGAAAGTAATTGGGAGATACGTTTCTTTGAATCTACTAGCATTAATGAATTTGCTCCAATCAATTTTAAATTTTCGACTGAATAAATCCTCTTGTAATTCTAACAATTCTTATTCTGTTAAAAGATTCCAGGGATAAAATGATCACGCAAAAATATTATTTAATTGAACTAAAATAATATTTATCTGTTGATAAATTTTAATCCATACTGTAATAAAATATGTATTTCGAAAAATTTACATTCAAGGAGAGCATTATATTTAAATTTTATTTAATTAATAATTAATTAGACACATAAAAGCTTGGGGATGCAATCTGAAACCTCCGGCGCAAAAATAAATTTCTCTGAGACCCAAAAATATAATGAATATGAAAATTCGTCGAATTGCAATCCATCTCTGAAATCCTTTCTTTTTCCGGTTTCTCCAGAACTACTCGTGCTAGAAGCATCGAATTCCAGCCACCAATTTCAAAATTCCTCACTTACTGCCGCGTTCTTTGCCTATTTTCTTCGAAGGATGCGCGTTCTATCCCTGACCGTGTCTGATCTCTACTCTCAATGTACAGATGTGAACACGGCACTCGAACAAAAATAAGGTAGAATGAATAATTTTAACACTTAAATAGTTTCCATCAACGCAAAATACGATTTAAAAGTGACTTGTTACCGACAAAACGTTCGACTTTAAAAATACGAAATATATTTACAAGTTGCCAAAAGGATACCGGAAGTGAGCTATGTATATGCTCTGTATATGCTATGTATATAATTGAATAATACATATGAAATTAATTTCCTTATGAATTTGAGAGTTTGAATCGAAGATAATAAAATTACTAAAATGATACTCGTTCTATGAACGGTTTTCATCCGCAAAAATAATTTAGTATCATAGCTATTCCATATGAGTGATAAATAAAGTTATAAATATTTGTTAAAATTTAAAATTTTCCCCGTAAATACTTGGGAGATTTGTGAAGGTGTGTTATCGTACGGGGAATAAAACCTATACTCGGGAGTCGAAGCCTGGTATTCTATTTGGAACTTTTTTCTTCATTGCTTTTTATTCTTGCAATATTTGTGATGTAAAGTATTATTATCAATACTTATACAATCACTACAGAAAAGAATTTACTGAAATTACGTCAAATTAGTTTTTTGTGTGCAATCATTAATTGTGTTATATTTAAACAATCAGTAATCATACAATCAAAAAGAATAAATTTAATGAAATAACGTACATAAATTTGTTTTTCTTGTAGATAAAAAATTTCTTTACATGATTTCAGCATATGTAATATAATAATATTGCTATATGCTTGATTAATTAAAACAGAAATTAATTTAATTTTAAAATATTTCTTTGTTTAACAAATCCTTCAATTACAAACCATTTATCATTTACATGTGAAAGCTTAGCCTTAAACAAGAATATTTAACATACAATTTAAATTTTCTTTCAATATTCAAAGAATGAAATTCTGCTGTATACATGTCCCCCGCTAAATGCGGCGAAGCAGGACTACAACTAATGAAAGTGATTGACAAATCACTTGTACTACCAATGAAATTCATATATTTACCTAATTCTTAAAATCAGCCTAAGATGTCTTCATAGAATCCACACTTGCCCCGCATTTATGGTAAATATGCTGTACATTGTAATCAGAATACAATTTCACTGTATCTAAATCATTATCAGAAAATTTTGGGATGATCCAATCATTACCAGCTATACGCTCATCATCATACTTTGTTTTATATTTGTACATACGACAAGGTTTAATATCCTCAATAGGATTAACATTACCTCCCAACCAAGGAATCGTACATCCACGCCACAAACCTTGCATTAACTCCTCAATTTCAGTTGCTGACATCCCATGACTCATAACTATCAACTTACTAGATCCCAAAATTATTCTTTTTTTAATAACCAATTTATTTATAATAAACTTTTTATATGTATCTGCAAATTCATTCGTAAAAACAGAAGCTTTTTGATACATTCCATACACCCAACTTGAAGGCCAAAACTTATCCCAAAATTTCCCTGCGAAAGTATTAAATACAATATTTTTGGTTGTAATATTCTGCTCTGAATGACAGAACTTAATAATAGGTTTCAGATAAAATGTTGTCATCATCCTAGGGCCGGGAACCGATGAGCGCTTCTGAATCATCATTGAAAATTTCCTACTCCTCCCATACACTCTCCTCTTACTATGTGGCTTAAACCTACGGCTCATCCTCCTCCGACGAAATGACATACTCCTGAGCCTGTATGAGCGTTTCCATGGGCTCCATCTTTGGAAGTATCGATACATCACTCTCCCAATAATATGAAGTCGCCACCACCAACCCAACCCATTTAAAAGATCTGCATCGTTTGACGGCTCTGGTAGAGGGATGGCTAGCGCGTCTGATTCGAATCCCGCCTTGGTCATGGATGTTTGTGATTGTATATGTTAGAGTTATTAATAATTCTATTAAAACACATCTAATTGGGGTTAACCTATATGTATTAAATAAATTATTATTATTATTAATCTTCATCTCATAACTCACAAATATTATAGATACATTTGTATTAATTAAAACACAACACTTTCTAGGTGCCAAAAATGGTTTTATTTCGCACAGTCTCTTTAACATACCTGGAGCAATGAAATATATAATCATATTCTTCAATTACTATTAACCTATGAAATTTGCTATCGAAATCTCCAAAAGCAAACCTACCTGAAAATTCTTGCCTATTAAATGCTCCACCAAACTCGTCTTACCGTAATTACTGGAACCATACAAATACAACTGTTTCTCCTTATGCTTATTACTTATTACAATTCTATTCCACCACATAGAAAAAATCATTTGGCAACCATACCAACTTCTTTCATGTATAATATACTCAAATTGTTTATACTTTAATTTAGAAATCTCAGCAAAATAATTCCTTAAAAAATGAACGTAATTCCTATGTTTCACAATAAAATGATCGGTAAAACAAAATGAACTAACCATATTAACCCATTCTCAAACACAATTATTAAAATGTAAATTACTTTTGGGTAAATTCGTCAAAGGTGACCTATGCTCTTTATTAATATATTTTAAACAACTCTTCTTCGACCTACAAATCTGTTGATCAATGCCATTATCATCTTACACAGAACGAAAGAACACACACATATCAGGAAATTAATCAGTCCTCCTTAAACACAATGAAACAATGAAAATGTCCGCTGCCTTCTCAGAACGTTCGCACGTTTCCAGCGCAATACACCAACTAACGATTTGATCAACAACTGCGTCCAAAACATCCTGCCGATCACCGCTATCTATTTTCGGCGGTACTCGGACGGTATGCCGAACGAATTTTATAACGAACGGACGTTATGCCGATCGGACGTTACGGCGACAGGACTAAATGCCGAGCGGACTTGATGCCAACAGGACGTTGTGCGGACAAAATGAGATAGGCGGGGAATGTTAACAAGCGATGTATACACATTTTACATTTTATCCACCAGAACTATAGCAGTGAGTTGTATAAACAATTGAAGAGATCAAGTGTAAAACCCGAAGATTATCATTTGAAAGGGTATCTGTAAAGCATTACGCATAAACAATTTATTGTGTAATCAGTAGCACCAAACGTATAAACATATGAACGGCTCAATTATACTACCCATATTTTGAAAATTGAACGGATAAATTATACTAGCTGTATTATGAACAAATGAACGGGTAATATGAACAATAGTAACTATTGTCTGCAGAAAGGGAAATTGTTATCAACACGAATAAAATTCTACGTAAGCAATATAGGTGTATATCGACAGGGAAAAACATACATAATAATACCAAAGGAATTAATCAATATAAAATTACTAATTTAATCGGTTTACATAGAGGTAATCAAGGGTTATCTTATGCAAGACGAGATAATTTAATTTGCATAGGAAACAAATTAGGCAGTAGAGTGGAAACCAATGGGAAAACATTGTTTATCTCGTTTCTGATTAAGCGTTAGGAGTTTTGGCAATGGGCGTATTTTCCGATAAAATGTAATTTATTGCACTAACGGATATTTGAATTTAAGATATCATTAGGTTTTCACTTTTGCAGGGTAATTATTTATTAAAAGAGGATTTTTAGGAAATAGCTGATGCACAGAGTCAATTTTATAAACTTTACTATAATTTAACAGAAATCGGTTTGCCTGTTTCAACACCACAAAAGGGTCTGCCAACCGACTTAGATTCTTCGACCCTTGTGCTATCATCTTTCGACCCATCAGGGACTGAAGGGATGGTACGGCTGAACGGTTAACTTGCAGTGTCTTTCTTGCCTTTCCCGGCGAATACATTTTAACGTATTTCTTTGCGTGCTTATTATTGCCTATTTTCTTTTTTTTAATAGTGCATATATTTTCTCTTATTTTTTATTGTATTTTATTATTATCCATGTAAACGTTTCCTAATGCATAACAAAATCGGTTTGTCTGATACATCATCTCTAATGCTGCCATTTATATATGACTATGAGACATCTTCCACAATATAATTTGTCATCTATTCGACATAATTTACGGCATTTATAATAAAACTTATAAATTATAAATTTTGTTTATAACATGTACTTCAAATTGTCATGATGGTTTTTCTAAAACTAAAAAGCAAAAATACATAAAATAAAATAAATATTTTTTTAATATAGACTTTGAAAATGCACTATAAAGCGTCAAATAAATTTGTATTTACGCCTCAACAAATCGACTGGATCTCCAAAATTTGTAATCAGGGAGGGCTTTTCTAACATCTATTAAAGATTCCAGTTATGGTTAATATTGGCAGGAAAGTTTTATGGCGCTCAATAATGACAATGAGAGAATCTACTAACTGCGCTAAAAAAACTTTTCCGCAAACACCGGAGTCGAAATTCTTTATTGACAGTAAATTTCTTATTTATTTTGACTCTCCGCAAACTTTGGAATCATCTCATTTTCCAAATTCTCGTTTTTCTATAGGTATGCCAGAAATATATCCTAAGATGTTTGTAAAGTTATCAGAACAAAACAAATTTGCTTTAATATACAGGCCTCTAAAAAACGACCCATATTTATTTTAATACTTGGCTTTTAAATATTTGGGAATATAACAAGTTTGGCATGTTAAGTTCATTATCAGCCTGGTTACCTATAAAAAAATATCACAACTTTTTATGCGTAAGTACTCAAGTTTTTCCATCAATTTAATGCACCTTCGCAAGAAGAGACATTCGCTTCCTTTGATCTAAAATTAAAAATCCACGGAAGGGAATAACGTGTTTCTTTTGAGAGAGAGTCCCTCGTTTACGTCTAGCGCAAATAGTTCCGTAATTCAGCTCCTGCCATAATATGTTCTCGCGAACGAGGCCTGCATGTTTATCTTCGGGGATACTTCCATCAGCTGCGTTGGATAAAAAATGAATGCTAAGGAAATACGATACTTTTGTATTTTTATGCCCGCATAAAAAGTTGGCGCTTGAGTAATATTTGCAATGAGCGGAGGATCTTATTTTTTTATCTCCTCTATTTCTCGTTCATCCTTTCACTTCTTGACCTTGAGGGATTTGTTTCCCAAGGGAACGGTCGGTGGGTGAATTTTGAGGAAACGTACTGATGCATTACGGGAAATCCTCGTTCGGAGATTTATTATTTTTATTTCAGCTGACTCTGTACCTTCTGCTTGGCCTGGTAAACACTTGTCATTCATTCGAACGAAGGAAGAGGGGTTTGAACCATTTCGGGAGAGAATATTATGCATGAAAATTCCTGGAGGGTGTTTTCCTCACAATCGTCTTATATTTCCTTGTTTTCTCTTGGAACATCACCAATATTGGCTTTTGCTCTATTTTTCTTAGTTTGGAGAAAGTATTTCGCGAAGTTAATTTACTTTTATTTGGATTCTCCTTCCTTGTTTTATGTGTATTGTTCGAAGAAATACTCAAGTAAATCGAGTGCTCTGAAAATATTTCCGGGTAACCGGAACTGTCGGCAGATAAGGCGATACTTAAAGATTTAGGATAAGATACATTGTATGTGAAATCACTTTCTCGAATAAACGTTTTCCGATCCGAGTAAAAAATTGAAAATAATTCAGACAGATAAAGTGTTTGTTTTAGCATTTTACAAAATTTCCTTCCGTTCGTAAGAGCGATGTCTATTCATGTAATTAAGTTATGCCAGCCGAACTTTAAATATAAGATAGTTTATTAAATTGGCAGACACACTGTTTCGCTTTGTTTTATTGAAAAAGCGATTTGTGCACATTTAATATCCTATAAATAGCATCTTCAGTAGTCTTGGCACTACTAATGGAATAAGGTTGATCTGTTTATGATTCTATTTGATTTCGATTAACGTAAATATAATAGTAATCTGTATCTATTCTACAAAAATAATACCGTGTCTTGTTACATGGCATTAAATATCATCTTTCAACAAAGAAAATATTTTTTAAGTATTTCGGGATCCATAATTTCGAATCTCTTCCAGGCTCCAAGTCCACTCGGGATACGACGAGTCTTTCGTCGCCTCCAAAAGGGACAACGAGAACCGGTAGAAATTACTAAGGGATCTTAGCTGCGGTCACAAATCTCGAGTTAAAAATGTCTCCCTCATTAAGATCAACTTTTACATCGTCGATTTTATTTTCGTTTTTATCTCAGCCGTGCGCTTCCTTCCGTTCTACGAGATGCCGCTTATTATTTTGCCGCCTATCTCTCTCCGCGATGGCCGTCTCAGTCGTTCCATTTAAGGTCGGTCTCCTGCCAGCGACAACCCCTTCCGTGTATTCCGAACCACGCCGTTATCTATCTGCCTCTATGCATCGCAAGCATCCGCTTACTAGGATCTGGTGCGCAATAAGAGAGGAATCCGCGTCCAGGGAAAAATCTTTACCGCCAACATTTCGATCGAAAAAAGAATGGCGGTTTTTTAAGACTTCTGGATTAAATCGTTCCTCGCTTGTCGTTGTTCTTTTGCGCCGTTCCTCGTCGACCGTATTTTCGATAGTCTTTTATCATTATTTTTACATCGAGCATCGCCCTCGTTTCCCTGCGACCTTTGAAACCCTTGTTACGTAGAATTGCGGTTTACATCCGTTTCTCGTCATTTTCGGCCTCGTTGTCTCTCCCATCCCACGCCACGTGCTTTTTGCCTTACTACCGAGCTTTATTCGTTATTTATTCGATGAAATATAAGATGGCTTTTCCTAATATGATTTAACCACCACCGTTTATCTAGCCGATTTTTTTTTCGTGGGGAAATATTCTTAATTGTTTCTTCTCGTTACTACTAGACATGTAGAAATTGATTTTTAAAATCCTTGAATATTTTATTCTCTTAAACAGTGGAGTAATTTGCATTTTCAAGGCAATATACATATTTAGCTTTTTATTCCCATGTTATACCTAATTTATTTAAAATTAACTCCTTTCTGTTAAAGCTTCCCATGCAGTATTCATTAACATAACATAAATTCTAATTTTAATAATAAAAGCCTGGATGTGTTTGATTGCGTATAACGCTGACGTCATCAATGGCACATTTTAACGCGTTTTTAACAAACTTTCCGATTAGGTGGAAGATAGAAATTTCGCAGAAATGTTTGATTCAGATATAGAAATTAAATGACGAAACATACAATAATATAAAAATAAATTTTTAAAAATAACTTATATAATGACTTCATATACATTAACGTAATGTTATTTTCAATAACTTAGGTTACATTATTTAAAATATTTGTATTGAACTTGTTTGAAGCATTTATATATTCATTCAGCACTTGTACATATAGCCATACTTCGTTCAGTAAAAATTTACTATCGGCTGTCACCGGTCAAAACTATTTCTCGTTTTCCATATTAACCAATGAAATAATACTATGATGGAGCAAGCGTGAGTTTCTGTCCGGATTCTGATTGACTTTCGAGAAGCGACAGCCCTGCATCTGGCGACAGGGAATCGTAATTTTAAAATAAAAATTTGATGTGTTTATTATCTTCTGATAATTATCCCTTCAGTTCACTGGATATTCCTAGATCACTGATATATTTCGTAGGACTCACGAAGAAGTATCCTGAAGAAATATTCAAATATCTGTTTAGAAATACAAATGAATAGCTAATGAGGAATGGCATACATTAAAACAATATTTCTAAATACAATTATTGCATCAAGTATCATTGATACGAAAATACTTAATAACACATTCTTTTAATAAGTACCTTTAAAGTTCACTGAATAATATTTCGTTGGACGTAAAATGGATTATTCCAAAGAAATATTCAAACCAATTGGAATTGCAAATAATAAGCTGCTACAGCAAAATAAGTTCTCAGCATTTCACTGAATAATATTTCGTAGGACTTAAAAAGGAGTAGGTATTCCCAAGAAATATTCAAATCTATGAGATTTGACAACAATAAGTTACCAATGAAAAATCAGTTCTCAAACACATCAACAGATGGCAGATCATATGTTGCCTTTACATTAAAATGGAAAAGGAAATAAACCTTATCGTTAGTTTATGCGTGCTTTGCCCTGGTAGAGGGATGGCTAGCGCGTCTGGCTCCCAATACCAGGGTCGCGGGTTCGAATCCCGCCTTGGTCATTGATGCTTGTGATTGTATATGTTAGAGTTATTAATAATTCTATTAAAATACATGTAACTGGGGATAACCTGTATGTATTAAATAAATTATTATTATTATTATTGAAATATGCATGTCTTAGATAATATTCAAAATTCATAACTTTACACTTATCGTATCGGTAGCTGAATTCGTTTATATTTTAATTTCACATTAAAAGAAAGCTTACAATACAATATTCCACTAACCTACAACGATAAATAGATGACATTGATCGCATTTAATTACAAATGGTTTGGTGTAATGGTTATTGAGTGTGGCTATGGAGCAGGTATTATGCGGGTCGTAATGTCAAAAGTGCAAGATATTTTTCTTAGCTAATTTTTTAAAAGGGATGAGCAAACATATATATTTCATATTATTACCAAAATTTATATTCACTTCGAAATATATATATATATATATATATATATATATATATATATATATATATATATATATATATATAAAGGACGAGGAACTAGAGATGCTATAGGAGTAGTTAGAATCATATCAGAAAGGGCAATAGAATACAGTCAAGATATCTGCGCATGTTTCGTAGACTGGCAGAAGGCCTTTGATAGAGTAAATTGGGTAAAGTTGATGAAGATATTAAAGGATATAGGTGTAGACTGGAAAGACAGGAGACTGATTAGGAATCTATATGAGAATCAAGTTGTAAAGGTCAGGTTTGAGAATGTGGACACCTGCGGAATAAATATCGGTAGAGGAGTAAGACAAGGATGCTGCCTATCGCCAACCCTATTCAATATATATGGAGAAAGTCTAATGCAAGAAGCTTTAGAAGGCACAGGGGATTTCAAAATTGGAGGAAGGATTATAAGAGCAGTAAAATACGCAGATGATCAAGTACTTCTAGCAAGAAAGGAAGAGGAGCTACAAAAAATGATAAATAGACTAGTGATAACAGGTAGAAAATATGGTATGGAAATAAATACAGAAAAATCCAAGGTCATTCGAATATCGGGTAAAGAAGAGAATCTGAACATAACTATTGGGGGAAAGCCATTAGAACAAGTTTCAGAATATAAATACCTTGGAAGTATCATAACACGAGAGGCAAAATGTACGGATGAGATCAAAACTAGAATAGGAAAAGCAAAAGCGGCTTTCAGGAGAAAGAAACAACTACTTACAGGGAATATAAGGGAAGATATCCGCAAGAAGTTGATAAAATGCTACGTATGGAGTATAGCATTGTATGGGGCAGAAACATGGACGCTAAGGAAAAATGACATCAAATACTTGGAAAGCTTTGAAATGTGGACTTGGAGGAGAATGCTGAAGATAAAATGGACAGATAGGATGAAAAACGATGAAGTGCTACGAAGAATAGGAGAGAAGCGAATGATTATACAGACTATCAGAAAGAGGAAGGCTAACTGGGTTGGACATTACCTGAGGAGAGAGAGTATGATTAAAGACGTGTTAGAAGGAAAACTAGATGGGAAAAGGGAAAGAGGTAGGAAAAGGTTTCAGCTGATAGACGATCTGAAAGGGAAAGAGAGTTATCAAGATATAAAGAGGACAGCGGAAAATAGGAGTATATGGAGAACCAGGTTTAACCATAAATAATCACAGACCTGTCTACGGACAGACTACCTATGATGATGATATATATATATAAACACACACACATATCATCATATATAGACGTTCCTTACCATTCCTTACAGAGGAGGAGAAGGATATAACATACCATTAGAAGGTGCTTGCATACTGTTAGCATTTCATCTCACCTTGAAAAAACAATCATTTTTCAGACAGATATTTCATCATTACAAATATTTTTTTATTTCTAAAGATTTCACCTCTGGAGTGATTTTCGATTTTGTAATATTAAAGCAAACCTCAAAATTTGCAATTTTAAGAATTTTATACCTTCTCCATTATGGGGTACTAATGCTACACATTTTTGACATATTTTAAAGTTCTAGTACTTCTAGAATTAAAATAATATTTTTCCAATTTTTTAAATTTTAAACATTTTTAACGGCCGCCGCAATATGTTAATGGAAAGATTCGAATGTTTATTTGTGCAAATGTACTATTTTGTACATAACTTAAAATTTTCAACTTTCTAGCTCATCCCGTAATGTCTAAACAGTTATTTATTTGTTTTAATTTTAAGAATTTTTAACTGCCAAATAAATCAAAATATCAAAATTTGTATTATCCACATTTCGTTTTTTTTTAATCCCACCTCTAAAAAAAATTCAGCTCCGTAGAACGTTTAGAAATAAATAAACCTTGAAAATTTATTTAAACAATTGCGAATTTTTAGCGGCCGCATTGTTGCACCTTTTCAAGATTTTCGTTTTTTCTAGTCAGTTTTGCACAAAATCCTACCTAAAAAAATTTCGAATCTCCAGCTCATCTGGAAGTGCCTAAACATTAGACATAAATATTTCGGAGAGGTAATTCATCATGGGTAATATTTCTTTAATTCAAAATATTTCTCCTCGGGACCGATTTTCGTTTTTTTTCTTATGGAACAATAATGGAGTAAAAACATCACTAATACTTGCAGTTTTAAGAATATTATAATTTTTCCATATTGGGTTAATTATGTCACACATTTCTGCCAAATTTTAAATTTGTAGCAAATTTATAAGTGAAATTACCTTTTTCTAATTGTTTAAAATTCATTAATTTTTATCGGCCGTAATAACAATTTCATGGATACACTGGATAGTTTATTCGTTTACATCTACCAAAGTCTAAATAATTTAAAATTTTTAGCTCCCTAACTTGCTCCGTAGTACCTAAACAGTTATCTATTTGTTTAAAATTTAAGAATTTTTAACTGCCAAACAAATTAAAATATCAAAATTTCTATAAAACCTATTTCGTTTTTTTACAAATCCTACACCAAAAAAATTTCAGCACCGTAGCACTTTGGAAAATACATAAACCTTGAAATTTTGTTTAAACAATTTCGTATTTTTAGCGGCCACATTGTTGCACTTTTCCAAGATGTTCGGTTTTTTATAGTCGGTTTTGCACAAAATGCTATAATATTCCTAAAATTGTACAAATTAGTGATTGTTAACCTCCATTATTGTTCCACAATGAAAAAACGAAAACCAATCCTGAGGAGAAATCATTAGAATTAAAGAAATATTACTCGATGAAATATCTCCAGATGAGCTGGAGATTCGAAATTATTTTCATGCTTAGGATTTTGTGCAAAACTGACTAGAAAATATGAAAAGCTTGAAAAAGTGCAACAATGCGGCCGCTAAAAATACGAAATTGTTTAAACAAATTTTCAAGGTTTATATATTTCCGAATATACCACGGAGCTGAAATTCTTTTATGAGGTAAGAATTGCAAAAAAACGAAATAGAGATTATACAATTTTTGATATTTTAATGTGTTTGGCAGTTAAAAATTCTTAAAATTTAAACAAATAGGTAAATGTTTAGACACTACGCGGCAAGATAGGGAGCTGACATTTTTAAATAGTTTTGAGTTTAGTCTATGTAAACGAATAAACATTTCAACGTATCCATGAAATTGTTATTGCGACCGTTAAAAATTATTCAAATTAAAACAATTAAATAAATGTTATTTCACTTATAATAGTACTATAAATTTAAAATTTGGTAGAAATCTTTGGCATTATTAACTCAGTGTGGGAAAAGTAAAATATTCCTAAAATTTAAAAAATAGTGATTGTTTTATTCCATTATTGTTCCATAATGAAAAATCGAAAACGGGCCCAGAGTAGAAATCTTAAGAACTAAAGAAATATTTCTTATGATGAAATATCTCTCTGAAAAATTAATGTTTTTTCAAGGTGAAATGAAATGTTTGCAGTATGCAAGCATCTTCTACTAGTTTGTGTGTGTGTGTGTGTATATATATATATATATAATTGCATATATAATAAAAATAACTATAATTGCACTTATAAACTCATTTCGTTGCCGTTAATTCTCACTCGTAGAATTTTTATTTGCAAGTTTTAAGTTTTCACAGGAATATGGAGATTGTAATTCTAGTGTCAATGTAGGCTCTATTTTTATTTTTCGATAGGATCATTCTATAAGTGATAATGTTTATTTGACTCAAAATTGGTAAATATTATAATACCTTATATATATATATATATATATATAATACCTTATATATATATATATATATATATATATATATATATATATATATATATATATATATATATATATATACACACACATATACATACGAGTTGTCTGTGCTTTTATACTGCAAGTGCTCAAACATCACCATACACCAAGATCTAAACCCGTAAATAAATCAAAGCGATCTTCAGGGTAACATCACTTCAGTCACGTGGAGGCTATATGTATTAGATAATAAATTTCATGATTAAAAGCAGCATATTTATGATTTTCCATGAAATTAATGCAACTATCAGTAATTTCCAAATTCTGTGGCAGTAGGCTCGTGTCCAAGTTTTCGAATTTCAAGTTTCGTGACTCAGATCGCCCTGCATGAGCAATAAGAAGAATCATCATTAAGACAATACCCTATACGTTGGACTACGGAAAAATTAGGATATTTTGTGTTAAGATTATGGCATAATCACTCGTGCTTTTAATCTTTTTTTGGATAACAAATTCAGAATATCTCCATTATATTAAAATTTGAAAAGTTCAAATTCCTCCAAAAATCATGAAACATATCATTAAAATACTTTTCACGTATTACCGTCACTGTTATTGTGATTCCTTATAGTCCTAGAGAAAAACAAACCTATTCGCTCCTTCCTGAAGTCGATATCTCAAATTTAATCATCGTGTATGTGCTTTCAGTAGTACGTGAGAATCACAATTATCTATGATACCTTCGATCACAGTGCGTGATGCAATTAGTGTTTTGTATACAGTAATATCTTACATATTATCGAAAAAAATATTGGAGATAATGTTTTCATAATTTAACTTGGAAGCTTATGGGAATAAACTTGTTGTTAATTTGATTACAGAAAAATGAAAAAATATAATTAAGTAACTCGAATTTTCTATAACTCCAATAATTTTTGCTTTCCTTTGAGATTCGAGTTATGGAAGTTCGTAATAACGGCATTAATTTCCATTAAAAGCATTAAATCACTGCAATAGTAACGTGTAATACCAGATCCCTTTAAAAGCATTGAGGTCGTTGCCATAATATTTAAAGATTTTCATTTTTGAAAAGAGTACAAAATTCACACTTTTTTCGGATTAATTAATTAATTCGGTACGTATTTGAATTGTACTTTCGAAAATTTAGATCTCCGTCTTTTCACACACATCTGAAAAAATCGCAGGCTTCGAAACACCTCATTCGATATAATCATCGCGTAGAACGAGTGATTTAATCACCTCGGACACCAGATCTACGCGTGAGTTCTGCCATTAATGATAATTTGAATTCGCGTTGGAAGATATAGTATTATGGTATTTTTTACTATAAATTATATTTTCTTTTTAGTTGTTTATATTTATAATTTCATTATTTTAACAACAGTTATCACATTATTTGTACTGGATGGATGGATGTCATGTCACCCCTGCCAGGGCGCGAAGAGCAGTTCCCAGCGCTGCCGCGCTGTTGCCTGCTAGGAATCCTGAAGTGTAGAATCACGGTGCTTGAGTCACGGCACAATGAAAAGGGAGGTAATTTAATTTAGGTAACGGAAAGGGATAATTTTGGTTTTTTATGTGGGCCTGCTGCTGGCAATTCATAATCCCAGAGAAAGGAAAAGAGGGGGTTCGTGCATATTTGCATTTGGAGCAGATATTTATTGTTTAGGCGCCGTAGGAAGTCGGGAAGGGGAGGGATTTTCAGGTCTTTATGTAGATCATCGTTTCTTTGAAACCATCTGGCGCCAGTTATTAACCGTAGCATTTTATTTTGGAAGACTGTTAATTTCTTGATTTTGATTTTACCGCAATAAGACCATACAGGAGAAGCATAGGTCAGTATCGGGCGGATCATTGACGTGTAGAGGATGCATTTGGTCTTCATTGACATTGGGGAGCTTCTGCTGAGTATGCTATATAGGCCTTTCTTGATTCCGGTTGCTTTCTGGAGTGTTTTCTTCAAGTGGGAATTCCATGTTAATTTTTTATCCATGGTGACCCCTAAAAACGTTGCTTCATTCTTGCGAGGTATAATGGAGTTGTACAGTTGGAGGAGGGCGCCTTCGCCTTTTTTGGGGTGACGGGAGAAGACAACATTTATACATTTGCTGGGGTTAACTTTCAGTTTCCATACAGTCATTCAATCCTCAATTTGGCGCAAATGGTCCTGGAGTTGATCGCTGGCGGAGTTTGCATCCCAGTGGCGGGCTGCGATGGTGGTGTCATCCGCATACAGGTAAAGTTGGGTGTTGTCTGAGCGTGGGAGGTCGTTGACAAAGACATTAAATAGATTTGGGGAGAGAACGGACCCTTGGGGTACTCCGGCAAGGCATGGAAAGGTGAGGGATGAGGAGGTGTTGATATTAACAAAGAATTTACGGTTCTTGAGGAAGGATTGCAGGATTTTGAGGAGGTAAAGCGGAGGTTCATAGGCAGACAGCTTGAAGAGGAGGGCCTGTGGCCAAACTTTATCGAATGCCTTTTCTAAGTCAAGAAAGGCGGCAGTTGTCAATTGGTTAGAGTTAAACCCATCTGTGATGTATTCGACGAGTCGTAAAATCTGGTGGGAAGTGGAGGTGCGTGATTGAAACCCGGCTTGTTCATTAATAATGAGGCGATTGGAGCGAAGAAATTGTTGAAGTCGGTTGTTGATTATCTTCTCAAAGACTTTGGCGAGCGTGGGAAGGAGACTAATGGGACGGTAAGAAGAAGGGTTGGTGGGATCCTTTTGTGGTTTTGGTATCATGCGGATCATGGCGATTTTCCAAGCTGAAGGAAAGTAGGAGCAGAGGAGGCAGGAGTTGAAAAGGTTAGATAAAAAGGATAAGAATTCATTGGGAAGGTTTTTCAGGACTTTGTTTGAGATCTTGTCCGAACCTGGTGCTGATTTTTTCTTGCTGGTTTTGATGATTTCAGCCACTTCTCCAGGGTAAGTGGAGAACGGATCAGAAGTAGGGGAATATTGCAGGTTTTCAATAAAAATATTAACGTCATCCTGATGCAGGGATGGTGAGGTGTTTTGGAAGGATTGCTGGAGATGTTCCGCAAATAGAGAGCATTTACATTATTTGTACTATATGACCTAAGCTTTCCTTTTCTGTATTATTATTGTTCATGCTAATCAGAACAAATTACATGCGTCGATAATAGCAACCAGATTAAACAAACTATTGTCATTGTTCGTGGTGTAATAGAAGTATCTTTATTTTATTGTGGATTTGTGATGATACGATAATTTCTACGAATTTTGAAGGGATATTTCTGCTAATAATAGCGTTTTTAATTATCGTAATTATTATTGATAGTAAGTTTTTATTTAACCTTAAATCTTTTTATCTTTATTCATTTATGATTATTTTGAAAACTGTTTTCCCTATGAAAAGGCCATTGAAAACCTCGTTGGTGATCAACAGTTTTACTCCTACTAGTATCTTAAGCTGAATTACTCTGAACTAGCGGTATATTTTTGTTGATTTTAACTAATAAGAGTGGATAAGTCAGTATTTTTATAAATGAAACAAAACATACTGTCAAACTTCTTACTACTTATATTTCAAACATTATTACTCTTGCTACTGAGTTCTCTATTTCTGTCTGTCATTCTCTTAACTGTAATAAGATTAAAGAGACCCCCACATCACTCAACAGCTGGTAGACACGTTTGCAACATTTTAAGCTCATGCAAGCAGAAAGGCTGTCATAACTATATTATAGAGTTTATTCATATTAAAGTATTAACTATATAGAAGTCGGTTATAAAAATTCATTTTTATATCTTCACTTGTCTTATAAATAAAGAGGAATGTTTGTCTATCGAAAACCCATTAAGGTAATCTTTAGTTCAATTCCAAGTTGGGTGCAGCACATTTTTCAATTTGACATTAAAATACTTAAGTTTCGTCCTACGCCAACCGTACTTGAACTCATTTATGCAAGATGGATTAAAGGTTCCTATTCTTTTCATCTATTTTCGTTTCCTATTACCTAAAGTTTGAAAATTTTGTATTATCGCGAAAGTAATAGAATAAAACTGTGAATGAATTAAAGGATGCTATGCTAATCTGATTGTTGAACTGGGATATCTTACCCATTGTATGCATTAAAATTTCGCCTTAATTCATTCACTTAATGTTTATTCATTGCATTTTATTTTGAAGACTATTATTTAGGATCTTTTCTTTTGTATTTTAAATTACATTAATATATTTTCCAGCCGTATTTAATGATATGTTCATAATGGAAATAAAAATTTTAATGAATCGAACAAAATTCGATTTGCAATATTTTGTTTACAAGATTTATTATGACAACCTCGAAGAAGGATTTTATATTCCAGACAAAGAAACGCCTGACATACGAATAGAGAGATACTAAATAGATTATCCAACTGAATTTCACTGAGAAATAAAAACGGTGAGTGATATTTTATCGTATAACACCATTTTCTGTTTTGTTTCTTTATTCATAATTTTGTTCGTGTATATAGGTATTCCTCTTTCTTGTGCGTCTTTTTTTACTGAAAAGTTTTAAATTAAACTATAATGTCTGCTCCTTGCTGACAGTTGCCGTAAAAAATAGGATGAATTTTTGTGAAAGAATCAAAAGAACGTAGTCTGCAATACAACCGTGAAAGTAAAAGAAATTCCCGATAAAATGCGACAACTGAACAAAGGGAATCGCTACTCGCTTAAGTCAAAGAAAGACAGAAATTCTCGATTGAATGTAAGCAATGAATATTATCTTAATTATCTTCAACAACAACAAATACGCACTGCACGAGATCGACTTACCAACTGAATTTCATTGAGAAAAATACCTATATGTATGATCCTGCGATTAATTACGAAGGTCTTGAATTAATTAATATCGGAGGTCTTACGAAAATATGTAGGTTTTGTAGAGCCAAAAAAATTAATACAGAAGCGAAGGGCATCTGTTGTTCCAACGGAAAAGTAGTTTTAACTGATCTTGAAGATGTGCATGAGACATTGTTTAGTTTGATGAAAAACGTTTCTACACAATCAAAAGATTTTACTTTAGAAAATATAATTCGTTTTTTCATATAAAAAATGACACATCCGGTTCCGCATTTTCAATAAAATTTTCGAGTGCAAAGACAAATCTATCACTAGGTACTTGCATACTGCAAGCATTTCATCTCACCTTGAAGAAACATTAATTTTTCAGAGATATATTTCATCATGGGAAATATTTCTTTAATTCAAAAGATATCTCCTCGGGACCGAATTTCGTTTTCCTTATGGAAAAATAATGGAGTAAAACAATCGCTAATTTTAGGAATATTATACTTTTTTCACATTATGTTAATAGTGCCAAACATTTCTGCCAAGTTTTATATTTGTAGCAGATTTAGAAGTGAAATAACACTTAACTAATTGTTTAAATTTAAATTATTTTTCACGGCCGCAATAAATACTACATGGATACATTAAAATGTTTATTCGTTTATAACTACTAAAATCAAAATAATTTAAAATTTTCAGCTCTCTAACTTGCCTCATAGCACCTAAACAGTTATCTATTTGTTTAAACTTTAAGAATTTTTAACTGCCAAACAAATACAAATATCAAAATTTCTAAAATTCATATTTCGTTTTTTTTACAAATCCTACCTCTAAAAAAAAATTCAGCAGCGTAGCACTTTAGAAAATACATAAACCTTGAAATTTTGTTTAAACAATTTCGTATTTTTAGAGGCCACATTGTTGCACTTTTCCAAGATTTTCGGTTTTTCTAGTCGGTTTTGCACAAAATGCTACCTAAGAAAAAAATTTAGAAACTCCAGCTCATCTGAAAGTGCCTAAACATTACTATCCTCCTATCATTCTACAGTGGAAACCGCTTAACACGAAAACGGATAACGCGAAATATCGGTTAACACGAAATGCAGACTCGGTCCCTACCGGTGCCTATATATTTCAACGAATATTAGTTCGTTTTACGCGAAATGGTTAACAAGAAATGTCGGTTAACACGAAAAAAATTTTCGGTCCCCTGAAAATAAATCCCCGTCAAATTATGTAGATAACACGAAACGACCCACTCGTTTCTTAACATAGAAGTATGAATAATCTCACAACCACAGCTTTACCTCCTCCTTCCCCCTCTCTTTCAACAGGCATGGTCATTAGTAGACCTGAGAAAAATTCACGCGCCCGCGTTGAGAGGGTTGCTACCGAGATTTCCTTGGCAGCAATAAACTAAATTCTGGGAACTACCATCTTCGAATGAAAGGAAGGATTTTGAGGTGCAGATTGTTATCTGTACTGTACCTTCCCTTTCCCCGTCTTTCAATACGCTCAACTCCTCCCTTGCTCTCGTCTCTAGACCCCTACGCAGAACAGTTCTACTCAGTTGATTCCGCTGGTTCTGAATTTCCGTGTGGAACGGTTAGCGAATGTGTAACGAATCTGTGAGCGAAGTTCTTCTTTCTTTTTCGGGATCGTTTTCAGTTGTGATTTTATATTTTTATAAAAGATAAAAGAGCCACATAAAAATGGCTGGTAAATTGCGTAAGCAAAAAGCAATACTGCTGAAAGTGAAAATGCAGCTCCTACAAGCGGTTGATAACGGTGATAGAACCAAAACGGACATCTGCAATGAGTTCAAAATTCCCATTTCAACTTTGTCTACAATTATAAAAAACCGTGATAAAATAACATCTGTGTTTGAGAGAAGCATGTTTGAACCGGAACGGGAGCGTCTACGCACGGCAAAGAACAAGGATTTGGAAGCGGCGCTGATCATCTGATTTAAGCAAGCAAGAGGCCAGAATGCTCCAATTTCTGGTCCTGTTTTGATGGCGAAGACTGACGCTTTAGGATCAGAATTGGGAATTGAATTCAAGTGTAGTCCTGGACGGTTGGAGCGGTTCAAGGTGAGGAATGGGATAATTTTTAAGACTGTTTCCGGCGAGTCGGGAGACGTTCCCGTGATATGACATCAGAGTGGGTAAATTCTACCTTGCCTAAATTATTAACAGACTTTGCGCCTAAGGACATTTTTAATGCTGACGAAACCGGAATTTTTTTTCGCTGCCTCCCAGAAAAAACTTTAGCTTTTAAAAATGAGCAGTGCTCTGGTGGAAAAAAATCTAAAGATCGCATTACGGTAATAGTGGCTTGCAATTCAGACGGTTCTGAAAAAATCCCGATGTTTGTTGTGGGTAAATTTCTAAATCCTCGCTGCTTCAAGAATGTAAAGAAGCTTCCCGTGGAATACACCGCAAATAAAAAAGCTTGGATGACGGGAAACATTTTTACAGACTGGGTTAGAGCATTGGACAAGCGCTTTTCACGCCAGAAGCGCAAAATAGCTTTAATAATCGACAACAGCCCTGCTCATCCAGAAATGGAAAAGCTGAAATCCATTAAACTGATCTTTCTGCCGCCTAATACAACAAGCGTATTGCAGCCATGTGACCAGGGTATTATAAAAAAACTAAAATGCCACTATCGGTAGTTATTACTCCAGAAATATTTATCTAGTATTGAATCAAATGAGGAAATTAAGTCCGTGACTCTTTTGGATTCCTTGCATTTGTTGTATGCCGCTTGGAGGTCAGTTTCAGCGAAAACAATCGAAAATTGTTTTCGCCACGCTGGATTTTCCTCTTTGCCATCAGCAGATATGTTTTCTGGACAGGATGAAACTGAATCGACTACGGAAACTAGGGTAAATACATCTACTGAAAGTGAATTGTGCGATAACTTCGGTCGCGTGTCGTCTGTAATGAGATTGACAACTGAAATCACGCTGAATGATTATATAGCAGTGGATGACCATATTGCCACTACACCACTTTTAACAGACAGTGACATTGTGGACATTGTTAAATCAAGTGCAACAAAAGAAAATGAAAATAGTAGTGAAAGTGGAGATGACTATGACGACGGAATGTTGTCAGTGCCAAGTGCTGCGGATATCCGTGGAATGCTAAAAAGTGTGCGTCGGTTTTTGGAAAATCAAACAGATGGGGACAGTTTGTATGAGACGGTTGATGATTTGGAACAATTTGTGGAAAAAAAGATCATTATGAATGCTAGGCAGAAAAAAATTACGGAATTTTTTGTTAAGAAGTAGACAATTGCACTACTTTAGCGACCTTGATACTTAATATTTGTGCATTGTTTTTATGAAATTATTGAAAGAAAATAATTTTTATGTATATATGTAATGAATAAATTATAAGGTTTTCATTATTATAACTAATTTCTGTGCTGTTTCCATCACATATTTGTTAAGTCAAGATTTATTTACGAGCTTATATCAATATCTCATATCAGTCTCAAAAAAGGTTATCATGAAATTCGTTTAGCACGAAATTCGGTTAAGACGAAATGTTTACGCTGGTCCCCCACATTTCGTGTTAAGCGGTTTCCACTGTATGTAGACGTTTCTTACAGAGGAGGATATAACATACATATAACATACATATAGGAGGATACTAATGTTTAGGCACTTCCAGATGAGCTGGAGATTCGAAATTTTTTTCATAGTTAGGATTTTGTGAAAAACCTACTAGAAAAAACGAAAATCATGAAAAAGTGCAACAATGCGGCCGCTAAAAATTCTCAATTGTTTAAACAAATTTTCAAGGTTTATGTATTTCCGCATGTGCTACGGAGTTGAAATTTTTTTTATAAGTAGAATTCGTAAAAAAAAACGAAATTAGGATTATACAAATTTTGATATTTTAATTTGTTTGACAGTAAAAAATTCTTAAAATTTAAACAAATAGATAACTGTTTAGACATTACGAGATGAGCTAGGAAGCTGAAATTTTCAAGTTATGTACAAAGTAGTACATTTGCACAAATAAACATTTGAATCTCTCCATAAACATATTGCGGCGGCCGTTAAATATGTTAAAATTTAAACAATTGGAAAAATAGTATTTCACTTCTAGAAGTACTACAAAATTAAAATTTGGCAGAAATGTGTAGCATTAGTACCCCATAATGGAGAAAGTATAAAATTCTTAAAATTGCAAAGTTTTGGGATTTTTTTAATGTATTATTTTTACATAAGGGAAAAACGAAAATCGCTCCGGAGGTGAAATATTTAGAATTAAAAAAATATTTGTAATGATGTAATATGAAAAATGTTTATGTTGAGATGATATGCTTGCAGAATGCAGGCAATACCTACTAGTATGTTATATCCTCCTCTTCCTCCACTGTAAGGATCGTCTATGTATAATGATAAGCTCATTGTTACCAGTCAATGGTCAGAATCATAAGTTTATTCAAATCTACTTTATTGACGATGAAAATTCGCAAGTTGATGAAGGGTGTAGACATAATTCTGGAACAAACGCATCGATGGTAAGATCCCTACAATAAATGTTTCATTCTTGCAATTTATGCGTACAAACATTAAAGACAGCATTGGAACGAATACTAACAACGATTTCCATTTCCCGTAAGATAACACGTAAAAAGCGACTTTTTAAAGTGCAAGCTTTTATTCTTTGGAAATTAAAATTAGAAAGAATTGACGTACGATTTTCGAATTTATACTTTGTTTCAGACAAATTAAGGAAACTTCTTGTTCTATTCATCTTTTTACTGCTATAGTTCGAAATCTCTCATAATAAACATTAAAACAGATATTTTGGGATAATAACGGATTTCAAACGTGATGTTGCCTTGTCGACCAAGTCACTGTTAAACATTGAGAATCAATTATTGTCTCAACTCGCATACGTGTAATATACACGAGTGCATAGATTGCCTTAAATTATCGAAGAATTTTTCATAATTGCGTAATCCTTATAGGACTGGGATTTAGTTTGGATTCTTTAGCTTATCTAAACGACTATATACATGTAAAGTAAGAGAGAGGGGGATGAGGGAAGGGAGATAGGAAGGCAGGGATATAGAATGGAAGGTATATAGAGAGTAAGGGAGAACTAGAAAAGGACGGGAGGAATGAGATGAAGAGGGAGACGGAGAAAAAGGAGCAGCTTTGGATTGGGACAGGAGGGAATGAGAGAGAGGGGAGGTGGGAGAAAAGAGAGGCAGAGAGAGGGAGGGAGAGATTGAGGGAAGGAAAAAGAGAAGAGGGGAGGGAGACAGAGGGAGAGAGAGAGGGACGGCGAGATGGAGGGAGGGAATATTATTATACACCCGTCATATGACGGGCAATATACTAGTAGAAATATAAAGGAGAATATGTTCAAGGTATGAAAGGACATTTTCGAGAAGTATTACCCACCATACTTATTATTATTGAAAAAGGCAAAGATTTTAATGTTTTCATCAGTTAGAATGTATGTTTAAAGCTAGAATGGCTTTAAATGGTAAACATTTTATTCGATATAATAACAAACCACGTCTTAAATTGAATAATTCGCTCCATTTCCCGGTAATAAGGTAAATTGCATGATAATGACCGTTCTTGTGATATCTCGGCCGATCTTTTGGGAAGAGAGCTCTAATCGAGAATATCTCTTCCGAGCATCAGCCGCTCGCTCCTTGTGAAACTGAAATAACAACTTCATCGCATTCGGTCAAATAAGTGTGTGCGTCTCGAGACGGGAGGGGAAATTCCCGCGATGACTCCGTCCATCCTCTAATCCGGCCTCCTATCCATTTTCCTCAGAAGGTTCTCCAGCTCACCGCAGCGGAGCGCCTGCCTCGCGCGCCTTCCACCATTATGTAGATGCGCCAACGCAAAGCCGAGGATTCGGCTATACCGAGATTTACGCCTCCCTTTCTTTCTCTCCCTTTCTCCTTCCTTCTCCCCGTTGTTCCACGGCCTACGACGGGGCCCCACCCCCTTTTCTATCTCTCGCACTTTCTATCTCTCCCCCTTCCCTTCACAGTAGAATGCATCCTCCCACGCGGCTCATTCCTCCCCCTTCCCCCACCCTGAGCCCACGGAACCTTTCGAAACTCCTCACGCCGCCGCCGCTGAGAAACACCGTTCCATCTTTCTCTCCCTCTCTAAGAGAAAAGAATGAAGAGGATCGCTTCGCCCTATAAAATTCCACAGACATGTTCTCGGAAAAAGAGCTCCTTTTATACTCCTTTTTTCATCTCTTTCACTATTTTTATACACGCCTAACCGTCCGGACCTCTTTTCCTGAGGTGCTTGTTTTTTCGAGCGGCCACGGGGCGAGGTGGTCGAGGGCGAGAGGGTGGGCTGGCGAGGAGTGGCGGTGAGGGAGAAGGAAGAGCGCGTGAATTTGGTGGGGCGGGGCGGAGGAGGTTTCCGGGTGGATGGAAGTGCCGATTTTCCTCTACCTCCACTCTTATTTATTTTTCGGTTACCGTTGGCACCTCACTCCCTCCCCATTCCTCCTTTCTCCCTCTCTCTCGCTCTCTCTCCGTCTCTCTCTCTGTCTCTCTCTCTCTCTGTCTCTCTCTGTCTCTCTTTTTGTCTCTCTCTCCCTCCTCTCGATCCATATCGCGGGATAAAAAAATATAAAAATTCTTATCAGCCCCTCTCGAAAATTCCATTACTGTGTTGACAACGGAAAGGGATTCGTTTTTTCAGAGGTTTGGGAGTTGAGGAAGGATAGATTTGCGTGGAGTTGTTTGCTCGGCTGGAGGGGAGGGGGGTTCGTGTGTGGCGGCCGTTTGTTATTTATTCCGAGGTGCGTCTTTTCCACCTTTTCTCACACCTTCCTCCGCTCTCCTTTTCTCTCTCTCTCCTTCTCCCTTCTCTCTCTCATCTCCCTCCCTTTTCTCCACCTCTCCTTCTATCTTCTCTCTCATCTCTCTCTTCTATCTATTCTCTCTTCTCTCTATCTATTCTCTCTTCTATCTATTCTCTCTTTTCTATCTATTCTCTCTCGTTTCTATCTATTCTCTCTCTTTTCTATCTATTCTCTCTCTTCACTCCCTCTCTCTATCTATCTCCCTCCCTCTCTCTATCTCAACAGCTTAAATAAAAATGAACAAGAAGATGAATCCGGGTGTTTGAGCTTGGGTCTTTTAGAAGTGAGGACTTGCCAGAACACGTCATTTTGAGCGCGGAAAAACCGCCAATGCCGATGCCTGTGTGAGCGTAGTGTGTTCGCGTGTTTGCGCTCTTGCGATTTGCCTGGTGCCTATCGATTGAATTCGGCAAATTGAAAGGTTTGAGGAGAATACTCCAATTGCCATACTTTCTCTAAGAAAGATGTTTTCTTTCAACAGATTTCTCTTGTACTCTCAATTGAAATTTAATTTTTTAAAGATCACCTTAGTTTGGCTGAATTGAAAAAATAATATTTTTAACAAAAATGGTAAAGAGAGAAATGTGACTTCGTTAGCACATCGCGAGTAATTGACACAACGTATGGGGAAATTTGTTCGCAAATTAATAATTTTAAAATTCACTTTAGGTTTGAGACACATTAACGCTGATCGCCCATTAGTTTATGAATACCAAGAAGAAAGTTTATATTTGAACAAAATATAAATATATCGTCTCGTACTTATCAGTTTTTAGTTGAATATTATAGTTTATCGAGTATACTGGTCTTATATATCGTGGACTGGCTTTCATATGCTAAGAAATGTAGCGTGTGCTATATTATTCAGTGTTCAAAAGCTCGTTTGCTCAGCCGTGATCACCTTACCAGAAATACTGTCCATCAATATTAATAAAAATATCTCGTGTGGTTTCTATATAAATTATATTAACGTAAAAGAGAAATTGTGCAGATTATTATATCTAACTAGATATCTGTGTTTCCCTAAACTATGGTTCAGACACGTTTGCTAAGGCAGCATTGAGTATTAATATATGGGTTAAATATCCTTCAACTTTTTTCTCTTTTGAATCAAATCATAGTGTCATTTTATTGTTTATCCTTCTCTGCCTTAGAACGCGAAGTATTACTAAAAAATCATAGAATGGAGACGATATGTTGATAATTTCTTAAATTCGTAAATTCTAGTTGAAAATGTGTCTGATATCCTACCTTTAGATATTGTCCTTTGGATAATCTGTATTTTTTTAGTTTTCCAGACGTGTATCCAATTTGCGCCCGAGTATTTTTATTAACATGTGAAGATTTAACTTTTCCTTTTTGCTTCTGATGGACATGTAAGCATCAATTTTAAGTTAACTTTAATTCGAGGAGACGAAAATGTTGACATTCATGTACTCGTGTGTGCATTACACATTCTTTCAAATGATATACGTAGATTTGTCGGCTTCCATAAAAAATAAACCGCGTCTCAAACAAATAATGATTAAACAAAATGTCCGAGAATCATCCGATTTCAATATAAGTATATTTATAACCGAAGCGTCGACATTTTCGACGGAAATAAAAGGTAAGCAAAGGAAGCAATCAAAATCGACATAGTTAAAGTTTAGAGGCAATACGATCCGAGGAGAGATGGCCAGATAAAAAAGTGCTCGAAGGAACTCAAAGTGAGAGGGATATAAAAGGGCATCTTTAACGATGTTTTCATGGCGTCTCGCCTGTTAAGGAGGGATGAGGAGGGCCTTCGCCGTCGCACCACGGACACCACTGCTGCTAGTATCACCGCTCACTCGTCGACCGATCATCCGTCCGACCTTTCCATCTTCGCGATTTTTACGATTACGACGCGATGTTTTTTTTAAACCTTTGCGTGTTGAGTTTTCCCAAACAGCCGTCCCAGTTCTTCTTAACTCTTCTCCTCTCCCTCTCTCTTCCTCTCTCCACTCTCTCCTTATCCCCTTATCATCTCCCTCTCTGTTTCCTCCCCTGCCTCATCCCATCCTCTGCCTGACACGCTTCATCACGATATCCTCGTTCTAAAAGTTTAACTGCTCGATCCGATAGATAGCTCTCGAGTCTTCGATGGATGTTTCCCCTCGGAGGAAAAGTGTTCTCCTTCCACTCTTCTCCTCCCCTCTCGCTCTCTTTCTCTCTCCATTCAAACGGAAGAAATGCTCTGTTGGTATTTTTTCAAATCCTTTTGGGTAGATATCGATACTTTCGGCACTTCTGAATTATTTTTTTATTTTAATTGGCGAAATTAATGAGAACTGTTTGTAAGATTTAACAGAAATGTCTTGTAAAGACAAATATAATGCTGTTATTACACGAAAAATAATAAAATATATTGATGAAAATATGAAGAAGTATTTTAAATCTATAAAATACTATGCAAGTTCGTCTTTGCAAAACTAAATTTTTTCATCATAGACCGGTTTTAAGTAACTTTCCGATTAGGTAGAAGAATGAAATTTGGCAGAAATAGTTGATCTAGAAATTAAAAGTGAATGAAAAATGTAAATCCGAAAAATTATCCGGGTTCGACTCCAGGAGATGATTTCTACTTTCATAAGATAACACGTAAAAATCTATTTCTTGGCGTGCAGAGTGTTATTCATTTGCAATTTAAAATAAAAAAATTGACCATCGATCTTCGGACCTGCACTATGTTAAATAAAAATGAATAAAATATTTTATTATTTTATTCTATTATCGCCTTTAATCCGAAATAGCTCAAATTCAACTTTTATGTCACATATATTGAAAACCTCGAGCTTCTATTGTGTTAGCAAATAAACTTACAATTTCGTTTTATTTAAGGTACTTTCATGGCAAATAACGACTGTGCAATACGTACTGTTATTTTCATTGTTTGCTTTATATTTATTTTTTTGATTTATGCGCAAAAGATACAAGAAATTAATTATCGTACAATGAAGTTAAAAAAAAACAAGTTCGGTTAATCATAATTTTATGTACGTTATATAAATCTAAAAATGTACAATTATAAATTTAGTTCATTATTCCTCATTATAATTAATTTCTTGATATAACCAAATAATCGAGAAAGTGGCTTATAAAACCACGCGAACAGTATTAAAGTCGCCTTCTGATAAACCACCAAACAATTATTTGGGAAATGCGAGAATATAATCGTGAACAAATTATTTTCGATCGTTCTCAATATCTAGAGCAAATCAATCAACGGAGAAGAGACAAGATGGAAAAGTATACTCCATAAATGGAATTCACAGAGATCTGAAAGGCGTTCTTAATGGGAAATATGTATTAGGTGATTCTCGAATTTTTATCCCCGAAACTCTATAGTCTCGATGACTATCTTGTAGTAAATGCTGTTCACTATTCGAATACATTTTTCAATCTACACCTCACAGATAATATATAATTGTATGGGAGAGATATATATAGATTTTTAATTGTTATTTTCTGAGATCGATATAAACAAAATATGCGATTCTTTGCTTTGGATTTTCTCGAATTTTTATCTCTAAAACTATAAGTCGTAATTATGTGGTCTGTAGACCATCTTGTTGTAAATGTTGGACTCTATCCGATAATTTTTTATTACTATACCTTATAGATCATATTGGAGCTAGGGAGATAGACATTTCATATTTCATTGTTGATTGACGGATGCCATTTAACGAGATACGAGTATAAGTTTATTGAAATATTTATGTAAAATGGAAGATCTAATTAACAAATTCAGTTGAAATCACAATTTGGCGATAATTTTTAATAAAGATCACTCATACATATTTTAATTAAAATCCGTCCAGCGGTTTAGGAGATGGAAGTTGCGACGGACGGACAAGACGGGCCCATAAGGCGTTCCGCTATTACCGTTTCACTGTTAAAGTACGCCTAAAAATTATTCACAAAAACTGGGACGTGTAATAAATCTTGTCATTAATCGCCGATATAATATGCTAATTTTGGTATTTCATCCAATAATGTAATTTATTATAACCCCTGTGTTTGTGCCTGCGTCTCTGTGTCTCTGCGTCCGTCCCTGCCTGCCTGCGTCTGAATCCTTCCAATATGAACGCAAATAAACCGGGAACGGTAGGCTCGATTCCGACAAATCTTTCGCCTGAATACTCGGCGTCAACTCCAACAGGTTTAAAGTGGGTAGTCGTCTCCCGTAAATTCATGGGTTCGATACCAGGATAGTTTTCGTTTTTTCATTTGATTAACACGTAATAGGCTAGAATCCGAAGTGTACACCTTTATTCTATAACATTTTAAAATATCTTACAATCGAGACTCTGACTCAAAATTTATACCATTTCACGCAGAATAACATGAAAATTTTTATTTTTACCGCCGATTCAGTTGATTAATTCGTGCTTGCTCCTGTTTAAAGTTTATATTCGATTTTCTCCAGTTTTCCGGCATTTCAAATAGAAGGTTGCTAGGGTATCCGGCGTTGTTCATCTCGGATTTTTGCATAGTTTTCGTTTGTACTTTCTACAAATACGTAGTATAAGAAAAAGTATTGTTTTCGTGAAAAAATCGATTTCGAGATTTCAACGGAAATACACGTTATGAGGTGTACAGTCAAATTCGTCGAAAATGAATTCGTCGAACGATCAATTCATCGAATGGCAAGTTTGTCGAAAATGATGATCTCGTCGAAAAAAAAGTGGAATATAGAAAATACAACGGTTTCTAATGAAGAGACAAAAAAGAAATACAGTCAGTAAAGACTGATAAATAAGAAATAAATAGAAATATAAGAATTATTATTAGAATAAAAACAAAAAATGCCACTTATCCGTTATTTTGAAAAATTTGCTTTCATATTTGATATATTTAAAAACATACTGGAATATACGTTGTAGGAAATTTAATTTCTACAATTTTTGTTTGAAACATTTTTCCATATGCATGATTTATGAGATTTTATATTTTTAGCTGCCACCACCATGCCACCTACCGACGACTATTGTTAACATTTGACGCTTAGTTACGTCTTAGTCTTCTTTTCTTAATTGTTGGATATTTGTCGCTATATCCAATATTAGAATGCTATGGTTTGAGTTTATTTCTGTTCTTTGTAAAGTCTAAAATTTTCTCGCAGTTTCTTAAAATATTTATTTTTGTAACCTATTTGAAATTTTTAGAAATATATGGAGCAAGTCATGCAGTGGCCACATCAGACTTTTTTGCATTTGATTAACACATAATAGGCTGCAGTACGATCTGTATACCTTCTGTCGTTACATTTTAAAATATCTTACGATAGAGACTTTGACTCGTGATTTGCACTAATTCACATAGAAAGAAATGAAGATTCTTATTCTTGCATTATATTTTGTTGTTTAATTCGTGTTTCCTCATATTTTAAGGTTATATTCGATTTGTTCCGATTTTACAACATTTCAAAAAGGAGTTTCCTAATGTTGCTGGCATTGTTGATCTCACAATCAGATTTTTGCGTTGTTAGACTCATGCTTTCAAGTGAATTTGCTCTAAGCTTACAAAATAGACAAACGCGTCATGGACAAAAACCGATTGAAAATTTATGTGAAAAGTTCATTGTTAAATATAAAACATTTGAAACACGTAGCAATGAAGCTTGAAGTCAGAAACAACTCCAATGCATTGTAATAAGTGACAACTGATTATTTCAAATAGGAAGGTATTTCACGATTTCATTGAAAATATCGTCTCGTTTGCAAGTTTTATTGGGTAATTTAAAGCATAATACTATATTGATAATGTTTTTGATTAATTTATTTTGGTAATTATGTAAATGTTTGACGCGTAGCCTGTGCATTTATAGTGATTATTTGATATTAAACAAATCACATAACATATTATTTGCCGTACCATCAGAGATAGCGAACAAAACAAAAACTGTAGTGTACCGATAAGTGTTAGTCTAAATTGTGTAGGTCTATGTTTTCGGTTATGAAAATGGTGTGGGCTACATGGTTATTTGGAGAGGGACAATAAATGTGTTTCAACTAATAACACCCTGTGTAACAATTTATTGTCATCGGAACTATCGCATTGGGCCACATCACTCAAATTTCCAAATATGTTTGCAGGAAGTATTTCAACGGGCCCTAAGTGTATACTTACGTTTGTTAAACTTTGATGTTTAATTCTAATCCCTTTTCAAATCTCTTTTTGGTTATAATATAGTCAAATGATGAGATAATATAAAATAAATTTATTTAAAAATTCTGATGACTTTTCAATTTCGAAATTTTAAATCAAGTGAAGAACAATAATAATATTTTTTTATTATAAGTGACCAAATAAAAATTAGTATACAATGCAAAGTATGTCTCAGGCCCTTTTGAATTCATCTAAAACATGTTTTGTAAGCACTTCAGATGTGCAAGATGACAAGAAGAAAGATTTTTTTCTCTAGGATTATACAATCAAGGTGAACTGTTTGAGCAATTAAGAGAACGAATTTAATTTACTTTTTTGAAGCTATATATGATGATAATAACTATCATTAGGTTCTTAATTTACAATTTAATCAATCAGTGGGGTCTGCAACTTAGATTTTTAATTTCGAAAATATATCTCTGTTAGCTTTATCGCAAAACACATTTCCATACCTAACTTAAAATGTGTTCATAATTTTTACGATAATTTTTTAAACATTTCAACGAAATGCAACAATAAATATATTTAGATTTTTAAAAAATCACTTTTGTGGCCAAAAAGTAAGTTACTGCTGAAATAATAAAATTTTTATTCATGTAATCAATTCCATTGATTATCCTCCGGGACTATATTTTAAACATAAGTAGATGACATTTGTGTAAAGATTCCAAATAAAATTTGTCTAGAATTTGTTCATGTTTCCATACTCACCTCCAAAATTGATGCAGTATTTTCAGCTGAATTTATTATTTGGAAAAAAAAGTCCATTGAGGAGCAAGAGAATTCATTCTTTTTCGAAACCGTGTTTCCGCTTATTTCTCACGTGTATAACTAATTGTACATTTTGCACCCGTAACTGCTTAGCAAAGAAATATAGCCAAAAGCCGTAATATATTTTGAAATAGTCGTATCTGTCCCTCGTTACTATTTCAACCACTTATAGCATGAATAGTAGGGACAGAATTTAGTAGAATTTTTAGTATTTATTCACTAAACCAGTATTGACTAAACCAGTATTCACCAGATGGATTGCGTTGGTGCAAATACGAAATATACCTTTGCTCTACACGGGACCATCAAGCGTTGATAGTATTTCTGACCGTCGTAGGCCCCACAACGCTAACAAGAGGAACACAGAGGAATTACGTGTACACACACCTACAGACACTGAGAAGTTAGAAGATATCTACATTTTCGGGATGTTGGTTTGTTCTTACGGAAACCGCAAGGATTAGCGCGTCCTATTAGGGTTTGGGACCAACGCCTCCAATTCCTATCTTCGTCTACGACATAGAAGACTCTTAAAAATATTTTTTGGTCTCACCAACAACAAATTTAAATGTAAACGATGTGCACTTAACATTTAATCTTCATTTTTAGGTATTTTAAAAAATTGTTCACAACTCGAGGCATTTTTTATCTTAGTCTGACGGCAGGATTTAAATTTGCATAGTTAAAAACATGTATTGTTCTTCTAACGTTTAAATTATTTAAAGAAATATTGAATTATGCCTCAGGAGATTGTGCGTTAGCATGCAAAGAACCCTGAATCCATTGTGTTTTTTACTTAATAATTAAGAATTTTTAACTGCATGACATCAAAACGACGATATTGTAGTATATTATACCTTAAAGTGGAATACCCTTTAAGGTGAGGCTTATGGCAGAATATGATACATAGTACACAGTAACACAAGCTGTCGAGTGCCTTACCGAAAAAAAACCGTTTAGAAAGATAGAAATTTCTCCGAAAGTAAAATTCTCTTCGAAAAAATCAGCATGCGAAGCACTGCCTTCAAAAGATACTAGAAAGACCCTAATTTAGTTTCGCGAGCCGCCTGCGCGCCATTCAAATGCAAATATTACAACTGCGGGAGTTTTTCCAAGAGGCGGAGCACAAAAATGGAATGGGACTTGCATTCGTTCCAGCCTCACCCTCTTGCATACACACACGCACACACTAACCGTCCTTTTATCTCCCCCACCCCTCACCCTCAACCCTCCCTCCTCTCCCCTCCCCTCCCCCTCTCCCCCCTCCCCCCCTCTACCATCCCCCTCCCCCCCTCCCCACCAGCCCCTCCACTCCCCTACCTCCTCTCCCCCTCCCTTCCCACCAACTCTACTCGCCCCTCCCCCTTCTTCCCTCCCCTCCCCTCCTACCACTCCCTTCCCCTCCCACCTCTAACCTCCTATCCCCCCTCTACCCTCCCCTTACCCCTCTCTTCACCCTCCCATCTCTCCCTTACCCTCTTCAGCCTCCTCTTCTCCCTCGATTGCCTGCATAAGCCTTTTGGCGTCATGGTCGACTGATTCCCTTTGCCTGAAATTCGCGGTACCGCAAATCTCAGCAATTGAATCTAAATGTAGGATTTT
Source organism: Tanypteryx hageni (assembly GCA_028673005.1). Lineage (NCBI taxonomy): Eukaryota > Metazoa > Arthropoda > Insecta > Odonata > Petaluridae > Tanypteryx > Tanypteryx hageni. The sequence goes on from CM054112.1 coordinate 11,459,089, forward strand.
GCGTGGCATATGTCATTTATTCTGACGACCATTCGATAGCCTCAAAATCTTACGATTTTTTGTGTTTTTAAGAAAATTTTGAGCAATTTCATTTTTTTCAATGACGCCATCACCACAGACAACCGAGAAAATGGTCAAACTTGTCTACAGGACCTCAAAACGTGTTTTTCCGTTGATATTTCAAAATCGATTATTTTCATGAAAACAATGCTTTCCCCTATACTACGTATGAATAAAGTAAAAATAGAAAATATTACTTTCAAATGTATATAATCTATATAAATTTTTTATAATAACCCTTAACAAACAGTATTTGTTTAGGATAGTATTCATTTCTCAGAGCGTAGATATACGCGCCCTCGAAATCACGCGCTCTCTCACACACAAACAACTCCCATGTGCTAAAAATAGCGTAAAATATTTTTCCAAAATTTTTAAAAGCCCTACCTCGAATGCGGGATACCTATATCTGACGAATTGGTTGTTTAAATTTTAAATGAAATGGGCAGCCTTCAGTAAATCTTAAAAATTGGCTGACGGATCCGCGGAGGTTTATGAATAGAGAAGTACTTTGCCAAAACACTGCAGTGAGGTGTTTATTTATTTTTATTTTCAGATATCATAAGCATAAGAAGAAAATTTTAAATATATCAACCAAATCGTCTGTTTTTAAATTTTATTGATACGAAATCACGTAGGAATCAAAATTTCCAAACGCCAAAATCCTGTTACGCACGGAAATTGAAGTTCCATATATAGCTTGCATTTATAAGAGAAGTGGTGGGCAAACTTTTCAAGGTGATGGGCCTCATTGGTGGTTGCGAATTCTTCGGCGGGCCGCATTGAAAGTTGTCAATATTTCTGCGGTCCGGATTAGACTATAAATAGGACGTTAACTATAAATTCTGAAGTAACATCCGTAAAAATCAAGTCTAGATTAGATATTTATTGTTAATATTTCAATTTTATGTGTCTTATTGCCGTATCTGGATTGCATATGATATGAATTTGTGTTTTAAATTTTACGAATCTCTTTAATCATAAATTCGTGAGCCGCATAAAACGCTCTCGAGGGCCGCAGCTTGCACACCACTGCATTAGACAATCAATTCTTAAGCTGTGTAGATGTGTGCGTGTTTATATATATATATATATATATATATATATATATATATATATATATATATATATGGATGTCAACAAGGTGTTGGGATGAGGAAACCCAGTGAACACTCACCAATCGGACGACTTCAGGTTGGCGAGGCCCCGGGGATGTAGAAGCGACACACGTAAAAGAACACTAAAACACAGAAACATCACAAAGATCAGTTCTCTCTCTGTAGCTGATGAAGGAATAATTCCGAAAGCTTCTACGTTTGTGATGTTTGTGTTTTAGTGTTCCTTTACGTGTGTCGCTTCGACATCCCCGTTGCCTCGCCAACCTGAAGCCGTCTGATTGGTGAGTGTTCACTGGGTTTCCTCATCCCAACACCTTGTTGACATCCATATAACCATTTTACCTTTCCTTTTCCGTAAGCTGTTATATATATATATATATATATAAACTTCAGGAAAAGAAAAGGTAGTGATGAGGGTGGCAACAAGGCGTTGAAGAAACCCCAACGGACTATATATATATATATATATATATATATATATATATATATATATATATATATATATATATATATATATATTTGACGTGTTTCTCTTTGACGCCCCCAGCAGCCTGCCAACTTGGTCCTCAATTTGGTAAGTGTCCGCTGGGCTTCCTTCAACACCTTATTATATATATATATTATATATATATATAGTGAGATACTTGCCATAGCCATGCAGAGTGGAAATTCGCTTCGCTCGATTTCTCGATTTGAAGGAAATACATCGACCCCATCTAATATAAATGTTCCTAAGAGCGACCCTCTTTTGGAATTATGGATTCCTATTACGACCAGAACCAAAACAAGCCTTCATATCTCTCGCTCTTTCCTCCTCTTTAAGCTTTCCCCTCGCCCGCTTGTCCCTTTTCTACTTTTTACCGCTTTGAATGTACATACAAATCGCTGCAGTTTCCATTCCCACGATATATATTTCATCGTTCCCATTTGTCCTGGCTTTCAACTCGATAGGATCATGGCTGGTTACTTACTTTCCAAATCAATTCACTCCATTTATGCCGTTCTTTCTTATGCCGATTTCTTTCATCCGTTATTTCGACTGCATTGGTTTCTACTTTATTCACAGCTATATATACGAAGTTAATTTTGTTACCCACTCATCTATGAGAGAATACGTAGCCCAATCTTTTCAAGACCATTGGAGAGAAAAAGGATTCAGTTAGCTCCCAATGAATATATAAATTGGAGAAATTTGCCAAATCTCCAGAATTCGTTTTTTTGCATCCTTCAGGTTATACTACTTCCATTTTAAGACATTTAAGAGCACTGGCCTATCCGTAGTTATATTTCGCTCCATAGTTTCAAAAGCATTCTCCCCAATCCAACCTTAAATAAATTAACTATTCAAACTTATATCAGTCTTTTAGCTACATGTGCAAACTGCTCATATTTCTGCCCCTCTCCTCTGTCTGTACTTTGATGTCACATTTTACTTCTCTTCTTGGTCATAACCCTGTTACATTTGCTTATCTCTCTTTTTCTTCTCTCTCTCGCTGTCTCTGAAACACTTTCCATGAATTTCATACTTCTTATGCTGCCTCATTTATAGAAATTTTCCCAAAAAGTCCTTCATCTTTCTTATCCTTCTAACGTAAATCCTCTCCCTTATTCCCCTCCTTCCCTTCTCTTTCCCCACCTCTCCTATTCTCCTCCCTTATCGCGTGTCCCTACTCTCTCTTCACCTTTGCCCTCTCTCTCCCTCTCTTTTTAGCTTTCCCATTGCTCCATAACTCTCTCCTTCGTTTTCCTTCCCTTTCTCAATTCATTTTCCCTCTCTCTCCCCCCTTCTCATCGTAGCTCTTGCGATATCAGTATCTTGGTCGTAATTTATTCCAAGAATGTCTGCAACGAGAATTCCCTTAACTCTCCCTATCCTCATTTTCATGTTTTTGTCCATCTTATTTCTTCCTCCTTCACTCCTTTTTCATGTTTTTCTTATCCAATTTCTTCTTGGATTGCGAGTGAGTAAGCGCTATATTATATGTAAACATATCTACATAAACACACCAAAACACACAAAATTGCATTGTTTTCGTATTATCAAATGTAAAACGAAATAATATGAGTGCTTAGGAAATAATTCCTACTAATCAAACCAGGGAATCAAACCAGAACCGAACCGAAACCGATAAAAACCGTTATTTTAGCTGAAGTGAAACCGAACCCGAACTGAAAAATTATATTTTTTTCTGATTCCAAACCTAAACCGAAAACCGTTATTTATTTGGCTCCATTTTTTCGGTTCGCATAAACAGTTGAAGCGACAGAGGGTTTTTTCTATTTGCTTTCATAAGAGACATTTTGAAAGCCACAATTTTCAACAACGAATAAGGTAAAGGCTAATGGTTTTCTTGAGAATACCTGCTTCTGAGCCTTCGGAGAGATGCGTATTTGGGAATATATCTTTCGGTTTAATGGTGGGATACTTCAATGCATCTCAATACATAGAGAGAAGTTCAAGGATACTTCCTGCTGAGATTTCCCAGAACCCTGTTAAAGTAACTTATTGATAGTGGTAGGTACTTTGAACAAAGCCGGTAATCGTCTTGGTACCCTCCCCCTGAACATACCCCGCGGAGTGTTCCGGGCAAAAATGTTTCACGATTCTTAACTTGAATTTTGCTTTAAGTTGGAGGTTATCGTCCCCCTAAAACTTCATCACTTCTCCATATGCATTGAGCCCTTATATTCAGGTTACATTCTTTCTCTAAAACTTACCCTGGAAAGATCGCTACGCAGTCGTGCTCATGAGATATTCTTACTTATGTTATCCATTGTTATACTTTAGTGAATTTCTATTTATATAGTGAATATTAAACAAAATGTGTACACATATTATCATTCGTTGCTTAAAATTTTTAAGCAACGAATGATTGTAGAATTCAACAAGCCTCAAAAAATTCTGGATTTCAGATTGTTTTTGAAGTTCTCCTTTAAGTAGAATACTGCTAAATTGAAGTAGTACGCCCTGATGTTTAGAAAACCTTTCATTCAGCTGGCTTAGCATGTGATCTGCGAAGGGAATGAATATAAACCTTCGGTAATATTCCTCCGTAGTTTCAGATGGAACATCTTCACTCTGCCGGCGTTTGCAGCTTATTATCCTCTTTACTTCAATACCAATCGATGTTGCTTTTTCAGAAGCTTTTTGTAATATAACACTAAATTCATTTTCTGAATTAGTTCGCATACCTTCTATTTGTTTTACAACATCGCGCACATGAATAAGGGCTGAGTGAAGGTCACTATCAACTTTTTGCAGTAATCTTCACAACGCTAATGTATAGGAAAAATGCTTGTACTGTATAAACTGAAATAACAAAACCAAACTCACAAATAGAGTTTAATAGCATTTGGGCACCGGATGAAACTTCTGGGTTCTGCCAGGAACTTATTTCATCAAGAGCAAAATAAATCGCGACAAAGTGTTCAATCATTAAAAATAAATCGCGACAAAGAGTTCAATCATTACCATTATGGATTCATTCCGTTCAACCCATCTTGTATTAGCAAGTTGTCGTAGTTTTTTCTTATTCGATTAAGGGCAATGTTCATTAATTTTTCTCGTTAATACTTCACCTCTTTTAGGAGTACATATTGAAAAACTTATAAATTCGTTCTACTATACCCAAGCAATTCTTTACTTTTTGCAATTTCACAGCATTTCCAATTGCTAAATTTAAACTATGTGATGCGCAGTGGACATATAGTGCAAGGGGGTACCATTTCCTTATATGTGTTTAAACTCCATTGAATTTCCCACTCATTGATGCAGCACCATCATAGCCCCGACCTGGTAAGAATTTTAAATCAATTCCTACACTTTTAACCGATTCAATTAACGTATTTGATAGTTCACGACAAGAAGTATTTTATACTGGAACAAACAGTAAAAAATCTTCTCGTATTGATAAACTCCCTTCTTTATCCTCATCTATGTATCGTACACAAAATGAAAATTGCTCAGTAGTCGATATATCACAGGTTTCGTATGCAAGAATTGAGAAAAATTTTGCAGCATTTACCTTCGCAACAACTTCCCTCAGTATTATGTCGTTGCATGCTGCCAGAATTTGATTTTGAATGTTCCAGCTGAGAAACGTTGCATTTTTACCACAATTATCTAGATGTTCTCTTAATTCTTTGTCGCCAGCATCAATTCTGGAACGCAATATTGCCCGAAAGTTACCCTCATTTTCTTCAGGCTCATTTTCAACAGAAATCTGACCATAATCTCGATGGGCTCGAAGAGGTATTCCTTGTTTTCCACAAATAATTACTGTTTTAATGATAGGTTCTAATCTTTTCCTATTTAGTTTAACTTTTTGTGCCTTATCCTTATCTATTTACTTATCAATAGATGCAACTTTCTGATCACGAAGGTCCTGCAATCTTTGAAAAGTCAACACAAAACTGGTATGATAAGCAGTTTTTTCGTGTCCATTAAATGCTTCAATTGCGTGTTTCCAGTAAGAAAAACCATTTTAAACTAAGTATCCAGCAGCCTGTGCCTTAGACTTACCGACTTCCACTGGCGCAATAAATGTACAGTACTTACAATAGGCACTATTTTCAGATTTAGAATAACATAACCATTGATATTTTACCAGCCATGAGTGTTGAAAACTTCTTTTTTGATTTTTAAAGATGCAGGAAGGAAAATGATAGTCTGCTTTAGGTCTTCAAAGGATTCTTAGAATATCTAACTTGTCATCGCCAGACAATGGGTTCTTTTTTAAAAGAGCTATATCATTTTGATCAATATTAAAGGAATTAAAAGAGGCTGCCTCTGTTTCATTGAGATATATTTCGCTATTTTTTGCACTTGGTCCATTATTACTAGTACCGCAAGACTTGCCTTCCACCTCTTCAGAGCCAGTCTCGGGCTTTGATTTTTTTCCGAAAAAGTGTAACAAATTGCGCACATTTTTTCGTTTTTCTGCGATTTCTGTTATGGGTAAATTTAACGCAATTATTTAAAAACCAGTTTTAACAGAGTTCTTATGTACAGCAGGCAAACTGTATACGATTTCCAAGAGTCCAAATTTAACAATTAATTGAATTAAATAATTAAAACAATTACATTTATGATTACATTTAAACCGTTGATTTATATGGAGAATACATAAATAGGTTGACTTGCCATTCTTAACACGAAACACTTCTATTCACTAGTAACATAAAAATAGGAAACATTACATTTTGTGAAATAATTAACTTTACTTACCAAATGCTGTAAATTCGTCGCCGTTGAAACTTCAGGAAACTCAGGATAATAAGATGAAACACTCGAAACTTACGGTAGCAAACGTTCCGAAATTAAAATTTCACTCCTCAAAAAAGAAAACTATCCGGAAGCAACAGGATATGGTGAGCATAGCCGGTAACTTGAGATTTTATTATAAAGGCAACTTATTGTGAACTTTTATGATTTCAAACGAATTATCTTGCACTCAGAATTCAAAAAACAGACAAACTCACTAATGCAGTTGCTTTGAGGAGAGACAATGTGAAACTGACGCTCAAAAATGCGTTCCTTTCTCAAGATGTGCTTTAACGTTCTTAGAAAAACCTTTTCTCGAATTTCCTCTTTGCGTCGTTCGCATGCGTTCTCTCCATCTGGAAGCTATTATGGATCCAGGGTAACTTGGCTTTATCCTTCACATGGAGGACAAAAAAAGGCTGAAATGACCACTTTCTTCAGTGCGGGGTGCCTTCCTGTCACTTTTCCGTTGGTGTACGGAAAGACTATAATGAAGTTAGAAAAATGGATGCAAAAAATGAAACGGCTGAAAAATTACCGATGACTACATTTCCTTAATGGTCGACATTGTGAAGAATTTCTCGAGAATATTGTTAGAAATCTTTCGAAAAACCAGCAGATTTACTTACAAATAGTTAATGGCTAATACTAAAGCCCTAGCATGAACATGTCGATTTTTTGGGGGGCTAAAGCCCGTCAGCCCCCCCCCCCCTGGGTGCGCCCCTGCTTAAAAATGAAGAGGGACTTAGGATTAATGCAAATTTGTTATTTTTAGTGAAGTATTTTCTTTCTGTGTTCTTGATTTCAAGAGGATATTTAGTACAGCGATGTAAATACGGTTTCGTCCCCATTTCCTATGGGAAAACGTAAACGTTTATGTCCTGACTTGCTGACTATTTTCTTTATTATTGTACAATATCTAAGACATTGACGCAATATTTGCATGACCATAAATATAAAAGATTTTTGATCAATTTTCTTATCATCTAATTTTATTTCTCAATCGCATTTATTCTAGTAAGATTCACGTTTTTATTAATTTTATCATTTGAGGTCCTAGGTAACCAGTATAATTGGATTCTAATGTTGCTATCATTCTCCTGGTTAATATGTATACCCTAAAAAGAGGAACTATTTTTCTCTAACCGTCCTAATCGTCTTCGAAGAATCTTCACTAGTTGTGATGGAGGTCGGAATAAATAGGAATACAAGTGAGGATGGGGATAAAGCATATGTGTGTTTGTGTGTATGTGATAGTAATAATATGGGTGCTCTAACTAAAATCTATAAACCTTGTCGACGCGAAATTTCATATTTTCGTTAGAGAGACAAGAGTTGACAAATTTTGGTAAAAATTGGTGAACCGGAAGTTGGTATTTACTCTTGTCACATCCGATTTTTTTTAAATAATTGCTTTAATATAATATGATGATGAGCGTGGTATTGTTGGTGAGCGTGGTGGTGTTGGTGAGCGTGGTGGTGGTGAGCGTGGTTTTGTTGGTGAGCGTGGCTGTCACGATCACCACCACCACGAATAACGAAAAATATAAGGATGGAATTCATACAATATTTTACTGTCCGTTACATGTTGGCAAACCATGCAAAAGTAAATAATCCGTCCTTCGGAAGGAACGTTAAACCGTTGACCTCCTTGGTGCTCTTTGCAAAGAGTAGGCAAATGCCGACATCGAGTTACCCTCCTCCCTTCTGTGTTTTTTTCCGGTGAGAATGGTAACAGGTTACACACCATTTATGTATATTTCCTAGTCAAACCAATCAATGATTGGTAGGACCTGTCGTAAGACAGAACGCTATAATGAATGATGAACATGGTGGGAGGGGGCGCTTGCGCGTTGTTACGTGCGTATATCTATTTCTGTCTTCTTTACTTGCGATAGTGAAGACGTATTTGGTTTTTCAAAAAATTACATTAATTAATGAATGTTATTTTGGAATTCTCTTGAAATTTTCCCCAAAAATTCAGTCAGAGCAAAAAAACCGGTTTGAACCGGTTCAATAGTAGTTTCTGTAGCGAAACATGAACCGAACCGAAAGTTTTTGTTTTGTATGAACCGGAGCGAAAACAAATTCGGTTTGATGTCCTGAATCCAAGATTAGCACCTAACTAAATAAACGGCGCAATATACATTGCACAAACTTTCTCATATACTTACATATATAAGATTGGTCAACTGCGTACGCTTATAAAAGAAAAACGCTTATAAATCAAAGTTAATCATAGTTTAGCGTATATCTTAATGCCACTGAACGATATAAGTAATTTTTAGGACATATGGCTTAGTTAGTATTATTTGTGAGATTAAGCTGTACTACGAAGTGCGTTCAAGTTATAAGGTCTCAAATTTATTTCTCATAAAGTACGAAAGATACAGAAATAAAACTTAAGTCACTTTTCAACATAGTCCCATAGAAGCTGAACACATTTTTCACATATTTTCTTCTAAGCTGTGAACGCCGCGGCAAAGCTTTCTTTGGAGGTGTTTTTGGCCCACTGATAAATGGCAGAAGCAACTGCTTGTCGGCTAGGAAATATTCTGCCACAAAGAGCATCCTTCATTTTCGGGAACAACCAAAATCACTAGGTGCAAGGTCAGACGAGTATGGAGGATGTGGGATAACCTCAATTTTGTTTTCTTTAAATAATTTGGCATCTTTGCGGCACGATGAGACGGAGCATTGTCCTGATGGAATCTAAGGTGATTCAGTCCGTATGGACGTTTGTTCTAAAATTCTGGGAGAAAATGTTACGTCAAAACCTCTTCTTATGAGTTTCCTGTCACTGTAGTGCCCTTGGGAACACAATGTGTAAGGATTATTCCACCACTATTCCAGAAAACAGCAACCACCATTTTCTCTGCACTTGCAGCAACACGGAACTTTTTCGGCGGTGGTGAATCAGTGTGCTTCCATTAGGCGGACTGACGCTTGATTTACAGATTAATGAGCGGAACCCATGTCTTACCCATCGTTACAATCGAGGAGAAGATAGAATTCATTGAAGCATCTCGAGTGAGCATTGCTTTACACAAGCTGACACGATTGTCTTTTTGTTCCTGGGAAAGCTGCCTTGGAACCAAACTGTCTGACACCTTGCTCATTCTGAGATCTTCACGAAGAATGGTATGCACAGAGCCAACAGAAATGCCTGTAGGTGTTGCAATTTCATCACTGTTGATCTCACGCAGAGCTGCAAACCACGTATTAATTTTGGGGTGGTTCGGTTCGCGGTTCTGCAAAATGACTGCGGTTCAGTTCAGCGGTTCGGTTCGGTTTGCAGCTCTGGTCTGACAATAAGAACATTTATAACTAATAAAGATTTCATGTAATTCAATATACGAAGCGCGGACACTTACGATTTTAAAACACCCGAAAATATAATATAAATTTATCCTCTTTAAATAACAATTTTCAGAAAGTATTCTAATCTAGCTACTAAATAATTTGTACAAAAAGGTAGTAGTTATACACATAAAATATTTCTGCAAATTCCGCTCGAAATGATTTCTTATACTCCAAGACATCCGTTGAAGGGTTTTTTTCTATTGTTAATGAAAAGCAACAGTTTTCATTGGACGAAAAAGCACAAACCAAACCCAAAGTATCGGTGCAGAAGTGAGAGTTGAAACAGGAATGATGGAAGCCGTCGAAGGGGAACAATTACAATTTTTCAAAGAAAACATTAGAAGGGTAATTAACGATTCTAAGTAAGATGGTCACATTTCCTTTCCCTTTCTTATCTCTAATGTATATCGGTATAAGTTTTGTATTTGAAGAGGACTCCTAGCGCGCATTTCCATATGCCCTAGGAGTTCTCTCCCTCTCTCTTTACACGGCGGGAAGGATATTGCGGCTCCATTCATGGCCATAGTAAAAGAACCCTTTCGATAGCGTTGAAATAAGTACTTAATCCCGCGCAGTGGTCTTTCCGCATGCTTTTGCGACTGTTGGCCTCATAAGCCTCGCCATAAACCTAGCCTTTAAATAACAATAGCAGCAGGGAAAAAAGAGAAATGAATGACTGTCTCCTAAACCAACTTTCGATGCGTCACTGGTTTTTCCGTTTTCCGTTACCCCGTAGTTGATAGGTTTAGATTAAACCGAAAACCGAACCACTTTTGCAAAGAAAGGTTGTCGGTTCGCGGTTCGGTAAAAAAGTGATTCAATGGTTTCGGTTCGGTTCGCGGTTCTGCAAAATGACTGCAGTTCGGTTTGGTTTGGTTTGCAGCTCTGGTCTCACGTCACCCAAAACCAATTCCTCAACCCTGTGGATGTTGGCCTCGGAATGACTGTTTCGAGGTCTTGGTTCATGTGCTTCGTTCTCGCAAGACTCTCGTCCTTCACAAAACTTACGCACACAGCTATTCACATTTTTCACATCCATAAGGTATTTTTGGAATGCTACAATCGATTTGAGGTATTGCATCGTACCGCCATCTTTTGAGAACATTTAAAACTAACTGGCAACCATTTTAAAAGCAGTCCCAATAATATACTTTGATTATTTGGTGAGAAATTAATTTGACGACCTTATAACTCGAACGCACATATTGGGTGGATTTTAATCAAAATCCTTATAGCCATTTTTGAGTAAAACTAATTTTGTTTCAAAATAAACCGTGCAATATACTTTGCACAAACCTTCTCATATACGTACATACTACGTTTGGTCTCACTATACACTTTGCCCCCAAAATTAGCTCTGTGTGCTTGGCAATTCACTGCCACTTGTGTTAATAATGCAAAGAAACAGAATCAAAGGGACTGACACCATCAACCCCTCTCACTAATAAGCGCGTGGCGTTAACAGAGAAGTACCGCCCTCTCACGCGTGAGCAGAGCGTCTTGTACAGAAATAATGCCACTGGACGATATAAAGTAACATTTTTGGCGTAAGTAGTATTTTTGACATCAGGCTGTGTGATTGGATGGATTTTAATCGAAATTCTTATAACCATTTTTCATTAAATCGAATTTTGTTTCAAAATATTCAAGAATAAAGGACCATTAATTGTTGTGCAGTCTCTTCAGAGTATATATTATGAATGGTATTGACCACAAATATGATATATAATTCGATTTAGTTTAACCGTAAGGCTGTAGTATGATATTTAATGGATTGCGGAAGAGGCTTGACGTCATAAGGCTTAGGTAAGTTAGCATAGCGTACATTTTAATGTCACTGGACGCCATATAGTAACTTTTATAGACATATGGCTTAAAAAATATTATTTGAGACATCAGGCTCTACAATAAAATTGATTTTAATCAAATTCTCTGTAGTCATTTTTGAGTAAATCAATTTTTTATAAAAATCGCCAAGACTAAACTGTCTTTTATTTTTGTGCTATATCATTTTAATGAAGAAAATGATCTGCAAAAGATATCATGTTGCATAAATACGAGATAACTTTTATTTTTATATAAGTGTTTGGGCTCTAGAACGGCGAACAGACAGACAGACATAATGGCGAAAGCCACTTTTACGGACTCAAGGACACCGAAAACGTGTATTTCCATCAAAATCTCGAAGTCGAACTGTTTTACGATTACAATATTTTCTCTATATACGAGTACTAGGTATATGAGAAAGTAAAAAGGCGCATAAAGTAATTTTCACGAATAGATAGTTTTATCCCATAAAATTGAAAACACAAGAGTATCAGACGAAATTTGATGTTAGCATAAACCAAGGCATATTTATATTGATGCATAATTCATAACGTTGGTATTCATTTTATTGCTAACTTTAGCAAAAAATGTGCTTTGTACCTTCACATTACAGGCGAGTTATATTTAATAACCTTAACCCTTGCTCTACCAAGGTATTTTACAACTTACTCCTCCCAAGTGGGGTAACTCAGATACCCCACAATTCGTTTGTCAAAAATAGTTGTTTATTGTTAATATTAGGATATATAGATATATATTTATTGTATTTACAACAGACTTTCACTGTAACATAGTCACATAAGATCATTCTTTCGTAGTTCAGCCCATGCCTTCCCATTACCAAGATACTTTGAAAAACTCTTTATTAATTTTAGAAATGAATTGTATTAGCTGAGATAAAAACGCGCAATATGAAAATATATATTTGTAAAAATAATTAATAATTTATAAATACATCGCAGTTGCAATAAAACATTCTTAATTACCTTGAATGTCGAACACAACCAGACGAAACCGCCATACCGACTTGGCTTTACAACGGCCTTTCAATGTACCAGACTAGCATATGAGAATATTTTGTAATTCAGCACGCGGCTGTTCAACACCAAAATGTATTATTTTGCATTGTACACCGATATACTGAATAAATTACACACATATGTATAGCGGAAATGCATTGAAAGACAAACTCTACCAATTTACCACAACAGTGTTTTCATTTTAAAATGACCTCTAAAAAGATGTAAATCCAACAAAAACCAATATAATTGTTCTTACACGATAAAACCGAATACATGAAAGGATATGAATGCAATCCCAAAAATAACCATTAGAAAATAGAAAAACGTCGTTGGGGTAACTGAGTTACCCCCCATGGTAGAGGAAGGATTAAACCTAAGACGTTGAGACTTCTTCAATTCTATTCTTGCCAAAATGTATACTAAACTTATCTAAAAGTGTTTACTTTCATTTATTTTACCATTTTCAAGCATTTTCTTAAAATTTTATGGTAATTATTTGTTTAAAGAACGTAAATTAAACAATTAGAAGGTTATGAATAAACATGTATAAAATAGGCGCTTTGTTATTTTTCTTGTGGATATACCGCCATATATTCGGTCAATATATGCTCGTTGGTTTTATAATGAGAAGTAACACGTGAAGGTGAGGTTTGCGTTTAAATAAGAGAGGATTAATAGCTAAGTTAGCGTTGTCTAGCGCATCATCATTCAACATAAATTATATTTTACATAAAAATATACTTTTTTGGATAATTGATATTTCCAAAATGAGATTTAAATTTATAACGCAATAAATTGCCCATTAAAATTTTGAACATTTCCCTATCCACCTCTTTAAAGTTTTAAAAACAATTTTTTCGAAGAATAAGTGCGGAAATGTAATCTCAAAGTTTCATGTCTCCATCTTTTATACCTTTGGGGAAATAAAAAAATTCAAATTTATTTAAAACATACCTCACTTGTGTAATTGTAACATATCCTTTACGTTCAAATTCATTCCTTCGTCATAAATTGGCTTGGTAGGATTCGAATTAAATCGATAAATATTGATAAACATCGAATTCGTTACAATTTCAAAATTGACGAAAATCAATTTTAGTCTATAAGTCGATTTTTCATTACTAAATTTTCTATAAAATTATTCGCCGGAATTTTTAAATTCGTTTTATAACACAAAAATTTCATATATTTTAGCGCCAAACGTCCAAAACAAAAGAGAATATCGGCATTTTTCATAATACTTACTACACTTCATTCGGTCTTCCATACTTTTCTAAGATCCCTTATGTCTGAAGGATCCATACTAAGCTGACACGGATACGGAACAAAACAATATGATCGGTTTATTGCAGTCTGACTTTAATCTGGACCACATCTGATAATTAATACACGCCTTTGGTCGCTTGCACGATAGGATCAATCTCCATACTCAATTTACTCAAAAGTCTTATGATTTCTGCCGACAATCTACAAAATTCGAAATTTTACCCTATATTTATGGAACGATTTATATTTTATCACCTGATGATGCTACGATCGTAGTGAAACCGATCGTGTTTAAATTAAAATTGTGGAAATACAAAGTTCTTCTTTTTTCAATCGAAAAGAAAGATTTGTCCAAACAGAATTAATACTGGTCTCCAATTATTTCTATAGCAGGTCTCGAAAATATAAATAAATTCTACTCCCCGCTAGACTAAATAACTTATTTCGTGATTGATTAGGTTAAAAATCTACTACTACGAATATATTCCTGGAGCCCTGCTTTATTGTATTAAAAATAAACAGCCATAAAATTTCTACCCTTGATAGCGATACCCACAATTGTTTCTTCGAGAGAGAGAGAGTCCCATACTTATTTTTTCTTGCAATGCTGTAGCATCGTTCAGTGCTCGTACGCTGGGCTTTTTTGTACACTCATCATCGTTTGTCACTCAACAAGATAATATTTTTTCTTCAAAATATTCATATATGATAAACGTCATATTAATCTTGTAATTGAATGGAAATGATTTCTTGAATAAAAGGCGCGATTCAAAAAGTAAAATTTACTTATAATTTATAGCGAAAAATTAGCTGTTCTAGATTAGTGGGCTAAGACAACAACAACATATTCACCAACTCTTAGAGAGCAACATAAAATCTGGCATGGGAGAGATGTTATTTTAATATATAAAGCTTTAGTAAAATTTAATTGGAAGATTCCTATTCTGAATTTTTATTGATAAAAATAGATAAAATGTATTAAAATAAACAATGATATTCGTTCTCGATTTTCAGAAAAATAAACGATATTAGTGGTCGCTTTTTAAGAAATATAAACGTTGAAAACTACCAAGCCTAATAAAATGCTTTAAAATAAACGTAGACATTCATCGCAGAAAAAAAGTAAATCTTAATAGGCTAATTATAAGAAAAATATACGTAAAATCTTACGATGCCTAGTCAAAATTTATTGCACCTTTTTTTTCACGTACAAAGCGATTATACGTTCATTTATTCGTCTTAGACACTCCGTTTCATTTAATTTACTGTTCTGTGTGTACACGATAGGAAATTAAACGTATTTTTGTTTTTGTAGTAGATTTTATTTACTTCATTTGCTACGGATATAGTTTTCCTTGAAAATAATTAACAAAACCGTGTATGAAATTTTCTATTCTCAAAATAATTTACTATATTCTTGTTAATTTTTTCCAAATTTTCAAGAATAAGTGGCATTGATGTGAAAATGTACGTTTAAAATTTCATCTTTCCGTCTTTTAAACCTTCGGAGGAATTAAAAAAAATAAAATTTTAAATGGAACTCGATCCGAACTTGTATATTTTTTAAAACACAAATTTAAAGAAAAACAAATTGCAGAAGTGCAGAAATCTAGCCCTCAAGTGCAAGCTCATTTACAGTTCCATTTCAATTTCAAATTGAGCAAGTGCGCAAACAGACTCCAAAGTGAATCTATAAGCGCAACTAGAAAAACGTGCTAAAAATATATATCGGACTTCATTTGTGCATCCCAGCAGCGTATTGAAATATATCCGTTTATCTTTAGTCTAATTATACCATTACATAACCTAACAAAGAATATAATAAATAGAAGAGGAGACTACGACGAGTAAAACTGTGAATTGAATTTTCGACACCGTTAAATTTCTTCAGATTCTGCAGAAGAAAACAAAATCATTGTTTTGTCACAATCGTCATCATGTCTCTTTTGCATTCATTATTTATGGACGTAACCATTTTTATATTTTAGACTTTCAATAAACTCAAGGCAAGAGGATTTATCACTCGATCAGAACTACAAGCCCTCAGTTTGCCTAAACAAGTTTGCTAACTTACTGAAACTAAAAATCGATATTTAAAATTTCATCGCTGTAATCCTGCGATGAAACATTAAAAAATTTGTCATTTTGTATAAAGTAAATATCATTTAGATAATACAGCTCTAAAGCATACCGTACCATAAAGAATGCCACTTTACTGGAAACAAAAAAGGTATATTTATATCTTAGATCTCTAGAGAGGAGCGGGCATGATATACGCTTCTTGCCCGCATCTTTTTTATGCTATTTCTCCGGGATCATTATGCACATCATTAGTGACATTTAAATATACGCATAATCAGCTTTTGCACTCCTTAAAATGTATTACTCTTTCTAAATAATAAACTTATGGAAGAGATTTAAACATAATTTTCTATCCATAAAATTTTAAATACTTCACCCAAAAATGCTTGCTAAGTAACTTGATAGATTTTCTGTCAATTTATAATCCCAAAATACTGAAATATATTATTCCTATTGGCATACACGCAGAATATAAGACGTTTGGTCGCAAAAACGAGATTGTAACTCGCTTTACGGCTTAGAATAAGTAAAAGGAAATCTTATGCAGTTGAAATAGGTAATCGCACTGTGGTTTCACACTCCTCCCAGCCGCCATCCCATCTCAAAAGCCTCGTAATCCGCTTCAATTTTCCTGTCGCCGCTTTAATAGCGTTTGGTGTGGAAACGGTTTGAGGATTCCACAAAGGCACACTCGTCGGCTTGAAAACCTTAAGAGGACCTCTTAACTCCTAAACATCCTAAAACCCTGTAAACTTAAAGCATGTGGAACACACGCACACACAAGGGTACCCCAATTACTCGAGAACTTCTCCTCTTTTCCCTTCGCCTACCCTCATGGCTCCTAATGCACTAAGACGTGATATAAGATCGAAAAAAAGAAGCGAATTAACTTGGTGTGGTCTGTAACTCACTCCGGCCGAGACCTCGGTACGTGACCCACCGTAATCGAGCGGACCAGAAGAAGGTATCCCCTTTCGTGTGTACTTTCACCGAGATGCGAAGGATGAGAGAGAGAGAGAGGATTGCTCAAACAGTACAACTGCTTAGTATTTTCCCAAGAAAAATCGCTAAAAACGCACTTCGACTGTTTTCTGAAATGGAAGAAATTCTGTCAAAACTTAGTAAAACTCATGAAAAAAGAGCTAGTTCCATCGCTTTCACTCCCTTCTCGATTTTATTTGTTCTAAACGAGATTTAAAAGCGTTAGAATGATCTTGTAAGCGAAGGATATGAACTTGCCAGCATAATATACAAGATTACTCAAAATGGCAAGCGTCGGATATTCAACAAATGGAGCATCTTAGATGCCTATATGTAATGCGATAAATGCTAATAATTCCTATGACAACGACAAATGCGGACAGTCGTATGCACCAGAAATAAAGTTGAGGACTCAATAAAATGCGCAGAGCGGAATTATTGTTGCAGTTTACCTACAAAAAATAGAATTTTCATGGCATTGGTCTGCTGTAAGAAAATACTTCATTGAAACTAACTATAAAATATATTAAGCACTCGACTAATTTATAATCTTTGTTAGTGAATTAAAGATACGACTCCGACCGTAAACAAAAAGGAGTTTAGCGTGAAGAACAGAGATCTAAATACGTATTTCATCAGTAGCTGCTTTCGAGTGGGGTGTGTCTGTTGGCGTTCGTGAGTTTAAACCGTCGTTCGTTGGTGAGAAAGTGAAAGTGGGCGGGAGAGGAGTGGGAGGGGAAACCGTTAAACTGTAAAAGGGGGAGTAAGGTACCGGTCCGCAATCGATATCAATAACGTTTTTTTGAATTGGATAATGAAAATTCTCTCATAGGCGTCTAATTTGTTTTCTTTGCGTATTGTTTTAACAGTGTAAGTTCTGGATGGTGATAGGGTGGTTGTTTTCTTGTAAATGGCGGCTACGCTCGAGTTGTTAATCCTGTTATGTGTAAAGTGTGCCTAGTTCTCTTCGAAGCGTGTTTCTATGTTACGTTTTGTCTGTCCTATATATATCCTATCACATGTTCCGCAGGAAATCTTGTAAATTCCGGATTTTTGCAAAGGCGACTCTGTGTCTTTGGAGTTGTGAAGAAGGTTGGCGAGTTTATTGTTGTTGACTTGTACAGTTTTAAAATCGTGATCGGAAAAAATACTACCGAGTTTATTGGTGACGCCGGGAGAGAAAGGTATTTTAATGTGTTTTGAACTTTTGCTATTATTATTTGTGAGTGTTGTGTGATTTTTGACATGGAGTTAGTGTTTGTGTTTTCGTAATATATTTTCCACTATATGACTGTCGTAACCGTCAAGTGTTGCGATGTTTTTTGTGTGTTCAAGTTCTTTACGAAAATCGGTTTTGGAAAGGGGGACATGCATGAGTCTATAATTGAGTGATACAATGCTAACTTATGTGCAATGTGATGGTGAGAATCATGTGGAATGTATTTGCCCGTATGTGTGGGTTTCCAATATATGTTAAACGTTAGCCTGTTGCCAATCTATTTAGTGCTTTTCGTCAATGCTGAAAAGCACTATTATCTTCATGATGGCCGTCCGTCATCAGGGAAGAATTGGCAGAACCGATTTCAGCCAAATTTGGTAAATAGAATTTTCAAATAAATTCTTGACTAAAATAACATATTTCAACCGGATGGATTAAGCAGGAGTGCCACAATTACAAAATTAAACTTTTCGGTAATAATAAATTTGGAAATAATTGGCAGAACCGATTTCAACAAAATTTAATATGAAGCCGTGCAACATTATATAAATATTTTTAGTGTACATATATAAATCAGGGCTTTCACAACAACCAAATATAATATTTATAATGTACTCATATATACAAAACGATAATAGCATATTTGGATCGGAGCAACTAAACAGAGGTGCCACACTTACAAATTAATCTTTCTGTTATTATGGATTTGGAAAGAATTGGAAGAACGATTTTCAACTAAATATTGTATTAAAGATTTGTACAACATACCATAATTAAATCACGATGTTTAAAGCGGAACTAAAGAGCAGGGCTACCCCAATATAAAGTGAAGTATTATTTATTTTACACGCATTTCTAGAGTAATGACCTCAAGGATAATCCAATGCGGTATATATATATGTAATCTTCATATAAATATATAAGCCAAATAGCATATTTCCACCGGGTTGACTAAACAGGGTTACCAGAATATCAAAGTTAGGGTTTTCTGTAACTATGAATTTCGAAGTTAGTGGCTGAACCGATTACAAAAATAAATTTCGTTTTTTAGGCGAGTATAGAATTGCAAAACGAAATGAAAATATGTAGAACGAATTTAAAAAGCAGGGCTACCACAATACTAAGAAAAATAGTTTTTGTAATATACATGTATTTGCGTAGAACTGTCTGCGCCGATATTTAGAAGAAACTAATGTGATTAAGAGCACTGCACAGGAAATGGACACTACGATTAAGTAAGATGAAAGCTAGGGGATTGCACTTCTAACTAGTTCGGAGGAATAAAGGACTGCACAATGAGGTGGAACTAAATCACAGATTTGATTAGAAAAGCACTGAACTGGGAAACTCTGAAAACCACTAAATAGGATTTGCCCCAGCACCGTCTACCCAGGGAAAAAGGAGCACTAAAAAGTGGAAAACACAACAATAAAAGCAGCACTAAAGCCTAAGAGAGAGAGAGAAAGGAGAAATTTTATGCACAGGAACCACTTGGAAATAAGGACTAGAAGGAGGGGATTAGACTTAAAACTAGAAACGTGGGGGGCAGTATAGGGAGAAGATGACAGGTGTTATGGGATGGGATGGCAGGTGTCACAGGAACAGGGATAGCTGGCATCACAGGAACAGGGAAGGCAGCATCAGAGGAACGGGGATGCCAGGCGTCACAGGAACAGGGATGGCAGGCAGAGGTAAATTGAAGGCGAAGGCCTTTATGCTTATGTAGCTGTAAATTTATTTTATCAATACATTTGTTCATCATAATAAACAAAAAACCTCTTCTTTAGTGATGTTCATTTTTTATGAGGATCCCTGAATATTAACTAATACCATAGCTATCACTATCATATCGTCCAGATGTTTGATAAATCTGATTTGACACAGGAATGACCCCGAAGAACTTTAAATTCCCTCACTCTTCTAATAACTCGCTCAACATGCACTCGCAGACTAACTATTCTCCTAGTTTCTATCACTTTTTCCTTGGACATTTTCTCTCCTGCTGACAAACTTGGAGGCCGCAGCAATTTACAGCCAAGGGCTTGTAGCATGTGGCAATCCTCTTGAAACCTCTATCAGCCAACACAGTTGCTCCCTGAGGAATCACATTCAAAAACCCGCTTCTTCGTACAATTTCTACATCAGAATTTCTGCCCCCATATCCATGTGAAACAAAATTAACCAACCCATCAGCAGTGCATGACTCCAAATGTTTAATTGTGTTGGTCTTCTTATACTAGAACCATGTTGCGCTCTGAAGGACAGGGTTGCTTGTTTATCAATTTCCACTTATAGGCCGTCAATAATACATTCAACTTGATGAAAATTGGCCTGGAATGCCCTGGAAAGCAATTCTTTTAACTTTCTTTTTGATGACCATACCAAAAATTGTTGGAAACAATGGGCAATTTTTCGTAGTGATTTTCTGAATGCCTTGCTAGCTTCAGATTTATTCAACCCGAACCTATCACCAATTTCTTTGAAAGGAGCATTGAGCCTAATTTTCATTAATGTGCATATAATTTTTATTTCATAGAACTTTGTCTCCTCTGACAGCAATTTAAGAATAAAGAAACATTCTTTAGGGATTCCTAAATACAGCCTGGGATTATTTATAATTATCTGTAAATTCCAATTAGTTTCCTAATTTTTTTAAATTAAATTTTCTACATGGGATAAATCACTTCCTACATTAAGTGCTGTTGAACTACAGCTTTCAACTTCCTCTTCTGTAAAATCACTACATGAGGGACTTGTTACAGGAACTGGACTTGATGGTGTTTGGAAATGTGGCAATTGCTCTCTGTTAACAATTTTAAAAGGAGAACAAGATGCATCAAGCTTAGGCACTTTTGTTTTAATGTTGCACTGAGACTTTCTGCTTCGAAACTTAAGGCGTGCTTGAATACCTATAGATACAAACCTGCTTGTTTGACTTGATGCTTCAATCACCAATTCCTTTGATGAAGCTAATTCACAAAGCATTTTAGCAGCTGCCATATATTCCATACAAACGCTGTCCTCATGAGTGTTATTTGTGGGATCAGAATCCTTTTTGGACAGTGAAAATTCTTTTGCCTCGGCCCTTGAAGATACTCCACATTCATCAGGATCACCACTGAAAGTTGCTCCTGAGAACACGTCTTGGTCAGCAGGTTTTGCTTTTAATAGAGATTTAACCACTCTATTACGGTCCAGATTTTCAGCAAAACATCGTTTATGTTGTTGAACAGCTTTTCTTTTTCTCTCTTGACACTGAAAGTTATGAGGAACAGCATACTTCTTCAGCATAAGGCTTTTCTCCATCAGCTTGAACTGCATAAGATTTTCAGCATCCCCCTCCAACTAAAATAGATAATAATACTTTTGTTTGTCAAGATGATACATCAACAATCAATAAATATCCATTATTTTCCGATAAAAGTTGTAAATTCTATATAACATCAAAATATATTCCCACCATAACGCATCTGAAGCATGGAAACAAAAACTTTAACGAAAACGCGCATATAGCTTTATAGTTGCATTCGAAGCCGAAGGTTATTTATCAAAACTTGGCCCTTCAAAATGACATGCTATCGTGGATATTATGGAAACAAATTTATTAAAATATTTAAATTACAGAACTAATTTAATATGTAACATTTGTAAAGATATTTTCTTAAAAACTTGATACTTAAATATATGCACTGCAAGAGAAATTATTTGCTTAATAAACCCATAGCCCAACGATTTCCGTAAGTTTGATCTTACGTATTTAGAATAAGTATATTACATTATGGAGGTTTTGTTAAATATATACGCTAATCTTTGAAACATAAAAATATAATTTACTCTTTCAACATCGTTCTCCAAAAATGCATCATATCAATTTAATGCCGACATAAGTCATAAACTAAAATACGAAGCAATAAAATGACGTACATATAACTAGTACTTAGATTAAAATGATCTTCGCAGACATGTGCAGTTGTACGTTCCGATATATAAGATGCGTATCTCTTCATGGCTTCCAACCACAATATTCTCCGCTTCTTATTTCTTCCCAAATAGTTCGGTAGCGTGAAGAACAATTTTCTCGTTGTATTTAAGCAGTGAGGTACCAGGCAATACTTATAACCCTTCTTAACTTCCATATTCTCCATTTTAGCTACGATATCAGGAAAAGCAACAGGACGAAGTATCAAAACCGCGTGCTTTCATTACGGTCGTAAGGCATGCGATGACGTCACGGACCCCTTACTACTCTCTCTCCAACCAGGATGCCGTTTTGCGGGATATTTAAAAGAGTTATTTTGAACTTTTTTTTGCATGAAGAAGACGATTTAACAAAAAAAATTTACAGGGAATAATTAAGTCGCTTACAAAGAATTTGAAAGAAATATAATTATATATTTTGAATACGAGCTTAGATATAAATCCTAAACACGGAAGTTTATTATTTATAAATTCAGGCCGCTGCGCAACAACGTACTTGTATTGTTTGGTATTTGGGCATGATTTTTATTATCTTTTAATAATTTCGTTTAAAATAATACTATCAATTTGTATTTATATTTCTTGTAATTACAATATAAATTCGCCTTTGGCAATATGATGAGAACAAAATATAGAAGAGAATAAAAGCATTCACTATAGATAACTTGTACTATCCATAAATTTTAATAAAATACGTGTTGTTTAATTTTTTGTGATAATAACTTTCTAAAAGTTTAAGTTGGCTTTAATGTAATTTATTACGCGAAAATTTTACTGTCTTAAGAATTAACTAAATATTTCATTTTTAATTAGAATCGATAGTAACTAATACCCATTGCTTCATTGGTTTGATCGCTTTATGTCATTTCATATAATACTATTTTTTACCCTTTGACAAAATTCTGATGATATTGCAAAAAACAAGAGGGCGAAATTGAGATAAATATGTTTATTATAACGTGGAATATAATACTTTATGGTTGGAAAAATTGGTGTTATAATCAAAATTTGTTTGTTGCATTTATCGTTTCATTGAAACTTATTTGGCGGCTGCGACGAAAGAGTTGTTTCCTCCGCGAAAGTCTTGCAATCTACGAACATTCGATGGCTCATAAACAGTGGGAAAAGAAGTTCCGCCGAATATCCAAGGCACTTTTCTGGAGGCAGCAGTGACGGATGTAAAAAGTGAGACCACCTTGAAGACGCTACTCGAAGAAAATAGAGGAATGGGCTGATTTGCGGGAATTATAAAAGCTTGTTGTTCAGACTAGCGGAACACAATTTAGGATCTAATGGGGATGATTTTCCCGATATTGACGCGAGAGATAATAGCGATGCCAACGAATGAAGATGATGAGTTCGCGATGTGGCGGAGAGGAACGCTAATAACAATCGATCGGTATACTCATGGAAGTGTCTTGCGTCTTCTTCTTCTGAGAAATTGCGTTTATCGGTTTCATTTCTGTTTGACGTTTCCCTCGTAGGCAAGCGGCGGCGTTTCTTTTGCCTGCAGTTTCGGACCCCTTGCCGACTGTCTCTATAAACACATTAAATCGCCTTCGTTCGCAAGAGTAATCTGAGAGGAGGAAAAATAAACAAGTGGAAGGTATGCCTATCCAAGTTTTCCTCTCAACTTCAAACTGTTCCCGGGAAGTTCGGATTAGGAGGCAGAAGGACGATACGAGGTGTGCCCTTTGAGGAGAATGTCTTATCGTCACGAAGTTTCAATCTGAAGTTTTTTACGGCGGATATTGCTTATCCCGAGGATTAAATTTTAAGCTTTCAATCGTTTCGTTGGCGGTAAATATTTTTAAAAATTCTAAACTTATTTTTATTTGCGAAGGTTTTAAAGATTCGAACTTTCCCGGAAAATCAAATCTCCAATGTTCCCCTTTGGATTTAAAGATAAAATTCATCTTGAGAGACAATCAGTTCGACAGTCTCAATCGCCACGAATATGAAAAATGAATTTAACCCTTCTCATCTCTCTAAATGGTCCAAAAAATGCCTTTCTGAGAACTGTCCTAGCCTATATTTTCTTTCGAGAACATAATTTTGAGTTCTGGATCCGCATTCGTTCATTTTATAATCCCAAATAACCACACATTTTGATGAGGATGGCAACATACTCTTCTATGCCAATTACAATCCTTGGGCGACTTAAGAGATTACTACGCTTTTATTCGTTTGAGTTACGGGGGAACGAGATATTCCTCGTAAAATACGAGATCCCAGGATGTGATGAAACATTCACGAAAATGTCTGCTTCACATTACGTCACATCTCTCCGAGAGACCAGTGCGGAGGCAAACCTTTTTGGTCGCTCATGGTAGATCATTTTGCAGTTGTCCCCTTAGCAGACCTCGCAATCGCCGCGTCGAGCTTTGTTTGGCGACCGGATGCAGTCGGCTTAGATGCGTCTCCTATGGGCCGTCGGGTTCTTTCGCTCCGTCTATCGCTGCCAATCTGAACGGCAAACTTCCAGAGAAACTTCTTTCCTCGTACGCAAGCCTTAATTTAACGGAAAATATTCGATCACAATCTGCCGATACGAAACTTTTATAACGAAACCCATTCTAGCTTTTTCAGCATGTACCTACTGTAACGGTTACTCTTTTACGAAGAGAAGAAAATTAGTTTGAGTGTTGCAAAAGTTATTTTTTAAATATTTTCAAGATCAACAAATAATTGAATTCATTGCCCTTTAAGTATACGAAGTAACTGAAAATAAACATTATTAAGGAGATCTAAATTTTATACCGCGCTGTGACCAAATTTATCTTTTAAAGATATTTAAATTTTTTTTTTCAATTAGTCCATGAAGAACTACAAGCAAAAAATCAAATGACAGTGTAACAAAGTATGACATAATGTGATGTTTCTTAAGCAGTCAAAATGGTACAGACTACAAACTTCATTGATGAGGAAGAACATGATATATTAGATGAAAGGTTTTAAAAAATTATTTTAACACCTTTTCAAACTGAAAAACTCCTTTTACATTGTGTTAGTACATCTAACAGCGACATTAATAATTTATATAAATATCCTTAAACTATCAAAAAATCTGACTTATATATATCCATGACATAATATATTCTGCTTTCACATAAGTATTTTAAATAATAACAAAACGTTCTTATTTTTGTATATTAAATACCTTTTTCATCTAAATTAACATCCGCAAACAGTGAATGAAATTTACAGATTACGGCTTGATTTCACAAGATCGCATTTCGAGAGCGACGAAGCGGATCTCCGTCAAATAAAATTTCCCTCTCCGCGCGTTTCTCGTGAAAGATTGTCGATAAAAATGCGTCAGCACGGAGTCCAAAAAATAAAACCGGATCTCTTTCGCTGTCCCCGACCTACGTCCATTCCTAAATGATTCACTGCTGTGCCACTACTTCTCCAGACGCTAAACTCGATTGTTCGACCCATTTATAGTGCTCATGGATAAAAGGATTTCCTCCTTTTTTATCCTCCGAGCGTCCTCCAATTTTTTGTCTTTGAATCACGGCGGAACTTTCCGCGCTGAAATGCTTCTTCCTTCCACGCTTCCCACCACCTCTTCCTTCCCTCCCCTCCCTCCCTCCTTTTCCACCCCTTCCTCTCGCTAACTCCCTCCATCCACCTTCCTTCCTCCCTTTTCCCCTCCGCCAGCCTCGCAACAGCGGTGCCACCATGTCGGCGGGTTTTGAGGCTGTATGTGTGTTTGTGTTGAGTTGGAAGCTAATACAGAGAGGTCTAGCGGTGACGCAGAAAAACACAAGAGGGAGGCGATGCGATTGAGGTAATTGCTTTGGAAAGGTACCCATTACCTTAACTAAGCGCTCTCTTAGTCCAAATCGTCATAAAACCCTTTCTCCCTATTACCCTTACCCTCGCCTCCTATCTCTCTCGCCTTCTCTTTCTCCCTACCTTCCTCCTTTCACGGCATAACTGCGTACCTTCTTTTAACCAACCGTCCCTAACATTTTTGCGCCGGCCAATTTGGCCCTCTCTCTCTCCCCGCATGGAGCAGTCGCAGAGAGAAATGAGATGGAGTGAGAGAAGAGATCATTTTTACGATCGGCCGGTATAATGTGCAGTCTGCCGAGGAAAGAAGTAGGTTGCCCCGTCTCCATATCCGGAAACAAATGGCGGTGTGTTAGTTTATGTTAACTGTCTTACCGACAACATCGTTACCAGCTCAAAGCAAAGATATTGGATATTCCAGGAGAGTTATTTTAGTTTTTCTTTTAAAAAATCCAGGATAAATACCCCGAAAATGTTTTTTGTTCGTCTTCGTTATTTGTTTAAAAATGAGGGAATGCTGAATACGTGCTATAGCGATTCTTTCTAGATACAGGTGGAAACGGATGACGATTATTTTGAGGCGAGCTCTGTAAATGAGACCGTTGAGCTCCAGCGAATCAAATATCCCTTTGAGGATCCAGAAAAAAAGACTGCCGTGGTTTTTGTTCCCCTCCACCCACAGATAAATCGCTTTGAGAGAAACCAAAGTTTTTATTATAGTGGAAGGAAATCACAGGGATGGTAACGGTGAGACAAGTTAATTAGATCAGTTGACTGTCTGAGCAACAAAAAGAGGGCAAAAATGAATCCGAAGAAAATATCGAACAAGTTGGCAAAGAATTAGTTTTTCCGTTTGATCGCCGAACTCCAGCCGGTTTTCTCTCTACGGAGGATTTGCGTATGTAGGAGCTTTGGGGAAGACAAGTGACTCACAGATCTGGGTTATGTCATCTTACCACAGGCATTCGACTTTATTACTTGACAACTATTTACACTAGATACTTTTTCTTGATAATTTCTCGATAATTAAACAGAATGTTTTTCTGGCAAAAGGTCTGTATCAGTTTAATGTGGACGAGTGACAGGAAAATACCTACTTTCACAGATAATGAGCTAGCTTAATGGAGTTTAAATTACTGCATTAATGGAAAAATAGTTTAAACTCAAAGAATAGGAACGTATATATACGCTAATAGCGGAATTCTGTGTTATCCTCTTGAATAACGTATACATTTATCCTGTGCGATCAAAAGAGAGCTGTTGAAAAATTTGGACAGTACTTCGGGAAATGTTAATAATAATTAGGTTAGATTCCAGTGAGTATACGCTGTATATAAAATAAATTAAATGCGTTAAAATTAATTTTATTATAAACCCAAAATTGTCTCGTCAAAATCGAGAAACTATATCAAAATGGGGTCGATTTTTTAAGCATCAAATATTCACAAATATAATGCAAACGAATATAATCGTGGGATACTTAATTCGTAATATTTGACTCATTTAGATTTTTCTTCGTAGAAATTAAAAATAAAACTTATGTAGTTAATAACGAAGTGCCTTTCGTTTCATGGTCAAAATCGAGAGTTAATTTTTGGAATAATTTTAGCTGCACTGTCACATTTTGCAAATTATAAGATTTTGCAAGAAATAAAATATTTTGTTGACTCTAATTACTTGTACAGGGAACTATCTAGCTCATCATATGGCTGAAAAATGCAAGAACAAGCACTTAAAAAATATTTGTCTCAGGTATCTCCAATAGCCACAATAGGATTATAAAAAACAAATGCTCATTTCGGCTGCAAACAGCCGTATTCAGAGGAAATTCACTAAAAGTAGATTCTAAATGAATTGGCCTCTAATTTCTGTAAAAATCTCTTTAAATGCTGTTTTCTTGCGGTTAGTGCTGCGGTTGGCCACTCCCTAACAGCTTTTAGCTCAAATGACGTGGCTCTTTTGCGCGCGACGCTGCCTCCGCAGCTGAGATGCGCCGCTTGGATGTAACCCTGCTGCGGAGTCCGTGGTATCCTTTATGACACCGTTGTCCCGAGTCAGTATTTAAAGTATATGCGACGCTGACGGGATTCTCCTCTTTAGTAACGAATGCTGCTTACGTGTAAATTGCAACATTAACCAGTGACATTAGGGATAGTGATCCCTCCCGTATCGATATATTTTTATCTTATTGTATTAAATAACACCTTGCATGTGGTATTAACTCTATATATGAATTGATATAGGAAGCCATTATTTATTTCACATTATCATGCCTATGAATTGAAAATTATCTGAAAGCTATAGGTTATGCTATGTGTTTTATGAAGTATTTTGACTCTGATTTACAAGATCTTAGGTTAGTAGATACTATTTAAATTCCAAATCTCGTGTCAAGTGATATTGAGATCTTTGCATTATTAAATGAATCATCTTTACAGTACTCATTGTTTAAAATGTTTATCTATTCATGTTATTAAAACTAACTGGGCAATTAAGTCTATAGAAACTTTTCTCATCACAAAAACGAGTATCAAACTAGATGAAATACGTCTCTTGCAGTTAATAGTAAGATATTTGTGAAAATCGTACAAAAGTGACTTTTGATGAATTCCATTCCCTCAATTTAATCCTAAATTGCTGTCGCGAAAGTTGAACTGCCGTATATTTAAATTAATTTCCGAAAAGAGTGGGTGAAAGTAGGATTTACAGGCGAAAGCAATCCAAAGGCTATTTTTTCCTTTAGCCTCAGAATTAAATCCAAAACTCGGGAAGCTCCGTAGAAACAGGGAAAAGGAAACAACGCGGAAGTCCCACTTTAATAAAAAGAAACATTTTTTAACAGACTTCCGAAAATAGAAGAGTTTAAATGCTACTGTTTGATACTTGGCCCAAGAGAGTCTTTTAAGAGGTTAAAATAGAGCTCTTTTTATTTGAGAGGGATTTGTGACGGTGTGCAGGAGAAATCAGTTTACGTGAAACAAATGTTGATAACCAAAGGAAAGATATTGGGTCAAGGACGCCTCCAACAAAACTAAATGGATATGTATAAGAGCATGCAACTTTATATGAATAAAACGACAACTCTTAGGAGATAATTTTAAGGTTTTTGTCTAAATAATTGTAACATTCGCAGCATCATATGTAAAAATCATACCGAATAAAACTTATTCAAATTAAATTAAATTCTACCGCATTCTCAAATATTCATTTTTTATAAAGGGCTAAATCATTAATATAGCATTTACAATAAATTGAGAGATTTTAAGTTTCTTCATATGGATTGCCATGCCATAGCGTCATCTTAATTTAAGGATAGTAGAAATGAACTCATAGCTAATTCGAATTATTTATTCACAAACTAATATAACTAATATTACTACTATCAAATTGCTAATGTACTGTTTATTACCCTGATCAAAAATAAGACATTAATTACATAAAAATGTTCAGTTGGAGATGAAATTTTACGAAATACTAATAGATTTGGCCATTTGTATGATAAACATTTCTTGTACTTTATATACGGATTGTATTTTTAAGCCATTTAAACTACAAGAATAATTC
The DNA here is from genome assembly GCA_028673005.1 of Tanypteryx hageni. NCBI lineage: Eukaryota > Metazoa > Arthropoda > Insecta > Odonata > Petaluridae > Tanypteryx > Tanypteryx hageni. The sequence goes on from CM054112.1 coordinate 11,488,630, forward strand.
GTTCTGGAACAGCTGATTATTTCCTTACCTCTCTTTCCAGTAAATGCCTCCTCACATTCTATCTCTCCCCACTGATTAATGCCTCAGCCGTCTGGCGCACTGGCGTCGGCCGTTTGCAGCCTATGTGCGTCATGATTAGGAATTTCTCTTCTGGAAATTGTTCATCGCTATGCTCGTTTTCATGGAAAATGAAAAGACGCAGAATTGTAACTTCCAAGTAATAAACATTGGGCGCAATTTTCTTTTTAATTTCATGTCTTTTTAGACGTATATATCAGGCACCTCGTGTCACTGATGCGAAATTGGATCATTTCATAACATGTTAAGTTATTGAGAAATTTTGCAATTGTGTCAATGTAATCCATTGATATACTATGTAAAGTCTAGATAAGCTGGAGCTATGATATTATTTGGGAAGTGTATCATTGCGCTTCAACTTGTGAGTTTTTTAATTTATTGCTGTAAATGGCTATGAATTATGTTCTGCTAGTTTACCATCCGTAAATTTAACTTGGCGTTTATTGTGGTGACATATTGATAAATTTTCACAAAATTGTGTATTATCGGGAATGTTAAAAATTCACATTTTCATAGTTCACTCTTAAGAAATGAAACACTGTTGCAGGGTTTCATTTCACGAGTAATATGAGTTTTTCACAGAATTATGCTCGTAAAATGCATCTTATCGGAACATGAGCGAATGCATCATTTAATGATCTTACTCGTACATTTCATTAAATGACTCGGTCTGAGTAAATCACTGTAAATTTTCTTAAAAAAGAAATTTAACGATCCACTCGCCCCTTCCCATCGCTCCTGTTAATTTGCTCTGCCTTAATTAGTTACGATCCAGCAAAGTATCGAAAATTCTTGTCTCAATGATTAATAACAATCTCGTTAATATTACAGCTAAATAATTGCAAAATGATTTGTTTAACAATCGGGAACATTCCTTAAATTCGAAATTAACTGCATTTGTGACGTGCTTTATGTGGCTTCTCCGCAAATAAAACCGATTACTTTCGGCTTTTTATTAATTCTTAATTAATTAATAATTATAATGGAGATAAAACAGAAAAAACAGGTATGCTTTTTAACAACAAACCAGTCGCTTTCAACGGTGGTCCATAAATATTCTAGTCTAACGAACTAATATTTCTATAGTGACTACCACTGATAATGGGTTCTTTGCAGCTAAAATACAAATTTATTTTTTCAAGCAATTTTTTTATCATTCGAGTTTCATTCATCCATCCTCAGATTCTAGATATGAGTTGACATAAATATAATTATTTTGTTTTAAATATCTATTAAATCTATTTTATCTGATAACTTGCTATAAAATCCATCTCACTAAGTATGACTAAGTTATTGATGATTTAAACGTAGCTAAGGAAGTTGTTAGATAACGGCGGCTTTTCGTAAAAATTATTTTTTCGTTTTGTGTAAAATTCGTAAAAAATTGAATATAACGGGTCTTCAATTATAACGCAGATCCTGCGTAAGTATTTACATTTCGGATAGAGATCGGTAGGAGCAAAAAACGCGGCTGTGAAATTAGAATCGACAAAGTATGATTTGTTCTTTGATTACTCGGTGACATTTTCGAGAAAAATTCCATTCGGTTGCTATAAAAAAACCTAGTGAGTTATGAGGTCGATGCTATCAAGTTCAAATATTGAAGAATCTACGAGTTGAGAAAAATGTCGAAGTTTTTCGAAAAAAGAGAAGATCGGAATTATCTTTATGGCGCCGTCGGTGCCAGTGAATAAGTGTGGAAAAGGTTCTGAAGTGTATTCATACAAGCTCACGCCATTAAATGACTCTCGTAAAAGGATGATGAATACAGTACGTGCGCAATAGATTTTTTCGTCGGCATTTTTTACCGCGTTTCTGCACAGCCATAAATTCTTTCTCATCGCGTTCTTTTTTCACATTTACGGCATCTTTTCCGAGCTATATTTTCAATTTTATTCTTTACTTCTTCCAGTCTCTAGATAACGAGCTTAGAACCTTGAACGGACTGTTTTCCATTGCGGTAGGTGAGTGATGAATCATTAAAGTCTTTTTGAACTGAATAGCATAAAAATTAATGAGTGCGAAATAATCCCGGTAGAAATATTCTCCATTCGATATTTGCTCATATTAAAGGATCTTGCGTCGAAAATGGCTCAGAGGTATAATGAGATTAACGTACAACTAATCAATCGAACATGAAATCTCTTTTGAAGATAATATCATTTAAAAGATACATAATTATCAGCCTGAAACAAATTCAATGTTTAATTTTAATTTCATACCTGCGTATCGGTATTTTTCATATTATAGAGTGGAAATTTCCATTGAAAATTATAAATATTATAAAAATCAACTGGAGAGAGATAATACACTATCTCTCATAAAGGGGTATCATAGCGTCCGTTGAAGCAAAGAAAGTATTGCGAAAAATTTGTGGAGTAAATTGTCATTTCTCTGAACCTTCGATTAATTTCGGCGAAAGCAGCGAAGTGATACTCTCTGTCATTCTGCTTTCTCCGCGTCCTCGGATGACTGAGATCCCGCAGACGGCGTCATGATCTCATACTTGGAAATGGTATCGGGAAATACATGGAGCTGTATCTCAGCTCGAGACCCTACTCTTCAAACGAAGTGGCGTGATAGAGAGGGATCGAGAAGAGGAGAAGGGAATTATGGGTAGGAATGGGAAATAGTGGGAGAGAGAGGTAAGATGAAGGGGTTTTCTCCTGGAGAAGTTCTTTCGCAAGTGTTTGGACAGGGGACTAAGAAGATGGAGGTGGCGCCATGGAGGAAGCCTCACGGTCCCTCTATCCCAACCCCCTCCCTCCACCACCCACCACTCCTCTCCACCCCCGCTCCATACTTTATCTTCCTGCGCTCCCCGAGAGAGGTCTCTCAAGTACATTTCATCTCTGCACCAGTCCTTATCCCTACCTCTCCCCCTTTCCCTCTCTTCATTCCCCCCTCCCTCCCGATGTCCTCGCCCTGTTTTTCCCTTTCCCTTCTTCCCTATTCCTTCCCCCTCTTGTACTCACCCAGTTCTCTTTTCCTATTTTACTCGTAACTTGACTACCTTTATATTTTATGGCCTATCGCTACAATTCCACCATATTATTTTTCGATTTTTTTATGTACGCACTTTCCTCATTTAAAAGTAAAATATTGTACTATATAAAGTAAAACCTGCAAGAAGCAGAATCTGTTTTAGTCAGAAAACTGTCGTAGCCAGAAATTTATAAAAAATGATTTCTCCTGATATTATTTTTCGTATGAATCCCTCTAAAAGGCAGAATCTGCGAGAGCGGGCGGAAACAATTTTTTATTGGAATTAGGCGTGTTTTAATATATTTATAACATTTAAAAAGTGGAAAGAATAAGTCTTTCTCTTATAAGATCCATGAATCACTCACACACATCTCGATTGTTATATATTATCAATGGAATTCAACATTTTTGGTCTCATATGGCGTTCATTATAGTGCGGTCAAATGTGCGTTTGAAAGAGCTTTAAAAACTTTTTGTTTTCGATATAGTTAATGGATGCTTAACCAAAAATTTATTAGTGAAGAATTTGCAAATATACAATACTTTATTGGAGATCTGATACAGTTGAGGGGATAAACTTAAGTGCAAAAGAGAAATAGATTAAATAGATATAAGTCGAGTCTGACTCTGAGTTTGATTCTGCTTAAAAGAGAAATAGATTAAATTTAGGCAATGGATGCGTCTTCTCGGTCGGTATATACAGTATATTTCTAATTGTTAATCTTTAGGCTCTTCTAAATTTTGAAATTTTAATCTTTTCAATCAATTCGAGAGCTTTGCAAAATCAGACACTACTTTGGAAAATGTATTCGTCATTATCACAAAAAATTCTCTGTATCTCTCACCTACGAAATACAGAGTATTTTTTCTGTGATCATAATTCGAAAGTTTTTCTGCTTCAATGAAATGCTTATAAATCCATTCATGAATTACTTGAGGCGATAATTGTACGTATGCATACTTATATTTTACGAGTTTTTGAAAAGTATTTAGTGATAATTTAAAACTGAATCATATTTTTCACCTGCAATAGGCGGATAACCTGTCAAAATCTGAAATACAATTCGGCCCCTTGAGGCTTCGATTTTTATTGCGTACACACTCATACATATACATGTATAAATATAAAGACGAGTAAAAGTGGAAAACCAAAGGTTTAGGGCCCTATAATTTTGAAGAACAATAACGAAACGTATTTTAATTGTATATGGCAAAGCTCATAAGATACGGGCCCTTCATAAAAATTAGTCAATATTAGTATCCGAATGATCAACTTGCCTGGCTAAGTATATTAAATATATGTGTATGTGCACCTAAGTGTTTTGTCTATATTTACCGTGTGTAAACGAGTGTGAGACCGTTTCAGAGTTATTACAATGAACTGATAGCAAGTCCATTTTTAAAATAAATCATTGACCAGGTTTTAGGTCACAGTTGGTCAAATTGAAGAATTGTAAGTTTTACACCACCGGGATTATTAAACAAATAGGGCAGAACTTCACAGTTCTAGAAGCAGCATTCTTTATATTTGACATGATCCTCATCATAAGATCTGAAGAAATACGCTTCATTTTGTTTTTAGAGTTCATCTTCATTTCACTAAATTTGTAACTGCATTCAAGTCTATTTTATTCCTTCAACAAACTAAATCTCCATTCCCTTATCATTGTTTACGTGAAAAATCCTCAAATAAATCAATTATCAAACTTCTATCCTGTAAAATTTCTCCATCGTATAATGATAACCATAAATCGATTGGGGCCATCCTTACTCCATATATTCCTTAAAACACCTTAACATATCAATTCAATCATTATTTATGTGTCGGGAAATCATGCACTCAAATAGGCAAAGCTTTGTTACGATGCTGTATTGCATGTGAATCGCATTCTCGGTAAAATAAACTTGCCACATTGTAAAATGTTGGTATCCTTATTTCATCGGTCGTCTTGTTAGCGTTATAAATTGGCTGTACGTATAGAAAATGTGAATACGTGTAAAATGAAGAAATAGAAAATATCCATTCAAAGGATATACTATCGTGACTAACATGGTTCCTGTTGTCATATGCGTGTTCTTCTCCACCATACTAATCTTCTAAACAGCGTATGCCTTAAATAACGATTGTGTCATTGATATCAACGCGATAGACAATTGCCGCCTTTGCTTTTCTATCCTCGTCATGAAGAGCGCCACGCTCCCGGATAAACACGCATGGAAGGAAAAGTAAACACGCAGTTTTATCGACACTCCCTTTCTCATCCTGTTCCCTGATATCCTTTTCTTCCTTTATGCTTAATCCGTATTCAAGGCTAATCCTTTCTCTTTGCCTTTTTTTCTTTGCGAGCGTAATTGTCATCCATTTATTCCCATGTCTTTACTCCTGCTTTGAGTTTTTCTTCTTTATTCTCTTCCTTATCTTCTGTGTAGCTAATTAATTGTAAGGCTTATGTTTGTTTCAAGGACTGAAAATTTTAAGGACAACGCTTGTTTAAAAAATATTTACAGAATCTCTCATCTACTCTCTCTTTCTCTGTCTCTCTCGCTGTTTTTGCTGCCAGGAACGTGAAACCCTCTGTATTTTAATCTTTATAGAGGTTTTTTCCATTTTTGTTTGAGAATGTTTTTCTTCTATTTGCCCACTTAAAAAACAATTTCTCATACGTTGTCACTGCTTTCGTTTCATAAAACTGCCTAGGTTTTTTAGCATTTTGTTGATAAATACCTTTGTAACATGTAAATTTCATGCAATTCCTTCTTTATTAGAAATTACAACTGAGATAAGTGTTTTCGTTTATATCTCTCTTAAATAAGTAAAGATGGAGACTACGGCGAAATTGATGTTAAATAGAAATTAACTCCTTAACCGTAAAATTTATCTCTCTCTGTCATGGAAAACATTAAGTAAACGGTAACGATAGTTAATTTATCATTCAAATTTGAAAACGTCTCGGATTTTCTTAAAACTAAAATTACTTCTCATCTCCCAATAGTATCAAAAAATCAGTTGAAAATTTTATTATGTGTATATTTGCTTCAATTGATTTTTGCTCTCTTCTTCACTGAGGCGTTTAAAGACTTGATTTGAATTTTGCAAAGTGACGAAATCATTCCAAGATGCTTACTAATTAATTTTAATTGTTTTATACATTATTTTAGATCAATTTAATTTAATGTTGAATTAGATCAAGTGGCCATAGCCATCTAATTATAAAATATTTCATTGATTACTTTGGATGCATATTTGATTGTTTATGCCGTCGCTGAACTTGGGAATTGACACTTCGATATGCACGTTTAATGATTGTATAAGGCTAAAACACAGCAAATTATAAACTATAGCATGAATAATCTTTTTATAAATTAGTTTATATAGTGAAGATAAAACGATATAATATACTGCATCGAACATCATATTGTAATGCTATATGTTACATAAGCCTATTTTTACCACTAACAATATAGAAACGTTTCATTTCATCTTGCTACTTCCTACTGTTATTTAACATTTTAATCTTAATATTATAAGCAATTAACAATGTTCCTTAAAGATGAATTCACAATTATTTTTAGAAGTATTTATTGTTTTGAATTTCATCCATGAAATTTATACCGTAGCAGTTTTTCTACATTTACTCAATAATTATATTATGATTTAAATGCAAGAATAATGAAAATTCGCGGAAATATATTTGCCAGATAAAGTGAAACGATTCCAATTTACAGAATTTTACATCTGATAGGAACCCGGATCGTGAATACTTGAAATAAACTACAGCTATTTTAACAGTTAAAGATTTTTAGTAATATAAGTTGCTACCAATAACATTAACGGATCGGCTTCTAATGGAAACTTTTACGATACTGGAAAATAATAATTTAAGAAAAAATTACCTAAGTGCATGTCAACTATCCCTGGTGTAACTTTATAATAATCCCAAATTTAGATATAACGACTAGTTATTTTCCACTATAGGTTAAATGTAATTTCACAACCTAGGTTTTGACGCTTAGCTTAGTTGAAAATTACGTTTCGTCATTTCTTAATAATTAAACTCGTTCATTCGTATGTTAACTCAATTTTTAAATCCTCTGTCTATGTAGTTGTGATTGCAAGTCTTAGTTCAAATATAAATATTAGAAATTTATGCATTTAACTACATTTCTGTATTAATTCGTTATAAATCCATTGGATAGTCTGAATTGGCAATTTTCAAAACTTATAGAATGAATAATTATTTTGAAAGCAGTAAAATATTTCTTGCAGGAAATACAACTCTGAAATTAATATTATTTGCTTGAGTCTAATTTACGGAATATTTGTTCTATACAGATAAAAACGTTACTATGTTTTCATTAAATTGGTTTTTAAACCGAGTTTTATCATTAGGTTCACTTTAAATGAGAAACTATTTTAAAGCGGCCATTTCCATTCTGTCTGTTTCAAAATACGCCCCACGAGCAAGAGAGAGAGAGAACGAGAAATCCCTCGATCTCAACTCGCGAAGAATCTCTCTCTCTTTCACATTCTCCCGCAAAACTTTCTCCTTTTACAATTTCCCCTCGCTTGCACCTGACATGGGGTCGCATCTGAGGTTAATAAATCCCATTCATAAAAAGACGGGATTTCCCCGCTGACCTTTACCCCAGTTGCTGGCATCGTCGTCCTCGGCGTCTTTCAAGGACGCTTTTGCCCTCTTCATACGCCTGCCCCTGACTCCCTTCGCCTCGCAAGGCACAACAATCCAAGCGGCTGACTTTGCTTTTTAATGAAATATTTTTTCATTGCGCGTATTATTTCTCTCTTTATTAAAAAATAGGCGAGAGAAGATTTTCTCATGATTTGGAGAGAAAGAAGAGTATGATTCTTTTCTTTCCAAATTGACCTCCCAATCTGCTCCAGACCCTCGTTTATGTACATGCCCTCTCCTCCTTCACTTCGCTGCCCCTCTTCTTTTCCGTCTCCATGTATCAAGGGCGCCCCGAACTTTTGCCCCTAGCCCTTTCGGTCCTTTTGGGGCGAACCTCACTTAAGGGTGAAAGCAGAAGGATATCCTTGGATGTGACAGCTGCCGCTTCGAATAGCTTCCAGACCACCGCCTCCTAAACAGCGGCGAGTCCCTAACCAAGCGACTCACCTCCCCCATCTCACTCCCTCTCTCCTATCTCCCCCTCTCCCTCACTCCCCTCTCCATTACCACTCTCTCTCCTTTCCTGTTGCTTGCCGTGGATATTCGATCGGAGCAGAGAAGGGATTCTTCCGGGAGTGCCACAGAACGCAGGAGAATATATATATAGAGAGATGGAAGAGAGGAAGAGAGAGAGAGGCAAAATAAAGAACGGGAAATATATGCATGTAGGGGAGAAGGTGAGAAAAGATGAAAGTTGAGACGAGTTAATTCTCAGCAAAAAAATAGAAAGTAGCTTTAATAATTGTTAAATGTTGAGTTTTGTCGGTGTGAGACAAAATTCGTGCCAAGCGAAATTATTTAGTTATATAGAAGAATGATATGCACTCTAAACTGAAGGGTCTCATGTTTTCATTCTCAACGTATTATTGATAATGGACATAACGCCCACAAATCTTAATGCGGCTCATTGAAACACTTATTTTACTAATGGATAACATTGCGAGTCAAAATCCGTAGCAATGATCTAATGTTTATTTTTCCTCTAAAAATGCTGTTTTTGGTTCCTTGTACTAAAACCTTGAGAAATGTTAGCTACGGTAGATTTAAAATCCATTATTCTAAAATAGTTGTACGAATTATAAATTTTACTCTCAAGCGAGCATTGGATGTGGCGAGAGTATGTAAATATAAATGAGATTTAAATCGCAACCTTTTTTCACTTTATTAAATGAATTTTATTTCCATTAAACCACAGTCCTGATAGAATACAATGTGTTTAAACGAAACTAATGAAATTGCGAAAAAATTAGTGAAGAAATAAATGTCAACACTTTTGTCGGCTCATCCTTCATAACAACCAATAAAATTCTGCAAAATTATTCGGAAGCGAACCTATTTATAAATTCCCAGCTTATCATATGTGAAATTATTGGACGAGACCGAGCCTTGGTGAAATTCCAGAATATGGATATAACACGGCGTTTTTTAAATAAAATAAAATAAATTAGAACAGCGCACAGTTTTAACAACACTTCGATTCATTCCATATAGCACTATATAACAACGACCAGTGAAGATGATGATGGCGATTATTCATTTCCAATTTTTAATTTTAATTTTTGATTACTCCATACGTAGCAGAAAGGAAAGTATTGTTTTCACAAAAAAATTGAATTCATGATTTCAATGGAAATACACGTTTTTAAGTCCACTAAACATGTTTTGACTATTTTCTCGATGTCTTTGTACGTGACAGGAATTTTGTGATCACTATAACTCAGAAATTATTAATCAGATCAACGTGAAATTGTAATATTGTTAAATAATCGTAAAATTGTTAAATATAAACATTTAACATTGTTATTAAAAAAGCAATAGATGATTAGTGTTAGGTAAAAATCGGTCAACCAAAAGTGGGTGTTTACTCTTAATCAATGTAAAAAAGTACTGGAATAAAAGTAGTAGGAAATTTATTTTTCTACAATCTATGTTCGAAATATTTTTCCATATAAAGTATTGTTTAAAGAATTATATACTTATCAAAAGCGATATTTTTAGCTGCCACCACCACATCAACTGGAAGCGACATTTGTAAACATTATTGTTAACGCTTAGTTACGTCTTAGTAACGCTCCTTTTATTTTCTTAATTGTTGGAGATTTGTGGCTATAGCCAATATCAGTAGGCTACGGTATGAGTTTATTTCTGTTCTTTATAAAGTCTTTGAAATTTTCTCCCAATTCCTTAAAATATTCAGTATCACTTAACCTATTTTGATGTTTAAAAATATTACAGGCATGGAGAAGGTCATGCGGTGTACACATCGGAGTTTTGCTGTTTATTTTAATTGTTGCTTTTAATTTTAACAACGCCATATTATATCCAAATTTTGTGTTTCACCTCTCTCCTATTCAGCGACAGAAAAAAGTCGCAATTTCTGGCTTTTGGTATCCATGTGTCACTCGTGTGTTTGGTCCATGTGTAGAAGAGGGACGACCGAGTGTTTGTCACTCCGAATGGAGATATTGCGAAATGGACTGTGCCACTTATCCCGTGATGCTTGCAGCTAAGTTCAGTTTCGCAGAACGACCACCAGATAGAGAGAGTGTCGCCGTTCGATGATTGTTTTAGTGTCAGCTTCTGTTGAGTGTTTGTCTGAGGCCGAATGCAAAAGAGGTCGCAGATTTGGCGCTCGGGTCCGCAGCCTCATTTACCACCTCACCAACGTGACTGGAAATCAACTGGCTTGAACTGCAACGTGTTTATCCACGGTTTAGCACGTAGGGGATGGGGACAGGAATTCGATGTTTATTTGTTTATGCTAAATCTAATAGAATCCCCTGAACGGGAGTCCAATAAAAATATATTCCTTCCACAACATATAAACTAAAATAGAATAAAAACTGCTGAATTCTAAGGTTTTTATAAAATTTAGCTAGTGACGCTGAAGCTAACAACAAATTTCTTTAAATCTTGTAATTTATTCAGCAACTTTATTTATCGATTCATAAATGCAAAAAATAAATAATTGTCAATGTTTTCTTAATTGAAGGCCAAACTAGCTTCACATATTTAAAAATTTTCATTTCTTCGCCATATGAGAGTAGTATTACATACGGAGATAAAGAATTTATTATAAAAACGAAACCGTCCATATAAAAGGGGTTAAAGGGTTAATGTAAATTTCCTTATTGTATTTATATTTACAACACACGTTGGCATCTCTTGGTTAATATTTGGGTATCATGCACCTATCTATGGATTTTGTATTTAAATGGAATTCTCACATTTTTTAAGCTTGATATCGGGATTATATTTTCGTGGAAACCATCTTGGACGCGTTCAACGAGAGCGCCGTGAAGTTAGGCAATCTTTGTGGCTGTGCAGTATCTCTGACTGCAAAAGCACAAACCTGCAGGCTTTACATTAAACCTTCGTGCCCTCCCTTTTGATATCTTTGGGTAATGATGTTATAAAAGCTCCGTGGTTGCATTTGTAGAATTCCTTTGATCTATGGCACCATCACACTAATGCCCTAAATCACTGATTTAAAGAAACCGTTCAAAATTTAAAGTGTACAAATAATTATCCAATCTTTCCATTGAATGTCCTAATGGAAGTTATATCTCAACATTTATCTTTCGACCGCTTGAAAAAAGACGATTTATCTCTGGCGCGAGTATTAGCACACATAAGTTTTATTCCTCTGAATCGTTTTAATAATAAAATTAATTTTCTTGAATGCTTTAGCATCATTATCTTTTTCACAGAAAATACTTGTATTAAAATGCTGAGCACGGATTTTACCAAACGCAAAAAAACAGCATTACTACTTTCCTAGAATCCCATTTTAGAAAAGTCATTATCTTTGTTGGTTAAGAAATTAAAATATCTTTTACATACACGCGTGTATATTTTGTATCGACCCCTCGTTTGCATCAGATATGTTCTGAAAGACATCTGATAATCATAAAATCACAAAATCATAAGAGGAATGGAATCGATTCCCGTACTCAAGAGCATGAACAAAATCTTTTATGCATCAAATCTAACCGTATAGAAATGTTTTAATGATAGTAACAAGTAAATTACAATAAATTACGTGACAGTATATATATGTATATATATATATATATATATATATATATATATATATATATATATATATATATATATATTGTGTTCGTAAGTTTTACGTGTCTCTTCGACGCCCCCAGCAGCCTGTCAACTTGGTCCCCAACTTGGTGTCCGCTGGGCTTCCCTCAACACCTTGTTGCCACCCTCATCACCACCTTTTCATTTCCTTAAGTTAATATATATATATATATATATATATATATATATATATATATATATATGTTTGTGTATGTATATAATGAGATTATGACTGAAATAAGTTAGATATTTTGGCAGGAAAGTACGAGAGAACATTGATTAGTTTTAAGAGCCTTGGATCGTAGTGGGTAAATGATGTTAGCGTTTGTGTTATTTATTGCGCTTCGCAACTCCAGTTTCGCTTATCTTTGATCATGAATTTTTCGTTGTAATATTAAACCATAACCTGAATAGCTTTGCATTCTTCATGAATTAAATTGCAAATTTTTCTAAATTCAAACTTAGGGTAGAAGAATTCCTGCTCCGTTCAAATTTAGTATTTGTAGATTGGGTGATAAGCAATAAAATCTGCTCCTTACTAACTTAGGAAGTTTCTTGATGTTTATTTGCTGTAAATGGTGATTTTGGTAAATTTTAAGCCACAGTAAAGGGAAATAAGATGCCGGACGATAAAATTTGCCGCAAAATTACCAGAGAGTTATGGACAATAAGGAAACTCGCCAACGGAGTTCTCAGTATATTACTTGCTCTACCACTGAAATGAGAATGGAAGCATCCATGTCAAATAATTGGATTTGAACAGAAATTATCCATTAAATACATGAAGTAAATCATTTTGGCTAAAGGAGTATTTCACCTTTATTAATCTTAGCCAAAGTTATTGAGCTACTATCAATTATTTTAAACCTGATTAATACTACGAATAAAGAAGCAGATTTTAAGAGATATTAGTGGTTTTTGCTTGTTTCACGGTACAATTTGTTAATATTGCATCATAAAAAACTCCTTTTATTAAATTTTGTCTATGATTTGCTTTATTTCATGATGATATTTTATATCTCAGCTAGTTAATACGCGTTGTTAAATTGACGCAATGCCTAATACTTCATAGGTATCAATATTGGAACCGATTTCCAGTTCCACAATTCGTTGTTCTGGAAACTCTCGAAGCAATTTTTTAGCTCTGTCCGGGATACACTTAATAGCATCGAACAAAACGTCGCTCCAATTCACTGTCGATACGCTAGTGCTTCACTCAGGAACAATTCGTGAACGATATCTCGCTCTTAAAATCGCCGAGGGTACTTTTGTCCTGGTTCATGATACCAAACCTGACATTTTTGTCGCACGTACAAATGCGCATCAAAATTATTTCTCACAAAACGCTGGAATAGATTAGTCGGATGAGCAAATCATCCCCCTAATGGCTGGAGCGCATATCTCGTCGGCCCACATTTCATGGGAGATGCTTCAACCGAGGTTTCCAAGAGATTTCAGAGAGAGAGAGTGTCTTTGTGGAGAACGCTAGGATCGCTTTGGTAGTGGGGCGGAAGTGCAAGAGAAATTCATCCCTTTCCAGCACGATTCTCTCGCTCTCCTTTCCTTCTTTTGTAGAGATTTCCTCCGCGCGCAGCGAGTACTTCGGAATATTTAGGATTGCACCGAGTGGAAAAATAAACATTAATGAAAGAAACCACTTCTCAAAATTAGGACTGCGAGAAATGAGAGGTGGAAATGACGACTATGTGCACGCATTTTGTCCAGACTAATGGATATTCTCCCTGCGGTGACGCGCACTATAAGGTATCTCAAAAAATTTCACCGTTTGCTATAAAAATTAATTCTAGGTAAATATCATAAATGACGTATTCGGTGACAATGATAATTACACCTAAAAAGCAAAGAGAGTCAACGTTTAATTTTCAGTTGTTCCACTGTCGTACAACTGTCTTATTGGTTACAGCAAATATTGATAAAACTATATCGATGCCACAGAAGTATATCTCTAGAAACATAGTAATTGTTTGTATTGTATGAAAAATGCGCAAGTAATATAAGGAATTGTAATACGTTTTAAATTCTAATTTTCCAAATGCATTTGGCAAATAAAGAAAATTACGGACAACACTTCTGAAACATGTTGTATATTGACATGAAAGGAATTAAATATCCCAGGGTAACAATTGCCTTGGGTAAAACAATGACAAAGCTAATAGCTATGAAGTGTGTCAAGAGAAGTAGAGGTATGAAAGAGAAAGGCTTCGGGCCATTCTTCTACACATTCCAACACGCGTGTGTGACCTTCACACGCGTTCCAAAGGAAAGGGAGATGCGCAAGGAGAGCAAAGGATTACAAAGGTCTAGATGAAGATGGTGGAAGTGAAAAACGTTAAAAATGCAAACATCGAAACGCATGGTTGTATGTGTATGTACAAAAACACACCCACACACACGTACTTGATTTATATGGTGGGGTAGGAAAGGGGCTGAATTTAAAAACGTCGCTGTATTCTCCCTTCGTGGAGTCTGGCAAAATTCACACTTTTAATTTACTAATATGTCGCTCACTTTGAAACCATCCGGCATAGCGGCACGTGTAGCTCCATCCTCAATCTTTGCTGCACCGATTATAAATTGCATCGGGTTCTCTACGCTTTTGTGTCCTCCGCAATGATCTTCATTTCTTGGCAACTCTCTTATCGAGCTAATGCATCAGTTGAAGTGTCTTCATATTCCTATTTTGAATTCATGTTTTCCTCCAATTTTATCAATCTTGCAGTTTCTTGTAGGAAAAGCTCCTGTCTATATCAAACTCCCTTTCTCTTATATTTTGAACCATCACTTAATTATTTTTCTATATTTTATCACCACCACTTTTTCTTTTCCTATTTTTTAAGCTTTCCCAGCATTTCATGACGTTTTTTCGTATCTTTCCTGTTGCCGATCAACGCAATTTCTTTCCTCCTCACTTTATTTATTTACCTGTAGTTAAAAGTTTGTGTCAATCAAATTCAATAACAGTTTTTATAGTCGAGTCGACCTTACCTCTCTTTTTCATTCGATAACGCACTCATCTTTGCTTATCTTGCGTTCTTGAAGGAGAGCCTAATTCTATCCTTCAAGTTTCGCCTTAATTATAAGCACTCCGCCGCGCATGATTGCATTGCGAGTTGGGTAATAGCATGGGTTACAGGAAGGGAATCTTTCGGTGCCCTGGAGGATTAATTGGCGCGCCCTCCTTTGATATCGCGGAACGACTGTTCCCTTTCTGTCCCTCTTCATCTTCCTCTCTACCTCCCTTTCTCTCTATTCCTCCTTCCCTCTCTTCTCCTCCCTCCCTCTCTCTTCTTCCTCCCTCCCTCTTATTCCTCTCTCTCCTCTTCCTCTCTCCCCTTTCTACCCCCATACCTCCTCTTCCTTCCTCCGTCTTCCTCACTCCATTCTCTTTCTCTTCTCCTCCGTGGACTCTCATACTTCCTATGATGCCAACCTTGCTCTATTCATCCGCCGTCTATCGAGTAATGAGGAAAATGTGATAATGCGGTGAAAATCTTTCATCGTGAACGTAGCTAATGCGCCGCTCCTTCCACTCCATCCTCAAAGACTCTTCGGAGCGGATTGAAAGATATTATCGGATCTTTAACTGCTAAATATGGAATCAAAACGTTTTGAGAACGATGATTTTAATCCTGGTATTAAGATGTTGGCCACTCTGGGCCGAGACGTGGCTTAATGATCTCGCAAAATGGCTCGTGAAATCGGAACTTGGTCTCAAATGATACTCCTCTCGCGATTCAAGTGAAAGGCCTTCTGCGATTCGTGTAGTCACACACTTTATTCCGTTACGGATAAAATGGAAATTTAGTGTGGGTGTAATTGAGGTGATCTAGAGCAGTGATCGGTAAATTTTCCTGCATGGCGGGTCGCATTGAATGTTGCGAATGCTTCGGCGTGTAGCGTAAGAGCTTACATCGTAAGATACCTGGAGGTTTTATCATATTATAAAGTAATATAATAAGTAGTATATTGAGTAAGTATAATATTATGAAAATGTTCTTAGCTTTACCACCATAAAATTAAGGGATTCACGACCGCAATTTTAATTTATAAATATAAATTAAAATTACAAATATGAAATTGTCCATGTTATATTTATTGGTAGGCTTTATAATTTTAGCTTCACGAACTTAATGTAAAGCTGTCTAGGGCCACGTATAGCCTGAGGGCCAAAGTTTGACGACCTCGCCTCTAGTGGCTCTCTTTCCAATGCTAGCTGTCCCTAATATATTTTTTATTTTTAATATATTGCACTGCTAGAACTATTGCTTATTTAGATAATAAAAACCAAGGTTCTTGACAATTTTTAAGTTAAGTTCAAAATATTCAATGGGGAAAGCATTTTAAAATATATAACGAATATCATTTGTCAATAACAATTTTTAAAATTATTTCTTAAATCAACATTTATTAAAGCTGAAAGACACGAGAGGTGTTACACTCACCTGCTACGATGATCTGTTTTAAGAAACATATTGCACTCTAATAAAATACTATATCACAATACGTTGAATATGTTCTATCATTTTATTTTTCGAAATATTTTTGAGATCACCTTCAACATATATGAACTTGGCAGATTTCTTGAATTAGATTTTCCAATATTATTTTTATGTACTAGTTCATATTTTTGTAGTACTTTTTGCCTCCCAACCAACTTAGTTTTACTTTTATAACAATTCTCCTGCGAAGACTAAATTCTTCAAGCATGTGGTTTCCATCCAATAAAAAATTTAGAGATTATCTGCATAACCTGTCTATATTAATTTGCTGTGTCGTTGGTTGCATATGTTTGGCTTGTGTTACTCATTATCATTATTTGATTTATGTCACCAAAATATATACAGTGACCACTCCTTTGTGGCGGAATGACGCCTGTTTCCTATTTAGAATGAATTTCCCTCTCAGTTGACAGGGTGCGCATCTGAAAGTTAAAAAAACTAGGCAAGACAAATTGAAATAAATGAACTCGCCGCATTAAGAAAATTTCTACATTTTTCCAGATAACTTACCAATTCTTTTCATTATTCGCTTTAGCAAATCAATTATTTCCAAGAAGAAATGCAGTCCTTATCAAATCAACAACATTAATTAGTTGAATCATTGACATGTCTAGCGTTTAGTGATGTTTATTTAAGGAAGAATAATATAATATTATGCATAAAGCACCATATATTATTAATTTACATTCGTATAAACTAAAAGTTGCATACAATATGACTGCATAGATATCCCACTTTTATTATTTCATGTTCATTTTTAATTTAACATTTATTATCTTTAGCTCCATGCATATGCATATGCATCTGTCATGAAAATTTCCGCTTGCCTTTAACCTCGCCTCAGAATTTTTCTTTCGTTTTTATGGAGCGGTTTTGATCTTGAAGCGTCAACCCACTATTCAGAAGGAGAGAGAAAGGGAGAATTCTATGGTTACTTCCTTCGTCCCGATTCGGAATTTCCTCGGAGGCTTCGCGGGCATCGTTGCTTTCTTATTTAAAGTTTTCCTTCGCTCTCTACGCCCTTTCATTGTTCCATGTTTATTCCCTTAAGGAGGCGACCGTGGTATCAACCGTGAAAGAAATTCAGACTATTTCTTTTTCCCTTCGCTTACTTCGCTCGAAGGGGTGAGTGGTTTAATTTTTACCCTGGCGTCTACCCCTAGGGATGCAAATGCTATTGCGGACTCTCATCTGAGAGATTCTCTTTTGTTCCACAATTTCCTTCATTTGTTTTCACTTTATCTGGATGAGCTAAATGTATTACAAAACCGCTACGCATTGTGGTTTTTTTATTATTTTGTTAGCTATAACCTTTCGTCTGTTGATTGGTTAGAATAACTGAATTTTCGAGTTTCTCTACTTTTAACGTTCTTGCAACTTCTCCAAGAAATTTTATAATTTGAAGCGTAACATTATTACTACTATTTTGAAAACTTCCTATACTTTCAATCTTAATAGTAAAAAAACTTTCCAAATATAAAAAATATTTTAATTATGTCGATTATTCTAAGTAATACTGTATATAATATCTGTCAAATTGTAAGATTTGAGCAGATCCACTTTAACTATACGAATATATTCGTAGCTCTCTACTATAAGCGTTGCTTGTATGTTTAAATTAAATTAAATAATCTTGCATTAAATTGTAAACATTAATATTGATGTGAGGTAGATTCATCCATTTTCATACCCTGGAGTGTATCTAATGTGATTTTTAAACAATTTATTTTCAAAATATTGCATAAATATCTCATGATATCTTACAAAGAAGAGTGTTTTCTGCCCCTGAAATCCTTTCAGATTTTTATCAAACAGTGGAGAATTTAGAAATTTTTGCTGAAGACATTGCTAAAAAACTAAAAAAACATCTTCGGGACTTCGGATAATGGATATTCTCGGATTGTTCTCTTCCACTGTAAACTCTTGTTTGACCTATTTATCCTCAAGACGTTTCTCCTTCATGGATTCCACTCATGGATACCATTTCTTCATGGGATTTTTAGCAGGTGTTACGGAAAAAAATATCGCTCTCTCTGTCTCTCTTTCTCTATCTCTCTCACTCTCTTACGAATCGAGCGAATTTGTTGTCCTCTTTTTCTTAATGCCAAGATTTCACATATCTTTCCCTCCATCATGCTCTCGCACTACCTTTCCTCCTTCCACTTGAACATGGGACCTGCTATTACACTGGTGCTGCCTCCTGGTCTCGGAGAAAGCATGAAAGGGTGGTAGAAAGTGAAGTTTGGAAATGTGAGAGGAGGAGGAGAGGAAAATGGTGAGGAGGAGAGGAAAATAGTGAGGAGGGGGGATGGAGATAAAAATTGTGAGGTGGGGAGAGGAGAGAGGAGGAGGAGGAGGGGGAAAGGCGGAAGGGATAGTAGAAGGGGGGAAAAGGAGGGGGAGGAGGGAGAGGGGGAGGAGGAGAGGGCAAATGGTTTGAATGGGATAAAAATCGATATTAACCCTTTCGGCCCTGAATATTTTGTTTGGTTAAAAACGGGGGGATGGAGAGGTGGATGTGGGGGATAGAAGGGGGAGGAGGAGGAGAGACGAGGACGCGGGAGGAGGTGGAGAGAGGAGGAGGGGAGAGGTGGTGGAGGGGTAGGAGTTGTAGGGGGAGGGGATGAGGAGGGGGAGGGGGTAATGAGGGGGGAGTAGAGGGAGAGGGCAATGAGGCGGGAATAGGGGGAGGAGGAAGGGGAGAAGGATAGGAAAAGAGGAGGAGGGGGAGGATGAGGGGAGAGGAGGAATGGAAGGAGGAGTGGAGGAGGAAGGGAGGAGGGGTGGAAGAAGAGGGGAGGAGGAATAGAGGAGGAGAGGTGGATGAGGGGGAGAATGAGGGGTGAGGAGGAGGGGGAGGAGGAGGAGGGGTGAGGAGAGGAGGGGTGAGGAGAGGAGAAGTAGGGTGAGGAGGAGGAAGAGGGGGAGGGGGAGAATGAGGATAGGAGTAGGAGGGGAGGACGAGAAGGAAGAGGAGGTACGGGGAGGTGAAGGAGGGGGGAGGAGGAGGAGGGCGGAGTAGGATGATGAGCGGGTGAGGAGGAGGAGGGGGAGGGGGGAAAGTTGGGAGTGGGGAGGATGGGGGAGGAGGGCGGAATAAGATGATGAGGGGGTGAGGAGGAGGAGAGGAAGGAGGGGGAGGAGGAGTGGGGAGGATGAGGGGGAGGAGGAGGAGGGCGGAGTAGGATGATGAGGGGCATGGGCAGGAGGAGGGGGTAGGAGGGGGGGAGGGGAGAGGAGGGGGGAGGAGGTGGGATGGAGGGAACGGAGGGGGGAGGAGTAGGAGGGCGGAGTAGGATGATGAGGGGGATGAGAAGGAGAAGGGGGAGGAGGGGGGAGGGGGAGGACGAGGGGGAGTAGGATGATGAGGGGAATGAGGAGGAGAGGGTAAATGGTTTGAATGGGATGAAAATCGATATTAAAAAGCATTTTCCAACACGTAACACGCGTGACATTATCTCGTATTCATTAAATTTTTTTTTTTAATATTAAGTTTTTCTTTCGTAAATGGAAGCAAAATCTTTCGTCTCTTAATTTACGTAATAGTATAATGCTGATTTTGATATATGGAGTATTTATACAGGCATATTTAGGAGATTGTCGAATAATTATTATAACTGCATATAAAAAGGAAATAGTGAATGATGAATCTTGATTTTCATTCGCGACATTGATAGATATTTATTTTATGTTGATTATTCTCAGGCTGAAGATTAAAATTCATAATCTTCAGAGTATTATGCGAAGAGTCTAGATGACATTGTTTCATAATTTCAGTGAATTAATTTTCAACATTGTATTTATAATTTGAATAAAATGAATGATACGTTAACATTATTGATTTGATTAATTTTACGAATCTTGGGTTAAATGAAAATTATCCGTAAGTTATTTAATTTTCGAATGATTTTATCTATTTACAAAATTTTTTCCTCTGAAAAGTCGCCGTGAATCACTCCCTTATCCGTCGAACTGCCTGGGGCCCATGTTAAAGAAAACACGCGGTCAGCAGCGATACATAAATGCCAACAGAGCACCTCTATAATTCACATAATGTTTGCTGTTATTTTGGTTCAATTAAGTGCTCTCTTTTGCATTGACTCAAAAATATCAGGACGACTTTGGAAACATTGATGTGAAGTAATGAAGTTTTTTAATTTGAAAAAGAGATAGCCCACCACGCACAAATTATTGAAACGCAATCACAGGCGATTGTGAGAAAGGCGGGGCAGATCCTTCGATTGGAGACTGATGATGAGATGAATTCAACGGAAGTTAACAAAGATAAAACTGCAAAATAAAAAATATAACTCAATTGTTAAGTCGAAAAGATTAGCGTTTTGTTGGTATTTCCATGAAAGATATAAATATATTATCCGAAGAATTGCCACGGATGGGCGATTGTGGAGATCATTGAGGGTGAAGCAGATGGAGAGAACGGAATGTGGAAAAGGAGGACGATGGGGCAAAATCAGCGGAAGAGGCAGGAATTGAATCTGCTCTAGAGCGTCTCATCTGTGCTACGTCTCCGCAGACTGTTTGATGCTGGATTCAGGATCACTTAAATAACGGTAGGGTGTGAAATCTGGAATAACTTCTCGTATAATATTTGTTATTCAGGGCGACCTACATCTTAAATTTGCCTAATAAAGCTATGGCTCCTAGGAGCTTGGTTCGAATAATACTAACAATGCTCACAATTATTTGTTTTATGCTCTACGTTCTTTTTCTGCTTGCGTGTAATGTTTTTCTTTTTATTTAAACATTAATATTATATGTTATAATTGAAGTTTATTCGTCATTCCAAACATCTCTTCCTAAACTAAGCGGCCAAATAAAAAAATCTGACGCCGATGAGGGGTTTTTGGCACATTCACTTTTGTACTTCCTTTAACCCCTTGGGCCAAAAGTATAATTTAGAAAGGCCGAAGACACTTTTGCGTTCGGTGAAAACACTCACACCTCGTAAATTTTATGGCGTTAATAACTTCAATTCGGTTTTTTTGGTACGGTTGGGTGAATCAGCGTATTCTTTTCTTCTCTGAAAAATTAATAAAATAAAAAGAATGCATTTGCACCCTGCAGGCCCTTTTTTCTTTCTTCGCGACTCGAGTTTTCAAAAAAATCCGCAGTTCACTTGCGGCGCCACATGTTGCTGCGGTCGACAGGTCGGAGGACACGTTGAGATGGAATGAGAAATGGGAAAAAAATAAACGCTCCGTTGAGCGGAGAGGGAAATAATGCGCAGTGCCCTGTACTGGGAAGAAGAATCTCGCCATTTCCGTCGGAGGGTTTTTTCTCATGTTTTATCATAAATTGTATAAAGTTAAGACTCGGAAGAGTCAAGATTCTGGGACTGCACATACATTAGACCCCTGGAAAATTGATGCGATTCGCTTTTCTTTTTTTATTTATCATTACTTGGGAATCTCTCGACTCGGGCGCACTTCCTCCGGTGAATGGATTCTCTTTATTTTCCATTTTGTCTGTTTTTTGCCTTTCTTGAATATCTGATACTTGAGTTTTTAATCGTTTTGATATGTCTGGAAAACGGTGCTATCTGTTTTCGTATAAAACCCATCGTGCCCCTTGGGCGATCGCACGAAGGGGTTTTTTATTTTTGAGAAAATATACTGAGCGTTGGTTACATGTAGTAATGGTGTCTAAGGACAGAATTAATCACTGAAATTTCAGCGACCCCTGTAATTTGAATATTTAAGATTAAGCCGTGCCTACCTGGCAATTTCTCTTATCTTCATTAAGAAATGGCAGGTCGAGACTTTGCGTGTGTCCTGTCTCCCCCGTGGGCGATGGGGCGCTTTACATAGCATTTGCTTCAGCTCATTCTCCTGACGCTATGGATCTTAATACCAGAGGGAGCGGCAGTGTAATTACTATGAGAGCTAATGACCGGCTGTAAATATTTTCTTATGCAAAATAAATCATTTTTAATTGTAATTTTGAAGGAATGTTTTATTAAACGCGAAAGTGTGTATTCCATTTATCTTTTTATGGGTCATTTTGTGTGCGAGTTCAATATAAAAAATTAGCTCTAATGTTCCCGATCGCGACACAATAGATCTCTTTGATGAACTAGGTTATCCTTCATATAGATCCTTAATGAATAAATTGCAGTTCTTATGTATTTATTTGTCACGATTTGATTCTCAAAAGTAAAGGTAAATTATCAATGAAGAGTTTTTGAGACACCAGTTTTATTTTGTTAAATATGCTTTCCGGATATAGTATATTCGCGTTAACAGGTTTGTATTCCCATTTGATAAATCGTTATTGCGGAGCTTTATTGTTTTTAAATCATTTGAATTTCTCCATATTAAAACAATTTTATTTTCAATTTACATTACTTTTTATAAATTGCAATTAACGCATCAGAACGAAAAATGCAAACCATTAGATATGAGAAACATCCATGTGGCATCTATTTATTTATCTCGTGAAATATATTTGTGCAAGGTTAGTATATTTACGAATATGCCTGCAAATGCGACAAGTGAAGAAATAGCATGTCCTTCTACTGATGAATCGGTTTCTACGATAAATAAGTCCATTTATTATTAGGCGTAAGCAACTCCGAATCTTAAGTAAAGTCTATTAATATAATTTCATTATATTGAACGATTTGAGAATATATTTATTGAAACGTATTGCACGAATAAATAGCCATTGAAAATTCTTATCAATTTAAATTTTTGGAGAATTTTATGAAGCGTTAATCTTGTTTTTTACATTTATTATGCATCGTATTTAAATTTTTATGATCGAAAATATTTCGAAAATAAATTGCAGGATCGTAATTAACCGTCATATTATACGTATGATGCCATTTGCAGGGATTATTTGAATCTTTCATCAGTGGTATAACTCAACAACTCAGCTTGAATAGAAAACTGCGCTAAAAATGTACTCCCTCCTTCCCAGATGTTTGAATTTACGAAACCTTATGGATATCACACTCGCCTACAACTTCCCGCGTTTATATTGCAATCCTAAAATGCACCTGCCTTACTCTTCCAATTCCTACTCCACTTTGAATCTCATATATGTACTTAAAACATTTTAATGTTCAGAATTAATCACCCTGTTGTTTTTCATGTCTCGAAACTGTTGTGTAAAGTCCAAAGTCCTCACAATAACTCCAGTTATAAATAGTTGGTTCATAAAATCCAACTCTCATATTTTTAGAAAGCGGATATGAATGGAAACAAAATGCATTCCATTTTTCAATCGAATAAATTAAATTTAAATACGCAAAGTGAAAAACCCTAAATCTTAACCGAAATAAAAAATCACTTTAAAAATTTGGACATCTTTGAAACGATGCATTTAATATTTTTCAAAGGCTATAGCTTGTTGGGGCCAAACTTAGAAAATAAATATCAAAATAATATTACGGGTAGCGTGTATACAGTGTCTCACTTAAACGCAAGAAATTGCACCAATAAGGTAGGAATTCTTCGAGTGCGAGATCTGAAATAATTTGAGCAGGATATGAATTGTGACAAAAGAACCATCTTAACCGAAACGACCATTGGCAGCCAATAGGAGTATACATTTCTACATAGAGCGGTGATGATAATAAATTCAAGAAATTTGTGTCAAGACAAAAGACTGCCCCTGAACTAGGATTTTTCGTGTTCGGTCATTTCAACATACGTAAATAGGTATTTCATCAAAGAAAAGGACAGGAAATAATATAAAAACAACTTTTGCATTCCAAATTTTAAAAAATAGCAGAAAGATTGTTTATTAATACGTTAAATTTATAATCCAGTAAAATGTGGATACAAAAATAATAACTGCTTTGGAAATACATGGGTATAATATTTTTTATAATTAGGAGATGAAAGTCATAACATACATAATTAGTTAAATACAGATGCTTTGCTTGGAAGAAAATAGCGTCCTAATCCATATGCGCATTTTAACTTACTGCAAAAATATCTCTCAGTTTTCCTCTGGGTACGCCGAGTAAGACTTATTAGACAATTGAGCGAACCTCGAAGGAGTTGATGTTTTTAATGATATTGTATTCTTATCTCGAAAACATCAACCATGAATGAGATCAGACATATCTTAATGATAATTGATTGTTAAATAAAAATTATAAAAATATGTTCATTAAACTTGATATATTAAAAATATTGAAATTTATTAAGGAATTTTTGGTGGAGTAACTAGCAATTCAAATTGTAGCTGGGATAAATGCGGTTTCAATTGATGATGGATTTCTGCAAATTCCTTTTCGTCAGAATAATCCGATTAGTATTCTTTGAGTTTCTTCTTTTCTTCAGTTCTTTATTAACTTCCATATAACAGCAGCAGATGTTCCTTGTTTTTCTCGTTAGCCCTTTAAATTCGTTTATAAGGGTAATCTAGTTCAAATCCAACACAAGGGACTATTTTTTGCACATCATAAACTTTTAGCTTTTCCACGCTTTCTTCTCGTCTACTTTAGAGATTATCTTTTTAACATCTGATTGCATTACCTCCTTGTCAGTTCAAGTTTGATTAGAATGCTTTAATTATTTTACTAAATTCACTTAATTATCTGCTTGAAGACACCCATGACAATATTTACTGCTATTTCTATTTTAAGGTAGCGTATAATTGAGAGACATTCGGTGAGGAAATTTATTTTAAAAGGCGAAATGTTTTGATTATTATAATGGCAATTTGGTAGCATAGTGGTATAGCTCTTTTTTAAAACATACCATAAATTTTACGATGGGTACTTCAAAGTTTTAGAGTTACGTGAAGATCTATAAAAATAAAATGGGTATCAAATTTCCCACCATTGGTAAAATATACTTGTTAATAAATTCTAAAATATGCTGTTAATCACCAAAGTATTATATAACTTTCAGATGACAAGGGGGGGGGGTCAACCTTTGCATATTTTCTCAATATATGTACGTGAATTCTCATAATCGCGAAAAAACCTTTGGCACTTAATGTATTGCTGTATTTCTACTTAAGACCAGGTCTAATCGGTCTTTGTTAGTCTTAAACCCTGGGTGCTATCGTGCTTTCAAATTAAAATTTTCTATTCATTCTTCTTCTATGGAGCGCTTTCCAAACTTTGCAAAGCCGCGCATTCTTCCCTACCTTTAATAATAGCATCATTACATGGAAAATAATTTTTAAAAGACTTCTGTAACGAAGGTAACATAGAATACGGAAATGTCATTATTGTATCAGGGAGTAGCTAAACTCAAAAGTCATTCCGATATTCAATAAAACGAATGTAACTCTCATTCAAACATTATCAAAGAAACATAACTGATCGCGTTATAGTTCTTCATATTTTTATTCATTCTCCCGTTTCAGCGACTAATAATCATCCGTAGTCCTTTCCACAGTAAGAAAGAAATTTTTTATCAAACATGGAGACGTTACTGCGGTTGAGATTACTATTTATTAATATTATATTATATATTTATCCTCGTTTTAAAATAGGAAATATGCTATTTTCATTACACGTAAAATTCTAATCCTTCTCGTTCTTCATCCTTTTCTTATTTAAGGGGCTGCTAATCCTCTGTAGTCTTATACACAAGTCTATATTTGTTAGTACAAAATATATTTATCGTTCATTAGAATGATGTATTTTAAAACCTTATAAAGAAAAGTCCCCCATTTGTAAACGCTGATATTATAGCTTCTTGTTACGTAACTAGAAGCGGAAGCTTTTTACGCAGTTACGTTACGTTTTTGATATATAATAAGATACACACTGACCGAATAAAAAGAAATGTTTTAAACTAAAAGTCAATAATTACGCGATTAACTTATGGAATATCTCTATATTCTTCAGTAAATTGATGGAATAAAGCGATCTAAAGATCCTATGCAGACAGACATAAGCTGTAATGTTGGGAATAATTTTGAAACGAGAAAAAAGTCTGCTATGACCGGGAATCAAACCCGGGTCTTCCACTTGCCGAGCGGAAAAAAATAACTAGTGTACGTATTAGATTATACAGAATCCGGGTACAACAATAGTTGTTGCTGTGGGAACACGCTCGTAATGAGTGATAAAAACTGCGAAATCGACAGTATTTACGCAAAATTCTAGGAAATACAATCGATAAGCAAAACTCTACGATAAAAATTATAATCTTCATTTATTTTCCTCAGAAAATAGTACAAAACTCGCTCCGATATTACAATTTTAAGACATTTTATTGTGCAAGAGAAAATTATCCTGCACGATGAATTTAAGATTTCCCCTGCAAATCAAATGGGAAGTATAGTTTATAATATCGAACCCGGGACTTCAACCTTTGCAACGAAAGCTATTTTCTAGAGCTCAGCCTACATAGCAAGAGATTTCCACCAAGTTTAATAAAAATCGGTCTCTTGGTTGAAAAGTAAATAGGGGGACAGACAGTCAGACACAACGACAAAACTATAAGCCTATTTCCATTTTGGAAAGTAGGCTAAAATTCGGCCTACTCCCTTCTCTGTGGGGGCAGACGTAGATACATACCTGGCTAGAGTGGACTATGCCCAGTTTTTGAAGCACAATAGATACTCGCGGTGAGGGTTTCGAACCTTCGCTCGCGAAGAGTCTGCTCGAAGGCAAACCTGCGAAAAACTACACCAAAATAGTTTTTTATTGGCGTTCCTACTGTATTTTTTAAGAAAACCGTGCTTCACCTATATATCAGAGTGATAATGACTTGACAACACCGCTTTTCGACGCGGGAATTATAAATTTTCTCCAGGGTTTCTGTCTTCAAGAAGTAGCCAATTGAGGAGCAGATATGGTACGTAAGAATGGCAGTTCTTCGACATTTGTACTTAAGGGCACGCAAAATTACGTTTTTTCAATATTAATTAATAATTAAATAAAAAACCCCGCATATTTACAGAAAAATAAATATGGAATGTCAAAAAAATTTTAGAAAATAAAAGTAATAAAAACAGCATATATTTACTGAAAAATAAAGGTAATTGTACAGATTTTTTTACAAAAAGTTTGTTTTTGAGCTTTTGAGTGTACAAAATCATGTAGTAGATCTTCAAATTTAAGAGTTTTTAAAACATCAGGCTCTATCAAGATCATAGCAAGTCCATCTAACCACTCTTAAGACATGGTTGATCTAAAGTAATTTTTAATAAATTTTAATTTGGAGAAACTCCTTTCACTTGAAGCTACCGTTTTGGGGAGAGTTATCATAATATGTAGTGCAGTCGCAACATTGGGAGCAAATTCATTTTGTAAAATGAATTTTAGCACTTTTAATGGCGTTGAATAAGGTTTTATTAAAACAGACAATGATGTCAGTTCCTCATACATTTCTAAACCGTCCAAATCGGTCTCGTTGATATCCTTTGAATTTGTCAGTGCTGCTTGCAGATCAAGGCCATTTTTCAAAAGCTCCTCTTCAGAGATATTTTTTATATTATTTTCATCTTATAAAAATTGAATAAATTATAGTGACCGTGTAATTGCATAAGTCTTTATTCAATAAACACAATCGCTGCATCATATATTATACAGTAAAAGAATTCTTACATGTTAGAAACAAATGGCATTTACAGCATTTCTCTATGACAAACTGTTCACGAGATAAAGGAGGGATGGACGGACAGACGGACAGACAGACGGACGGACAGACATTGACTAATTACATATAGATATTATTATTAAAGCAAGTTTCACATCAAAATTACCGTGACTGATAATAGATGAATACTTCAAGTTTGATGCGCATGCAAGGAAAATAAATAGCAAACCAAGAAAAGTTTCGTACCAGTTACATTTGATGCCAACTCAAGTTGAAAGAACTCTGTATCTTGCTCTTTTGCAGTGAATTATCAGATATGGAATCACAGTTTGGGGAACCACAGCAAGAGTACACAAAAAAGCTATAATATCCATGGAGAAAATAATAATAAAAATAATAGCTGAGAATAAACATTGCAATAAGCAAAGCAATACAGAAGAAATACATGACATTACATCATGTTGGTTGGTTGAATTCTCAGATGAACACTTATGGTTAGTTGAATTAAGATAAATTAAGAACTCCTTCAGCCATAAAATTCACTTAAAGTTACCCAATGCATTTCGCCCACAAAGTGAGCATCTTCAGGGGGTCTGTTGCTTACGGCAGTGACCAAAGTCAGCTCAAACACTCATTTTCACTCTTCAGTTGTTTCTCACAATATGGCTACCACCAAAACACCCTTAGCCAGGGACAGCACACAGCAAAAAAATTCACTGCTTTTACAAGAAAAAAAAATGGCAACAGCACACCAAAACTCACACCACAGCAACACTTAATTATGAAATAATAGGTATCATGCAAGCATCAGAAGCAGGAACATAAACCTCAATTACACACAAAGTGCATGGAGCTCCAGCTACACACATCAATAGCAGAATGATATGTTTTTTATTAATAAGGTAATACATATTAAGCACAATGTTCTTCTACATAACACTGGAATGTGTTAAAGTGGTTAACATTTTTAATATAAAAACTGATATTTACAAACTCAATATTCTATCAAATGCACTCAAGACTGAGAAAAGAACTAAAGACAATAGATATTTTATAGCATTTACTCATTTTTACATAAGTCATTTTTTAACTTCAGCTTTTGTTCTGGATATTGTTGTAAAAAATTTCAGGTTGCTAGGCATCTTATTAAATAATGTAGGTACTATTGAACTTAACCATCTTTCACCATGAGAGTTGAAGCTTAGAGGAATGTTATATTCTATTTGATTTCTAAGCCCATATACATAAGATTTTCTCTCTTTATCTTATATTTATCATTAAAGTAATTGTCCATTATTATTATGAAAAGAGAGATAGCTCAAACACTTTTGGCTGGTGATGAATAAGTGAGAGGAACTCCTTAAGTCAAAACAAGGGTATGGATAAGCGCAAGGCATTTAGCCCACGATGCGGGCATCCTCAGGGGGGATCTGACAGTGACAAGAGGTGGACTGTCCTTATTATTATGTATTTGTACAACTGTTCTATGGAGAGAATGTCCAATTGTTCATTGACTTGTCTGCCATTATTGATGTTACAATCAGTGGCGGCTCGTGTATAGGCACTGCGGAACTGCAGCACCCCCTATTTCCGCTTGATATTATCGATAACATTAAATATAATGAGTCCTTTTTTCTTTAATTCTTTCTTTATTTTTGTAGTACAATATATATTCCTTAAGCTTAATGTCAGTACTTCACAATTTTAAAACAAAGTCTAAAAATTTTCTGGAGCAGCACCCCCACTAATTTTAGCTACGAGCCGCCACTGGTTACAATTTACAGTCATGTCTTTCCAAATTTTTTATATGATAGATTTTAGTATTGCTAAGTATGTGTTGGCAGCATAGCCCCATACTGAGATTCCATATCATATTATTGATTCAATTGTTGGGAAATATATAATTTTCTTAATGTACATAGGGGTCATATATCTAATGTGATGCATAATATAAGCACATTTTCTAATCTTATTGTTAATCATCCTTATATAATTTCCAAAATTAAATTCATCATTCAATATTACACCTAAGTATTTGAATTCATGGACTTGCTCTAAAACTGTACACTTGCAATACATTTCCATATATGATTTTCCATGCTAACAAGAATGGCCTTGAAATTTAATGGTTATAGCTTTATTTAGTTCCATACAATTTTAAATATGCATGAACTTAGTTTTCTGTTCATTTATTAATAATTAATTATCATGAGTCCATTTATTTAATATATTAAAATTTTGTTGCATATATAATGTAGCTTTTTCCAAATCTCTATGAACAGTAACTATTACAGTATCATCTGCATATTGAAATATTTTACATCAGTACAAGATTTTTGGTAGATCATTTACATAAATTTAATATATCAGTTGCACAATAGAGAACCCTTTGGAACACCAGATAAGATTTTTCCTTTTTCACTCATAGCTATTTCTATTTTTACACAAATAAATCTGTTTGTAAGATAGTCCTTAAACCAATTTAGTATAATTCCCCTTATTCCTATATTGTAAAGTTTTTTTAATAGTAAATTATGGTTAACAGTATCAAATAGTTTTTAAAATACACAAACAGCCAATATGCTGTTGTTTTTGTTAAGATTTTATCTAATATACTCCATAAAGTCTTCTAATAAAAGTTTTGTACTCTTATTTTCCTGAAAATCATATTGATCATGTGATAATATGTTATATTTTTTTAAATATAGCATAATAAGATCTGCAATATACCTTTCCATAATTTTATCCAGCACTGATAAAATTGAGATAGGTCTATAATTAGTAAATAATTTATGATCGCCAATTTTAAAGATTGGTCTTACAATTACTATTTTTAGATCATCATGGAGTTTACCATTGTTCATACTATTATTAATCAAAGTTTTAATTAAATTTATTAGATTTATATTTTGTTTAATCATGACTTTCAATATGACATCCGTGCCTGTTGTGCCTTCCTGTGGTTCCTACCAATTTTCAGTTAACCCTAGGGATAATTTCATTTCTTGCGGTATATGTAAGAATATATTTCATCATAATTGTTCGAAGTTGAGTGATGTTTACATGAAACTCCCTTTTGAGGTGGATTTTATTTTCTGGAAATGTTTTTATTGCCGTGTAAACAAACTTTCGATATCCAATATGGCTGATGACACTGAAATGCTTAAGGCTGAGATAAGTATTTTGAAGCAAAGCCTTGGCTCCAGTAAGGTAGTGTCGAAAAAAAGTGCATCAATTGCCGACACTTTGTCTACTGTATCCCTGCAGTCCATCAGTCAGGGTATTACCAACTGCGAGTCCATGCCCTTCCAATCTACACCTCATTCATTTAAAGATTCTTCTACCACAGAGGTATCTAAAGTTCTTCCTTCATCAAAAAATACTAGTGTTCAAGAAGGTAAAAGCTGTGACGATGGTTTTCGCACAGTTATATCAAGGAAACATCGGCAGAGGGTGAATATAGTGGTTGGCAATAATTCTCAACCTGACAAAGATTGTAGCTTCAGTGGTGTTCCTCATAGAGCTGCAATCTATGTTGGTCATGTTTACCTGGAAACATCTACTAGCGACATTGTGAATTTTCTGTCCCAAAAATTCCCTAAAAATGATTTCACCTGTGAGAATTTCTTGTTGAGTGAAGCCCACCATTACTTTAAGGTTAATATCCCTCTATCCCTATGTGATGAAGTCCTTAATTGTGCTGTGTGGCCTAGCAATGTCATTGTTGGAAAATTTTTCCCACCTAAGAAGTTTGTCCTGAAAACTACTGGTGACATAGTGAAATTAGAAGAGAATCACGAATCTGTAAATTCTGTTACGATAGTGCGAATCCTACTGCCAGAGATGATGTTCCCAGTTGTGGCAGTGTATCTCCTGTTGCACTTCCCTCTGTGATCCTGGCTTTGTCTACCGATATCCCCCTTAAATTGCCTCCTGATGTTAATGCCAGGTGGGTCTCAACCAGGGCTAGTCATGGTATCAATAAATCCAAGTCCCTATGACTAGCTGAAGATGTTGTTTTGTCCTTATTCTTACTGAACTTACAATGCTTAAGGAATAAGTTACTTGAGTTGGAAGTTTTTCTAGATGATATTAAACCTAATATTCTTTGTTTATGTGATCATTGGCTTACTCCTCATGAGGTTAATTATCTTTGTTTGCGTGGTTACTCTGTAGCTGATATATTTTGCCGGTCCTTTTATAAAAATGGTGATGCTGTTATCCATCTGAGTGAGGGTTTGGTTCTTGCTGCTCCACCAGATATGCCAGATAACCTGTTGTCTGAAAAAAACTTTGAGTATGCAATGTGCTATTTCAATACTGCCAATATTGTGTGTTGTCATATGTGTTTATCGCTCCTCCCTGGGTGACTTTCAATTGTTTGTAAATAATCTTGACATTTTGCTTGACTATGTATTCCATTGGAAACCTCAATCACTTATAATCCTCTCTGGTGACTTTAACTGCAACTTGCTTCTTGATGGCAGTAATCAGAAATCTCTTCTTAACTTACTCAGTTCTTATCACCTATATGTAAACACCAAGGATGCCACTCGCGTTAATTCTTCTTCTTCGTCCTTGCTTGATCTCACCATTTCAAACATCGATGCTCAGTATGTAAAATCTGAAGTTATTCCCTTATATATATCTGATCATTACCCTA
This sequence comes from Tanypteryx hageni, assembly GCA_028673005.1. Classification (NCBI taxonomy): domain Eukaryota; kingdom Metazoa; phylum Arthropoda; class Insecta; order Odonata; family Petaluridae; genus Tanypteryx; species Tanypteryx hageni. The sequence continues at coordinate 11,521,196 of CM054112.1, forward strand.
CCATGACTTATTTTGCTATAAAAAATATAACTCAATCAATGGATTGCGAAACTCGATGTTTTTCTAATCCAAATGTTAAGTTTTTTCTTAATATGTTAAAAACTGAGACTTGGTCTGATGTATATGTTGACACTAATTTTGACAGTAAGTTCTCTGCTTTCTACAACAAATTTCTTTTTTATTTTAATGCTGCCTTTCCTGTGGTTGTTAAAAAGATTTCTAATAGGAATTCTAAAAAGCAGTGGATTACAGATGAGATTCCTGCACTTTCTGCTCATATTAAGGAGTTATTTGTCCAGTGTAAAACCCACATGAATAAGGATCTGGAGGCTGAATATAAAATGCTTAAAAAATCATACTGGTCAATTCTCCATACAGCTAAATGGGCATACAATAATGATAGACTGTTGAACTGCTATAACAAATCCAGTGAAATATGGAAGATTATTAATGATTCTGATGCATCAAAAAACTTTTCTTCATGTCCCATTTTTGATGCACCGAATTTGTACACCTTAGCTGCTGATTTTAACAGTCATTTCACTACTCTTCCATCATGTGCTCAACCTTCTAATCCCTTTGATTATCTGAATATCACTAATTCTTCTTCTTCACTTTATCTCTCCCCCTGTCTTGAAAATGAACTTCAAATCATTGTTAGCAATTGTGGTAAGAAATTCAGCACCGGCATTGATGAAATTCCAAATTTTATTATCCAGCTTTGATTTAATTTTATTAAGAATCCTTTATTGTATCTTATTAATGCTTCTTTCCTAGAGGGTATTTTCCCTTCTGCTCTAAAAATCTCTAAGGTAATTCCTCTTTATAAGAAAAAAGGAAGCCCACAAGATTTTAATTCCTATAGACCAATTGCCATTCAAACGCAGTTTGTTAAATTTTTGAAAAAGCCTATCATAGGTGCCTAGTTTCTTATGTAGAATCCTCTGTCATATTGTCTCCATATCAGCATGGTTTTCGCAAGAATAAATCCACCATGTCTGCTGTTTTTGAAGCAGTCAACCATTTACAATCTGTTCTAGACAAAAGACTCAATGCCTGTGCTCTTCTATTTGACTATTCTAAAGCATTTGATCTTGTCAATCACAGTCTTCTTTCTAAAAAATTAGAGTCGGTATCAGAGGTCTCCCTAAAAACTTGCTATTGCCATACTTACATGACAGAGCTCAGGATGTTTTTATCTATAAACATGGCTTAAAGTATAAATCTCCATCTAAAATAATCAATCAAAGTGTCCCCCAGGGTTCTGTTCTCAGCCCTACACTTTTTCTCATTTATGTTAATGATCTTTCCATGCATATAGGCAGCATACCTGGGAGTAATCCCATCTTATATGCTGATGACACCAATGTCATTGTTTCTTCTGCCACTCCTGAGCACCTTCATATAAGCAGTAATCTCATTATACAGAGAATTCAGTCCTGGTCCCTAAATAATTTTCTTAAACTTAATGTTGAGAAATGGCTAGTTATTCATTTTACCCTTAAAAACAAACCAACACTAGCATTAAACATCTGCCTAGATGGCAATACATTACTTCAAGCTGATTCTTCTAAATTTCTGGGCATTCATATTAACTCCCATCTCAACTGGGATACACATATTCATACACTCCTAAGTAAACTCAGTCCTATTTATTTTCTTATCCGTACCATTCGTTCCACTGTTTCTACTGATGTTCTTCTCTCCCTCTATTTCGGGTTATTTTACTCACATATTGTATATAGTGTGCTCATATGGGGGTCGACCCATCAAGCTATTTCAATTTTTAAGCTTCAAAAGAGGATCATTCGTCTTATGGCCAATGCCAGACTTGATGCCCCTAGCATTCCACTATTTAAGCAATTCAATTTACTACCTCTCCCCTGTATTTATATCTCTACTCTTATTGTATATATGAAAAGTAACCTTAAGCACTTCTTTGAAAATTCTGATATACATAATTATGACCAGAAATGTAAACAATTTGCATGTATCTTATGTGCGCACAAGATCGACCTTTCTTGGGCCTAGAAATATGGGCCTTATTTTGTATGATAAACTACCTGAGGAACTTAAAAATATTAAGTCCACTCTTACTTTTAAACATAAATTAAAATCTTTTCTGCTTGAGAGAATGTTCTACAGTGTCGATGAATACATCTCCTACTGTTAACTTACTAATTTTTTGTAATGTATTTTTTGTTTTCTTTTTATTACATATTCTATATCCTGTACTGGATCCTTGGATGAATAAAGAATTATTATTATTATTAATATTATTATTATTTAATATCTTTAAGCCAGATAGAATCGTAAGCAGGAAATTTTCTATCATTAAGCCTAAGGATGGCTTATTGTATGTCACTTGGCCTTGTTTCAAGAATTACAAGACTTTGTAAATGGCTAAATTGACAGTCCTTATTTAATTTATAGCCACATTTCAGAATTATGTTTTGTATTTTGCTTCTAAATTCATCTGCAAATGCATTGGAAATTTGAGAAACTGACATATTAGACCCCAAGTTTTTACATATTGTAGCATCATTACTTTTGCAACTGTCTGTACTTGAAATCTCCTTTTTTATACTCCATGTAATTCTCATATTGCCATTATTTTTTATAAGTTTATCATTAAAATATTTATTCTTTGCTTTTGATATTTTAGGCTGAACTAGTTTTCTATCAGTTTTATAACTATCCTTCATTTTCTGCTTACCAGGAGATTTTTGCCATTTCTTATATAGTATATCTCTTATATTCATATCTTTTAATAAACTAGCGGTCATCCAGGGTTTTTTAAATGATTTTGGTTTATATATTTTCTGAAAAATTTCCTTTAACATATCATATTATTTAACAGGATCCTCTATATTTTCAAGCATATGCCAGTTATATTCCTTTATCTTTTAGTTTAAATTCATGATATTTATCCATGTACTTGACTTCAGATATTTGGTTGAATTCAATATGGCGGACGATACGTCTCGGCGTTCGCCCTCGCTCCGTGTTTATTGCTATCTTTCCTTAGTGTTTTTATTGATAGTAGTGCAAATCTACACGAGAAGTCACCATGAACATTCTACTCCCGTGTCTGATTGTTCGTATGGTCCAACAAGGCATTTCCTATGCAGTTATATAGCTTTTAGTTTTCCTTGCTCTGCTGCTTTATGCCTATCCCAACGTTACGAAGCCTATGGCGTCCCTGTGCCAGGTAAGAGAAGCGATCGCTGCCCTACTGTGAGCCTTATATGACTGTGTTATTATTATGTGGTGATATTGAGTTAAATCCGGGGCCTAATCAGGGCTTTCCTTTGTGTTTTTATTACCAAAATGTGAGAAGCATTTAAAACAAATTCTCAGCTTGTGACTTGTATGCAACGGTTTTGTCACAGTTGGATGTGTTAACATTTACGGAAACTTAGCTCAATTCTTCCGTTAAGGACAGTGAATTTGCATTTTCCAATGCCCACAAAATTTATCGCTGAGATCGATCCTCTAGAGGTGGTGGCGTGCTTTTAGCAATTAAATCAGGTTACTCCTCAAAACGAAGAAATGACCTAGAAACTTCTTGTGAAATCTTGTGGACTGAAATTTCTTTCGCACGCAATCCATCTTGCTCATCTGCCCATAAAAAAAGTGGTCGTTGGCGGTTTTTATCGGCCCCCGTCGAGTGATATCAAGGTTTTAGAAAACTGCCTCACTTCTATTATGCGAGTGCTACGGCTTGGTCCTGTAGTGCTACTCGGTGATTTTAATCTCTCCATACAGTGGGAGTCCTCTTTTAGAAGTGAAACTAAATCTTCCTATGACGAATTCTTTTACGAACATTTCATTACCTCTCTTGGGCTGTCCCAACATAATCTTTTTCCTACCATAGTTCTGGCCACGCTGGGCTATATCGTCTCCTCAGTTTCTCCACTTTCTCTCACTCCTGGCCGAAATATTTTCGACTCTGACCATAAGTCACTTGATGTGGACCTCAGCTTACCAGGCAACCTCTGGCGACCCAGGGGTCCCCCCACCCTGTCTTGACCGTTTCCCGCTTGGAAGAAAGTTTGCTGGGATGATGTCAATCACCATCTAGCTGGGCTTTACTGGGGCATATTGGATCCCTTAACTCCCGATGAAGCAGTGAGCTACCTGCAGGATATTATTGCTGGAGTGATTAAGGACTGTGATCCTTATGTCAAGCCCAAATCTAAACGTTTCCCTCCTTGGTATAGTAGAGATACTCTTTTGACCTTAAAAAACAAAAACCGAGTTTGGGAACTTTGGAAAACTCACAGCAGTTTAGAATCACGAAACATTTTTGTTAACTTAAGGCGCTTATGTAAGTCCCAATTAGAAAAAGACTATACTAACTACATTAACGAAATCATCTCTAATATCTCCTCAAATCCACGGCAGTTCTGGGTGTTTGTCAATGGGCGTCATAATAATAGGGAAATACCAGATATAGTTTTTAATGGCCCTCGTCTAGCTGTGGGACTCAATAGACCGGAACTTTTTAACAATTTTTTTAATGATGCTTTGTTCCCCCTCGTAACACCTCCAGTGAGTTTGAAGACCCACACTTGCATCATGTAGCTTCTAATTTTAAATAATCTGACTTACAAACTTCTCCATGTGAAGTCTATGAATTCCTATGCAAAATTAATCCACATCGCTCTATAGGCCCTGATGGACTGTCCTGTATTTTTACGCAACTGTGCTTCTTCTCTCTGTATTCCATTGAGTATAATTTTCAACAGATGCTACTCCTTAGGTCTCTTTCCCTCTCAATGGAAACGTGCGAATATTATTCCGATTCATAGATCAGGTTCCAAATCGGACGTTACAAATTACTGACCAATTTCTTTACTTCCTATTCTTTCTTCAATTTGTGAAAAAATTATTTTAAACTGCCTCTTTTATTTTACTTCTTCGCACTTATCCACCAAACAACATGGCTTTGTTCCGGGCCGCTCTTGCTTGTCAAATCTAGCTGTTTTCCAAAAGCACTCCGTGGAAGCCTTAGAAAATAATTCACAACTAGATACAATGTTCCTTGATTTCTCTAAGGCTTTTGATTCTTTGAATCATAACCATCTACTTCATAAGCTCAGCCACCGCTTCAACTTGCATGGAAATTTCCTTCTGCTATTACGTAGTTTTTTAAATAAAAGATATCAGCGAGTCATTCTTTCAGGCTATACTTCAAATTGGTCAATTGTTCCTTCAGGTGTTCCTCAGGGCAGTGTTTTTGCCCCCTTTTTGTTTAACCTTTTTATTGATGACTTAGCATCTCAATAATGTCCCTCTCAAGCCAAAATACTTATGTATGCAGACGACTGCAAAATATTTAGGCAAATTCATTCTGCTGAAGACAGTTTAATATATCGTAACCTACTGGTGTTCTGCTTCTTCTCTTCGATAAAATTCAAATAAAAGCACCGTAATGGCCATAACACTACGTTAAAATCCTCTCGAATTTAACTACATAATTAACTCTTTTATTACCCAGAGTAGTCCTTCAGAAGGACCTAGGGGTTTTAATTGATAATAAGTTAAACTTCACAACACACATAACTGCAACAAAACGCAAAGCTATGTCCCTACCAGGAATATTATACATATTTACCGACATAAAGGATGCAGCTTCCCTTAAATTATACTTTTCCACATTAGTCTTCCCAGTTGTGAATTATGCTTCCCCTATTTGGTCTATGGCTGCAGCCTCTAATCTTTCTTCTCTTGATTGTGTACTAAATTTCTTTGTTAGAATAGTTAAATATCGTATACCCTCTCTCCAGACTTCCTCTAAGGAAGCCATCCTAACGGCCTTGTCCCTAGACAAAAATCTGACCTCTCCTTATGTTATAAAATTTTAAACTCTAATATAGACAGCCCAGAACTTTTGGCCTCTTTCGGTTTACGAGTACCCTCTAGAACAACACGCTCTATGGATTTACTCCACATTCCAACCACAAGGTTATCTCTTGTTAGGCGCTCTCTTTTTTCCGTCTTCCTACCCTTTTTAATTATCTACCTTCCCACATAGATCCGTTTATCCTTTCCTGTAAATCATTTATCAAAGGTTCTAGAGCTCATTTACCTCATTCTCGCCTCTGATTTCTTTGTGCTCTATCCGCAGTGTTATTTTCCCTTTTCTCTTTAGTGTTGTATTCTTATTATTATTCTCTGTATTTTTCCTGTTTTTTATTCTCTCTTATTTATACTCATGATGTTATATATTTCACTCTAAAATGGCGAATGCTGTATGTGAAATTTTTAATTAAATAAAAGAAAAGTAAAAAATAAAATTTCATTTTTACACCATTTTCTATCACAAGCCCTACAAGATGATGATCTAAAATGTTTGTGTGAATAACTGTACCAGAATATTTAATTTTTATTACTTAACTGCTATGTGATCTAGACATCATTTAACCATTTTGTCTCCATTAATCTCCTCTCTTGTATATTGTCTAATTCCTTGTAAAAACCATTTGTAGTTAGGACTGTTTTCTACATTTCAGTAATCTTATCATCAGTTTCTTTTAGGTCAATATTTACATCTATAATTAGTACAAGTTTATCTTTTACATTTTTTTTTTAAATTGATAGGCATTCAATAAATTTCCTTTTATTTTTATCTGGGGGTCTATAGATACTTATAATTAACCATTCCTTGTCATTTATTCTACATTTAATCCCAAGACATTGTTTCATCAAGAATTATGTCTATGCAGCTGTAATGTATATCAATTTTAATGTAACATGCAATTCCCCCGCCTTGTCCTGCAATTCTACTTTTGAGTATATGATTATAATTTTGAAATGTGTAGAGGCATTTTTCCTCTTCTTGAATATTAACTTATCGATATCTAAAGTTTATGCAGTTTTTCACTGGATGAGCTGAGGATTTACGATTTCATATCATTTAAGAATAACTTTTGGTCATCTGATTTTGAACCCCATCTCCCTAACAGTTATTCCACTAAAAGCAGTTTACCCTAGAATGATGGATAGGATAATTTTGACCAAGCTTCAGTTTTTGCAGTAAATCACAATGTATTCTGCGTTATTCATATTGTAAGTGGCCCTCAAAGCATACTGTTGACTCTTTATCACATTGTAGCACTTCGAGTTCCATAGCTCTTTGACACACTCCTATTCCCTCCCCTCCCACTGCCTCTTAGCCCCCCTCCCAGCAATTCAACCAGGTCGCAACTTGTTAGTTTGGCACTGCATGCAAGTGAGAATACACGAGCGGTTCCGTTGGCATTATAAAATGGCTAATAGACGAGTATTGATGCCGGGAGACATTTTGGCACATCTCCAGGAGCTACCGGGGAATGTATCCAGAATATCTGGAGACGAAAGTGACAGCGAATCAGGGAAAGAGGAGTTTTATCCAGCTGAAAATGCTATTAACTCCTCATCTGGTATGGCAAATGAGGGAGATCGTATTTGCATTTAAGACGCATCGCTGATCACAGGAGCAGCTTTTTCGGAACCTGGAAGGAATAGCGGCAGAAGTAGGGAACTATCCATTTACATATTTTCTTTCTTTTCAAAATTTTACACGCCATTCATGAATATTCAAAGTAAATTCTGTTGTAAGAATTCTATGATTTTCAAAAGAAAGGTGCTTTTGACAATTCAGCTGATGACGATGGAGACGACTCTGCTTCTGACAAAGGCAACGTGGAGGGTCCCAACGTCACTCGATCACCCAGAGGTGGCAATCGTCGAGGCACGGGTAGGGCTTGTCATTCGGCCTTGGTTGTTGGTTCGGTTATCTCAGCTCCGGATGGTACTGAGTGGAAAGTTGTGACTACTGGGAATTCTAATGTAGGGAGGTGCTGTCACCAGAACATCCTGAGAGACAAGACGGGAGCCAACACCCCATGCCAAGCGACATATAGCTGATGGCAGTGTTGCGAGCGCTTGTAGGCTTATTATTGATGAACAGATGCTAAAACATATTTAAGAACATACTGAGTCGGAGGCTTGCAAGCAGCTAAAAGATGAAGGTTGGTGTATGGCAATGGAGGAGATTGAGGCTTTTCTGGGAATTTGGTATGTACAGGGAACCACTTGTGCTAAAAGTCCGCCTCTAAATTCCCTCTGGTCAAAAAATTGGTGGCTTCTACTGTGTAAGAAAGCCATGTTTCAAGATCGTTTCAAGGAGATTCTGTGATACTTGAGATTTGATGTCTACAAGATCAGAAAGACTGAAAAGTGATGTATGCCCTAATTTCTGAGGTTTGGGACAAATTCATTTTGAATTCTCAGAGTTGCCATAACCCTGGAGCGTTTATCTGAGTTGACGAACAACTCTTCCCTACAATTTATTGCTTCAAAGCCTGATGAATATGGGCAAAAGTTCTGGATGGCTGTTGGCAAAGATGCAAAATATATTGTAAATGCATTTCCTTACTTGGGCAAGGATGATCTGAGGCCTGAAGATCAGCGTCTGTCTACGTCATGGAGAAGTTGATGGGCCCTTTTCTAAATAAGGGTAGATATGTCACATGTGACAATTTTTTTACTTCTTTGAAATTGGCTAAAAAACTAAAGACTAAATGCACAAGTTTGATTGGCACAATGAACAGGGCAAGGAGAGAAGTATCCCTTGCTGTAAAATCTTCCTGCATACCTTTGCATCACACCCAGGTTCTGAAAACGAATGACATTAGTCTGACTGTTTATCAGGGGAAAGTCAACAGGAATGTAATTGTTTTGAGTGCACTCAATCCAGATGTCCAGCTTGGTACTGATTCAAAGAAAAAGCCTGACATGGTAACATTCTACAATAAAACCAAATATGTAGTTGATGTCATTGACCAAATGGCTCGTAAATATTCAGTAAAACCAGCAGCCTATAGATGGTTTTTATATACTTTCAGCAATATCCTTGATCTATCAGGAATGAATGCATGGATATTGTGCAGTCAGGTTACCAAGATCAAGATTTCACAGTGTAACTTCTTGCTGAAGCTGTCTGAGGAGCTCACTGAGGCAAATACTCGGATCAGGAATGTGTCACCTGAAAATGAAAATGATGTTGGGGATTGCAATGAGGGAATCTGAATAATCTGAAACAGAAAGGAAAATGAGGCTTTGCCAAGTACGCACAAAATGCAAAGAAGGGAAATGTTCAAATAAATGTCATGCCTGTAATAAAATCCTATGTAAGAAGTGCATTAGTAAAGAGAAAAATTGATTTCTCTGAGTCAAATGTTTGACAGGGTGATTGTAGTGACCATAAAAAATATTCCAAAAATTTTGTTTCCTATTTTTTCAAAGGAAGCTATTTAGTTAACAGAAAAGTGCTTAATTTTTAGTTTGGAACTGCTAATTACATGAATATATTGAAAAGCTTATATACTTACCTATAAGCTCCCAAACGTACATAATTCCTAACACTCTTTTCTTAGAGTATAAATATGTTATGAGGCAACATTTACATCAGCATGCATATTAACCATGTTCTTGACCAAAGAGAATTACTATGTCTTGATGATACTATGCATATTTACACTTTTTTTAAATTAAAACCTATACTGTACTTCATTAAAAATTGGCAATCTTATTGTACTTTATAAAAATATAAACAAATTTGTTCTCTGTATACGTTTTCTATTAATTTTAAAATAAGGATATCTCACATAATGTTAAATATGGATTTCTATGCTTGGAAAACTTGGTTAACTGTATGGGACTTTTTTGTCCCATCCGTTATTATAGAGGGTAGGCAATCTCCAGGCATTCTAGTGTTAAAATGTTTGGGGACATTATAATTAACTACCATTCTTTGTTCCATCTTATGCTGACTTACTTTTAATGTTTTATTTCTATTGGTATAATAGTTCTCTGTAACTAAGAACTAGATCAACAATTTTTCCAAGAGCAGTATTTGAAGTTTACATACTATATATTGAATTATTACCACTTTCTTTTCTGTCCTTGTGGTTCATACCTTGTCGTTCATCACAATTAGAGATCAGTTTTATAATTCTATTTTGTATTGTATAAAGCTTTCTTCTGTGTTCCCTACTAGTGTGGCCCCATATAGTTATACCCTATCTTAATAATGATCCAACAAAAGCAAAATATATCCTATTTTATGCTAACAGGTGTACAATTCTTGATAACATGCTTTTCTTATTTTACTACATAGTTTTTTACAATGAACACTAAAAGTAAAATTTTGGACCACAATGACACCAAGATATTTGTACAATGTAACCTGTTCCATACTCTCACAGTTACACCAATTTATTTCCTTTTCTATGGAGACACTCATGTATGTGCAGTGAAAGAGAAATTGGCTGCCATTTGCCTGTGTTATTAACAATATACAAAACTTTCGATTTCTTATTGTTAGTTATCAAGTCATGATCATGCAACCATTTAAAATGTTATTCAAGTCAATTTGCATATCAGTGGTATGTAAATCTTTATGGCCAGATATTAATACAATATCATCTGCATACAGCAGAATATCACAGTTTTTAACACAGTTGACTATACTATTTATATATGTTAGAAACAAAATTAGGCCGAAAACAGAACCCTGAGGTACCCCATATTTCAAAATACTAGGATAACTAAAAACATTATTAAATTTCTCTTTAATCACTCTATTCTGCAAATAGCTTTTAAACCACTCAAGGACAGTACCTTTAACTCCAACATCCCATAATGTCTGAATTACTATTCCAAAATTAATGCTATCAAAAGCTCTTTTATATTCCACAAATACAGTAATTACCCTATTATTCCTGTCCAAAGTTTTATTTATTATATCTGCAAAAGTTTCCATAGCTTCTTTAGTACCCATGCCTTTCTAAAAACCAAGCTGATGATCAGAAATTATATTGCATTTTTTTAAGAACTCCATTAAATGACAAGCCACATACATTTCTATAACATTGCTTATAGCTGGTAACAGTGATATTGGGCTATAATTAGCCATGTTCTTGTAGCTACCTTCCTTAAAGACTGGCCTTACAATTGCCTTCTTTAACCCATTAAGCATTACACCTTGTGCTAATCATCTTCTAGTAAGTAGAGTTAGGATCCCGAAAGGTACTGGATTTGATTTAATAACTCTCATTCTGATGCCATAATGCCCTCGTGCTTTATTTTTCAAAGATCTAACAATCTGATGTACTTTTTCCTCACTAGGCTCCGGTATAAAAATACTCCTCATATTAGTCATTCTAGCCTTATTATAACATTTGATTGATCATTTGTTTTTAATATCCTCAATACCCTCTGTAAATTGCTTTAGAAAACTAATCAGATTTCATCAGTTATTCCATTATTATGGGTCTCAAAATATGTTCATCACTACCAATATCTATTTTTCTACCAGTCAACCTGTTAATTTCTTTCCAAAGTGGTCTGACATCATTAATCTTCAAAAAAATTTCATTATAATAATTATTTTTTAGCTTTCCTAATTTCCTTAAGGGCTTTATTTCTCAGCATTTTATAGTTATTTTTATAATTTTCATTGGTGTGACACCTTTTCCATTTTTAAAAGTCTTATATTTTTGCTGTATAGTATAAAGTGCATCCCTCGTTATCCAATCCTGTCCTTCCCTTCTATTAATTTTTTCTAACAACCTTGGAGTTCTCATAAATCTCATTAAAAGTGTAACGTTTTATTATACAATATATTTGGATACTTATCCTCGAATAATTGTGCCCAGTTAAAAAATTTACATAAAAATCAAACAATTTATTATTAATACAGTATACATACTCACTGTTTTCTTTGTATTGGCTTTTTATGAGTATATTATGTTTCCCATGACTATATAATTTATTCGTATCATATAATGGTCCAAAATTTTGTCTTTCAAAATAAAACCACTAATAAGATTATGCTTTCCATTGAACAAAATATGATCTAAACAGGATTTCACTACTTTTCCATCCCTAATTTCCTCTCTAGTATATGCATTAATCACTGATAGGTAACCATTGGCTTCCACCACTTACATGTATCTACAGGTATTGATATTATTCTTTTTCTTAAGATTAATATCAATGTCACCCATTACAATTGTTTCCAAACCTTTATCCCTCAACGCCTTATCTAAATCTTCAAAAAAGGCAATTACGTTGTAATCCGGTGGCCTATATATAGCACAAATTCTTATTCATCTGTCGTTGAATCCAATCTGCCCCATTAATGATTCACAACTACTCATATTGCTATCTTCACATACAAATTTAAAGTCTTTTCTACAGTAGAACATAATTCCACCTCCCCTTCTGTCTTTCCTCAATATGTAGTAAATATTAAAGCCAGTGACTATAGAGATAAATCTCATCATTAGTGATATTTACTTTAGTTAAAAAATTTCCCACTATATTCAGTTTTCAACAAAGGTTTTCTATTCATACAATGAAAGAGTCCCAGTGTTTTCTAAGGGATCTGATGTTTAGATGTAGAATAGTAAAATTATGCATATAGCCTTTGTTAGTCTCAGCTTTTACATCAGAGACACTTTCATAGACAGTTATATCAACCCGGGGATTTTTAATATAAGAAAAGCTATCCATTCATATATATCAGAGGTATGATGCAATGATACTTCTAAATTAATTTATCCTTGCTAGGATCTTTTCTCTTATTATTTTTTTATCAACTGCATTTTTGTCCTTTTTAACCAGAACTTTCTCCCCTTTGAACCAGATATACTTATAATTTAAGTCTTTAACTTTATTCTTAATCTTCAAGAGCAGATTTTTATTTTACCATGTTAATTGATCAGTAATATAAACATAACCACTAAATTTTTATACAATTCCCCTGATCTCAGTTCTATTTCATGTTTCATAACGTTTTCTTTCAATTCAATGGTTTTGAACTTAACATCAAACTATTTCTTTCCATTATGACCATTTGTGTTTATGATATACATATCTTCTATCAGTTCCTCATTAAAGTTTTCATCCTTCAAATTTATAACCATCTTACACACCTCGCTTTTAACCTCATCAATCATCATATCATCTTTTATCAGACCAACAATTTCAAGGTTATTTGACAGCTTTTTTTGCTCGAGAAAGTTTACTCTAGTTATATGATTATCAATTATAATAATAATATAAATAACTTAGAAACAATTTTTTTCTTTCCATTATAACCATTTGTGTTTATGATATACACATCTTCTATCAGTTCCTCATTAAAGTTTTCAACCTTCAAATTTTTAACCACCTCACACACCTCGCTTTTAACCTCATCAATCGTCATATTATCTTTTATCAGACCAACAATTTCAAGGTTATTTGACAGCTCTTTTTGCTCGAGAAAGATTACTCTAGTTATAAGATTGTGAATTATAATAATAATATAATAATATTAAATGTAAAACATGCTACATAGAAAAAGGAATACCTCAAGAACACGAAGGATATTCTCTCAGTACAGATAGAAAGAAAATTGAAGCCATGAGTGAAGACAAATATTACAAATATCTAGGGTTCTCACAAACACCCATAATAGATCACTCAGCAATAAAGCAATAAATACATACAAGATAAGTTTTAAGTATGCCTAGAAAAAATACTCAAAACAAAATTAAACGGTAAAAACATGATCAAAAATATAAATACCTATGCAGTACCAATCCTCACCTATTCCTTTGGTATAATAAAATGGACACATACACACCTTGACTCATTAAACACACTCATCAGAATGACATGTAATAAGTATAAAATTCACCATGAACATTCAACTGCCGAAAGATACTCCTTACCCAGAAAAGATGGAAGCAGAGGAAGTATTGATATAAAAATACTACACTATGAACAAATACAAAATCTCTATCAGTACTTCTACTCTAGATAAGATAGTCCACTACACGAGACTATCATTTCAATAGATAAATATGCTACACCACTACAACTACAAAATAAAGAATATGATACAAGCAATCATATAAAAACACAAATCCAAAAAATTGACTCCTGGATAAACAAAACATCCCTACTAACTCTCACAACCACACATAGACAAAGAAGCAACTAATAAATGGCTTGTAAAAACGAAGCTGTTCGCTGAAACCAAAGGTTTCCACATAGCCATTCAGGACAATATCAGAAAAACAAAGAACTACATGAAATATGTAATAAAAGATCCAACACTAAGTAATGATAAATGCAGGAGATGCAAAATCGAAAACAATACAATAGAACAAATTAAAATTGGATGTAGCACCCTAGCAAGTACAGGATATACACCAAGACATGACAATGTACGCCAACAAATACACCAAGCCTTATGCAAGAAACACGAATTAATAGAAAGAAATATAGTACCATGGTATAAATATAAACCAGAAACTATCCTCGAAAATAGTAACATAAAAATCATTGGAACAAGGACTTAATTACTGATAGAATGATTCCACACAATAGACCGGAAATCACATTCATAAAAAAGAAGAAAAAATAACGTACCAAATAGATTTTTTACTTTCGAACACATCCAATATAAAGAAAAAACAATGAAAAAATCCAAAACTATTTATCATTAGCCGAAGAAATTAAAAACATGTAGCAACAAAATAAAGTTATTATAGTACCTATTATAATATTGTCCACAGGTGTCATCCAATAAAACTATTCAAAGTCTTGAAACTCTAGACCTACACAAAAGTACATACATAAATTTACAAAAATCTATCATAATTAACACATGCTCTATTGTCCGGCAATTTTTGCATTAAAAGCTAATTCATCAAAACAGTGATAACATTTTCCACACAATGTGATTTCTCGCAGATGTTCTTCTCTAATCGCCGCGCGCCGTCTAAGAAAAAGCTTCCTTACTAAAAAACGGATAACACAATACGAGAAATTTTTGCCTAAATCCTTCCACACACACAATCCTTCCCGTTCTTTATATTATCACCAAAATATGAAAAATGGTTGTTTGGTTCTAGTTCTTCTTGCTGCTTATACTAAAACCTTTCTAAAAAAATTACGCGTCTAAAATATTCTATTTAAAAGAAAGATCTTTAGGTCTTTTGTCAAATAAATGTGCCTTATCAAATTAATTATTTAAAAAAATCAGAATCAACTTAATGTGACAGTGAAGCGTCACAGGCTCCCCAGTTCCCATTGAAAGGTATTGGGGTCGTTGCTATGGCAGTTAACATTTTTCAATGTTGAAAACCGAAAAATTGTTCATAAATTTATAATTAAAATCAATTTTTTACAAAATTTCAGCATGAATTTGTATTCAGTCTTCAGTAGAAATAAACTTCATTTATCAATATTTTCCCGATGATGTCTGTGGGTGTCTGTGACCGGACTTTTGTGGGCACTCTAACTCAAACACTATTAATCAGATCAACGCTAAATTATATATTTGACATTTTTGTTAAAGTGAAACAAATTGATTAGTTTTTGGTAAATATCGGTCAAACGGAAGTGGGTGTTTACTCTTTTCACTTATCCGCTATTTTAAAATATTTGCTTTAATATTTGATGAACGTAAAAAGGTACTAGAATAAACAGTGTAGTATATGTTATTTTCTATAACCTTTGTTTGAAACATTTCCCCATATATTACATTTTTGAAGAGATATTTCTAAAACTACATTTTCTTATCTGCCACACCACCTACCGGCGATTATTGTAAGCACTTTACGGTTCTTTTTATTTTCTTAATTGTTGGAATTTCGGGGCTATATCCAATATCAGAAGTCTACAGTTTGAGTTCATTCTACATCTACATGTTACCCTGCAATTCACCTAATTGGTGGGTGGCAGGTGGTGCAATGCACCAAAATCTACCTAAAGATTATCTATCGCAGGTTGAAATTTTCTATTGTGATCTCGTATTGTCCTCGGAAAGAACGAGCCTAGATAACGCTCCGTCCTACAATCGATCTCACGTATCTTATCGTCACGGTCATTCCAACCTATATACGTTGGTGCTTCAATAATTCCTACAACCTCGTCTTTTAGACATTCCGATCTATATTTCTCCAGAAGCCGCAACCTTGAGTTCAATCTACGATGCTCCAGTGGTACACAGTTCAAATCCCTCAATAATGAGGTGACGCTTTACTTATGTTCGTACTTTTGTTTTACGAATCTTGCTGCTCTGCGCTGAACTCTTTCTAATTGAATTATATGTCCCTTCTCGTACGGATCCCATATGCATGAGGCGTATTCGACTTGTGGTCTAACCAGTGATAAGTAACATGTTTCATGTACTTTTTCTGTAGTGTTCCGTACTATTCTACTTATGAAAGCCAGTTTCTTGTTGGCCGCGCCTATAACTCGACGAATGTGCATGTGCCACGAAAGATCTCGACAAATGGTTACCCCTAAATATTTTACATACTCGGCTGCTTGAATATTTATTCCATCTATTTTATACTCGAAACCTACTTCTATATTCTATGTAAGGTCTTTAAATTTTCTCACAGTTGCTTAAAATATTTATTATCATTTAACCTGTTTGAAATTTATAGAAATATTTCTGATGTGGAGAAAATCATGTGCTGGCCACACCAGATTTTTTATTTTATAATTTTTAGTCCTTGATAACCATTATAGTTGGATTCTATTGGTATCAACATTCTCCTGCTTATAATGCATACATTTAAAAAGCAACTATTTTTTTCTAATCGTCCTAATCGTCTTCGATGAATCACCCCGTGTTTTGAAGGAGGATGGAAAAATACGGAGAGGGAGGGGAGTGCAAGTGGGAATGGGGATAAAGCAGAATGAGAAAGAGAATATAATATGCTATTCAACTCTAGGCTCGTACATAATAAATCCAGTTGTTGTATTTCAACTTCCTTGAATTTCTCCTTCTTGGAAACGTTTTACGGGCTCCTCTCCTGTCCTATACCTATTTCGGTTGATTTCCATTGAATTTCAGCGGACACCTTCTCTAATATGTACATAATATCGCAAGTACTCTTCGAAAATGACGACAACGAGAATAAATATTTATTTAATTACCTATATAGATGCATTTAATTCCCTATATAAATATGCATATACCGTTTCAAATCATCCGTTCTCACTTAATGCTTCCTCAATCCCTCGTCTCCTCCTTATCTCTTTCTCTTCACTCCCCTTTCCTCCCCCCCTTTCCTCCCCCCCTCTATCTCCGTACTGCTCTTCTTTACTATCTCTTTCTCGTCCTTATTCCTACCAGTCACTTATATCCATTCCTTCTTATAAATCAATACCCAATTGGAGGACATTTTATTAATTAAATATAATTATGGTTGCTTGGGGCAAATCTTACTGTGTGTACACATTTGTCATCTTAAGAAAATTCATGTAATTATATATTGTATGATATCTTTAATATTAACCTCTAAATTATTCTATTTAAAAATAGTTAAGTAGCTCTTCTTTGAACAAACCTATGAATTACAATCTACATTCAAATGTGAATTAATATTATTGTACCTGTTCAAGTATGGGCACGAGTACTGTTGGTGTAAATTGGTTATGATAATGAGAGTATCTGCTTATATTGGAATCTGGAATATTGGAATTGTAAAATCAAATAAATTTATACTTTTGAAAGAATAACAACGGTTTTACAGCAAATTAAAAACTAAAATATAAATAATATTTTTAATAAATTTTATACGCGATAAAATGGAAAAATATAAATTTTAAATTCCCATAGGACAGTATTAGACGGAGCAGTATAAAAGGAGCTGTTTACAAATTGAATAACGGAAAATGTAAGAAGGGAATTCAATTCATACAATGTTTTACCGTTCCTTACATCGTGGGAGGGGGCGCTTGCGCTTTGCTAAGTGTGGATATCTATTTTTGTCTTCTTGACCTAAATAGAGAAGTCTTATTTGGTTTAAATAAAAATAACCTTAATTAATAAAAATTATTTTGAAATTCTCTTGAAAATTTCACCAAAAAATTCAAAGTCGGAGCGAAAAAACCGGTTGTCGCTAGAGCGAAACCGGAACCGAACCGAATTCTTTTGTTTTGTATGAACCGCAACGAAAACCGGAGCAAAAAAAATTCGGTTCGATGCCCTGAGCGAAGTAGAAAAAGCGATTGTGTAACTAAAGAAGGGGAAAGCCACGAGCAGCGATGGAATACCGGCTGAGATACTTAAAGTCATAGGATCAGAAGGACTAAAAGCGAACACGAAATTAATTAATAAGATTTACGACACGGGAGAGTGGCCTCGGGATTTCCTAGAAGTAACAAATATCCCTCTAAAGAAGAAGCCAAAGGCAATGCAGTGTAGAGATTACAGAACGATAAGCCTTCTCTCACACACATCGAAGATCATCACGAGGATTTTTAATAAAAGGCTGGAGAAAAAGGCAGAAGAAATAATAGGGGAAGATCAATTCGGTTTCAGAAAAAGACGAGGAACTAGAGATGCTATAGAAGTAGTAGGAACCATATCCGAAAGAGCAATAGAGTACAGTCAAGATATGTGCGAATGTTTCGTAGACTGGCAGAAGGCCTTGGATAGAGTAAATTGGGTAAAGTTGATGAGGATATTAAAGGATAGAGCTGTAGACTGGAAAGAAGGGAGACTGATTAGGAATCTATATGTGAATCAAATTGTAAAGGTCAGGTTTGAGTATGTGGACACCTGCGGAATAAATATCAATTGAGGAGTAAGACAAGGCTGCTACCTATCGCCAACCCTATTCAATATATATGGAGAAAGTCTAATGCAAGAAGCTTTAGAAGGCACTGGAGATTTCAAAATAGGAGGAAGGATTATAATAACAGTAAAATACTCAGATAATCAAGTACTTCTAGCAATAAAGGAAGAGGAGCTTCAAAAAATGATAAATAGACTAATGATAACAAGTAGTAAATACGGTATGGAAATATATACGGAAAATCCAAGGTCATTCGAATATTGGGTAAAGAAGAGAATCTGAACATTAGTATTGGGGGAAAGCCTTTACAACAAGTTTCAGAATATAAATGCCTTAGAAGCATCATACCACGAGAACCAAAATGTACCATGAGATCAGAACTAGAATAGGAAAAGCAAAAGCGGCTTTCAGGAGAAAGAAACAACTACTTACAGGGAATATAGCGGAAGAAGTCGATAAAATGCTACGCATGGAGTATAGCATTGTATGGGGCAGAAACATGGACGCTAAGGAAAAATGACATCAAATACTTGGAAAGCTTTGAAATGTGGACTTGGAGGAGAATGTTGAAGATAAAATGGACAGATAGGATGAAAAACGATGAAGTGCTACGAAGAATAGGAGAGAAGCGAATGATTATACAGACTATCAGAAAGAGGAAAGCTAACTTTGCTGGACATTACCTGAGGAGAGAGAGTATGATTAAAGACGTGTTAGAAGGAAAACTAGATTGGAAAAGGGAAAGAGGTAGGAAAAGGTTTCAGCTGACAGACGATTTGAAAGGGAAAGAGAGTTATCAAGATATGAAGAGGACAGCGAAAAATAGGAGTATAAGGAGAACCAGGTTTAACCAAGAATAATCACGGACCTCTCTCCGGAAAGACTACCTTTGATAATATATATATATATATATATATATATATATATATATATATATATATATATATATATATATAATATTTTTTAATTCATAAGATTTCTCGTCTGGACTGATTTTCATTTTGTCCTTACGTAATAATAATGGAGTAAAACTAATTTTTGATATTTCAGGTATATTATATTTTTCCTCATTGGGTTAATAATGCCACACATTGCAGCCATATTTTAAATTTGCAGCACATTTAGAAGTGAAATAACATTTATCTATTTGTTTGAAATTATTTAATTTTTAACGGCCGCAGTAAAAATTTCATGGATTCAGCGAAATGTATATTCGTTTGTATAGATTAATCTCTAAATAACTTAAAAAGTTCAGCTCCCTATCCCTTCCCGTAGTATATAAACATTGACCTATTTGTTTAAACTTTAAGAATTCTTAACTTCCAATCAAATTAAAATACCAAAATTTCTATAATCTCTATTTCGTCTTTTTTTTTAATTCTACCAATAAAAAATATTCAGCTCCGTAGCACATTCGAAAACACAGAAACATTGAAAATTTGTTTAACAATGTTGAATTTTTAGCGGCCGCATTGTAGAGTTTTTTCAAGATTTTCGGTTTTTATAGTCGGTTTTGCACATAATCCTAATGATAAAAAAAATTCGAGATGACCGCTTTTATAGAAGACCCTAAATATTAGAATCCTATTATATATATATATATATATGTTATGTTCCTCTGTAAGGAAAGTCTTTATATAATTATATCATATATATATATATATATATATATATATATATATATAAGAAGAAGGTGTTTGCATTCTGCAAGCATTTCATTTCACATTGATAAAAATAATTTTTCAGAGAGATATTTCATCATGGGAAATATTTCTCCTCTGGACCGATTTCCGTTATATTCTTATGGAAAAATAATAGAGTAAAACAATCACTAATATTTGAAATGTTATTAATATTATACTATTTCCCCAATGTCTCAAATTTCTGCCAAATTTAAAATTTTTGCACATTTAGAAGTAAAATAACATTTATCTATTTGTTAAAATTTAAATTATTTTTAACGGCTGCAATAACAATTTCTTGGTGACAGTGAGATATTTATTTGTTTGTATAGACTAATCTCCTAAAAACTTAATATTTTTAGCATCCTATCTCCTCCTGTAGTATATAAACATCTATTTATTTAAAATTTAAACATTTTTAACTTCCCAAAAAATCAAAACAAGATAACTTTTATAAACCCTTTCTCGTTTTATTATAAATTCTATCTTATAAAAAAATTTCAGCTCCGTAGCGCATTCGGAAATACATAACCCCTGAATATTTGATTGAGCAATTTAGAATTTTTAGCGGCGGCATTGTAAAATCTTTTAAGGATTTGCGTTTTTTCTAGTCGGGTTTGCGCATAGGTCAACCTATAAAAATATTTCGAGTCTGCCGTTCTTCTGAAAGTGCCTAAATATTAGTATCCTACTATGTATATGGTATATGTTACTGCTCCTCTGTAGGGAACGTCTATGTAATAAACTAGTAAAAGGTGCTTGCATTCTGCCAGAATATCATCTCACCTTGAAAAAACATTAATTTTTTATACATATATTTCATCCTTACAAATATTGTTTTAATTCTAAATATTTCACCTCCGCAGCGATTTTATTTTTTCCCTTATGTAATAATAAGAGAATAATAGATAGTAGCTCAATACCTTTGGCCAAAACTAACAAAGGTGAAATACTCCTTTAGCCAAAACAACTAGAGGGCTACAAAACCCAATGCATTTCGCCCACAAGGTGAGCATCGTCAGGGGTAAAACCTGTTCCAACAGTGACTGGGAGCCAACTAGCCCTCTAGTTGTTTTGGCTAAAGGAGTATTTCACCTTTGTTAATAATAAGAGATTTAAAAAATACCTAAACTTTGCAATTTTAAGTATATAATAATTTCTACATCATAGGGTACTAATGCTAAACATTTCTGCCAAATTTTAAAGTTGTAGCACTTATAGAAGTGAAATAATATTTTTCTAATTGTTTAAATTTTAAACATTTTTAACAACCGCCGCAATAAATTTATATAGAAATTGAAATGTTTATTTGTGGAAATGCACTAGTCTGTAAATAACATGAAAATTTCAGATTCCTAGCTCATCCCGTAGTACCTGAACAGTAATCTAATTGTTTAAATTTCAAGGATTCTTATTGGCAACACATATTAAAATATCAAAATTTTGATAATCGTCTTCCGTTTTTTTTTTACAAATCCTACCTCTAAAAAAAATCAGCTCCGTAACACTACGGAAATACCTATACTTTGAAAATTTGTTTAAATACAATTGCGAATTTTTAGCGGCCGCATTGTTGCACTTATTCAATATTATCGTTTTTTAGCCGATTTTGCAAAAAATCCGAACTATGAAAAAAATTTCGTATCTCCAACTCAACTGGAAGTACCTAAACATTAGTATCCTCCTCTTCCTCCTCCTCCGCTGTAAGGAACGTCTATATATAATGAAAAGTAGGTGCTTGCATTCCGCAAGCATATCATCTCCCCTTGAAAAAACATTAATTTTTCAGAGATATATTTAATCATGGGAAATATTTCTCTAATTCAGAAAATTTATCCACGGAATAGATTTTCGTTTTTTACTTATGGAAAAATAATGGAGTAAAACAGTCGATAATTTTTGCAATTTCAGCAATATTATACGTCTCCCACATTGGGTTAATAATGTCACACATTTTTCCAAAATTTAAATTTAGAGCACATATAAAAGTGTAAATAACAGTTATGTAATTCTTTAAATTTAAATAATTCTTACGGCCGCAATAACAACTTTATGGATACATTAATATGTTTATTCGTTTATATGCAGTAAACACTAAATAATTTAAAAATTTAACAGCCAAATAAATTAAATTATCAAAATTTCTATAATCCCTAAATGGTATATTTACAAATCCTACCTGTAAAAAGTATTTCAGCTCCGCAGCAGATCTGCAAATACATAAACCTTGAAAATTTGTTTAAAAATTGCGAATTTTATACGGCCGCAATGGTGACCTTTCTCAAGATTTTCGTATTTTCTAGTCGGTTTTGCACAAAATCCTACCCAAGAAAAAAATTTCAAATCTCCAGCTCATCTGGAAGTGCCAAAACATTCATATCCTCCTATAAGATATATCCTCCTCCTCCTCTGTAAGGAATAATGATGTTATATGTTACTAGTGGTTACTGGTGGTGTAGTGGTTAGCGTGTCGGCTTTCTATTGCAAAGTTCGGGGGTTCAAACCCCTCGAATGGAGGTTTTATTTATAAAAAAAAAAAAAACTATCATCAGTGCCTGGCAGTAGGCAGCAGTACTGTCAGTATGGTATAGAGCCGAAAACAAATGATGTTGGTTGGGTCTATATCCAATACAGCTGTAGGCGTGATCAGGACGATTTGAACGGCTACAGTACTGCGATGTGGAAAGCAAGAGGGAAACTACCACATTACAATCCCTAGTAAAGATTATATGGTTGGACAATATGAGTTCTCTCGAGGTAAAACAATCCGGAGGTAAAATAGTCCCCGAATCGGATCTCCGGGCGGGGACTGCCTTGAGGAAAACATTTGTCGAAAGTAAATTACGAATAGGGACTTGGAACGTAAGAACTATGAGAAAGGCAGGAAAGCTAGAGAACTTGAAAGAAGAAATGAGAAGAAATAGAGTTGACATTATAGGGCTAAGCGAAACTAGATGGGAGGGAGAAGGACAGTTCGACTCGGAAGAATTCACGGTAGTTTATTCTGGAGGAAATAGTGGGGAAAGGGGAGTAGCTCTGGTACTTAGGAAAGATATGATGAAAAGCGTGACAAAGATAATAGCAACGAACGATAGACTGATGGCAATAAAGCTAAAAGCAGTCCCAGTGGACATGCTGATAATCCAGGTATATATGCCAACGTCAGCTCATGACGATGAAGAAATAGATGAGATCTATGAGCAAATTAATGAAATTTACGAAGAAGACGGAAGAGGAAAGGTAAACTGCATAATAATGGGAGATTGGAACAGCATAGTCGGAGAAGGACAGGAAGAAAATGTTGTCGGGCAATACGGACTTGGAAAGAGAAATCGAGGAGGGGAGAAACTCGTAGAATTCTGCATCAATAATGACCTTGTAGTGACTAATACATGGTTCAAAAACCATAAACGAAGGTTATACACATGGAAAAGCCCAGGAGATAGAATGAGATGCCAAATAGATTACATCCTTGTAAAACAAAGATTTAGGAACAGCATAAAGAACGCCAAGGCATTGCAAGGAGCAGACATTGATTCAGATCACAGCCTTCTAATACTTGACGTGAGTACAAAGCTCAAACAAATAAGAAAAACGAGAAGAGAAAGACAGACCTGGGACCTACAAAAACTGAAAGAAAGGCAGGATGTAGTCAGCACGAAGTTGGAAGATAACCTAAGAAAGTTGGAAAACAAACCGAAGACCGTCGATATAGAATGGGATGAAATTAAAACCAGTATCAAGGATACCTTGGATAAAGAGATTGGAAAACAAGAGAAGAAAATCAGAAAACCATGGATCACGAAGGAAATGCTGGAGAAAATGGATGAGAGACGAAAATGGA
The DNA here is from genome assembly GCA_028673005.1 of Tanypteryx hageni. Taxonomy (NCBI): domain Eukaryota; kingdom Metazoa; phylum Arthropoda; class Insecta; order Odonata; family Petaluridae; genus Tanypteryx; species Tanypteryx hageni. The sequence continues at coordinate 11,545,366 of CM054112.1, forward strand.
AAAACGTTAACAGTGAAAAAGGTAGAGCCAACTATAGGCGTATAAACAATGAGTTGAGAAGGGTAACAGATAAAGCTAGAGAAAATTGGCTAAAAGGAAAATGTGATGAAATAGAACAAATGGAGAAATTAGGACGGTACGATATGATGTACGCTAGGGCACTGGAATTAGAAGATAAGAAGTCTAATGGAATTTGTGATAAAGGAATTATGAATACGGATGGGAAGATAGTCTCAGAAACAAAGGATGTAGCACAGGTATGGGAAGAATACATTAAGGAATTATACAGCAAACAGACAGGAGCGGCAAAAATAGAACTGGAAAATGAGGAAAACATTGAAGAAGATAACTTAGGACCAAGTATTATGGAGAGCGAAGTAGAAAAAGCGATAGTGGAACTTAAGAAGGGGAAAGCCACGGGCAGCGATGGAATACCGGCTGAGATACTTAAAGTCATAGGATCAGAAGGACTAAAAGCGATCACGAAATTAATTAATAAGATTTACGACACGGGAGAGTGGCCTCAGGATTTCCTAGAAGTAACAATGATCCCTCTAAAGAAGAAGCCAAAGGCAATGCAGTGTAAAGATTACAGAACTATAAGTCTTCTGTAACACACATCGAAGATCATCACGAGGATTCTTAATAAAAGGCTGGAGAAAAAGGCAGAAGATATAATAGGGGAAGATCAATTCGGTTTCAGAAAAGGACGAGGAACTAGAGATGCTATAGGAGTAGTTAGAATCATATCAGAAAGGGCAATAGAATACAGTCAAGATATCTGCGCATGTTTCGTAGACTGGCAGAAGGCCTTTGATAGAGTAAATTGGGTAAAGTTGATGAAGATATTAAAGGATATAGGTGTAGACTGGAAAGACAGGAGACTGATTAGGAATCTATATGAGAATCAAGTTGTAAAGGTCAGGTTTGAGAATGTGGACACCTGCGGAATAAATATCGGTAGAGGAGTAAGACAAGGCTGCTGCCTATCGCCAACCCTATTCAATATATATGGAGAAAGTCTAATGCAAGAAGCTTTAGAAGGCACAGGGGATTTCAAAATTGGAGGAAGGATTATAAGAACAGTAAAATACGCAGATGATCAAGTACTTCTAGCAAGAAAGGAAGAGGAGCTACAAAAAATGATAAATAGACTAGTGATAACAGGTAGAAAATATGGTATGGAAATAAATACAGAAAAATCCAAGGTCATTCGAATATCGGGTAAAGAAGAGAATCTGAACATAACTATTGGGGGAAAGCCATTAGAACAAGTTTCAGAATATAAATACCTTGGAAGCATCATAACACGAGAGGCAAAATGTACGGATGAGATCAAAACTAGAATAGGAAAAGCAAAAGCGGCTTTCAGGAGAAAGAAACAACTACTTACAGGGAATATAAGGGAAGATATCCGCAAGAAGTTGATAAAATGCTACGTATGGACTATAGCATTGTATGGGGCAGAAACATGGACGCTAAGGAAAAATGACATCAAATACTTGGAAATCTTTGAAATGTGGACTTGGAGGAGAATGCTGAAGATAAAATGGACAGATAGGATGAAAAACGATGAAGTGCTACGAATAATAGGAGAGAAGCGAATGATTATACAGACTATCAGAAAGAGGAAGGCTAACTGGGTTGGGCAGTACCTGAGGAGAGAGAGTATGATTAAAGACGTGTTAGAAGGAAAACTAGATGGGAAAAGGGAAAGAGGTAGGAAAAGGTTTCAGCTGATAGACGATTTGAAAGGGAAAGAGAGTTATCAAGATATGAAGAGGACAGCGGAAAATAGGAGTATATGGAGAACCAGGTTTAACCATGAATAATCACGGACCTGTCTACGGACAGACTACCTATGATGATGAATGGGGTACTAATGCTACACATTTTTGTCAAATTGTAATGTTGTAGCACTTCTAGACGTAAAAATTTTTTTTTCTAATTGTTAAAAATTAAACAAATTTTAACGGCCTCCGAATTATATTTTTGAAGATATTAAAATGATTATTTGTGCAAAGCACTACTTTGTAAACAACTTGAAAATTTCAGCTTCCTAGCTCATCCCATAGTACCTAATCAGTTATTTTATGTTCAAATATTTAAGAATTTTAAAAGGCAACACAAATTAAAATATAAAAATTTTAATAATCCCTGTTTCGTTTTTTTACAAATCCTATCTCTAAAAAAATTTCAGCTCCGTAGCACATTCGGAAATACATAAACCTTGAAATTTTGTTTAAACAATTTCGAATCTCCAGCTCATCTGGAAGTGCCTAAACATTAGTATCCTCCTATCATCATTATATAAAGACGTTCCTTACAGAGGAGGATATAACATACTAGTAGAAGGTGCCTCCATACTGCAAGCATTTCATGTCACCTTGAAAAAACATTGATTTTTCCGAGAGATATTTCATAATGAGAAATATTTCTTTAATTCAAAAGATTTCTCCTGGGACCGATTTCTTCTTTATAAAAATATAATACATTTGCTAATTTTTGTAATTTTAGGATTAGAGTACTTTTTCCACATTGGGTTAATAATGCCACACATTTATGCCAAATTTTAAATTTGTAGCACTTTCAGAGGTGAAATAACATTTATCTAATTTTTTAAAATTTAATAATTGTTAACGGCCGCAATAACAAATTTATCGATAGATTGAAATGGTTATTCGTTTGTGTAAACAAAACTCTAAATAACTTTAAAATTTCATTACCCTATCTTGCCCCGTAGTATCTAAACATTTACCTATTTGTATAAACTGGAAGAATTTTTAACTGCCTAACAAATTAAAATATGAAAATTACTATAATCCCTATTTCGTTTTTTTTAAAACCTACCTCTAAAAACATTACTACTACTACTTTGTAAACAACTTGAAAATTTCAGCTTCCTAGCCTAGTCCTAGTACCTAATCAGTTATTTTATGTTCAAATATTTAAGAATTTTAAAAGGCAACACAAATTAAAATATAAAAATTTTAATAATTGCTGTTTCGTTTTTTACAAATCCTATCTCTAAAAAAATTTCAGCTCCGTAGCACATTCGAAAATACATTAAACTTGAAAATTTGTTTTAACAATTGCGAATTTTTAGGGGCCGCATTGTTGCAATTTTTCAAAGATTTTCGTTTTTTCTAGTCGGTTTTCTACAAAATGCTACCTTAGAAAAAAATTTCGAATCTCCAGCTTATCTGGAAGTGCCTAAACATTTGTATCCTCCTATATGTTATATCCTCCTCCTCCTATGTAAAGGACGACTATATATAATGATATATAGACGCTCCTTAAAAAGGAGGAGGAGGATATAACATAACTAGTAGAAGGTGCTTGCATACTGCAGGCATTTAATCTCACCTTGAAAAAACATTAAATTTCAGAGAGGTATTTCATCATGAGAAATATTTCTTTAATTCTAAATCCTCTTGACGGGTTTTCGTTTTCTCATTATGTAATAATAATGGAGTATAACAATCACTAATATTTCCAAATTTCGAAATATTATACTTTTCCCACATTGAGTTAATAATGCCACACATTTCAGCCATTATATTATAGTACAATTAGAAGTGAAATAACATTTATCAAATTGTTTAAGTTTAAACAATTTTTAAAGGCCAAATTATAGTGGATAAATTGAAATTTTTCATCGTTTATATTGACTAACCTTAAATTATTTAAAAATTTCAGCTCCCTAACTTGCGGCGTAGTGTCTAAGCATCCACCTATTTGTTTAAACTGTTAGATTTTTTAACTGTCAAACAAATTAAAATATAAAAATTTCTATAATCCTTATTTCGTTTTTTTTACAAATCCTACATTTAAAAAAAAATTAGCTCCGTAGCACATTTGGTAATACATAAACCTTGAAAATTTGTAATAAAATTGCGAATTTTTAGCGGCCGCATTGTTGCACCTTTTTAAAATTTTCGTTTCAGTTTTGAACGAAAATCTTGGAAATGTGCATCAATGCGGCCGCTAAAAATTCCAAATTGTTTAAAAAAATTTTTAAGTTTTATGTTCTTCCGAATATGCTACAGAGGTTAAAATTTTTTTATAGGTAGAATTTGTAAAAAAATACGAAATAGAGAATATACATAACGGTTTTGCAACTACGAGATTAGCAAGGAAGCTGAAATTCCCAAATTATTTAGTAGTGTATTTGCGCAAATAAGCATTCGAATCTCACCATAAATGTATTCCGGCAGCCGTTAAAATTTTTAAATATTTAAACAATTAGAAAATATTATTTCAATAATATAAGTGCTACAACTTTAAGATTTGGCAGATATGTGTAGCATTAGCACCCCATAATGAAGAAAGCATACAATTCTTAAAATTGCAACGTTTGGGGTTTGTTTTATCTATTATTTTTACATAATGGTAAAACGAAAATCGCTGTGGAGGTGAAATCTTTAGAATTAAAAAAATTTTTGTAATGATGAAATATCTGTATGAAAAATGAATGTTTTTTCAAGATGAGATAAATTGCTTGCAGTATGCAAGCACCTTCTACTATTATCATTATATATAGACGTTTCTTACAGAAGAGGATGAGGATATAACATACTAGTAGAAGGTGCTTGCATTCTGCAAGCATATCATCTCACCTTGAAAAAACAATAATTTTCAGAGAGATATTTCATCATTGGAAATATTTCTTTAATTCAAAAGATTTTCCTTGGGACCGATCTTCGTTTTCTCCTTATATAACAGTAATGGAGTAAAACAATCGCTAATTTTGCTATTTTCGGAATATCATACTTTTACCACATTGGGTTAATAATGCCACACATTTATGCCAAATTTTAAATTAGTAGCATATTTAGAAGTGAAATAACATTTATGAAATTGTTTGAATTTCAATAATTTTTAACGTCCGCAATGAACATTTTAAGGATACATTGAAATGTTTATTCGTTTTTATAGTCTAAACTCTAATTAATTTAAAAATTTCAGCTCCCTACCTCGCCGCGTAGTGTCTAACCATTTACCAATTTTTTTAATATAAGAATTTTTAAAAGCCAGACAAATTAAAGTATCAAAATTTGTATAACCCATGTTTCGTTATTTTACATGTACTACCTTAAAAAATTTCAGCTCCGTAGCACATTCAGAAATACATAAACCTTGAAAATTTGTTTAAAAATTGCGAACTTTTAACGGCCGCCACAACATTAGTATCCTCCTATGTTTATGTTATATCCTCCTCCTCCTCTATATAATGATAACATATAGTATATATAGTAGTATAGTATAATGTTTAGGCATATTCAGGTGAGCTGGAGATTCGAAATTTTTTTCCTAGGTAGGATATTGTGCAAAACCGGTAAAAAAAAACAAAAAACAAAACATAAGGGAAAACAAAGGTGAAATACTCCTTTAGCCAAAACAACTAGAGGGCTACAAAACCCTTTTTTTCTTTTTTTTAATGCATTTCGCCCACAAGGTGGGCATCGTCAGGGGTAAAACCTGTTTCAACAGTGACTGGGAGCCCTCTAGTTGTTTTGGCTAAAGGAGTATTTCACTTTTGTTAGTCTTGGCCAAAGTTATTGAGCTACTATCTATTATAAGGGAAAACAAAAATTGCTGCGGAGATGAAATCATTAGAATGGAAAAAAAAATGTAAATATTAAATAAATGAATGTTTTTTCTAAGTGATATTATATGCAAGCACCTTCTACTAGTTATATATCATTATAAGTTGTTATCAAAAAGTTACGGAATTTTTTAAATTTCGCGAACGATTTCTTTTTAATTGAGTTTGTCTTTTTTCCCAGCAATGGCAGCACTATCTATAATGTATTTCTAAATTTTCAGCCATATTGGACACGGAGTTTGTTTCTGAAAAGCAATTAAGTAAGACCGATTTTAGTGTGTTCGGCGATTTTTTAATTGTATAAATGACGGAACAAAGAATTTGCATTAAAATTTGCGTTAAAAATGGAATGAAGTGCAATGAAGTGGTTCAAATGTTGGAAAAGGCTTTCGGGGAGGACGCTTTGTCGCAAACAAGGGTTTATGAATGGTACAAACGTTTCCAAGAAGGCCGTGAAGAGGTTGAAGATGAGAAGAGAGCTGGATGTCCTAGCACATCAAAAAATGAAGAAAATGTGAAAAAAATTAAAGATTTTGTGATTAGTAATCAAAGAATTACTATAAGGGAGGTTGCTGAGGAAGTTGATATCTCATATCATCATCATAGGTAGTCTGTCCGTAGACAGGTCCGTGAATATTCTTGGTTAAACCTGGTTCTCCATATACTCCTATTTTCCGCTGTCCTCTTCATATCTTGATAACTCTCTTTCCTTTTCAAGTCGTCTATCAGCTGAAAACTTTTCCCACCTCTTTCCCTTTTCCCATCTAGTTTTCCTTCTAACACGTCTTTAATCATACTCTCTCTCGTCAGCTAATGTCCAACCCAGTTAGCTTTCCTCTTTCTGATAGTCTGTATAATCATTCGCTTCTCTCCTATTCTTCGTAGCACTTCATCGTTTTTCATCCTATCTGTCCATTTTATCCTCAACAGTCTCATCCAAGTCCACATTTCAAAGCTTTCCAAGTATTTGATGTCATTTTCCCTTAGCGTCCATGTTTCTGCCCCATACAATGCTATACTCCATGCGTAGCATTTTATCGACTTCTTCCGCTATATTCAATGTAAGTAGTTGTTTCTTTCTCCTGAAAGCCGCTTTTGCTTTTCCTATTCTAGTTCTGATCTCATGGTACATTTTGGTTCTCGTGTTATGATGCTTCTAAGGTATTTATATTCTGAAACTTGTTCTAAAAGCTTTCCTCCAATCCTTATGTTCAGATTGTCATATTTACCCGATATTCGAATGATCTTGGATTTTCCGTATATATTTCCATACCGTATTTACTACTTGTTATCATTAGTCTATTTATCATTCTTTGAAGCTCTTCTCCTTTCTTGATAGAAGTATCTGCGTATTTTACTGTTCTTATAATCCTCCCTCCAATTTTGAAATCTCCTGTGCCTTCTAAAGCTTCTTGCATTAGACTTTCTCCATATATATTGAATAGGGTTGGCGATAGGTAGCAGCCTTGTCTTACTCCTCAATTGATATTTATTCCGCAGGTGTCCACATACTCAAACCTGACCTTTACAATTTGATTCACATATAGATTCCTAATCAGTCTCCCTTCTTTCCAGTCTACACCTCTATCCTTTAATAACTTCATCAACTTTACCCAATTTACTCTATCAAAAGCCTTCTGCCAGTCTGAGAAACATGCGCAGATATCTTGACTGTACTCTATTGCCCTTTCTGATATGATTCCTACTACTTCTATAGCATCTCTAGTTCCTCGTCCTTTTCTGAAACTGAATTGATCTTCCCCTATTATTTCTTCTGCCTTTTTCTCCAGCCTTTTATTAAAAATCCTCGTGATGATCTTCGATGTGTGTGACAGAAGGCTTATCGTTCTGTAATCTTTACACTGCATTGCCTTTGTCTTCTTCTTTAGAGGGATATTTGTTACTTCTAGGAAATCCCGAGGCCACTCTCCCGTGTCGTAAATCTTATTAATTAATTTCGTGATCGCTTTTAGTCCTTCTGATCCTATGACTTTAAGTATCTCAGCCGGTATTCCATCGCTGCCCGTGGCTTTCCCCTTCTTCAGTTCCACTATCGCTTTTTCTACTTCGCTCTCCATAAAACTTGGTCCTAAGTTGTCTTCTTCAATGTTTTCCTCATTTTCCAGTTCTATTTTTGCCGCTTCTGCCTGTTTGCTGTATAATTCCTTAATGTATTCTTCCCATAGTTTCTGAGACTATCTTTCTATCTCTATTCATAATTTCCAGTCCATTAATTCCATTAGATTTCTTATCTTCCAACTCGTGTGCTCTAGCGTACATCATATCGTATCGTCCTAACTTCTACATTTGTTCTATTTCATCACATTTTCCTTTTATCCAATTTTCTCTAGCTTTATCTGTTACTCTTCTCAACTCACTGTTTATACGCCTAAAGTTGGCTCTACCTTCTTCACTGTTAACGTTTTTCCATTTTCGTCTCTCATTCATTTTCTTCAGCATTTCCTTCGTTATCCATAGTTTTCTGATTTTCTTCTCTTGTTTTCCAATCTCTTTATCCAAGGTATCCTTGATACTGGTTTTAATTTTATCCCATTCTATATCTCATATGTGAAGCAATTTTTACTAAAGTTTTGGGCATGTAACGGGTGGCAGCCAAATTTGTTCCAAAACTGTTGAATTTTCAACAAAAGCAGAACCGCAAAAACATCGCTGAAGAAATGTTAGCTTAAGTTCCAGACGACCCAGAATTATTGAAACGCGTCATAACAGGTGACGAAACATGGGTTTATTGCTACGACATTGAAACAAAGGCTCAATCATCCCAATGGAAGGTTCCTGAAGAGCCAAGACCCAAAAAAGCACGCCTGGTTCGTTCAAATGCTAAGGTTCTCCTTACCGTTTTCTGCGATTACCATGTAATTGTTCAATACGAATTCTTACCGCCAGGCTGCACAGTCAATAAGAAGTATTACTTTCAAGTTTTACGTAATTTGCTTGAGTCAATTCGAAAAAAACTACCAGAACTTTGGAAAAACAACTCGTGGATTTCGCACCACGATAACGCAACGGCTCACACTTCACTTCTAATACGCGATTTTTTAGCAAAAACCAACTCCGTCGTGATGTCATAGCCACCGTACTCACCCGATATGGCCCCCTGCGTCTTATTTTTGTTCCCAAAGATGAAAAAGACATTGAAAAGCAAACGTTTTGCGACCATAGAGGAGATAAAGACAAAATCGCAGAGTGAGCTGAAAGCTATACCAAAAAGTGCGTTCAACAAATGTTTCGTGCTTGCATACTGCAAGCATTTCATCTCAACATAAAAAACATTCATTTATCATATTTCATCAATACAAATATTTTTTTAATTCTAAATATTTCACCTCCGGAGCGATTTTCGTTTTTCCCTTATGTAAAAATAATTGATTAAAACAATCCCAAAACTTTGCAATTTTAAGAATTTTATACTTTCTCCATTATGGGGTACTAATGCTACACATTTCTGCCAAATTTTAAAGTTGTAGTACATCTATAAGTGAAATAATATTTGTCCAATTGTTAAAATTTTAAAATTTTTTAACGGCCGCCACAATATGTTTATGGAGAGATAAAAATGTTTATTTGTGCAAATGCACTACTCTGTACATAATTTGAAAATCTCAGCGTCCTAGCTCATTTCGTAATGTCTAAACAGTTATCTATTTGTTTAAACTTTTAGAATTTTAACTGCCAAACAAAATAAAATATCAAAATTTGTAAAATCCCTATTTCGTTTTTTACGAACTTGACTAATAAAATGAAATTTCAACTCCGTAGCACATGCGAAATTACATAAACCTTGAAAATTTGTTTAAACAATTGCGAATTATTAGAGGACGCATTGTTGCACTTTTTCAAGATTTTCGTTTCGTTACCTAAGAAAAAAAGTGCCTAAACATTAGTATCCTCCTATATGCTATATGTTATCTCATCCTCCTCCTCCTCTGTAAGAAACGTCTATATACAATGATATATAGGCGGATACTAATTATTAGTCACTTCCAGATTAGCAGGCGATTCGAATTTTATTTCTTAGGCCGGATTATGTGCAAAACCAACTAGAATAAATATGATCTTGCCACCACATGACTTTTTCCATACCTGTAATATTTCTAAAAAATCCAAATAGGTTATATTATAATAAATATTTTAAGGAACAGCGAGAATAATTTAGACTACAAAGAATATATATAACCTAAATCCATAGCCTTCCGATATTGGATACTAGTAGAAGGTGTTTGCATACTGCAAGCATTTCATATCACCTTGAAAAAACATTAATTTTTTAGAGAGATATTTCATCATGGGAAATATTTCTTTAATTCAAACGATTTCTCCTGGGGACCAAATTCCTTTTTTTCCATATGGAAAAATAATGGCGTAAAACAATTGCTAATTTTTTAAATTTTATGAATATTATACGTTTTCCACATTGTATTAATAATGCCACATATTTTTGGCAAATTTTAAATTTGTAGGACATTTAGAATTGAAATAACATTTATCAAATTGTTCAAATTTAAATAATTTTTAACGGCCGTAATAATAGTTTCATAGACACATTGAAATATGTATTCGTTTTAATAGACTAAACTCTAAATAACTTGAAAATTTTAGCTCTCTAACTTGCCCCGTAGTATCTAAACATTGACCTATTTGTTTAAACTTTAAGAATTTTTAACTGCCAAACAAATAAAAATATCAAAATTTATATAATCACTATTTAGATTTTTGACATATCCTACCTACAAAAATAATTTCAGTTCCGTAGCGCATTCGAAAATACATAAACCTTGAAAATTTGTTTAAACAACTGCGAATTTTTAGCGGCCGCATTGTTGCACTTTCTCACAATCTTCCTTTTTTCTTGTCGGTTTTGCACGAACTCCTACCTAAGAAAAAAATTTCGAATTTCCAGCTCATATGGAAGTGCCTAAACATTAGTATCCTCCAATCATCATTATATATAGACGTTCCTTAAAGAGGAGGAGGAGGAGGATATAACATACTAGTAGAAGGTGCTTGCATCCTGCAAGCATTTCATCTCATTCATTTTTTAACAAAGATATTTCATCATGAGAAATATTTCTTTAATTCTAGAAATTTCTCCTCTGGAAAGGTTTTCGTTTTTTCATTATGGAAGAATAATGGAGTAAAACTATCGCTTTTTTTTGCAATTTTAGGAATATTACAACTTTTTTCACATTGAGTTAATAATGCCACTCATTTCTGCCAAATTTTAAATTTATAGTACAATTAAAAGTGAAATAACATTCATCTAATTGTTTAAATTTAAATAATTTATAACGGCTAAAATACCAACTTTATGGATAAATTGAAATGTTTATTCGTTTACATATATTATCCTCTACGTAATATAAAAATTTCAGCTCCCTAACTTGCGGCGTAGTGTCTAAGCATCTACCTATTTTTTTTAAACTTTAAGAATTTTTACTGCCAAACAAATGAAAATATCAAAATTTCTATAATCTCTATTTCGTTTTTTTACGAATTCTACTTTTAAAAAATTTCAACTCTGTAGCACATGCGAAAATACATAAACCTTGAAAATTTATTTTCACAATTGCGAATTTTTAGCGGCCGCATTGTTGCACTTATTCATGATGTTCGTTTTTTCTAGTCGATTTTGCACGAAATCCTAACTAAGAAAAAAATTTCGAATCTCCAGCTCATCTGGAAGTGCCTAAACATTAGTATCCTCCTATCATCATTATATATAGACGTTCCTTACAGAGGAGGATATAACATAATATTATGTATTTTAAAAATTGCAGTCAATGGTACAGTTTGCAGCATGACAAATGCTGTCGTTCAAGAATGGTCGTCTACAATTATATATTATTGTTATATTAATTAAATATCGTTGATAATATTATCCTTGCATTGGTGGACAGCGATCAGAAGAGAAAGTAATGAATATTGTGAAATTCCTTGAATATTTTTCATACGTTTACGTGAAAAGAACCCGACAGTTAAGTATGGAGTAATTAATAAAGAATTTAAAATACCCATTATTATATGTTTCGTTTCGTTACCTCCAAATAAAAATTATACAGCGATGTTTTACCGGAGAGTATCACTTTTCAAATAACGCTGAGATAATTCTAAAAAAAACGTTTGTAATTAAACCCATGCCCATGCCGTAGGAGCTATCCCCTCAGCCATTCCCTATGTTATTAGCAGCTCGACAACAAGCCTATGAAGTTGCATACCATGTTTTTGCATATTTCCGAAGCTGATTTCTCGAACTCAAGGGCCCATTCACAAAAACCCCGTGACACGTGTCTCCTTATTTTCGATGTAGAGTCACCTGGTCACGTTTCATCAAAACCCTTGACCCTTGTAAAACGTAACTAAGCCAAAATTGTCTACAATAGTCGACGGTAGGTGTGGTGGTGGCAGCAAAAAAATAGTTTTTAAATATCTCTTAAACAATGCAATATATGGGAAATTTTTTCAAACAACGATCGTACAAAATTATATTTTATGCAACTTTTATTCCGGCACTTCTTTACATTCATTAAAATATTAAAAGAAATATTTTAACTAAATTGAATAGCTGCTTAACTCTGCATTATACAAAAATTATTTCATATAAATGTTATAGGGAATAATATTATCTATAAAGTTTATAATAAACAAAATTTACATTTATGAAGATTTAAAAAAGTCATTTGCTAAAAACCAAAACATGACTAAAGTAAACATCCACATCCGATTGAGCGATTGTTGCCAAAATCTAATCAGCTCTTTATTACATAGAACGATAGAACTATTTCTAAATATAAAGTTTGGTATTGATACGAATGTGTTTTTGAGTTAGAGCGCCCACAAAATTCTATCACATACAGACCGACAGACAGACATAAACCTCATCGAGAAAATAGTCAAAACATGTTCAGGGGAAATTAAAACGTGTCTTTCCGCTAAAATCTCGCAGTCGATTTTTTTCGCGAAAACAATACTTTCACTGTCGTATATAGAGAAAGTAAAAACGAAAATCTTGAAAAAGTTTAACATTGCGACCGATAAAAATTCGCAGTTGCTTAAACATATTTTCATGGTTTATGTATTTTCAAAAGTGCTACGGAGCTGAAATATATTTTACTGGTAGAATTGGTAAAAAACGAAATAGGGATTATAGGAAATTTTATATTTTAATTTGTTTGGCTGTTAAAAATTCTTAAATTTTAAATAAATAGGTAAATGTCTATCTACTTTGGGGTGAGCTACGAAGCTGAAAATTTTGAATTATTGAGAACATAGTGTATATGCACAAATAAACATTTGTATATTTCCTTGAAATTGTTATTGCGGCCGTTATAAAATTTTACATTTTAAACAGACAAATATTTTATCATTTCTAGATGAGCTACAACGTTAAAATTTGGCAAAAAGTTGTGGCATTAGGGTACCACAATGGAAAAATTATAATATCTTTAAAATTACAGATTTCATGTATTGGTATAATCAAATATTATTCCATAAGGAAATATCGAAAATTGCTGCAGAGGTGAAACCTTTTGAATTAAAAAATATATCTAATAATGAAATATCTCTCTGAAAAATTTGTTCTTCAAGGTGAGATGAGATGTTTGCAGAATGCAAGCACCAACTACTTGTATATAATAGATATATAGGTGGATACTAATGTTTAGGCACTTTCAGAAGAGCTAGAGATTCAAAAATTTTTTTACCTACGAATCTGAAATTGTTTTTACAGTTAAAATTTGTAAAAAACGAGATATGGAGTGTAGAAATTTTGATATTTTAATTTATTTGCTGTTAAAAATTTTTAAATTTTAAAGAAATAGGTTAATGTTTATGTGCTACGGGGCGAGCTACGAAGCTGACATTTAAAAGTTATTCAGAGGTTAGTGCAATTGCACAAATAAACATTTGAATATTTTTTGAAATTTTTATTGCAAACGTTATAAATTTTAAAAATTTAAGCAATTAGATAAATATTATTTTACATCTAGATGAGCCACAACGTTAAAATGTAGCAGAAAAGTGAGGCATTAGTGAGAAAAATTACAATATTCTTAAAATTGCAAATTTTAGGTATTGTTTTAATCAAATATTGTTCCACAAGAAAGAAACGAAAATGGGTGCAGAGGTGAAAACTATTGAATTAAAAAATATTTTTAATAATGATTTTTCTCTCTGAAAAAATTTATGTTTATTAGGGTGAAATGAGATGCTTGTAGAATTCAAGCAGCAACTATTTGTATATAAGTGTGTGTGTGTGTGTGCTTGTGTTTTTGTGTGTGCGTTTCCTGTGCTGACGAAGGCATCACTCCCGAAAGCTTCCGTTTTTTGTGTATATTTTGCTTGTGTCACTTCGACAATCCCAACAGCTCGCCAACTTGAAGTCATCTTATTGGTGACTGCTCACTGGGCTTTCTTATTTTAATAACTTGTTGCAATCTATTTATCCCATTTACCTTTCGTCTTCCGGAATCATATATTCACACACACACACACACACACACACACACACACACACACACATATATATATATATATATATATATATATATATATATATATATATATATATATATATATATATATATATATATATATCAACAGAAAAGCTTAATAGTGATATAGGTTAATCAGCTGATGCTTCATCAATATGAATGCTCTTTGTACGTTCTCCCAGCGTCTCCACTAATTTTAAATTACAATTTAATCCATTCAGATTGATGAAATTCATCATTGAAGATCAAATTATGCTAATAATCTGAGAGTAAATATTCTTTTTCTATCCTTTTATTAATATGAGATTAATATGCTAATTCCTCTTCCAAATTTTAGTTTAATATTCGCTCGGAGTTCTTGCGCTGTAAATAGAAGTGGACACTTGTTCCTTTTGCAAAGAGTTCGGTTATAACGGGAAGCGGCGCTTCGGTACGTTTTCAGCTTTTGTCTTGATACGCCAGCTCCTCCATACTTAAGAATTGAGAACTGCTTCTGCAAGAATTCCACTGAAATTTGAACATATAGCAGCAGTGATATAATTTATAGAATTTTTGAAAACTCGTAAATTTTTTCCTTTATAAAACAGAAAAGTGGATTCTCGGATTATTTATTATAATTTTAACTAAGATTGAACCGACTGAGATGCATATATTCTAATGAATTCCACATTAATCTGCAACAATGTCATTTAAGTTGAATATCAAGAATTATTTAATTAATATATTTTAAAATATATTTTACAAACGTTTCTTACTAATTCAATATTATAAGACCAAGAGCCAGAAATATGTTGTTGCTAAAGATCTCTTGAATCCGCTGTATACTGTATATCTTAAAGTCAAATTGATTGCTCGAATTTCAATTTGAATTCAGAAATAATAATTCTAGGCTCGCTTAGTTTCCAACATAAACGCCTATTAGCTTCTGTATTTCCGTCTTTCCGCAGGCATTGGCGTTCTCGACTGCTAGTCAACGGATTTTTTATAGAATTTATTAAGGACTCATAAGCAAAGTGAATAAGAAAATGACGTAATTTGTTCATACAACCTAAACAGGAGTGCCACTTTACAAAAAAAATGAACTTTCCGTCTTATTTTGTAAAATATTAGTTAAACATAAAATAATTCATATAAAATTTTAATAACTGACCACATAAAATATTTCCTTATATTGTAACTACATTTTATCATAGAAGTAGCTGTTATCAAGAAAATCAAACATGAAAGTCGTAATTCGCAGTGAAATTAGAATTATCCATGCATGGTTACTTAATCGCGTTGTCAACGAAAACAATCTTCGTAGTTACTGAAGAAAATATCTGCCAGAGTCACGAAAATAAGTTTAATTTCCTTACGTTTGCACGCAGAATTGTTTAAGAGAATGGAAATTGCTTAAACGTAAATATAACAACTACTTAACCAAGTGAGTATGTTTTAAATAATTTTTTGTTGTTTGGTTAATTACAACTATTTAGAAAATAAATCGGTAAACAAAAATTGAATATTTCCCTCGCACCATTTCTGATATATCATTTTGCAGTATTTATTCATTAAAATGACGTAAATACGTATATTATGCACCAACTTAATGGAGGGAAGAAATTTTTAGTAGACAGATAAACAGTAGGGTAACGGTGTTATGCTGTTTTGTGGTGTAAGTTCATTCAAACTATCGTTTAGTTTCGAATATTTCATCGCACTAAACGAGCCAATTTGTGATACACTGCACACTTTTCTAACTTTTTCATAGTTATATAGATTTTCTAACGAATCTTAATGCAATTTAAATTGATTCGTATGTAGTTTTAGTTATAAATCCGTATAAATGACCAAGTATATTCCATTCTTTGGTTGAAATTGAAATAAATAAATAAAAGAACATCAAATGAAGTATTTTTCCCTAATTCATAAAAATAATTTTTAGCGAAACACAATTTCTAACCACCATTAATTAACGACGCTAAAAAAATAAAAATATATTAATAAAAATATGAATTCTTCTTTTAACTATCACCACCTCTCTGGGGTCCTTCTTGACCGCAGGTACAAGAGAACTCGAATAACAATTTCTTTTTAAAAATATTTCCTTAATATTTTATTAATGCCTAAATAGAACTTTGTATCGTATATACCCATAATTTTATTGTTGCTCCCCTGCGAAAAAACACGATAAAATTTTATTTTAATGCCTGAGGTCAGATATAACACAATTATTATTCATATATGTCTTCCCCACTACAACAGCAACTATTATCTGCTAAACTCTTATTGCTTCTAGTTTCTTACAGCTTTGGTATACAACGTTGGCTATTTCATCTCAACTTTGTAATAATGTTTGTTTACAAGATAAATATCTCGAAGATGACGCTGCACGTAACCAGAGATCATGGCTCGGCAGTATTCCATTAGAGGAATTACAAGATGGCCACTGGCAGTCTTTTTTGACATAGCAAATTTTACCGGAATAAAAGGATACCAAATGTATATGAGGTTATCCTTTTTCTCATGGAAAATCGGCAAGACGATTGTTTTAATGGAGTCAGCCTAAGAGTTGATAAAATCTGAAATTGAACGTCGTATGCAAAATAAGCAGTATAAGACGAGAAAGATAGATAAATTTATTTAAAACGTAGGGTTTGGTGAATGTATTCCTAAAATTGCAAGAGAAAGTCAACCCAAAAATAACCTAGGAAGTTGCTCAATATGTCCATGTCAAGTTGATAAATAAACCAATTTATTATGTGACAAACGCCACCAATTTGTATGTAAAGTCCATGCTGAACACGAAAATTTGTTCTTGAAATGTTACAAACTCATATCTGAAGATAGTGGCTCACGGTAAAAACATTAAATTATTCTGAGATTTTTCAATTTTTAAAAGTAATATTTAATAATAAAGTGCTTTTGTTCGTTGTGTAACTATAATACATTTATAATAATAATAAATTTGCAATAGAAAATTTATTTATCAATTGAAAAACGTTTTTTGAGGTCGGGTCAAAAATGACTCCATGGGGTAGAAACGACATGTTGTAAGGCAGATGGCAAGGGTAAGGAAGCGACTAAATAGTCATTTGAACGAACCGCCCTAATATTTCCCCGATATCGATCCGATGAGACAATCCTTACTCAAATAAATTTGACTCTCAGTTGATAGGTGGCAGCAGAAGTTTGCTAAGCCTTCCGTATCCCAAGCGTCGTAACTGAGAACTTAGTATATTTCCCGCTAAAATGTCAGTTGCATTTTTTTCCAATAAGGATTCTTGATTAACCTTAGCTACGTCGCATAAAAATATCATCGAAGAACACCTTTTCAGATGATGAAGTTTTAAACTAAAAACACGTACATTTCTATCCGAAAAACACCTATTTTTACATTTACGAAAGACGAATCTATGAATTGCAATGCCTCACAGATACCCACTGCGCGTAGGTCAGAGGGAATCAGCAGTTCGTAAAAAAAACAAGGAAGAAAATGGATGATGATAATTAAGAAGTCACTTTTCTTCCTAAAGTTTTGAAACAGACTAGCTATTCATTGCACTACCACTCAGATATACTCATTGCGCGCAGGCAAGAGGGAATCAGTAGGTCGTTAAAAAAAACAGGAAAAAATGTGATTTTGCAATATAAGACTAAAAATTTGATTTCCATCTAAGATCCGCGAAATTTACGACGCAACTACATACCTACTATAGCTCTACAACTGGTCCGTGGAATATCGAAATTTTCATCGGATAAGAACTATGCCATTAAAATCATTGCCCCTGAACTGCACAACAAAGGACTTCCTTGTAATGAAAAAATACAAATGCGACACAGAGTATTTAAAAGCAAACAAAATTTACTTTCTAAATTTTCAGGCATAAAAATTAAAACTCATATTAACATTGACATATACCTACTTAATTTCAGACTATTTATGCAGCTCTCATCATATTACCGTAATACTGAGGATGACGTATCACTTAGAAGCCATGGTCGCTAGATAAAATAAATAGTGGAAAATATTAAGCGTTTAAAATTATCTGACCATCGAATGGCGTTTGATGAATCACCATATTTCTCTAAAATGGAAATCAAATACCGACACCGTCCGTGTAGTGTTAACGGAGTTTAGAAGGTTGAAGCGCGCGCGCTATCCTCACCCCCTCCGCCGCGCATGGAACGGCGGGCAGACACGGCGTGGTCAATTCCCCTCCACCCGTGCGGTAAAGACAGGTCTCGAACATTGAAGAACCGGATTCTAGAACTTTCCTGCTTCCCCTCCTATATAAGTGTGGCGGATATCCTGAGGGGGGTCAGTTCGAGCAGTGCAGTGCACTGAAAAGAATATAGACGCGAAAGAGAAAACATAACATCGTGGCGGCGTAATACGAAGCAAATTATGTATTTGTGCTTCATGTTTGCTTTGTAATATCGTAGTCGACGGGAGAGTAGGCCATACCCACTACGATATAAACAATCCTTCTCGTTCGTGTTGGAGGAGTAGACTCGCTGTTCCCAGCGATGGGAGCGGTACTGTCAAGCGTCCGGCTTGGCGATTTGGAACGAGGCGCTGCAAGTTAATCATCTGATGTACACTATGCGATGGCAAGCAGATGGCATTTTGCTGTCGTTCAGTCTGACAGCAGAACAGAAGAAAGATACCAGGAGATGATGACAACAATGCAACAGCACTTCTCGGACAAGGTTAACGTCATCTACAAGAGGGCTTCCTTCAATCAACGCCGGCAGAGCGAGAACGAGTGGGTGGACGACTTCATATCGGATCAGCAGAGACTGCCTAGACCTGTAACTGCGGCGATCTTCTAGAAGAGCTCATCAGAGACATTATCGGCTTACGGAATACTAAGCTATCCAAAGCCCTGCAAATGACGCCTGATTTGATCTCGGGGATTGCAGTCGCCAAGGCGCGGCCTGCTGAGCAAGTGTATCGACAGCAGACAAGGCTACGCTGCACCACCGGGTCAGAAGATAAGGGGCCAAAATCGTCGACTTTGTTCGTTATCGGGGATCAGGCCGTGGTCTTTGAGGAAAGACGTCGCCGCGAAATCAAGAGCTGTAAGAACTTTTGTCCATAAAAGAACCAATCACGAGGACGTCCGTCCATGAAAGGCGTTCGAGAGAATAAAGCAGAAACTCTCCAAAGCCCCAGCATTAGCAATCTTTGATCCCCGTTGACCTATCTGGATTTCGGCAGAATCATCGTCGTATGGTCTCGGCGCATTGGTGAAGCAGCACCATCAGGGCGAATAGCTTTGCATAAACACCCTTGACCGATACGGAGAAAAGTTATGCGAAAATTGAAAAAGAGTCACCTGCAGTGACCTAGGCATGTAAGAACTTCTCTAACTACGTCCTCGAGGCGGAAATAACGCTAGGAACAGAATACAAACCGCTTGTGGCGCTTCTAGGAATCAAGCCTCTAAGCGAGCTTTCTGCACGACTACAAAGGTTTCGTATGATACTTATGAGATTTTCCTATGACATTGTGTATGTCCCCGGAAAAGAACTGTACACCCCGGATACGCTGTCCGGAGCCCCGCTACGAAGAATGAGCAGCGATACCGATATGCTGATGGAAGAAGATCTAGAACTATTTGTACGAACTATGGACGCAGACACGCCTATTTGCAGAAGCACGAGAGGTTCAGCAAGCAGACGAAACAACAACGAAACTGTTGGATTACGTGCACGAGGGCTGGCCGAGACAAAAGGGGGACAATGATCCTCTTGCAAGAGGGTGTTTCGCCGTGAGAGGTTCTATGGCCGACACCAACAAAATCTTGTTCTACGGTACACGTATCTACATTCCAGCACCTTACCAACGAGAGATATATGAAACCCGGCATAGGGGACACCTTGGTAATGCCCGATGTCGATAACGTGCTTAGAAATGGGTATGGTTTCCCAGGATCTCGGGCGACGTGAAGGAGATGGCCATATGTAGTAACAAATTCTTGGAACAGCGGCAACAGCCAACTGAGCCTCTGTGTTATACTAGCCCACCACAACGCCCGTACCCTACGAGACCGCCACAATGCCCGTGGGAAGTTGTGAGGACCGGTCTCTTCACCTGCGAAGATAAAGACTACATAATCTTCGTAGACTACTTTTCTCGGTTATTCGAATTCTCCCAGTTAAGATCCACATCGGAAAGCGCCGTCATAAATAAAATAAAGAGAATCTTCCCCACTCATTGAATACCAGAGATAGTCAATTCGTACAAAAGATAGCAGTACAGAGGAGAGTTCCAGCCATTTGCCAAGGATTAGAGGTTTCGACTAGTGGAAAGTAGCTCATACCACGCACGCAGTAACGGTGAAGTGGAGGCTCCAGTAAAGATACCGAAAAAATTATCAAGAAAGAAAAGACGTCGGCCTGAGACTACTGGCATACAAAGCTACGCCTCTCGAAACGGGAACTGTCCATGCGCCGGAAACTTCGCATTACGCTCCCAGGGACGGAAGCTCTGTTGAAATCAACATAGGCTTATCTGGAAACTCACCGACAATTGGTGGGGAAGCATGAGTATAATCACGCTACATTCGAGAGATAGCATCGTACTCGAGAGATGCCGGATCTTTAGCCTGGACAAGGAGTGTGGATCAAAGATAGACAGGAGTAGTCAGAAAGCGAAAAGAGCCACGTTTCTACGATGTACGGACTTCTACGTGAGTTTGGCGAAGCATCTGCAACTCTTTATTCTCAGCGCACAGAGCGCGCAAGCTCCGACGAGACACAAGAGTGAACCTGGGCTTCTGCGATGATTCAAGCGAGGTTGGGGCAACAGCGGGACCAACCGTGAGGCAAACGCCGCCGGAGGTCAGACTGCATGAAGCGACACCCCTGTCGAAGGGAGACAGCAAACAGGACTGCAGCGAACAAGATACTGCATAATAGTTATTTCATAGGAAAGGATGTCCTGTTAACGGAGTTTAGAAGGTTGAAGCGCTCGCGCTATTCTCACCCCCATCGCCGCGCATGGAACGGCGGGCAGACATTGTGTGGTCATTACCCCTCCACCCTGGCGGCGGAGAAAGAACTCGAACATTCAAGAAACGTACTGTGGCGGATACTCTGAGCTACGGATGCTTGCTGAGAGATATGTTCTTTGAGTGTCCTGCCACACAAAGAGCTTGTGTCGCTGCATATCGTTTTGTTGTGCATTCGATTCTGATTCCAAATCTTTCTCGATCTCTACTCCGCTTTGTTTTGTTATTGATTTCGGTTAAGGTTTTTAGGTATTGTTTTGTCTAGCAGTGTGGGGGAAGGCTAACGGGGTACCTTTTTCTCACAAACACTTCTCCATCACCTTATCTTAGCCGTTCTGGGTATAAGTTCATCCCCTTTCTCTGTCCCTGAAACGGGCCATAGCTGTTTTCCCCTCCTGTATTCATGCTTTCCGCAGGCTGGCCTGATTAAGGTCTATGTTTGGTATGGAAAATACCGCGATGTCGCGCCGATGATCCTTCTCGTTGGATAACGGTAAATCAGCTACGCTCACATCCTTGTCTCCCGCGGTGTATATGAAAATGTTTAATAAATAGGCAACTATCGCACGGAGCACCTCTGAATCCCTTTCTGTCCAGCTGGACTGCTTTGCTCAAAGCAATCTGCCTTCGTCCGCCTTTATCAAAGGCGAAAGCGGCCCGGTCAGGGCCATAGCTCCTCTGCGCTGGAGAGGTGCCCAAGAACACCAGTGATGAAAAAAGAGGCAAAAGTAGGAAACTCGCTTTGGACACTTTTGCCGTCGTGGATTCTGACTTGACTGCACACACCGATACCATCCTCAACGATGAAATAGGTCTTAGCGAAGGCACGGACGACGCCGATTTCGTCCCGCTTACGGGGAAAAGGCTAAGCGGAAGAAGGCCTCTCCTCCTTCAGGGAAGGGGAAGCAGTCGACTACTTCTCCTGACAAAGAGAAGAAAGGGAGGCAAAGAGCGAAAATCCATACACGTGTGTCTCCTATCACCACGTACGGACTTGTCTCTCAAAAAATGGCCGCCGCAGAGCTGCAGAAGGCATGCGGCGTAGATTTGGAGGTGGAGGTCCGCAGGGCCTCAACTTGATTCATTGTCCACTCCGTGTAACATAATAGGGCGGAGACTAGTCTGCTTGATGAGGCCGGCATCCAGGACCACACTTAACCGCTTCAGACTACCCAAGGGATCCGAGTCCTAATAAGCGGAGTCGCTATGGACTACCAAGCTGCCGATGTCACGGCGGACCTCACCCGCAAAGGTTTCAACGTGCGGGGGGTCCTTCAGATGACGGTTGAAAAAATGGGACCAAAATCTTCATTGGCAGATTCGTAGCGAATGTGGAGAAGACGCCGGGTGTTCCGGTACTAACCTCTATTACATACAACTGTAACTGC
This sequence comes from Tanypteryx hageni, assembly GCA_028673005.1. NCBI lineage: Eukaryota > Metazoa > Arthropoda > Insecta > Odonata > Petaluridae > Tanypteryx > Tanypteryx hageni. The sequence goes on from CM054112.1 coordinate 11,567,870, forward strand.
AGGGTTACCACTGACCAGTATAAGAGGACTATAGGCCCCTTTGTTTGTTGCATTTACCAACGGTTTGGCCACTCCTCGCTGGAGTGTAAATGCAACATGCGGTGTATCATGTGTTCCAGACCGCACAAAGGGAAGGGCTCTAAAAAGCTTCCCATTTTAGCACCCATCTAGGCTAACTGCGGTGGCCCTCACCCGGCCTCCTACCGTTAGTGCCCTGAATACCTTGAGACCCTAAGGAGATATAAGGAGGGCACCACCAAAAAAAAGAAACAGCCGGTGGCTTAACCCTTCGTTACAGCCTAGATATTTTAGTATATTGTAATGAGATGGCGCGAGTATAAGATTTGAGCTCCAGTGTACCTTCACATAATCACCAATAGAGTAATTCTCCATATGAATTATTATAATCCATTATGCTGTTGAACAAACAACTCGTTGTTTGTTTGGAGCACGTTGTTCCTTATTGTGAGGATTGTGTCAGGGGAGAAAAAGACTGAGTGAAGTCATTGTATGTGTAATACTGAAACCAATTGTTAATTGTTTATTTTCTATTGTACCTACTTATTTTTACCAGTTTAACAATTTGGCTTCTATTTGGTTTTCACTGCAGCATTTGTGTTTGAGAGAGTACGGTTTCACGAATGCAATTATAAGATTAAGTTTCAATCCCAAGTATTAAGTTTTAGTGATTCACATGTATTCGTTGGTCTTCCAGATGAACTAGTCATTCAGGGAAAGCGTGGGGAGATGTAGTTCCCACGCGCATATCTCTCAACATGTCCCGGACCGTCCTTTTGAGGCGTTCCTCCTGGAGCCCGAGGCACAGGGTACGTTATCGGTGCCACAGCCGCTGCACAAGGTTGTGTCGGGAGATGGTATACCTGACGACACGAGGCAGAGCGATGCGTATACCCGCGGCCACAACCACCTTTGGTTTCACGGCGTCCATTGCCTGCTGGGCAGTAGAGAATAGAAGCTCGACCATACGGTCTGCCTCCTCCCTCGTCCTGGGCGATATTGGCTCTAGTGGCAGTCTTTTCGCGATGAATTCGCGAAAGTACTACCAGTCGGCTCGAGCTAGGTCCAGGCACTGCGAAGGTGGAACTCGAGGAGTAACATGGTAGGATTGTGGTCGGAAGGCAAGTCTTAAATCGAGTACATGCTTAGGAATGCCCGATCATTGTTGATGACAAAAACGTCAAGGGCATACTTGGACGGCAGGAACGTGGGCTCGGTCGGTGCAAGTACCGTGAGCTCCTCTTCGTCCGCCAAGTCGTGCAGCCCCAAGCACCTCAGGTTGGTGAATCTGTAATTCCAGCTGGCGTGCTTGGCATTGAGGTCGCCAATGACAATGGATGGGCTGCCATCCACGACGAGATTCATGACCTCCTCCAAATCCTTCGCCCTCCCTGGTGGATAGTGCGTCGAGGAGACAATGATCCACCCTGCACAAATTCGGATGTCGGCGGATACGGCTTCCATCGTCCTGTAGGATCGCTCCAAGCAGGGGCGATGTTCCACATATCGATGGATAAATAGAGCAGCGCCACTATAACCCCGGCCCGGAGCAGGCTGGCCGGCCCTGTCAGAGCGATAAATCACCCATCCATGGACATTCCAGACGTCCGACGGACGCAGGTGCGTCTAGTTGACGGGTCCGACGATGGCGTTCTTCTCCTGTAGGAACGCACGGAGTTTTACCGTCTTCTCCTTAACACCGCGGATGTTCCATTGAACTAGGATGCTGCATCCCCTTGTCTCCATTATTTGGGGGTAGGATTTGCTCCTTGATCAACTACTCCAAAAGAGAAAGGAGGAGTTTGCCAGTCGTTCATTTAATATACTTCCTCAACACCCCACAGATCATCGCCACCGTGCGCCAGAAGTCGGGGTCCTCGTAGGATCGGACGGCAGCTGGGGCGCTGCTCTGCGGCGTGCTGCTCTCTGGGACCTGATTTGGAGCATTTCGGTCCCTGTGGACCGGATGGCCTCAACTGCCTTGGTCATGGCCTTAAGAGGGGAGTCGGTGGCGGGGCCTTGGTTGAAGTCCACACTCTCCACGAAGAATACCTCTACGGTTTTCGCCTGCTGTCCCCTCTCTCGCTCCTTGTTTGCCTTGCGCCTTTGCTTACGCAAAAATTTTTGCGGAGGACTTCCTAGAGGTTGGGTCCTCCCGTCTGGCAACGGGACCAGGAGTCAGCCTCGGAGATGCTTTAAGAGCAGCAGGAGACTCCGCAGCGGGAAGGTCCATCTGCTTTATCGGCTCAGCAACTGATTGCTGAGCCGAAACACTCAAACTCGCCTTCTGTGACGGCTTGTTTGACCCCCCGACCACTGCGGCGTAAGGACGAGAAGCGCCCACTTTGGTCGAGGGGATGGCTTTCGCCTTGAGGAGGGCAGGTGCAGACTTCGGTGCCATCGTCACCTTTTTCTGATTTCTACTGTCCCCCTTCTTACCTCCGGAGCTCCTCCAGGAACACAGGGCATTCCCGCAAGGAGGACGAGCAGTTACCCTCACAGTTGGCGTGAGTGGCAGGCTCGGAGTGCGACTTGGGGCAATCTGCCCACTTGTGTGGGCCCGCACACTGTAAATACCTGATGTCACACCTGCAGGCGTGCGACACGTGGCCATACCGTTGGCAGTTGAAGCAGATCAACGGTCCCTGCTATCCTTGAACTGCTTGATCTTCACCGAGCAGTTACAAATCTTTTTGATGGCCGTCGGAAGCGGGAACCTGGGTGTCTTCTCCAAGTTGGCGACAAAACGGCCGATTGGGATCCTCCCCCTCCATTCTCATCGCCAGTCATCTGGCGGACTCCTCGGACTAAGAAGCCCTTGGCCGTCAGGTCCGCCTCTACATCCTCAGGGGAATGGCCCTTCCCCACGTTCTTCAAGAAAACACGGGTCCCCTGTACCGATTCCAGGAGTTGGGTGTGATACTAGACGCCTGCGTCATCCAGTTCCTTGGAGGCCACACGGTGGTGCTCAGGCGTGTGAACGACGATCCTGGTGGAGGCCCGGAGGACCTTTAGTTCAAAGTCGTCGCCGCACACCTTACTGAGCTCGGCGGCAATTCTTTTATGGGAGAGGTTCCCGTACACCATAATAGGTGTCACTCGGACCCTCGAGCGAGCTCCGTTTTTAGGACGTTGCCCCGCAAGAATGGTACTCTTGCCCTCCCCTCCCAGAAGGAGGGCGAGAAGACTTTTCCCTCTTGGCTCTCCGCTCGGTAACGACAGTGAACTTATCATTCTCGTCTATGCTGGCAGCAGACTCAGCACCGAGAATGGGGGCAGACAGGTCTGCCAATGAGGGAAACTTTTTGACCTACGGTCATCTTCCTCTTGCCTAGGACTCCGTCGGTCGAGTCCATCGAGTCTTCCGGAGAGGCGGATTGATGGCCCTGCAAAGGACCGGTTATGCCATCATGGATGGCGGCAGTTTCGGCATTCGGAGGACCCGCAGGAGGGAGCAGGATTCCCTCCCGTACAAGCGAAGCACCGCTTGGGCCTCCATCTAAGGCGTTCTCTTTTTCCAGCATCTGTGGCGTCGGGAGGGGTACTGCCGCGGGTGCGACCCCGCAAATGCCTACAGATGCATCGACTTGTTGGCCCTGGGCCAAAGTAGAGGGGAGGGCCTCGACGGCGACCGTTGCAGCAGCAACCCGTGCTATCTTGGCGCACAGCGCCCTGTACTCCGCCGGTGTGATTCTACCGAAGGAGTAGGAGTCGCTGAAAAGAGTCGACGCCCGCGTGCGAGAGGAGGCGAGTTGGAGGTTCCCTTCTTTGAGGGCAACCATCACAACATACTCTTTCGGGTCACCTTCCATGAGGGAATATTCTCCTCTGGAACTATACATCTGAGCCCTTTTAAGGGCCAAGAAAAAGCACATAGACTGGCCTCAGAAGACCAGACTCCAGAAGTAGAGGTTGGAGACAAAACAGGTGAAAAAAAGAGACAAGACAAGTTAGCCTTCCCCTGTTTTGCCATCGACCGAACAAGGTGTAAAACGACAACCACACCAGTGCCCGGCCAGAAGTAGGAGCACCAGAGTGATGAGCGGCAATCGCTTTAACCAAAAAGTAGGTACGTGCAAAAGCTTTTGATTGTACCTACAGTGTGGAATCCCACACTCCCCAAAATTGTGGAACGCCATAGGCCGGGGGTGCCGGTGGTGTTGTAGTTAGGACGCAGGCTCCTACTCGCCTGCTGCTTGAAAAGGCAGCGGGCCCGAATCCTGCGTAAGTAGGATTTTTCCAAGGTCGCCCGGTCCCTTGTTTGTGTGGTTTGAGGAGACAGCGCAAATTCAGCTGTTCCGTCCTTCGGAGGGGACGATAAGCCGTTCGCCCCCATGGTGTTCTTCGTAAGAGCAGGCAAATGCCGGCACCCGGTTTCCCTCCTCCCTTCCCCGGCTATTCATTTCACTATCTCTGAGATACTCATTTGTTCTGTAAGAGAGGCGAATTGGCTGGGCATTCAAACAAACAAACGCCATAGGCCGACTCAACAGCCAACGAGAGACGGGCCACCAACCCTCGGTGGATAGATAAGCACTGACGGACAAACGGCGCGACATTCAGTTCCCTGAAGATGGCGCAAGAGAAAGGCGCCGAATCGTCGGAAGACACCACGAGAAAATTTCACCGCATCCATTCGCCGGGAAAGTATCAGATCATTCGAATAAAAGAATGATTTGGCTACCTAATTTAATATTTTCGTGATTTATTTATACTAGCGACTACCCGCCATACATATGTGGGTTTTGAATTGTAAAATTATTTTATTTAATTTTTATTCGTTATATTAATTATTTTTTTTTTGTTTTCTGACCATACCTTCTTTAATCAGTTAATTTTTAATGACTTCCTAATTTTCTTTTACGTACTTGTGTTATCTTTCACTTATATTTCTGCTTTGAATTTTGCCTCATATAGTCATTTAGATATTAAAGAATCTTAAATTATCAATGTAATTTTACAGTAGATGTACGATTTACATTTCGAAGCCTTCTAAGACGATTACTACCTACCTATTTACCCAACAGTGCTCAACATTTGGTAGCTGAAAATTTTCCACCGATGCTTACTATTCACCCTTGCTAGGAGGTTTATCGTAGAAGGTGTTTTTCTTTGAAAAAGGCCAATATATGCAGACCATCATCGACGGCCAACTGTTAGATTTGGGTCTTCGTACTGTTGCGCTCACACGATAGAGGTAGATTTAAACCTTGCTTTCATCTTTCAAAAGCAGTAAATACGCAAGAAAAGAAAGTATAATTTTTATTTGTCTATTTTTTTTTGTTAATATGAATGATATATGCCGCATTTTCTATTTTCTTTATTTTTCTGTAATTTGGAAGACATAACCACAGAGTTTTCCATGTGATACGTTTCTTATTAGAACTCTTTATCACCAATCCCTCCCTAAGGACTGCATAACCTTACAGAGGTGGGAGGGTTTGTGTACTCTTACGAACCAAAGAGCTATGCCGGCGGTAGATAATTCTCCTGGTAGGACCATCCAAGCCGGAAAGGTCTGAGGGGAAGAGTCAGACTAAGAAGCAGTCTTGGGGGTTTTACATCCCCCTGTGCAAGGGCAGCAGCTTGCACAGTACCTCTGTAGGTGGTGATCATGTGGATCTGAACAGCTACAGATGGGTAATCACTCTGTGAAACTGCGATGAGGAAAGCAAGGGGGAACTACCTCATTATATTACCCATGCTAGGCTGAAAAGCTGAAAATACCTCTATGGATCTTTCTGGGGTAAAATATTCCGGAGGTAAAATAGTCCCCCAATCGGATCTCCGGGTGGGGACTACCCTATGGGATGCACAGAGGAAATGTAAGATTAATAGGAAAGCAAGTAGTGAGAAATTAAAAATAGGCACATGGAATGTTAGGACTATGAATTCAGGGGGTAAACTAGAGAACTTAAAAAGGGAAATGAGAAGGAATAATGTAGGTATAGTAGGTCTTAGTGAAGTTCGGTGGGAAGGAGAAGGTGAGATAAATTCAGATGAATTTAAGATTATTTACTCGGGAGAGGAGAAAAAGGAAAGGGGAGTGGGGATTATAATGAGAAAAGAGATAGCTGAAAGAATTAGTAAGGTAGTGACAGTTAATGATAGATTAATAGCCGTAAAACTCCAGATGGAGCCAGTGGAAATGCTTATAATTCAAGTGTACATGCCAACAACTAATGCTGGCGATGACGAAGTAGATGAAATCTATGAACAGATTATGGAGATATTGGAGGATGAGGGAAATGGACCATAGTAATGGGAGATTGGAACAGTGTAGTCGGAGAGGGACAGGAAGATAACATAGTGGGAAAATATGGACTAGGGAAGAGAAATGAAAGATAAACTTGTGGAATTCTGCCATAGAAATAGATTAATTGTAACTAATACATGATTTAAGCATCACCAGCGTAGACTTTACACATGGAGAAGCCCAGGAGACCAGAGACGATACCAGATAGATTACATACTAGTCAATGAAAGATTTAGAAATACCATTAAAAATGTGAAAACACTACCAGGGGCAGATATCGATTCTGACCACAACCTTTTGGTGGCAAATATACAATGTAGACTGAAGAGCGTTAAGAGAAACATAAGGGTTAACAAGAAATGGAACTTAGAGGAACTCCTTAAAAACAACCTTTCCTCCAGCTCAGTCATGATAGCCTCCTTGTTTTTAAGGAGTTCCTCTAAGTTCCATTTCTTGTTAACCCTTATGTTTCTCTTAACGCTCTTCAGTCTACATTGTATATTTGCCACCAAAAGGTTGTGGTCAGAATCGATATCTGCCCCTGGTAGTGTTTTCACATTTTTAATGGTATTTCTAAATCTTTCATTGACTAGTATGTAATCTATCTGGTATCGTCTCTGGTCTCCTGGGCTTCTCCATGTGTAAAGTCTACGCTGGTGATGCTTAAATCATGTATTAGTTACAATTAATCTATTTCTATGGCAGAATTCCACAAGTTTATCTTTCATTTCTCTTCCCTAGTCCATATTTTCCCACTATGTTATCTTCCTGTCCCTCTCCGACTACACTGTTCCAATCTCCCATTACTATGGTCCATTTCCCTCATCCTCCAATATCTCCATAATCTGTTCATAGATTTCATCTACTTCGTCATCGCCAGCATTAGTTGTTGGCATATACACTTGAATTATAAGCATCTCCACTGGCTCCATCTGAAGTTTTACGGCTATTAATCTATCATTAACTGTCACTACCTTACTAATTCTTTCAGCTATCTCTTTTCTCATTATAATCCCCACTCCCCTTTCCTTTTTCTCCTCTCCCGAGTAAATAATCTTAAATTCATCTGAATTTATCTCACCTTCTCCTTCCCACCGAACTTCACTAAGACCTACTATACCTACATTATTCCTTCTCATTTCCCTTTTTAAGTTCTCTAGTTTACCCCCTGAATTCATAGTCCAAACATTCCATGTGCCTATTTTTAATTTCTCACTACTTGCTTTCCTATTAATCTTACATTTCCTCTGTGCATCCCATAGGGTAGTCCCCACCCGGAGATCCGATTGGGGGACTATTTTACCTCCGGAATATTTTACCCCAGAAAGATCCATAGAGGTATTTTCAGCTTTTCAGCCTAGCATGGGAAATATAATGAGGTAGTTCCCCCTTGCTTTCCTCATCGCAGTTTCACAGAGTGATTACCCATCTGTAGCTGTTCAGATCCACATGATCACCACCTACAGAGGTACTGTGCAAGCTGCTGCCCTTGCACAGGGGGATGTAAAACCCCCAAGACTGCTTCTTAGTCTGACTCTTCCCCTCAGACCTTTCCGGCTTGGATGGTCCTACCAGGAGAATTATCTACCGCCGGCATAGCTCTTTGGTTCGTAAGAGTACAAAAATCCTCCCACCTCTGTAAGGTTATGCAGTCCTTAGGGAGGGCCAATTATATATCTTCACGCAAAATGTCAGCTCTATAGAACTTCTAGAAGTTCCTTATGTTTTATATGATATATCCTATATATATATATATATTCTATATAAATATCCTATATCATGTATCCTATATAAGTAAGAAGCAGGTATTTATAATGATATGCTGCTTATTTTTATCGCTGATTATATTTTCAGCCGTCTTTTGATAACAAATGCGGAATTTCAAAACCATATATATATATATATATTGATTACTGATGATGTAGTGGTTAGCGTGTCGGCTTTCTATTGCAAAGTTCGGGGGTTCAAACTACTCGAATGGAGGTTTTATTAAAGAAAACTATCATCAGTGCCTGGCAGTAGGCAGCAGTACTGTCAGTATGGTATAGAGCCGAAAACAAATGATGTTGGTTGGGTCTATATCCAATAGAGCTGTAGGCGTGATCAGGACGATTTGAACGGCTACAGTACTGCGATGTGGAAAGCAAGAGGGAAAACTACCACATTACAATCCCTAGTAAAGATTATATGGTTGGACAATATGAGTTCTCTCGAGGTAAAACAATCCGGAGGTAAAATAGTCCCCCAATCGGATCTCCGGGCGGGGACGGCCTTGAGGAAAACATTTGTCGAAAGTAATTTACGAATAGGGACTTGCAATGTAAGAACTATGAGAAAAGCAGGAAAGCTGGAGTACTTGAAAGAAACAATGAGACTAAATATAGTTGACATTATAAGACTTAGCGAAACTAAATGGGAAGGAGAAGGATAGTTCGACTCGGAAGAGTTCACTCTGGAGGAAATAGTGGGGAAAGGTGAGTAGCTCTGGCACTTTGGAAAGATATGATAAAAAGCGTGACAAAGATAAAAGCAACGACCGATAGACTGATGGCAATAAAGCTAAAAGCAGTCTCAGTGGATATGCTGATAATCCAGTTATATATGCCAACGTCAGCTCATGAAGATGAAGAAATCGATGAGATTTATGATCAAATTAATGAAATTTACGAAGAAGACGGAAGAGGAAAGGTAAACTGCATAATAATGGTAGATTGGAAAAGCATAGTCGGAGAAGGACAGGAAGAAAATGCTGTCGAGCAATACGGACTTGGGAGAAGAAATCAAGGAGGGGAGAAACTCGTACAATTCTGCATCAATTTATTACCTTGTAGTGAGTAATACATGGTTCAAAAACCATAAACGAAGGTTATACACATGGAAAAGCCCAGGAGATAGAATGAGATGCCAAATAAATTACATCCATGTAAAACAAAGATTCAGGAACAGCATAAAGAACGCCAAGGCATTTCAAGGAGCGGACATTCATTCAGATCACAGCCTTCTAATACTTGACGTGAGTACAAAGCTCAAACAAATAAGAAAAACGAGAAGAGAAATACAGACCTGGGACCTTGAAAAACTAAATGAAAGGCAAGATGTAGTCAACATGAAGTTGGAAAGTCGACTAAGAAATTCGGAAAACAAACCAAAGACCGTTGATATAGAATGGGATGAAATTAAAACCAGTATCAATGATACATTGGATAAAAAATTGGAAAACAGGAGAAGAAAATCAGAAAACTATGGATCACGAAGGAAATGCTGGAAAAAATGAATGAGAGACGAGAATGAAAAAACTTTAACAGTGAAGAAGGTAGAGCCAACTTTAGGCGTATAAACAATGAGTTGAGAAGGGTAACAGATAAAGCTAGAGAATATTGGAAAAAAGGAAAATGTGATGAAATAGAACAAATGGAGAAGTTAGGACGGTACGATATGATGTACTTTAGAGCACTCGAGTTAGAAGATAAGAAATCTAATGGAATTAATGGCATGGAAATTATGAATACAGATAGGAAGATAGTCTCAGAAACTATGGGAAGAATACATTAAGGAATTATACAGCAAACAGGCAGAAGCGGCAAAAATAGAACTGGAAAATGAGGAAAACATTGAAGAAGACAACTTAGGACCAAGTTTTATGGAGAGCGAAGTAGAAAAAGCGATAGTGGAACTGAAGAAGGGGAAAGCCACGAGCAGCGATGGAATACCGGCTGAGATACTTAAAGTCATAGGATCAGAAGGACTAAAAGCGATCACGAGATTAATTAATAAGATTTACGACACGGGAGAGTGGCCTCGGGATTTCCTAGAAGTAACAAATATCCCTCTAAAGAAGAAGACAAAGGCAATGCAGTGTAAAGATTACAGAACGATAAGCCTTCTGTCACACACATCGAAGATCATCACGAGGATTTTTAATAAAAGGCTGGAGAAAAAGGCAGAAGAAATAATAGGGGAAGATCAATTCGGTTTCAGAAAAGGACGAGGAACTAGAGATGCTATAGAAGTAGTAGGAACCATATCCGAAAGAGCAATAGAGTACAGTCAAGATATCTTAGCATTTTTCGTAGACTGGCAGAAGGCCTTTAAATAGAGTAAATTCGGTAAAGTTGATGAAGATATTAAAGGATATAGGTGTAGACTGGAAAGACAGGAGACTGATTAGGAATCTATGTGTGAATCAAGTTGTAAAGGTCAGGTTTGATAATGTGGACACCTGCGGAATAAATATCTGCAGAGGAGTAAGACAAGGCTGCTGCCTATCTCCAACCCTATTCAATATATATGGAGAAAGTCTAATGCAAGAAGCTTTAGAAGGCACAGGAGATTTCAAAATTGGAGGAAGGATTATAATAACAGTAAAATACGCAGTTGATCAAGTACTTCTAGCAAGAAAGGAAGAGGAGCTACAAAAAATGATAAGTAACTAGTGATAACAGGTAGAAAATACGGTATAGAAATAAATACAGAAAATCCAAGGTCATTCGAATATCGGGTAAAGAAGAGAATCTGAACATAAGTATTGGGGGAAAGCCTTTAGAACAAGTTTCAGAATATTAATACCTTGGAAGCATCATAACACGAGGAGCAAAATGTACGAATGAGATCAGAACTAGAATATGAAAAGCAAAAGCGGCTTTCAGGAGAAAGAAACAACTACCTAAAGGGAATATAAGGGAAGTTATCCGCAAGAAGTTGATAAAATGCTATGTATGGGGTATAGCAATGTATGGGGCAGAAACATGGACGCTAAAGAAAAATGACATCAAATACTTGGAAAGCTTTGAAATGTGGACTTGGAGGAGAATGCTGAAGATAAAATGGACAGATAGGAAGAAAAACGATGAAGTGCTACGAAGAATAGGAGAGAAGCGAATGATTATACAGACTATCAAAAAGACGAAAGCTAACTGGATGTTTTACAGCATCTTTCCAATATAATAAAAAGGAAAAATTTGCCAATCGATTTTCGATTTAAATGGCAGATTTAATACAAAAGTGAGGTAAATTGATACTATGAAAGAAGTTCTGTTGAGTTGGCTCAAAAATGCAAAGCTGCCGTTTGTTGTTAAAAGCTGCTTCATGTTACAAGTTTAGCAGTCGTTAAACGACTAATTAATATTATATTTGCAAATATAAATGTTTAAAATTAGACTTTGTTGACAATTTGTGACAATATTCTACATTTTAACATATTAACTGATATTATAAACACTAAGAGAAATGTTAAGAAGTATAATATATTGTACATAACTTTAAACAAAATAAAAATTTTACATTCCACCTCAGAAAATATTTTCTTCGGAATCCTGCCATACAAAGAACTTAATTCGAAATTAACGACCATCGAAATGGAACCTTTTCCCTCCAAATCAACGAGCATTGTGCGCAATTTATTCCGACATTCAACTGCAACGAAACTAGGAAGCGAAAGATACGAAAAACACCTAAACCTAAAGAAAGGCGCGAGAATTCTTTGCCAAGAATATTTTTATACTCGACCCGAATCTTAAATAAAAACGAAACCCACAAACGACCTTCACACTGTTTAGGACAACGGCTGTCCCCGAGAGAGAGACCATCTCGATCCGCGGAATAAAAGGGGATAATCTGCGCTGCCGTGACCACCGCATCGGGGGCGGAAGGTAGGACGGATTGGGGTGCGGGAAGGAGGAGTGGGCAGGGGAGGGAGGGGAGTGGGGCCAGGGAGAGGAGCGGAGGGAAAGAGGGGAATGGAGAGGAGGCAGAGGAAGAAGAGAGTTGAAGCCGAGAGTGGAGGGGAGGAGGTCACAGGAAGGAGAAAAGGGAAAAAGGGGATTGGGGTGGAGGAACGCATCCGTCGGTTTTGGGGGTGTCTGAGGCCGAGGAATTTTGCGGAGACCCGGAGTAAAAAATCAACCCGAATCAACCACTGCTTGTCCGCTGTATCTTTCAAGGCAAAGATGACCGATGGAATATTGTAGCGAAGAGGAAAAGAAGAAAAAATATAAGAAAGAAATGATTTCCCGGAAGATAAGCGGAGAAGTTCTGGACGAGTGGGAGGATGGTGAAGGAGCGTAAGAAAGTGCGGAGAAGTGTTGAGGGAGTGAAAAGAAACGGAAGGAGAGAGCAGAGATGGTGCTGAAGGCAAGTGCGAGAAAGAAAAATACACGAATGGACAGTTTATAGCTAGGTGGACATTAATGCAGAGGTAAATAACTAGAAAGGAAACGGATGGGAAACAAGATTTGTGGACTTTGAAGAGAAAAAGCAGGTGAATGGAGAGCAGTTAGTTGGTTTAGTTAAAGAAACTTAAAAAACATACTGGAATAAAAGTTGTAGAAAATGTAATTTCTACATCATTCCTTCGAAAAATTTAACGCATTGTTTAAGAGATATTTTAAAAACTAAATTATTTAGCTGCCACCACCACGCCACCTACCGACAACTATTGTTAACAATTGACGCTTAGTTACATCTTAGTAACGCTCCTTTTTATTTTCTTAATTGTTGGAGCTTCTTGGCTATATCCAGTATCAGAAGGTTATGGTTGGAGTTTATTTCTGTTCTTTGTAAAGTCTAAAAAATTTTCGCAGTTTCTTAAAATATTTGTTATTATGTCACCTTTTTGGAATTTTTAGAAATATTACAGACATGGAGAAAGTCATATGGTGCTCACATAACATTTTTCTATTATCAATTGAGTAAATGACGAGTTTTGATTACTCAGTTGTTTAGCCTGTTGGACAGACTACATGACACTTTATAATATAAACAGGCCTCTAGTACCAGAAACCAGAAAATAAGGACGGTTGAAATTACTCATTTTTATTTCAAAGTACCCCTATACATTACTCTTACGTTCCAAATCAATCCACTTGAGAATTATCGATTATGTAAACAAATTGAAGAATAAGCAATTAAGTCTAAGGCGTGGTAAAAATAAAGAGTAATGTAACCATGTAATGTAGTAAAGGAAAATTGAAAAATTTCACTTTTCGTGATATAATTCACTGTCAACAGTAGAGGAAACATCTTCTATCTAAATTATGTGGCATGAATCTTCCATCTTGCATTAAAAAAAATTATCGGATCAATGCCTTTGGATGCATTGCTATTCAGAACGAATCATTACTGGATCTATTCAAGAATCGTAGGTGATATGGTGTTAAATGGAGATGCTGCAAGGCTTGACCATTCCACCTTTTCCTTGCCAATTTAATGAATAGCTCGCGGACAATTGAAATAGTGCGAACATAGATAGAGGCATCAGGATAGCGAGCGGAATTAGCAACCAGAGGAGAATTTTCCTATGCTATTTGGTCTCTCTCCTTCTTTATCTCCAGTTGATATGGAAAATGACATGAACGTAATTGAAAGGAACCATCCATTACATGATTTGTCTCCAGCACAACGTCATTTTGAAGAAATGTGATAGTGCAAAATTAAATAGCTGCTAATGTTACACGTTTGCACATGAATTTATCATCATTACTGCTTTTTAAAAAACCTTCAATTCGATTTATTTTATAAAAAACCCTTCGATATTTTCATAAAAATATCTCTTTGTGAAATTAATATTCTGAATTATATTACCTATTGCAGCGCACTTTATTCCTTCAGAACCCTCTGTGCAAATGTAACTACACTTTAAGTCAATTATAACCGCTCTTCCATAGTTATGAATGATTCACATTTAGATTCTTCTCCAATCAATTCACAACATGATTCCTCTATTTTTATGTATCATTTTTACGCACATTTCTATTTCTGTGAAATTTAATTTACTAGTTCTATATAAAACGACTGAAGAGGCAAATTTGAATTCCTCTTTTCTCTAAATGTTTAAATCACTTTCAATATATTATGAATTCATGTACAAATTTAGATTCATTCAAATTGTAAAATTGCAAGCGATAAGATCTTTTTTCCCCATTCATTGCATCGCAGAAGAAGAGAAAGAGGAATTATCTTTCGATCAATATCATTAGAATTACTCATTTGGAGGCGTAAATGCGAAGCACCGGCGCTTCCCTCCGGCTCAGCTCGGCATTTCATCGGAGGGGGCCGTGGGCTCCTGTTTGTCCCGGAAGTTGTCTCTCGCAGCGCAGAAATTCATTAATCTAATTGTTGGCAAAGTCGTCCCACCGCCCGATAGCAAAACATTCAACAAGGCATCAGATTTGAAGCAGTCAAACTAGAAGTTTTTCATGTCGTTCGGGAAGAATTAATGTCATTTCAAAATTACTCAGGGTCAATATATATTACTATTAAGGTTTAATATTTAGAACTACGATCTTTCTGATTTTCTCCATCTCGGTAAAATTTTCCGTTTCTATTGACGGAATGAAATGCTCAAACAACGGAGCTGAGCTATCCTCGATGTCTTCCATGGACCCGGATAAATTTTTGGATGCAATTAGCATGTTTAAATATTAGAGGATCTTATATAGATTCAGTCGAATAATACACGCTTCTTTCTTGAATAGAGGATAATTAAAGTAGAATCCTTCTTAGCAGGCGTTTGCTTAACTGAATCTATATCTTAACCGTTCTCTTTCGTGGTAACCTTCTCTTTGATGCAAAGGGACGTCTTTGATTGAAATAATGATTTAAATTAAGAATTGCATCCTGGTGAAGCGATTCCGCGTAGTAATTCTGCCAATTCTTATTTTCCACTGTTTCTAAATCTCTCAATTATTTTTCATAAAATGGTCTGGCTGCTTTCAGGCTGCTTTCAGAGCAAGTTCCTTTCTCCCGATATCCCATTTCACAACGACTTTTTGAGACCTGTGTTATTCTACCCTGTTCGATTTTAACTTCCTTTGTTTTCTAATGTCGATCAGGAAAATAAAAACGTTAGTTATCGGAAATTAAAGTAGTAAAAATACATTATAAACACAAGCCGATGAAAAGGCGTCCGTAATTTAAATGCAAAGAAAAGTACAGTGAAAGGCTGGGAGAAAAAATCTAGAAAATTTAAAATTATAGATAGTTGCATAGCGCATCGGAAAATTCTAAATTACTTCCCTTCTTGCTTAATAAATTGTGAATTTTCAGTTATGCACCTTTAAAATATATTGTTTCCCAAAGTCGAATATACGGAGCGTCCAAAAGGAATATACCGAAAAGAAAGTTTAATATCATTTTCAAGTATTTGAGATAACAACATTAAAAATCGCATACTTTTCGAAAGCCTATAACATTTAATGCTAAAATTATCATTATCACTAATTACATTATTTATTGTTATTTTTAATTTTTAGGCTGTTGTTGTCACTGCCATCTAGTATTTTATCTGTTACCGGCAATTCGCATCTAAGCATTCTAAAAGAGTTTTTAAAGTTGCAAGAAAATCTCGGCCTGTTACAACGAGCTACTTTCCAGCAGGATGGAGCAAATCCACCCTTTGTATGAAATATTAGAACAATTTTAAACGGATCCTTTCCCGAACATTGGATTGGCAGAGGTGGAGGACCTACAAAATGGCCAACTCGCTCCCCCGATCATCGATTTGAACTCTTATCTTTCGGAATTTGTGAAAACAAAAGTCTACCATGAAAAATCAGGTGATCTTGAGGAACTAAAACTTTATATCTATGATGCTGTTTTATCCATCCCTACAGCTGTGTTGAAAAATGTTCATTCAGAATTTTAACGCAGAATTATATTTATTGTGATTGTATCTAATTATAAAGTACATGTAGAAATTTAGTATCTCAAATAAAACTTACAATCCTTAAGGTAGTACTTAATTTCTAATTTTGATGTTATCTTAAATAATAAAAACATTATAGAACTTTATTTTTGGTATATTCACTTTGGGACACCCTGTATGTATCCGGATAATTGGTCCATCCCTTTGTTTTGTCAACGGCGGTCCGACGTTTAATTACAGTACAGTCCATTGGATAAGAGACAGTTAACATTATAGCTCAGTAAATGCACATATTATTAATTTTTAATGCTCTAAAACTTATAATTAACTATCGACTGAGAAATTATCGAGGGCATGTACGATTTAGAAGGTTTAGTTAAGATTTATTTTCAATCCCTCACCCGTTGTTTAGGTAACATAATAGTAAAGTTTCATTCTCAATAGTAATTTTCATCAAAATTGGCGATCGCTTCCAATGAAGTAATTCTCGAGGGAATTTAATTTTATTTACTAAATTGGGAACGGCTTTCTCCGGAAAAATATAATTGAAATTATATTTTCAAATTAGTTTTAACAATAATGTAATTTGTTAGGATCACTCCTGAAGACGACCACTGCAACGTGGGCGAAACGTCGAGTTAAGAAATATTTACCTATAAACTCAACAAATATTTGAAATCCAAACAAGGACATTTTCATATAAATTACAGAAATAATTCTTTATATTGAAATATTAATTGCGAATAGACCATTGAGACGCTTGTAAAATTCACTTTAACGCATTAAAATTAAATTAATTAATAATTTGTCGTTTCTTGGCAATTAAGCAGCTTTTGATTCAATCTAAACACAAAAAAAATCTCGTTGCTTATCAGCTGGTTCCGTTTCGCAGTAATATCTTGTTAGTATGAACAATATTTCTGCAGATACCACTTTTAGGTAACAATATCTCATCGGAATATTTTTCAGTGCCGTTTTCACCTAACCAATTCAACATCTGGAGGGCTTTCTCATAGTTAATAAAGGCTAATTTTAATATAAAAGTGGATCTCCACACAAAAAAGGGCGCGATAGTAATATTTCATCTAAAAACTGATACTCTGGTGGAAGAATCGTAAAACATGAACTAACCAATTATGAAAATGAGACTAATTTTTATTCAGAGCTTAGACTCGTTGATAATGCACCCGAAGTATCCCTTCGTCTATACCTAACTTTCGCTCTTCAAGAAATCCAATCAATTATGCCTGCCACAAACTCCGCTGGTGATTTGCATGGTTTCGTGTAAGTTTGGGCTCTTAACTAACTGGAACTTTCCGAGAGATACTTTTAAAAAAAATTATTTTTTTGTATTCTTGGTAAGATAGTTATTACTATTTTAGTTATGCTTCGTAAATAAACATTTTTTAAATAAGTTGAAGGTAGTTAAATTTTCTCCCTATTTATTTTCATCCATTTTGTTTTAGCAAAACCGATTTCGCTCATATTTTTTCTCCCTTTTTTCGTGTTAGCAATTCATTGAGAGCCATTTATCAAACACGGTATTCCAGAACCGTCTTCCATAAGCGGTCCCTTCCCTAGAGTCCGCCATACCTCACACTATTGCCATGCATTGTTAACTCCCGACGGTGTCTCTGCCTGCCTCTTATTCGGACCGCATCCGTCCCCTTACGACCCCCGGGTACCATCCCGACCCCGGCCCCCGCCCTGCGTTCTGGAGCGCTTGTACGCGTAACTGTGGCCGTTCAGCCCGTTCCAATCGGTTGCGACGACATAATAGGGTTAATGTCCCGAAATGCGCTACGCTCTCTCGCATTCTATTGTTTTCCTTTTCGAACTCGTCGAAGCGAATCGCGGAGGTTGTTGCGTGTTGATTCGAAAAAAAATTAAGATAGTTCGCGGCGAATACAAGACAAATGGAGAGAGGGAAACGGAGAGAGAGTGAGAGAACCAAGGCAGAGAAAGAGGTAGAGAGGGAGAGAAAAAGAGAGATAAATGGAGAGAGGAAAAGGGAGAGCAGTATTGAGTAAGAGGGAGGGAGAGAGATGGAGTGGGAGAGGAGAGTAGAGAGAGGAGGAGGAGAGAGAGAGAGAGGAAAATGGAGAGCAAGGTGGGGTAAAGGAAAGAGGAAGAAGAGTGTGCGAGAAAGAGAAAATGGGGGAGGAAATAGAGAAAGAGGGAGAGAGAAGAAGAAGAGGGAAATATAGAGGGGAAAATGGAAAGTAGGAGAGGTAAAAAGGAGAGAAGAATGGGATTGATTGATTGATTGATATGGTCTTTATTTGGGGCGAGATTGAGACTAAGAAGTCCCATCTTCCACCTAACCCCATGGGAGTGAGAGAGGGAGAAATAATGGCAAAGGGAGTGAGGGAGAAATGGAGAGAGAGATGGTGAGAGGGAGAAGTGAAGGAGAGAGAGAGAGGGATAGTGATAGAAAGAAGGAGAGAGAGAGGGATGTAGACAGGGAAAAGAAAAGAGAGAACTGGAAACGGGAAAGAAAGTTGGAGATGTGGAATTGGGAGAGACAAAGACGGCGAGAAAGAGGATAGATAGAGAAAAGAGAGAGGTTAAAATGCACAGAAGGGAGAGGGCGTTCGATTGATATTCTGTGCTGAGGGACGGGCGGAAAAAAATCTTGGAAAATTGGTGAACGACGAAATACAATGCGGTTCGAGAGCACTCTGAGATTGTACAAATATCGGTGGAATTTATTCTAAAAACAAAGGTCGATGAAATCAGTCGATTGGAAAAACCGACGATTCATAAATATTTATAACGGCGCCTCTCGGTAGTTTTTCAGCAATTACCTTCCTTTTTATTAAAAACACTGTCGATTTTTGGCGCTGTAGTTATATCTCAACGCAATATAGAACCAGAGCAGTGCCCATAGACGACGCGGCGAAGCGATCGCCTAAGGCGCCCTTTAAATAGGCGCCGGAATAAGGCTAAGGGAAATATATTTCCCTAAAAATTCATCAATAATTCGATAATGTTTATTCCAAGAATACCTTTTTAGGCGTTCTTTACCAGCGAAGCGGTAATAGCGGAACGCCTTGTGGGCACGTCTGGTCCGTCCGTCCGTCCGTCTTAACTTTCATCTCCTAAACCGCTTGACGGATTTTAATTTAATTATGTATGAGTGATCTTTATTAAAATCTATAGCCGAATTGTGATTTTCAACTGAATCCGTCAATTAAAACTTCCACTTTACATAATTAATTAAATAAACTTATACTCGTATCTCGTTAAATGGCATTCATCAAGCAACAATGAATTGTTAAACTTTTATCTTCCTAGCACTTATATGATCTGTAAGATATCGATTAAAAAAATTATTCGTATAGAAAACAACATTTGCTACAAGAAAGTCCACGAGGTCACGTAATTACGAGTTATGGTTTTCGAGAAAATCCCGAGCAAAAACATCGCATATTTTGTTTACATCGATCGCTAAGACGGTTCTCTCAGCAAAGAACAATTAAAAATCCATATATTTCTCTCCCATTCTCTTATGTGACATGCGAGGTATAGATTAAAACATTTATTCGGTTAGAGAGCAACATTTACTACAAGATGGACTAGAGATCACATAATTACGACTTATAGTTTTGGGGATAAAAATTCCAGAAAATCCCGAGAAAAACATCGCATATTTTCAGTATTGTTCATTATGCCTGAATTCCTCTGCTTACACACATAAATTAGAGCTAAAGAACCAGTATATCACTAGTAACCATTCTCCTATGTAATGTAACAATCACGATACGCCACCTTATATATTTACTTTTAAAATATATTATTCTTGTTCTATGCACCTGTTTACATAAAAAAATCAGTTTTGTTTAATTTCTACACATTATCTTTGAGATCACGGCTATATGAGTAAAGTAATTTATGAGGCGTTATATTATGTCTAATCTCTGTAGGATTCGACGTTTATTTTTTTTAATCGATGATTATTTTCCCAATAGATTTTCGACGAATATCGACGCTTCTAAATGCTACTTGGTAGAATTCGAAGTTAATTTTCTTGAAAATATAAATTTATTTTCCGAGAGATTTTCAACTAATATCGACGCTTAAATTACTACTTAAATATAGGGCTGGCAGTTTTCGACCTTTCAGGTCGATGATTTCAATATGCTTTTTAAATCGTAATTTTTTCTTAAAATATACGTTATTTTACAATGCTCTGTTTATTTATTTAAATTTTTATGTGAAGTTAAATATTTATGTTCAAATTAATCAAACTATTATATAATGTTCATCATACATTTTATTTTATTTATGAGCATTTACACAGTTCTTCATTTTTAAATGTTAATATTAAAGAAAACACCCATTGACGAATTTAAATTTACCACTTTAAATTGTATAATGAATACTAGAAAACGGTTAAATCATGAATTCCGAAAAATATTATGTTGTTTTTGCCTAGAAACATTCTTTAAAAAATAATTCGCGAGTTAAGTGGAAAGGCTTTCAGTCGTTCATTGATGCCAATTAAGGAAAGAACATTAACGATATAATTATCACAATAATATTTTAGAAGTCAAAAAAGAACCATCTAATACTCATTTGATGTATTTCATCACTGTATTACGTATTATCTTTATTTAACATAAATTATATAGTGAGAATAATTAGACTTTATTATTGAGCGATCGATCAACAGTCTTACCTCATATCTTGGTTGAAATGTGTTTTTCCAATCAGCAAAATATTCTACAATAAATAGCAAATATATATTAATATTTAATCCCTCTTCAATTTTTAGTAACGATTGTTAATTTATGTGCACCTTTTTTAAACCATTATATATAAATTGAAATTTACTAACCTTTATCAAAAGACGATGGAGCCAAAAGCACGAGAAAGGAACGATCCTTACTGGATAACTTTAAGAAAAACACTGCCAAAATATTGGGTTGTGCATCGGAAGATCGGGTGAAAGTGCATACAACAAGGTCATCTATAGGATAAACCCTAAAAAGGATCGAGAAACATTTGTTTCCGGAATACACTCCACGTGGTTGATGAGTGAAGGGGGTAGAAAACGACCACCGAAATTCCTTTCTTCCGAACCTTGTTTAACAGGGGTGGAGGCATTATCAGCAGGGCATATCCATGATCTTATCTGTATAGAAATGCTCGTGGAACATCCCACCATTAGGTCGGCAAATATAATCTCAAAAACCTCAAAAAAACTAAGAAACACGTGTTCTCCAAACTACCCTAGGGCCTTGCGGTTATCTGATTGCCCAGAGTAGAAGCGTGACCTTTTCAAAAAGACGCATATTTGAGTGTAAGAAAATGCCCTTCTTTCAGTCCCATTGTTAATGCTAGCCCAAAAAAGGAACGAAATCGTAGGTAGAAAATAATACTGCGAAAAAAGTAAACAGAAACAAAAGACTTAAATATTATAATTCATAGTAGGTTTTTGGACGTATACTTTTCCATCTTGCTTGAAAATCGACAGTTATCGACGACCTTCGTCGATTTTGAAATTTAAAAAAATTGTCGTTTTTCGATCTCAATCGAATCCTGCCAAGCCTAATTATATATCGCCTCACGTGGCAAAATATCTGGGCTCAGCTCTTTGCGCAACTATTAGCATATGATGATGATATCCAAGTTTATAATGTCCACTGGATAGCGCGTCGCGTATTCTCGAAAGGAAATTTTTCTTCACCATACACTCGAGCACAAAGACATTTAATTTAATATGCTTTAAAACTTCGTCTCTGCTGAACCAATATTTTATCGCACATGGCATTAAAACTTTCATTTTTGCCTTATCAACGACAAGGAGACAGCATGAGAACATCCATTTGTGGCATTTATTTCAATCCCCTTTATCCTGAAGCCATGGCGACGGATGATGAATAGAGATAATTTGTTGTAGCGACATGGTTATAATGAAATATCGTCAATTTTAAAGCTGAAGATTTTGATCGTCAACATTTTTTTGCAAAATTTCACGAAGAATGTGTCAATTCTACAGCGAACGTATAAATAACTGAATCAAGTAAATTCTGAAATTGAGTTCGAATGCATTTCTATCATGGCACTACCTGTGCAGCATGAATCATTGTTCTTTGCAAACATTTTGGATAAATTCTTAGGCTTCTCTCCAGATCATTCGATGAAGCTTACTTCAACTTATCAACCGTAATTTGATTCTTTTCTGTAACAAATTACTTCAGTATTAGCTGTCGTAGCAGACATTGGAAATGGAAGTCTTATCAAAATCTCATGTAACATAAAACATTTTAAATTGCATCACAAATTATATTATGTCATAGCAAGCTTTGAAAAGAAATTCTTTTCTCCATGAATGTTTCCTCAATTATCGTATTCCCCACGCTTACATTCAATTAATAAATACGCACCCCTTAAATTAATAAACGTGTAAACTGCATTTCATGCTTTCATTTCGGCCTTGCTACCGATAACTATAGGATTTTATTTCCGCTTTATAGAGGCAGAAAGGTTTTTAAGTCTAGCGAAAAAGTTGTCAACGGCGTGGCGTAAATTCGTTGATTGGTCGCTATTTAGAAGCAAGTGCGCCGTTTTAGGCGTACAGATCCTTGTAGGGAACTCACCCGAGATTTTCAAGCACGGTTTCATTTTCCTCGGAAACTTTCAAAGGCGAAACTTGGAGTGCGCTGCGACGAAATGACTGCCTTGTATTGAGGCCCTAGCGGATTGGAGGAAGAGAATGAAAGCCGCATTCGTGGTGATTTTGTTTTCGTATTGTATGCGACGTTTCGCGCTAGCGGCTGGGAAAGCCTCCCTGATGGGACCGTGGATGCCCGGAGTAGTTTCTACGTTTGTTCGATAGGTGTCTCAAGCGTCGCGCTTGGAACAACCTATTCGAGCTTTTAGGAGAGATACGTGAGACTAGGTTTAAAGCAGAAAAGGCAGGGAACATCTATCTCACTATTTCGCCTCTCAACAAGTTCTGTCAGCTGTGTACCGTCTGGAACGAGCTTTGGCGGAAGTAATACTATGATTTATGCTTTTTGGACTTTTGTTTGCAATTTCCTTGAAGCGCTGCGTTATCGGTCTACATAGAGACTCTCAATTATTGTATAAACAGCGATTGTTGGAGAAGGATACACGCTTTCGAAGGACCGTACCAACATCGCATATACAAAAGCTGATTTCTTAGTTATTTGATTCTCTGAGACGTATAAACTTCATGTATTAATCAATAATTCATTAAAAAGTTTTCGAAAATTCTGTTGAATATGTTTGAGGAAAGGAAAGGAAAGAAAATGCGACACATTCGATTACCTTAATTCAACGGAAGTATAAGCTCGCAAAAGACAGTTGTTGACAGAGGATCAAATTCGTATGCCTAATTATCAGAAAGATCGTCATTATTCGAAATGGTTCGAAATCTAATTTTATTTTAATTGTAAGTAAGCATTTATTATACTTAAAATTGCGTTAATTTTACAAATATATGAATATCATTCCTTCCAGTTAATGAAGATTTCATTGCTATATTAGCATTGAATTATAAGAATAAAAACTAAAGCTACCATTTAACGAAACTGTAAAAACATCTCCCTTTCACATCATTAATGGATAACTTCACTTTCTTTTATGACTAGTTATTTATTTACTTATTTTTAAGACCAATTGAAATGTATAGCAAAATGACAATATCAATGAACATGATACAAAATTAACATGCATCAACATTTTGTAAATATCGTGATTACAGAAAATTATTGACCCTTGTTTGATGTAGTTCTTTATTTTGATATTAATTTCATCAAAATGTGACGAATTGTTTTTTTCAGCATTTGGATATTTTTTACAACTGAAACTAATTAAAAATAATTAGGGGATGTGTATTTTAAACTATTCTGGTTAATATCTAGCAGGTTTCGAAACCTAATTGTTCGTATCATTCATGTCTAATATTTATTTAATTGAGCAGTTCCGTAATGACACCCCCGAAGCCCCTACGAGGTGGGGGAGTGGGGATGGAGGTTGGGTTTGAGAAGAAGGCAAGACCTATGAGGATCAACTTAGAGCCATATAAATCCGTGGTGCAGGAGCGAATATTTTTTTTGG
This sequence comes from Tanypteryx hageni, assembly GCA_028673005.1. NCBI lineage: Eukaryota > Metazoa > Arthropoda > Insecta > Odonata > Petaluridae > Tanypteryx > Tanypteryx hageni. The sequence goes on from CM054112.1 coordinate 11,591,875, forward strand.
TTCGACACTGTAATATAATTTTATGCTTATTTAATTCAACTCTACACACATTTCTGGTCAAGTAGCTGAATAACTAATAATTTTTTAATTGATACAACTGCTGGGAAGGTACAGAATTATTGAAAAAAAGTCCTGCACAGATCATAAAAATTCATCCAGAAAAACAGTTTTGGATGCTTAAAAAATTAAGATTATTCACTTTGAGGCTGAAACTTTTAGGCTGGAAAAATTTAACAAATATTATATATTTAAAATAAAAGAATCGCGCTCTATACTGCGATCCGATGGAAAATAATTGTTTCGCGCCGAACTTCAATTGAACTACTAAGTATTTCTAGAAGAATAAATTCCCATCCTCTTCCCCTCCCCCTTAACCACATATTTCATCAACCCTGAGTGACATCAAGCTCTATAACATGGCGCTAAGGTCAAGAAACACCCCATAAACATCCCCTCGCTTCCCTTTTCTTGAGGAGCGTTATAGGAGGACTCCAATTATAACCCTAGTTCGCACCTTTACTCCTGGGATAGCCTTTCAAACTCCTCTTAAGGCTGCGCCGAATTTCAGCTAAGCTATGGCCACAGATTATTAATTTGTGAGGAGGAGAGGAAGATCTTATCGGCAGAGCTTTCTATCGCCGAACAGCAGCTAAGAATCGAGCGGAGGAGAGGATGAGGAAGATGGAGAAGAGGGAGAGAGGGTGGAAGGGGAAGAGAGGGAGGATCAGGCAGATGGAGAAGTGGGAGGCAGGGGAAGAGAGGAGGTTATGGAGGAAGGGGAAGAGATGAGGTTATGGAGGGAGGGGAAGAGAGGAGGTTAGGGAGGAAGGGGAAGAGAGGAGGTTAGGTAGGAAGGGGAAGAGAGGAGGTTAGGGAGGGAGGGGAAGAGAGGAGGTTATGGAGGAAGGGGAAGAGAGGAGGTTAGGGAGGAAGGGGAAGAGAGGAGGTTAGGGAGGAAGGGGAAGAGCGGAGGTTAGGGAGGAAGGGGAAGAGAGGGAGGGACAAAATGAACTCGCTCTCATCAGGCGGTTTGGCGAGGATATGGAAAATGCGAATTTCAGTCGAAGTATGGAAGCCAATTTCCATTGAAATTGGATAGATCACGAAATATTTTGTTTTTCCGTACTAAATGCTTTAAGGATTTGATTATGAAAAATATAATAATTGCGATTAAGAAGAAGAAAAACATACAGGTATGAGGTGATTGGAGAGAGGAGATGGATGCAGGGGAAGGAGATAATGAATGAATTCTAAGCATATCAGCGTTAAAAAAGGTTGAAGGATTGAGTCTTTTATTGAGGGGGAGAAGCGAGTAGAACTACTGATCTCTATAAAATGATATTGGGACCGCTTTACTCTCTCCATTCTCTTCCACCCTCCTCTTCCCTTCATCATATCTCTCACTCCCTCTTCTTATCTTTCTCTCACTCACCTTATCCCTACCTCCCTCCCCTTATCCCTCCCTCCCTCTTATTAACTCTACCTCCCTCTTCGTATCTCTGTTCCACCCTGAGAAGACACTATAGCGCTTATGGCGAGCGCAGTTGCCAATTTTTTCGTGAATTAGAGCCAGCGCCTATCCCTTTACACTTCCTGCACGGTCCAGATTCTATGCTGCTTCTGGTAATTTCACAACACTTAAGTTTTAATATTTTCGAACTTCTACATACAATAAAAAAATAATTCATAGGATATGGAGACTCGAAAACAAATACATAGTTAATGGAGTGTAATAACTAACTTGGAAAAAAGCACGCTACGCCGATGCAATTGAAACACTTCACATGTTCACCACAGATACAACATTAACACAATATCACCAACAATTGGCAAGGCGCACTGATTCGTATAATTACACATAAAACAGCCATTTCCTATGAAATCTCGTGCAAAACTCTTTCGTCGTGTCAAACATTGGAACCTTCTCCATTGGGAAAATTCTTCCACACATACCGTCGAGTAAGTTCCTTCCTTCCATCATAAAACGCACATTATAATACAGAGGAACCAAAAAGCTGGCACTTATTGACAATCTCCTTAGAAATATCTGGATGCAAACCTATCGTATATTTATTAAATGATCATAAACCCTTTCTGTTGAAGATTTCAAAACGGATTTCAGTTATGTTTAGACTTTTTCTTCATGGGTTGAGAGGTTTTTAAAAAAAAATTTCTGCGTCTCAATTCTTCGATACATTTTTTGAGGTTTCAAAACTGCTTTTGAGAATAAGGTGGAGGAACCCTAAAACCAGCATTGTAAACTGTTGTATATTTAGCTGCCCGTATACACAATATTTAAGTATCCGTTTCATGAGAACTACAAGCTATTGGATTGAAATCTTTTTCAAAAATAAATTTCAACATTTTCCACATTTCGTTTGCTCAATTTTTCTCTCTAAATCAATTTGAGAAAGTTTCCCGCAGACCGACTTTTTCATGTCTGAAGAAAATTGTTTTGAAGAAATAACAACGTTATTAACTTATATAAAGATGTTTGATTATTATTATATATTTATCATTTAAATAAGCGTGATAAACAATCCCTCAAGAAGCATGACAAAAACAAGTGACCTTATTGGATCAGCAGAAGCCGAGATATGACATTGTATGTATAAAGATAGATAAAATATTAATCGTATTCAAATTTTTGATATTTTTACTTAAAACTTCCTAGAATTTTTAGAAAATTGAGATATACATAAAGAGGTTCAGCGTAAAATGAACTACTTACTTAAACGACAATACCACCATAATTACAATAAATTTGGCAACAGCGGAATTAGAGGTCGGAACTATAGGAAAAAGCAATGGATAAGAGAGAGATAGCGATAGCTCATAAGACAACCATACTGACAACTAAGTGCGGAACGCGCTATACCTTCCTCTTCCTTTCTCTCCCTCGCCCCCTATCTCTACCTCCCTCCATCTATCTCTACCTCCCTCCATATATCTCTACCTCTCTCATCCTTTCTCTCCCTCTCTCATCCTATCTCTCCCTCATTCCCCCTATCTCTCCCTCTCTCTTCCTATCTCTATCTATCTCCTCCTTTCTCTGCATCTCTCTTCCTAGCTCACCCTCACTCGCCCTATCTCTCCCTTCCCAGGGGGAGGGATAGGAAGAGGGAGTGGAAAAAGTATTTTCCCATGCGTTCTGATCACGCTTTCGGTCAGGACGAATTGTTTGTGCAGTGTTGTCAGATAAGTGTTTCTCTCTCTAAGTCTTATTATAGTGTAGTGATGGTATATTCGAATATCCATAATCGAATTATTCGATTATGGAAATCATTAGAATTATTCGATTATATCATTCGAATTATTCGATTATATCAGAATGATGGTATAATCAAATAACCATAATCTATAATTCACTCATAATCGTTTCTCAACGAATAATCACCCGTATTCGTTTCTCAAGGAATAATCAATCGTATTTGTTTCTTAACGAATAATCGAATAATCACTAGTATTCGATTCTCAACGAATAATCGAATAATCACTCGTATTTAATTCTCAAAGAATAATCGAATAATCACTCGTATTCGTTTCTCAACGAATAATCGAATAATCATTCGTATTCATTTCTCAACGAATATTCGTTTCTCAGTGAATAATCACTCATAATCGTTTCTCAACGGATAATCGTTCATAGTCGTTTCCGTGTGAGTGATAGCTCATAATCGTTTCTTGACGAATATTCGCTCAATATTTCCGAACAAATTGTAGCTTTTATGGAATTATTCAGTAAGGAACGGTTTATGAATTATTAATAGCTAATACTGTTAGTTATGTACAATGTCCATATAATCGGAAATGTAGGTAGGGGTGCAATCACACTATGAGCATTAAATATCCAGAAAGTCTTTTGAGCTAGGGCCGTCATTTTTTCAGGTTTTTTTAAGTAGCCCGACACACGCTTTTAATCCAACAGCAGGGTCGGCTAGCGTCCGTTGTAGGTGAGGAATGAATATCTCGGAAGCTGTTACATCTAGGTCCGTCATTTTTTCAGTGTTGCATAAGTGAACTGGGGGAGGGAAGAAATTCAAATTTGGCATGCATAAGTATATTACTGGCTCAACGACAATAAAAATATGGAAAAGTTTATATACAAATAATTGACGGAAAATTGTTGAAAATGGCGGGAGGTTAAAAATTCAACATTTAAAAAAAGTGTATGTTGGAAATTAATTGGAAGGCCATAACCTTCTAATTATGAATCGTATTTTAGTTTTTTAATTTTTTTAAAGTGGCGACGGTAGGAAAGGAAAAAGCGGCAATTCAAGTGGTCCCCCCCTTTCTATCTCGGAAGCTATTTAAGATATAATGCTGTCATAAAGACACCCTACTATAATGTAACGAATCTTGTAAAATTTTATTTAAATTGATAGCAAATATTTTGAGAAAATAATAAATTTGTAAAAAATAGCTATCACTGGTTGCGTGTTGTGCGGGTGGCTAACCCATCCAGATAACACATCATTTTCATTTAACCATCCACTCACTGAAGTTATTTCTTAACTACTTTACCTACGAAACCCTTAATCGTGTGATCAGAATCACACTTAACTAGGATTTTTGTGTATTATTTCTAATGATAGCTGATTTTTATGCTTAGTAGTTGTTTGTTTTCATGTGTGTTTATTCTTGTGGAAAAATTGATCAGGAAAAATAAGTAAGTACTTCGGAGATTTCCCACCCCATAACACCCACACCCTCCTTGCACCCACATTTGCTCGCTTCGCTCGCCGGAAATTTGTTCCTCTCTTATTTTAAATAAGGATATCGGGAACGGAAGAGATTCTACATATGGTAAAAAAAGTGACGTGTATCCTCACATATCTCGCCAACACTTCCAACTCACTTATTGATAGTGTTTAAAGTCGAAACGAAGAGATTTGGAAGGCTAAAAATTCAAGATTTCGCGCAGCAGCAAGAAAAATGTACCGAATTAATAAGGCAATATCTTTACAAATAATGCATAAAAATTCAAAGTTTAATAGAAAAATAAACTGCAAACCTTACTCTATTGTAATATATTAAAAAACAGATACGTAATATTTGACCAGGCAAAAGCAATATTAAGCCAAACGTACAGGGTCGGTGCAGAGAACGTATGACGACGGCATGTGACGTTTATAGGGTCCGTGCCCTGCACGTTGAGGGGTTAATTGAGAGGATAAATTTGGAATGTTTCATATTATCCGGATCAAATCGATGCCAATTTCACCATATTATGTTTGGAAACGTAAATCCGATTCAGAATTAGTTGCCCATTTGTAATAAAGTTGATCAGATTTTGATGGGAAGTCCGGATTGACAAATTATAAAACAAGTTGTTCTGGAAAGAACTAATCCGCCTACTTACCTTTCAATACAATTTTAATATATTACAAGTAGGGGTTCACACAGGTTTCCCGTGGTACAGATGTGCTTTTCGTCAAGTTCGCCGTAGTATATTCGTATACTAATGTATTGGCTTTGAAATCAGACATTTATTTTTCTCATACTGTGGTAGCTCTGCTTTTTTGATCCGTTGTAAACTTATTCATGTCGTTTTGTCATTTTATACTTGCCTTCAGTGGCGTACCGAGGGGGAGGGGGGCACCGGGCCCGTGCCCCCCCAAAAATAAATTTGGGCAATTCATGTTTTGAAAGAGGATTTAGGCAACCAATTTAAACAACATTCGTTGCGTTATATGCAAGAAGGAATAAATTTGAATGTAGAACATTAATTATTCGCATATTAAAATCACAGAATCATCGTAGGTGTTCGAGACATAAAACAACGTACGCCTAAATAATGGAAGTTTGTTTTCCTGCCATAGATTTTTAATTACACGTCGAATCGATCAATAGATCGGCTTTTAAAGGTGCGTTTACACTATGTGAGCACGAACGAAGAATATCTTGTAAATTATGGCAATATGCCATTATGGTATTAACTCTACTTCGATTCACAAAAGGAGATATCTGGCTTAAAAACGGTATAGGTGGCTTATAAACTGTATTGGTGGCTTAAACACTGCATTTGAAATTTATATATATTGAGAGAAATGAAAAAGGCAACAATACTTTCTCTATCTACGTATATAGAGAAAGTAAAAATTCATATGAAGCAAATGATTTAGTGGAATTTTATTCGATTCTATATGCCGCAATACTTTCCAAAAATTAGCCGATTTGTCTCACAAATGATTACGATATTTGGATGCGATTACATTTTCGTAAAAAGTTCTTACGAAAGACATTCGCAAAATCTAATTTGCTGACGAACATTTTCACGATGTTTTAAGAATTTTTGTGACGAATATTGCTGTTAAAATAACTTATATCCCAAAAAATCTGAAGGCTCCCAATGTTCACATTGACATTTAATTCAAAATATGTAATAGCATTGTTTTTCCAATACTACTATTTCTTATTAGTTACTGGCAGGACTGGACTTTGCATAGGCCAGCTAGGGCCGCCAATTCCAAGAGATACGCCAGTTACAGAGGCCGCTGCTTGTACTTACATACCTGTGCTAGATAAGGACTTGTAAAAATAACAGTGATCGAGTAAATGGAATTATCATTAATTCTGCCACACTTGCTCTTCACAAAATTCCAAAAGCGTTTTTTTTCTCACACATTCCTTCATGCTTATCTTACTATCCCTTCCCATATTCCGACCGAACGGTGACCGTAGGAGGAGGGAGAGGGTCTCGGGTCCCTTACTTGGGTCTTTCTCTTTTCTCCGCACGAATGGGCCAAAGGAAACGACCCCTTTAATAGTTTCAGATGTAGGAATGTTTCCTAGTCCTTTTTGAAAGAGGGTAACTATTTGAGAGGTTTAGTCTCATTTGGTTTCTCTTTGAAACAACATCAATAGTTCAAGTTCGTATGTTTCGTTTAGATTGAACACTGGATAATTCGTATGAAAATACGCAAAGGTGATTAAGATATTCTTCTTAAATAATTAATTTTCATGGTTTGATCTCAACATTTTACGTTGATCACGAGTGTTTCTCTACAGATGAAGGGAACAGCTTCGGAAGTTCTTGGTTGCCGACAAATTCTTTTTCCCGGATACTTTCCCAAAACGGCCACTTTTTACAGTACCCAATTAGCAGTATTTGGTAAGTAAAGCTAATTATTTTATGAAGCGGAATTTTGTTTAATTTTCGTTGTTAATAATAATGTCCTTTAGGAGACTGAAAGCCCTTCCGTAATGTAACTGGATGATTTTGATAAAGTAATTTGAATTAAACTTATAAAAACTTGAATAAAATGTTATCTTAATTTCATTCATTAGAAGAACACAGTGAAACAACACCGTTAGTAGATTTACCAGTACTCACATCAGCTTCATCTATATCCTTAACAGAAACTCGGTTTGAAAAGTTAGAATCATGTAAAATTAACTGTAGTGATATCGGTCTGTGGCCAATACCTCTGATTGATAATCAGCTAGTCTTTGTAATTGATAATGGTCCAAACAGGGATAGTAACTTTGACTTTCCTGTGAATGAGAGTAATAGGCGTTTTTCTGTATAATTGTACACCTGGAAACTTTTAAACGGTGACTTCATCGATCATCGTTGGCTAGTTTGTTCTTAAAAACTTGACTGCGTTTTCTGCTTCTTTTGCAAGTTGTTTTCTGATTTTTAAAACAAAATTTCAAATTCTGGATTCAAAGGTTAGAAAAATCTTTCTATATTGATTATTTTTATTACATATATTACACGCCAAATTATTTTTTATGATAATATGAATTTCAATTATTTATTATTCTGCCCGCTAATATGTTATTCCATATTACTGCTGAAAAATAAATACTGTAAATTTTTATTTGAAAATATAACTATTATATATTTCAAAGGTTAAAATTTGTGCATATTTTCAGTAAGCTGTGTCCAGGTGTCACGTTTCCACGGAATAGCCGTTCTTATTCATTGAAAAAAGTGTTAGTCTCATTTGGCCACTACATTTACGAGGTAAAATTTCACTTAAAATTGTAAAATTAAAAGTTTTAAGTCAATAGCATTAATTTTTCTCATGCTAAGTATTACAATTATAAGAAATAATTTATTCAAAAAATATTTACAGGGGTAATGGATGATAAAAGAAAGTCGGGAATAGGAACGATATTCAAGTATTTGACCAAAAAACCAAAATTGGAAAACAGGATAGTCCTATCAAAATCACTCGAGACGGGTGAAAACTTGCAGACTGCATCGAATAACACTACTGGAACATTAATTAAATCAGATATCGCGGCTTACAAGAGCTTACTTATAAATGAAGATAAAGTGGATTTTATACAGAATTTTTGGAAACCAGATGATCTTTTTTCATTTCCATATATGACTGAAAAAATGGAAAGAAAAGAAAATTTCAATTGCAATGGTTGCACATATATGAGTGGCTTGCTTATTCGAGACTAGATATATGTTTTTGTAAATATTGTTGCTTATTCGCGCCAAAAGAAATTGGTAAAAGTAAATCTCAACCTTTAGGTCAACTCGCATCAAGTGGGTACAATAATTGGAAACATGCAGTTGAAACAGTTGAAGCTCATGAAAAAGAGTTATATCATTCAAATTCATTATGTTCTTATGAAAACCTATGTGATATAATGACAGGCATAAGAATACCAATCGACAAACAGCTCGATACGATGAGAATGAAACAAGTTATTGAGAATCGGAAACGCTTGGAACCCATAATCATGACTATAATGTTATGTGGACAGCAAGGTATTGCTCTACGAGGTCATGTGGATTCTGGAGAGTTTAACATTGATAAAAAGCCTGAGAAAAATGAAGGTAATTTCCGTGCAATCCTTAGAGCAAGGCTAGAAGCTGGTGACACCGATTTAAAAAATCACTTTAAACAATGCGGGCGAAACAGTACCTATTTAAGCGCCAACATCAAAAACCAAATAATAGAAATTTGTAATGATTTGATTCTCAGAAGACTTGTTAAAGAAGTAAATGATGCAAAATGTTTTGCTATTTCAGCAGATGAAACAACAGACATTTCAACAACTGAGCAATTGACATTATGCGTAAGATACGTAGATAAGGAAATTAGAGTTTGCGAGAAATTTTTACAGTTTGTTCCAGTTATCGACACTAGTGGAAAAGGTTTGGCTTCTACCATTATAGATAGTTTACTAAAATTTGGTATTGATCTTTCCTACCTTCGAGGTCAGGGGTATGATGATGATGCTTCCATGAGTGGCAAATTTGAAGGTGTTCAGGCACATATACAACAACAGCTCCCACAAGCATTATATGTACATTGCACCTCGCATTGTTTAAATTTAGCCATTGGAAACAGTGCAAATAATCAAGATATAAGGAATTGCTTTGGAATTATTGAAAAATCATACACTTTTTTTAACACTCCAAAGCGATTAAATATAACATAAAAAATGAGCGAGTGTATTCTCAATTGTAGGCATCTACGATTGAAGCAGATGTGCCCAACTAGATGGATAGAGCGTCATGATTCTGTCATGGTAATGGTGGAACTTTTAGATGCAATTTACTTAGCGCTCGAAGAAATAAGTGACTGGAATGACAAAGACACTTCATCTACAGCACAGATTCTTCAGAATGCAATATTCCAAGGAAAATTTTTGGTGTCTTTGTATAGTATACAAAAACTGTACAGTTATACGCTGCCATTAAGTAGAGTATTACAAAGTGAAAACATTGAATTAATTTCCGTAATACATCTCGTGGAAGATGTAACATCTGCTCTAAAATGTATCCGAGAAAACGCTGATACAAACTTTGCAAATATTTTCAAAGAGGCAACAGAAAAAGTAGGAGATTTTGGGGTTGAAATTACAATACCGAGGATATCGAAATATCAAAAAAATAGAAATAATATTCCTACTGAATCAGCGGAAGTTTATTACAGGCGATCTATGTTTATTCCATTTTTGGATTGTCTTGTGACACAATTAGAGACGAGATTCTTGGGTCATAAAAGTATTTTAAAATCCTTCATGTGCCTCCTTCCAAAAGGATGCAGTACTACATCAGACGTAGATAGCCTATCAACTTTGGCAAAATTTTATTCCGTGGAAGTATGCGATTCAGTCTTAGAGAGTGAACTAAAGCTTTGGCAAAAACGCTACGAAAACAGGATACCCCCTACAAATGCATTAGAAGCATTAATGCAATGCAATCAAAATATATATCCAAACATTCATTATTTATTAAAAATATTTGCAACTCTGCCGGTAACAACTAGCACAGCAGAGAGAACATTTTCAACGTTAAGAAGAATGAAAACGTACTTGCGTAATTCCATGGGACAGGAAAACTAAATTTCTTTGAAATCCGTTCAGCCAATACTTTCCAAATTCATAGTTACAAAAAACTCTAACCTTGATATTGTGGTAGTCCTGTTTAGTAGACCCGGTTGAAATATGATATTTTGGTTATTTATTTATTTGAAGATTAAATATATATATTCGGTTAAAATCCATTGGGTCAGTTCCCTAGAAAAACGTTAAAAAAAATTATTTTACTTTTTACTGTGGTAGTCCTGCTCTATAGCTCGGCTTTTAGCATCTTGATTTCATTATGGTATGTTGTACAAATATTATATACAAAATTTTATTGAAATCCGTTCAGCCAATTCCTTCAAAGTACTTAATTATTGAAAGAGTTTAATATTTAATTGTGGCACCCCCGTTTGACTGATTCGGCTAAAATATGCCGATATAGTTTTGTATATATGTGTATATTATAAGTATTAAAGTTGGTTAAAACTGATGTTAACAGTTCAACACAAATACGTGTAAAATATTATTGTGTCCCTTGTATTGTGACAGCCCTGCTTTCTATATCTATATTAAACATCATAATTTTGTTATTTTATGTTGCTCGCCTACTTAACACAAAATTTCGTTGAAATCGGTTATGCCAATCCCTTCCAAATTCGTAATTACCGAAAAGATTAACTTTGCAATTGTGGCACCCCTGCTAAGTCGATCCAGTCCAAATATGTAATTTTAGTTATATTAATTTATGTCAAGATTCTATGTATCAAATTTAGTTGAAATCGGTCGAATCATGAAGATGATGTTAAGGGGCAGACACACACACACGGACACCGAGGCGATCTCATAAGGCTACTTTCCATTTTTTGGAAAGTAGGCTAAAAACACGAGCCTTTATCCCATTAAAGCCGAGTTCAGTGGAATGGATTGATTTATGCACCAAAATTTGCAAATTCACTCTTGGCATTATTGTAGAAACTCGATTCGATCAAATTTCCGTTAGTACTTTATTCACGGATATGCATAAAAAATTCAAGTTTTTTGGTCAAGTAGAATTTTAAAATATAAATTAGAGGAACATGACGCTATAAATAAGACTAAATCGCAATTTCATGGGAGAATCAATACTTTAGGTGGCTAAGATTACCAATTATTCCTACCGCTTGTTCTGTCGTTTCAGCTAAACATAAATCCAATTAGAGAAGAAAAAAATGTACCTGCACTCTTCAAATTAAAACTTGGTTGTACGCTCGGTCAAAAAATTTAATCAAGTTATAAAAATCAGGCCACCTAAATTCCTTTTCTCTAATCGAGGTAGGTTATAAAGAACATATAAAACGCATATTTACAGGGTTAGATAATATAAAAACTTCGTAAAAACTTGTTCTCTCATTCCTTCTAATTGAAGGAAACCATTTATTTCGGCGCATCTTACTCGGATTACACGGAGCTTTAGTTCGGAAAATACGGAAGATTACAATATATATTTTTGGATGCTCTTTATGCAGAATTTTTGCCTGAAGAAGGAAAACATCACCTTAAATAAGAATCTTTGTGCAATGAAAATAAAAATTAAAATGTTTCCCATCGATTAAATTGTGAACTTACAAGCAAATGGTTCGTTTATGAAGCTACAAAAACTTGTTTCCAGTCTCTAAAGTCTTTCGAAAATTGATGTTGTTTGTTGGACGACGATACCAATTAAAATATGCATTTATGGATGATCTATTTACAAAGATTTTTTTATAGAAAAGTAGATGAACGGTTAATTATTTGTGGCGTACGTATGCAGAAATTACAAATTTAATGCGCCGGCAAATGAAAATTTGAATAATTTATCTGAGAGATCTGCGTCAAACCCTTTTGCTATTCATCCAACCTTTCATCCACACACACACGCACGTCCTTTCTCTCTTTTCCTAGGCTCCACACTTCTTCCCTCGCCACCACACTTTCCCTCCCGTACTCTCCCTTCCTTCCCTTTCGCCCTCCATTTCCTCTCCCTCTCCTCCTATCCCTTTAACCCCTCCTGTTCCTCCTGTCGGTACATTCTTCCTCCTATGCACCCACGCCCTCTTCTCCATCCGGAGAATGAGATATGAGACGCCGAGGGCTCCACGCCGGGGCCTTTCGCCCATATTGCCTCGGGCACCAGAGGAGAATAAGCCGGGATCCCAGTTTTATTCCTGCGTTGAGGGCAGAAGCCGGGGAAGAAGAGAGGGAGGAGGAAGATGAGGAAGGGAGGGAGAAAATATCGAGGGATGTGTGGCGTGGATGGTCGAGGATAGAATCCCGGAGGAGGGTGCGTATGAATGGAAATCCCATGAGGAGGAAGGAATAGAGAGAGGGTGGAGGGAAGGGAGAGAATGAAAGGCGCATGTGGAGGGAGAGAACTCGGTATTTTCTCGGAAGGAATATAGCTCGGCGTAACAATCGCCGACCACTAAAAACGAAAAAATATCCAAGATGGTGAGACGGTGTGGAATTTTATGGATATCATTTTATCCAGCAAGGAATTGTAAAATAGAAGGTGTGGGCGGTTGCGGAAGTGGGAACTTGCGATGAAAACGGTATTGGGTGGTGGTTACATGTGAGATGTAGGTATTGCAAGATGAACACGGCAAATCTCAGATAGTATTTTGAATTTTGTATTCAGATGACTTTCGGAAAGTGAGAGATGTGACTAGTGGACCGATGTGCTAAAAAGAGCAGAATTCCTCGGATTGCAAACAAAGCAATGTGGGCAGAGAGGTGCGGAGATTTGAAATAAAATATAATTAAAATGAGCGGTGAACAAGATGTTTGGTGAAAAAAATGAGACGTGTTAAAACAAATATTATAATAAAATTGAAGTTGCTTATCCATAACATGTATTCCTGAATTCGAATAAGCTGAATTAGGATACAAAGCCGTCATTTTGCGATGATTAATTCTTACAAGAAACTCAATTTACCAAGATCACGAATGAAATTGTAGCAATAAACCGAGATCGATATTTCGCTATTAAATTTCCATTTGACAGTGCTTTTCAGCAATGGCGAAAAGCACTATTATCTTCGTGATGTCCGTCCGTTCGTACGCGTATATCAGAGAAGAATTGGCAAATCCGATTGCAACCAAATTTTGTACCTAGAATACTCACACAAAATAATAATGACATATTTGCAGCTGATCAACTAAGCAGGGGTGCCACAATTGCAAAGTTAATCATTTCGGTAATTATGAATTTGAAAGGACTTGGCAGAATCGATTTCAACGAAGGTTTGTATAAAGGAGGCGTACACTATAGAATAACAAAATAATTATTTTTGTATAAATATAAAAAGCAAGGCTGCCACAATATAATGATGAAAAACATTTTACACGTATTTGTTTTGAACTGTCTAAATCAATTTTAACCAAATTTAATGCTTATAATATACACATATATACAAAACTATAACGGCATATTTTAACCGAATCAGTCAAACAGGGGTACCAAAATTACATATTAAACTCTTTGTACAACATACCATAATGAAATAAAGATGCTAAAAGCCGAGCTATAGAGCAGGACTACCACAGTAAAAAGTAAAATAATTTTTTTTAACGTTTTTCTAGGGAACTGACCCAATGGATTTTAACCGAATATATATATTTAATCTTCAAATAAATAAATAACCAAAATATCATATTTCAACCGGATCTACTAAACAGGACTACCACAATATCAAGGTTAGAGTTTTTTGTAACTATGAATTTGGAAAGTATTGGCTGAACGGATTTCAAAGAAATTTAGTTTTTAGGGCAAGTATAGAATGGCAAAACGAAATGATCATCTTTATAACAGATCAAAAAGCAGGGCTACCACAATATATGGAAAAAGTAATTTTTTGATTTCATAGCAAATACATAAGTATACGATTATACTACGGCAAATTTGGCGAAAAGCACTTCTGTACCACGGGAAACCAGTGTAAATCCTACTTGTTAATATAATAGCGATGAATTAAAAAATTTCGATGGATTCAAGGTACTATGGAAAAGCAGGGAATAGTCGTAAATACTTACATAAGGGTCAGTAATGACAGGGATTAACTCCTTGTTATTTAATGAAAAATATCTAACTGGAAGGAATTGAGGGAGAGAAAGAAGGAGGGAGATCGGGGAAGGGAGGAGGATGGAGTGGGAGAGAGGGAGAGCGAGTTGGAATTTTCAGAAATCAATGGGATGAGGGATTGGAAGTCGGCAGGAGCACAGCTGCGAATAAGTTTATGAAGCATGCGAGTGCTTCCAGCGGTCTCTTCATCTCTTTCCCTCTCTCTCTCTCTCTATCTATCTTCGTTGAGAGGGAGATTGAGCGAAGGAGGAAGTCACTTGGTCAAATGTACTGGAAAAGGATGGGATATGATTTCCCCCGAGGTGATTGATGCGGGTTTTTTTGCGAAGGGAGTCTCATTGAATGATTTTCTGTAAGCGTTTATTATAATGTTTGGCAGGGCATATAAATGCAAGCACTTACATAAGAGGTGATAATCTTACACGATACATACATACTAATCATTAAAACTTGATTACCTCTGTTATGTAAATTAAGTTTTACTTAACTAATTTAAATTATTTTCAGCATTGCCGAAAGTTGAAAGAAATTAGCTAAAAAACCTCTCCTTAGAAAATTTTCATGATAATCATACTGGTATATTAATTAGTTTCATAACTTTTGAAATGTCGTTAATCTATTTCGATATAAATTATAATTGGATGTTATTCTCAATGAATAGAATGAGATTTTCTTGAAGAGGCGTTCAAAATATTCAAATTTATTATGACAAATGTTAATAATATTTTACTTTTAGGAATTTTTATGCGTAATGCATCAATTTATTGCTACTTAATTAAGGTGAAAATATTTGTAATAACTCCGAGGGAGCCGGTGAACGATGCTTATCTACATTTTATGGTTTTAAATTCTCATTCTATAGATCTTGTTTGAAACACAAGATAAGATGGTATAAAAAGAAAATGTACATTAGCTGACTAAATAGACTTTGAGTTCATTTATGCTGTGAAACATTTTAAAACATTGGATATCTATAGCTACTTCTCTTTTTCCTGTGGACAAAAGTTTCAAGAGTTAAATAGTTTCTATAGCTTTTAAACATACTAGTTGCCGAGTTTAGAACTACCTTACATTCAATTGCCACAGTCAGCGTCAACGGTCACCCTTTAACTATGTACTGCTAATCGTCTATCCATAAAGTGCCCGATGTGTTGAACATCAACGGACGCATGAGAAGGAAAACTAAAACCGAAGAAGTGCATTAACTGGGACGTCCATACGAAGTACGATGGAGAGATCTCCAACTCCGTTTCTTCCACGGAGAGAAATCTGACGAACCTTCTTTCGGACTAGAGAGAGAGAGGTTTCTTTAGGCGGGAGGAGAGGAGAGAGAGAGAGGGAGAGGGAAGAGGTAGGAGGGAGGGGGAGGAGGAGGGAGGGAGAGAGAGCAGGGCAATTTCCGGAGCCTCCCGAGAGGAAGGAATCGGGGGACGTAGTAGAAGGGGGTGGGTGAGGAAGCATAGAGTGGGAGTGAGGCTGAAGGGAGGAAGGGGTTGGGGTGGGCGGGGGCAGGATTGTAAGAGAGAGTGTAGTAGGTGCTAGCCAGAGAGAATGTCCGAGGAGGAGGGCATGTGCCCTTCTTAGACGACGAACCTTTTGATAGATAAGCGGCTGGGTTTGGGTTGGGTTGGTTGGAGATTTGGATGGGGCGAAGGGGGAAGAATGGAGTCCTTGGGTGCTGCGGGAGGGTGGGGGCGATGTAGGGATACGCGGATGCCTCGGGACAGACGCTGGCCTCTCTCCTCATCTTTCTTCCTCCGCTCTATTCCATTTCTCTCTCTTTCTCGCGATTCATCTCATCTGAATGAGATTACTTTTCCCCTCGCCTCCCACATGTTCATCCATTTCTCCCATTTCATTTTTCTATCTTTTCATTTTCTCGACCTAGCAATTTTCCTTCCACTCCCTTTGTCCACCTCCATGGCTCAAACTTCTCTCTTGCTTCTCATCTCTTTGAATTTTTTTTAAGAAAACCTTTCTCTCTCTTTCTCTCTCTATCTCTCTCTCTAACTCCCTCTCTTTCTCGTTTGCAATGAACTTTCTCCTAATCATTCTTCATTCCCGTTTTCGTCTCTCTAATTTTACTTATTTCTGGCAACAATTTTCTTTGTCTCTCAACTTAAATCCATTTATATTTCTTCCTTTTATTTTTCCTTTCCCGTCTTCCATTACCGAGCACATTACTTCTCTATTGTGCTCGTTATAATGTTTTCGCCTCATCATATTTTTCTTGGGTGCATTCGACACAATCGTTTTCTCTGTATTTTTCCAGTGAGATAATATCCGTTTTAATCGCCGCCTCATCTCAGGTTATTATTTAAACCTCCCCGTGCCTCTCTTTTCCTTTTTTCTCCTTAATTAATTTTCTTCATCCTCTTTCTCTCACTTTCTCTCATTTAATCTTATTGTTCTTCATCTTCGCCGAAATACCTTCAGCCCCTCCAAGTGCTCTTCGCGATCTTCCTCCTTCGTTCCTTTGTCCAAATCACTATATATGTAGACCGGGAATGTATTACAAATGACAAAATTATCAAGCGAATTGATTATTACTTTCCAATTTCCTATGTTATGCGCAGACTCGTCAATGCAACTACTCACATTATCTTCAACCAGTACCATATTCAGCAATCACCACTGTATGCTTCACTATATATAGATGTACATATAATCTCTGATTTGTTAGTGTGTATATCACTGATTTTCTCACTTATATATAGACCAAATAAACTTTGTTATGTACATACGTTTTCTCGTGCACTGGTTATCCTTTTCCTTCGCCTTCTTCCATATTCCAATATATGATTCAAATCATTCCGATATCTGCGCTCTTCCTTTATCTTCATTTATTCATATCCTCCTCGTCTTTCCTCTCACTTTCTCCTTCCTTTTCCAATTTCTCCTCTCTTATATGTCCCGTATCCTCTCTACCTTACTTTTCCCCAACTCATCCCTCCCCTCTTTCCTCCTCTCTACCCCCCCCCCCTCTCTCTCCACTCTCTGCCTCCCTCTCGCCTCCCCTCTCTCCTCCCCTTTCTCCCCGCTTCCGTTTCTCAGGTTGATAATATTCTTTCAACCTGTGTGAAGGGGAAGTTGGCGATGAGTCACACGCCATTCCCAACCTCTCCCACGCCACCCCATTTCGCCCAAACACCTCACCCGCCACCCCACCTCGCCACAACTCTTCTCACGCCACCCCACCTTGGCCCAACCCCTCCCACACCACCACACGCCACCCCACTTCGCCACACATCGCCCCCCCCCCCTAATCTCCTCCTACAGCTCCGGGGCAACACACCTTCGGGGGGAACTACGTTGATGGAAAGGATGGAGATTTGTCAAGGGTTATTTATTCTGATTTCGAATGGCCATCGACCGTTGCCTTCCATAAATTGCCACATCAGGAAGCAATATCGCTAGATCCGGAATCTGGTGATCGGCGAATGTCGAGGAAATGGAATGGATGTCTTCAGGGTTTCGCGCCAGCGTGCCAAATTTATATTTCAGAACTAGTTCCCTGTGCTTCGTTGAGGCTTCAATAACATATCTTGGTTAAATAGAGAATTTCAATATTACTATATATTTCGATGGAATAAAATACAGCTTCAAATTTCGTGGAATATTTTTATACGATCTATCTTACAATTTAATATTTTACTATATACACCCATTCTTAAACAGCAGGATTGGCTGCTTAACGTCTCCATTATATATTTTATGCTCCGCGCGACTGAATTTCATTAACCACATATAAAAGCACTCAATCCGAAAGAATAATCTTTAATGCACCGATCTTATTGCGACCCCCCTTAACCCCATCCATCAATCAATAAATATCAAACGTTTATATATGAATTTCTAAACTTTATAAATATCTAATTTATTTGCACAAAAGTTTATTTTATTCTGAATATATACATGCATAAAATTAACAAATTAAATAAAAAATATTGCGGTTTCGCGGATCTTGGAGAAACTTTCGCACCCTCCCAGTTAGTGGAATGGTTCATGAAAAATATTGCAGCTTCGGTAACTTCGTGACATTAACCGTAAGCATTGAACGATAACGGACATTTTGAATAATCCCGAGATGCGAATATTACTGTGTTCTTTGTTGCATCTCATACACCGCCAATGTTCATATTTTTTTCTAGATTTCTAACATATGCTTGCATTAAACCAGATGTACTCCTCTTCATCTTAATATATTCATTTGCACAACCTTCGCTTTCTGCAATACGCACAAACTACTCGCTGAATGATTCAGCTCTGGTTGCCGCCCAAATATTTTTCACCTCACTCTGAAGCCGCTATTATTTCCAGTCGATGTAAATGATGAAGTCTATCATGCCCACTAATGTTCTTTTGATAAGATATTTCATAGAAATTTCTTAGAAGCCCGTTTTACCGCTATTGTCAATAATTCAATTACCAGGTAGTCACTTAAAACGCTTACGTTCATATGATATTCGGGTAAGTGAGACTCGGGACAGTGAAATCAAACCCTCCCAAAATTGTCTAAAATGCAATTTGTTTATTTTACTCCAATTTGAGAAGAGTTTTCGTTCCTTCATTGTTTTTTATCAATGATATCAATTTATTATGTACCTATTTTTGTATTTATTTATTATTTATTTGTCATTCAATCATTTATTTACTGTTTTCTTACGTATATAATAACAAAATAGCCAACTATAATGTTTTATTATAAATTAAATTAAAATTAAAATTTTAAATCGAGTTTTGATCTGCTAATACGATTGTTGTCGGTATTATCGCAATTATAATTTAGGACAATCAACACCGAAATTGTGATAGCTGATACATGTTTTTGCGTCAGTTTTAACGGAGGTGAATAATTTTAACCGTAGAGGATTCATTAGAAACCGTTATTTTTCTCGAAGCATTTCCTAGAAAAGCTGCCACGTTATTTTCCAGAACCTGGTATAGCCGTCCGTGTTCGTACTTTTGATTGAAAGAATTAAACAAAGGAAACTATCGCGTGACTCTTGGTTGTATATAAAGCGTACCTTTCATCTCCTTCCGAAAAAAATAATAACGTTGTTCGAATCATACGTGAAATATCGAACCTTTTCGAAGGCGAGGCCATATTTCAAAGTGAACTCGAAGAAGAATCGGAAAAGGGATCCAGAACCACGACGCCCTTACGCCTTAAAAGGTTCAAAAAATTATTTCCATGTTTTATAATAATTACAAAATTGGAATGTGATTAAATAAACGCAATTTGTATGTCATTTGTGAATTATCCTTTTTGCAGTGTGGTGCTGACTTATTTTGGTTTAGAAGATGACGGATCCAGAAGGTTAGAAGTAACGCCAATTCAGCCCCACATAATTTTTTGAAAACTTCGACCGTTTTTAGTCATCTTGTTAGGTAAAACTAACTATCATAAGCTACCACCAGAATTTTTTAAATATTATTTTTCGATTTTGGAATTTTTTCAAAAAAATTGTAAATTGCCAAAAAAGTCAAGAGAATAGCGATATCGGGTTAAGATTACTGGCTAAGACATGATTTTGGATTACATTTCAGTTGCAGTCCTTTTGAGCATATTTCGGCTTCACTTCGAGACCGATACTATTCGAGGGGTTCCTATAAAATGCCTCATTTGGTGGTGTCGCCCTAATCGTCGAAATATAAGACCCCATCGAATACTTTAAGCATGGAGATGCTGATGAGGGAGGGATAGGCCTACGCAGAAGAGAGCCTAGAACAATGGGAATAAGAATCTTTGTCTTTATCAAAGGATTTAGGATCTCACGGAGTGCTGCGGAATTAACCCACTGCCCCGTCATCTGGTTGGCGGGAGACCCACCTGGGAGACAAGAAGAAACGTTCCTGTGGGTCCATCTTTCCCAGTTATATCCATTTAGCAGTCAGAGTGCATTCCGCCGTAAATCTGATGCGAGATAAGAGATGCGGTCCGTGGGAGGGTGTGCGTAGAGGTCCCTTGGTGGTGCTGAGAATAGAAAGGTACAGAGGAGAGCTTTCTACCTCCCATTTTCCTCCTTGGATGTAATGCGATGACGGTCAGCGCCACGCCACGGTGGTTGGTCGTAACTAGGCACTACAACTTTGCTGAAGTTTTGATTGTTAGTGATAAAGATTCAACAGTTACATTTTTATAACGCTCTTTGACGTTTCTATAATATATCTTCTGTATTTTAATATTTCTATTCGAAAGGGCCTAATGAAAGGCCAAATTTCATTGTAAAACAGCGTGATTCAAACGGAACATATGGATGCCTACTTTCTACATAATTATTTTCATTTAAATGAATGTAGATTCATTACTTTTTGAATGAGATATTCTGATGATTGTATGGTCCAATCATTTACAGGTTATAATATTTTAACAGGATGCTTATCACAGAATTGATTAGTGTCTGTAATAAAAGTCTAACTTCTTTGCTATCTATAATATGAGAACTTTCAATGACTAATCTAAAATGCTCTTTGTGTTCCCAAATTTCATAATCAAGTATTGTAAAATATTATTGTATATTAGCTCAATAACTTTTGGCTTAAACAATGTAAATAAAGTAAAACACCTATAGCAAAAAAACCTGTCAGTTGACAACTGGTCACTGTCAAGATCAGGTCACCCCTGAAGATACCCACATCGTGGGTGAAATGCATTGGGTTTGTTAATCCTTTTTATGCTATAAAAATATTATATATAAGCAAAATTCTGTGATAAAAATTAGAATTTCCATTTTTTCCTCAAAGAATAGTACAAATTTCGCTCCTATATTACGAATTTAATGTATTTTAATGTGCAAGAGAAAATTTCCCTGCACGACGAATTTCAAATTTCACATGTAAATGAAATGGGAAGGATAGTTCCTGGAATAGAACCTGAGACTTTCAATGTTAGCAACAAAAACCATCCTCGGGAGCTCGGCCTACGTAGAAAGAGAATTCCACTAAGTGTCATGAAAATCGGTCCAAAAGTTAATAGAAGAGGCAAACAGACAGGCAGACACAACGAAGAAACTACAAGCTTATTTCCATTCTGGAAAATAGGCTAAAAACAGGATACAATGCCGTATAGGCTTAATAATGTTCTCAGTTAATTTTTATGTAAATATATGAAGTTGGAAATGATGAAACATGGTAAAACAAAATTAAATCTGCGCAGATAATAAAAATATATGTCCGCCTATGTTGAGGGCCTTGGGAGAATGCGCCAGGCGTGAATGCGCTAGTGAAGTGTTTGCTTGTGAATGCTTCTCCCAAATTCCAATAATCTTCAGCTTTAATTTACGTGACATTTCAGCTTCCCTTCCATAGATCTCTCAGTAAAACGATTTTTGCGAAGAGAAATCTCTATCTATTCCCGCGCCGTAGACACGCCCACTCATGACCATAGAGAAAGGCAGTCGGCTCCGCCTTCGAAAATGAATGGCGAATGATTTTCCATTGCCATTAACAAATATCTTTAGCTTTTATTTATCTTACTGTGCGCCAAATTCCGCAAGAAACGAACGGATTTCGCTCAATCTCTCTCTATCCCTCTTTGCTTGTGATTAATTGAATTCGTTAATTCTGGATAAAAGTTGCTTTTTCACGCAATTTGGCGGTCTGTTTCTCCCTGAAAATACCCTTTTTTTCTGCCTCTATTATATAAACGTATGCGTGTGCAACCGCTAGGCCAAATCGTAAGGGTTGCAGGAAAATTTTCAATATCCTAAAAAAATTAAACCTGTAAAGAGGAGAGAGTTAAGTATTGCAGCGCCGTGTAGTTACAGCCTCAGTATGGTACATCCGGGACATATGCATGCTCTCAACAAATTGTGGCCCAAAAAGAGGGGTGCTGGTGGTGTAGTGGTTAGGACGCTAGCTGCTACTCGCCTGCTGCTTGAAAAGGTAGCGGGTACGAATCCTGCGCAAGTACGATTTTTCCAAGGTCGCCTGGCCCCCTGTTTGTGTGGTTTGAGGAGACCGCGCAAATTCAGCAGTTCCTTCCTTCGGAAGGGACGTTAAGCCGTTGCTCCCCTGGTTTTCTTCGTAAGAGCAGGCATATGCCGGCAGCGGGTTTCCCTCCTCCCTTCCCCGGCTATTCATTGCACTACCTCTGAGATACCCACTGTACGTAGGACAGAGGCGAATCGGCTGGGCACTCAAATTCAAATTCGTGGCCCCAATGAAACCAATTCCGCAAGGAGTGACCCCACGGTGGAAAGTCCAGCAGGAAAACTCACCACGCCTGCAGACAAAGGTGAATATCTAGCGGTTCATTTAGAGCAGATTTTCACGCCCAATGCAATGACGGAATATACGCCAGACATTAAATGGAGGAAATAGAATCCATGCTAAGGGAACGATACGATAAGGAACAAGCTACGCCGGTGGTCTCCATCAGAGAATTGGCAAAAATAATTAAACGACTACCAAAAGGCAAAGCAACAGGGAAGGATGAAATCCCATATGAACTGATAAAACGACTGCCAATCCCTGCGGGGGAGCACCATATCTCGATTCTCAACGCTGTGGTAAAGATAGGGCATTATCCCACTGGCTGGAAGCACGCAGACATTATATGCATACCCAAGGTAGGAAGGAGGGTACTGAAAGCCACTGACTTTAGACCCATATCCCTCCTCTCCTGCCTGGGAAAGGTGTGCGAAAAAATAATATATCCTTACATACTGACACACGCGGAAGGGCATGGTGTGATCCCTCAGAATTAGTTCAGATTTAAGACAGGACACTCCACAACGCACCAGCTGCAGAGAGTTGTTGATTTTATTACGGACGCCTTCAACAAGAACAACGTTTGTGTTGGTGTAGCTTTTGTTATAAGCAAAGCATTCGACAAAGTATGGCACATAGGCCTACTGCAGAAACTACTGACAGCAAGATTTCCCTCGTGGCAGGTAAAATTTGTTAAATCTTACATTAGTGACCGGCCATTCACAGTGAAATGGAATGGTGCCGTAAGTACAACGAAAAATACACCAGCTGGTGTCCCACAAGGGAGTGTCCTAGGACCTCTACTATTCACAATATATACAGGTGATATTCCGACAACTGAGGGGGACTGGAATTCTACCATCGCTCTCTACGCGGACGATTGCGCCATAGGAACAAGAAGCTTCCAGCCGGAAATGGCTGTCCGATATGCAACGAAACTAACAGATAAACTCATCAAATACTATAAACAGTGGAGAATCGAGATAAACCATCAAAATGCACAAGCAATCCTCTTCGAAAAAAGGATGCCAATACGCCGAGGAAATTATCAATTGAAGATATAGAAATTCCTTGGGCAAAAAACATTAAGTATTTAGGTGTAACTATGGACAAGAAACTACGGTTTGACGACCATGTAAAAAGAATCAATTTAACAGCAGCAGGAAAAAGAGCCAGACTCTTCCCAATTTTTAATTCAACTGACGTGTCCAGGGTATTAAAAACACACATATATAAAATGACAATCAGACCGACACTTATATATGCGGCACCAGTATGGACCGGATTAATTATGCAAAATTCTTGGAAAATACTAGAGATTGCGGAGAGTCAAGGCCCAGCTATTTCAGGCGTGTATAAGACCTATACTCACGTACGCATCCCCGGCCTGGTCGGGAAGAGCTACATCAACAGATCGACTGGAAGTGGTCCAGAATGGATGCCTCCGATGGGCCCTGCGACCACCGCTCGGGACTACAAACGCTTATATCAGGGATGCCCTGGGGTTCACAACCCTTAAAAACTGGATGGAAGAATCCAGCAAGACATTCTATGACCGGCTGCCACACGCCTGCAACTCCATAAAGGACATCTCAGTCTCTGTTAAACCATGGGATGTGCACAAACGCCCGAGGGCTGGGACCCGGCGTGAGGAGGACCTCCCCTATCCCAAAAGGAGGAGGATCTAAAAAACGGACGCAGACAGCGTCCACCACACCGCAAATTTGGAATATCGTAATAAATAAACTTAGTCCAAGCACTGAAAGCCGATAGGCAACGCTGTGCAAAGTCCTCCCCTAGGAAAAACTCATACAGCTGTGAGATTGCGGAGAGAAAAATCTTAAAGCACATAAGCAGGACATGGGGTCGGGATATAGACTACCACGAAATGTAAAAATAAAACCGATTAGAGAAGAGGCCAAGAATTTGGCCATTACATACAAAGCAACATTAGATAACAATATAAATGACGTTCTTCGCGATCTCGCGAAAAACAAAGTGTCGGTCTGGGATAAGTACAAAAGGGCATTGGCATCCACAGGTGAAGAGGACTGGGTCCCTCCTAAAAAGCGGCGGAAATGACTTGATTCCTCATTTTTATGATTGACTAGCATGCTTTTAAAACACGGTTGATGTGACTGTACAAATCATTTTTATTTTATATCACGACGTTGAGTAAAGTCACCTTGGAAAGGCAACTCAGAAATACATATACCACGAGAGGGTATGAACCACAGAGCTTTATCAACGCCGTGAATGGTGTCACAAAGGACCATTCTTACATTGTGACGTCCAGGAGGAACTATACCTGCCTCCAGCTGGTCACCCTTGACGACTACACCAGCGTCCGTAAGATGTTCTAGGATTAGAAAGCCCAATTCTCTACCTGGGGCGCTCGGGAAGATAAGGTCCTTAGCTTCACTTCTCGGGGCCTACACTCCAGTACGGACGACAACTACGTTAAATAACTTCTGGAGGACGCGATAGTTCCAGTCCTCAAGGTCCGCCAGATCCGACAAACCACCCCTCGGCATCTTCGTTATAACCACCCGCGCCACTGCTCGGGGTTGGAACCCCAAGGCCTTTCTGCACTCTATATCCCTTGGCAATTCAAAGGTCCAAATACAGCGCTACAAGCGAGAAAAGCCACAGATCTGCTTCAAAAGTAACCGCTTTGGACACTAGTCGTTCTTCTGCACTTCGGCATCATGGTACTATAGGTGCGCAGGCCCACACGAGGGAAAGGCTTGTAAGGAGCCACCTACCCGCTGTAATTGCGGCGGACCGCATACAGCCTTTACACTTTCCTTGCCCAGTCTACGCTAGAGAGAGTACCGTAAGCAGTTTGGCTCACCTCAGTTGATGGAACAACTTGCTCCCGAAGCGCCGCAGCCCATAGCTGCAGCCCCAAAGCCGGCACCGATCCCGACTCTTGGCGTAGTGAACGCCTGTGGAAGAAGAAACGCCCCTCGTCGTCCTCCGCAGCAGCAGCCGCACCCACGAAACGACTGGAATTTCCTGTATTACAACCTGCAGCCTCCCCGCGCTCGGAAACGGTGGAGGAACTGAAGGTCCCTCTCCGCCGCCGGAGACAACAGCCGCGTCCAGAGCCAGCTTCTGAGTTCCCGTCTGGGGAGTCTGACATGTCCCTCCTGGCGCCGGCGCTCACAACTCTTTTTACGACCCTGCAGTCACTTACGTCGGTGCTGCAACAACAGCTTACGGCCCTTGGGAATGCGATAGCTTAACTATCCCGCAGCCAATTCGCTGCTAAACATTCCTTTTCTGGTCTCGTCCTTGTCAGCTGGAACGCCAATGTTGGCATGATTACTAAAACACCCGAACTGCTTGCCATCCTTAAGGAGAAAAATGTTGCTGTGGTCCTCATTCCAGAGACGCACCTGCGGCCGGCCTGGAGATTGTGTGTCACTGGCTACCGCGTCTTCCGAACGGACAGGCAATTTCTCTGAAACGGGCTGGCGGAACGGCCATCCTCGTACGAGATGACATCTCTTCGTACGAATTCACGCTGCCGAAAATGAAAACGCTGAAGGCTGATGCCAACGTCAAAGTGCGACATTCGGTTGGTCTCCTGTTACTTAGCGCCCAACCGGAGGTTCCACGCGCAGAATTTTCAGCACTTGCTCTCTCCAGGAACTTCAACTTACAGTACAAGTCTTGGAACTCCCATGCAGCTAACCGGAACGGTCTCCTTCTTCGCAGTTGGTTTGATGGAAGTGGTATCAAGATCCTTTCGCCGGTCGCTCCTACGAGGATGCACACCAACGATTCAGGCAAATTTTTGGACTTTTCCCTGACTACCGACATTCGCCTTTCTACGAATGTCTACACGGTTCCCTGCCTCAGAAGCGATAACTAACCGGTCGTCACCTACATTGGTGCCCGCCCGGTTAAGCCTCCGCCCTCTTCCTTCCTGGACTTCACCTGCGCTGACTTGTCTGATTCTCGGTGACAGCTGGTCGACTCGCTACCGGAGGAAGCTCCTGAACTTTCTACTCCTGAACGCATTGATGAGCACGTGACCCTTATCACAAGGTCCATCTCAGAAGCTGTCGCTGGAGCCGTTCCGGTTAAGCATCGCCGCCGGTCCAACTACCAGGACCTACCCAAGAACATCCTGCTGCTAATCAAGGCGAAGAACAGATTCAGGAGGAAACTTAAGAAGACCGGCTGCCCTATCATTAAACGGCAGATTAAGGCGATGGAGAGCCACATTCAGGACAGGATTAAAGAATTCCGCTGCGAGATGTAGGACGAGAAGATGGCCACTCTCTCCTACGAGGACGGCTCCACCTGGCGGCTGGCAAAGCAGCTCGGGAACCCTTTGGAGGCCGATCCGCCATTGAAGACCCCACAGGGACTAGCCCCTACCCCGGAAGAAAAGGCGCACATCTGGCCATCTACCTGGAGACCACCTTCTAACCCAACGATGGACCTGGCATCCATTATGTCGGCCGGTCTCCTGCTGTTCCCGCGCAAAAAGACGAAGAGAGTGATTTATCACCTCCAACATTCACCCAAGAACACTTGGCTCCCGCCCTGAAGTCCCTTCGACTTAAGAAGGCCCCTGGTGAGGACGGCATCCGTAACGAGGCCCTTCGACGTCTCTCGAAAGGCTTAATACCGCACCTGCTGGCGGTCTTTAATGCTGCGGTCCGGCTTGGCCACTTTCCGGCCAGCTGGAAACTTGCCAGAGTGACCTGTCTTCCCAAACCCGGAAAGCCCAGCAAACCGGAGAACTTTAGGCCGATCTCGCTTCTGGACGGAATGGGAAAGCTCCTTGAGAGGCTCATTCTTCCATACCTTCGACAGCACACGGAGGCAAACAATATTCTGCCGCCGCAGCAGTTCCACTTTCGGAGCAAACACGCCGCCGTCCATTAGCTCACCAGGGTCTGCGAGTTTATTTCCGAGGCCTTCAACCGAAACTACTGTGCAGCTGGCGTCTTCTTCAACATCCAGAAGGCCTTTGACAGGGTGTGGCATGAGGGGCTCCTACACATGCTTGCCCTCTTCAGGTACCCTTCCTGGATCATCGAGCTGGTCCATTCCTACCTTCATGGAAGGAGGTTTTGCGTGACATGGCAGCAGACCTTGTCGCAGTGGGATGCGGTGTTGGCTGGTGTTCCCCAAGGCTCTGTCCTGGGCCCCCAGCTGTTCAACATTTGCACGGCGGACATCCAAAAGGACTTTGGATGGAACACCATGTTGGCGCTGTACGCCGATGATGCTTCCGTAATCACCAGGTCCACGGAACCGCGGATGGTGGCCCGTTATCTTCAAATGGCGCCGGAGAAGCTCCTGAATCGGTACTCCACTTGGCGAGTGGCGATAAACCCGGCCAAAACACAAGCGATCCTCTTTTCTTCTGGGAAGAGGAAAGAACCAGACTGCATCCTTATTGGCATCACGGAGGTGGTATGGCAGGAGGATATCACGTACCTTGGAGTACCGTTTGATAGACACCTGTCCTTCAAGAAGCGCACCGTCAAGCTGGCCTACAAAGCCATCTATTCCCGCATCCGTCTCGCTCCGATATTTTGGTCGGACCTAAACTCTCTTAGAAGGAAAGTACATCTGTACCGCGCTGTCTTATACCCTGCGCTGACGTATGCATCATCGGCATGGAGCGGATATCTACGAAATATTTTCCTCCAGAATCCCCAACGGGCGGAACGGAGCTGCCTGCGGTCTATTCTTCATCTAGGATGGCACAACACCAATGAGGTACTCTACATGTTGACAGGTGCCACTCCAATCGAAGAGCCACTGCAGGAAACGGCGCGGCTGTACTACGACCGTCTGCAAGAGAAAGCTCTTGAGCTTATCCGGGAGCTCGCAGACACGGAAACGCGCCCCTGGGACATATATAAACGCCAACGCGCCTCCACCGGCCTCGAGGAGGACCAGCCTCCATCGAAGAGAAGGCGCCGCTAAAGGAGCCTGAGGTTGGCTCATCCCAAGGAGGGATTCTCACGGCTGAATTCCACGCTCTCCTCTGCACATCCATTGGATACAACTTTGGATGAAATCCTTCTAACAAGAAGTACGAAAACACATGCGACCAAATATACTAAATTTATGGGTGGTTTTGATAGAGCTGACCAGAGACGATGCTATTATGATTTGGGAAGAAAAACAAAAAAATGGTGGAAATATTGGTTTTCCTTTGTTTTCAACACTGCTATAGTTAACAGTTTCATTTTATTTAGCAAAACCAATTTTCCTGCCACGTCTAAGCATGTATATGGACATAAAGAATTCAGGCACGCCCTCCATAAGCAAATGCTTGCAAATTTCTCTTCTCGTAAAACCTTGGGGCGTAAAAGAAGTTTGCCGCAGGTTATTTCATCGAAGAATCCCCACTAACTCAACAAAATTGAAGAAAAAAATCTACAGCAGCTACAAGAAAGGACAAGTTCCATCTGGAAAAGGAATCCAAACATCATAGAGGTATCGCAACTGTTACTTAGCTTTATACAAAGTGGGGTGCTTTTTGGAATATTACCAGAAGAAGGGAGTAGAGGTGGAAAACTAAAACCATTACAAGGTAGGAATTTCTTAAACTAAATAATACATTAATAAGTAAATTATTATATATTATATGCACTGGTGGTGTAGTGGTTAGCGTGTCGGCTTTCTATTGCAAAGTTCGGGGGTTCAAACCCCTCGAATGGAGGTTTTATTTAAAAAAAAAAAAAAACTATCATCAGTGCCTGGCAGTAGGCAGCAGTACTGTCAGTATGGTATAGAGCCGAAAACAAATGATGTTGGTTGGGTCTATATCCAATACAGCTGTAGGCGTGATCAGGACGATTTGAACGGCTACAGTACTGCGATGTGGAAAGCAAGAGGGAAACTACCACATTACAATCCCTAGTAAAGATTATATGGTTGGACAATATGAGTTCTCTCGAGGTAAAACAATCCGGAGGTAAAATAGTCCCCCAATCGGATCTACGGGCGGGGACTGCCTTGAGGAAAACATTTGTCGAAAGTAAATTACGAATAGGGACTTGGAACGTAAGAACTATGAGAAAGGCAGGAAAGCTAGAGAACTTGAAAGAAGAAATGAGAAGAAATAGAGTTGACATTATAGGGCTAAGCGAAACTAGATGGGAGGGAGAAAGACAGTTCGACTCGGAAGAATTCACGGTAGTTTATTCTGGAGGAAATAGTGGGGAAAGGGGAGTAGCTCTGGTACTTAGGAATGATATGATGAAAAGCGTGACAAAGATAATAGCAACGAACGATTGACTGATGGCAATAAAGCTAAAAGCAGTCCCAGTGGACATGCTGATAATCCAGGTATATATGCCAACGTCAGCTCATGACGATGAAGAAATAGATGAGATCTATGAGCAAATTAATGAAATTTACGAAGAAGACGGAAGAGGAAAGGTAAACTGCATAATAATGGGAGATTGGAACAGCATAGTCGGAGAAGGACAGGAAGAAAATGTTGCGGGCAATACGGACTTGGAAAGAGAAATCGAGGAGGGGAGAAACTCGTAGAATTCTGCATCAATAATGACCTTGTAGTGACTAATACATGGTTCAAAAACCATAAACGAAGGTTATACACATGGAAAAGCCCAGGAGATAGAATGAGATGCCAAATAGATTACATCCTTGTAAAACAAAGATTCAGGAACAGCATAAAGAATGCCAAGGCATTGCAAGGAGCGGACATTGATTCAGATCACA
The DNA here is from genome assembly GCA_028673005.1 of Tanypteryx hageni. Lineage (NCBI taxonomy): Eukaryota > Metazoa > Arthropoda > Insecta > Odonata > Petaluridae > Tanypteryx > Tanypteryx hageni. The sequence continues at coordinate 11,622,194 of CM054112.1, forward strand.
GCCTTCTAATAGTTGACGTGAGTACAAAGCTCAAACAAATAAGAAAAACGAGAAGAGAAAGACAGACCTGGGACCTAGAAAAACTGAAAGAAAGGCAGGATGTAGTCAGCATGAAGTTGGAAGATAACCTAAGGAAGTTGGAAAACAAACCGAAGACCGTTGATATAGAATGGGATGAAATTAAAACCAGTATCAAGGATATCTTGGATAAAGAGATTGGAAAACAAGAGAAGAAAATCAGAAAACCATGGATCACGAAGGAAATGCTGGAGAAAATGGATGAGAGACGAAAATGGAAAAACGTTAACAGTGAAGAAGGTAGAGCCAACTATAGGCGTATAAACAATGAGTTGAGAAGGGTAACAGATAAAGCTAGAGAAAACTGGATAAAAGGAAAATGTGATGAAATAGAACAAATGGAGAAGTTAGGACGATACGATATGATGTACGCTAGGGCACTGGAATTAGAAGATAAGAAGTCTAATGGAATTTGTGGTAAAGGAATTATGAATACGGATGGGAAGATAGTCTCAGAAACAAAGGATGTAGCACAGGTATGGGAAGAATACATTAAGGAATTATACGGCAAACAGGCAGGAGAGGGGAAAATAGAACTGGAAAATGAGAAAAACATTGAAGAAGACAACTTAGGACCAAGTATTATGGAGAGCGAAGTAGAAAAGGCGATAGTGGAACTAAAGAAGGGGAAAGCCACGGGCAGCGATGGAATACCGGCTGAGATACTTAAAGTCATAGGATCAGAAGGACTAAAAGCGATCACGAAATTAATTAATAAGATTTACGACACGGGAGAATGGCCTCAGGATTTCCTAGAAGTAACAATGATCCCTCTAAAGAAGAAGCCAAAGGCAATGCAGTGTAAAGATTACAGAACTATAAGCCTTCTGTCACACACATAGAAGATCATCACGAGGATTCTTAATAAAAGGCTGGAGAAAAAGGCAGAAGAAATAATAGGGGAAGATCAATTCGGTTTCAGAAAAGGACGAGGAACTAGAGATGCTATAGGAGTAGTTAGAATCATATCAGAAAGGGCAATAGAATACAGTCAAGATATCTGCGCATGTTTCGTAGACTGGCAGAAGGCCTTTGATAGAGTAAATTGGGTAAAGTTGATGAAGACATTAAAGGATAGAGGTGTAGACTGGAAAGACAGGAGATTGATTAGGAATCTATATGAGAATCAAGTTGTAAAGGTTAGGTTTGAGAATGTGGACACCTGCGGAATAAATATCGGTAGAGGAGTAAGACAAGGCTGCTGCCTATCGCCAACCCTATTCAATATATATGGAGAAAGTCTAATGCAAGAAGCTTTAGAAGGCACAGGAGATTTCAAAATTGGAGGAAGGATTATAATAACAGTAAAATACGCAGTTGATCAAGTACTTCTAGCAAGAAAGGAAGAGGAGCTACAAAAAATGATAAGTAACTAGTGATAACAGGTAGAAAATACGGTATGGAAATAAATACAGAAAAATCCAAGGTCATTCGAATATCGGGTAAAGAAGAGAATCTGAACATAACTATTGGGGGAAAGCCATTAGAACAAGTTTCAGAATATAAATACCTTGGAAGTATCATAACACGAGAGGCAAAATGTACGGATGAGATCAAAACTAGAATAGGAAAAGCAAAAGCGGCTTTCAGGAGAAAGAAACAACTACTTACAGGGAATATAAGGGAAGATATCCGCAAGAAGTTGATAAAATGCTACGTATGGACTATAGCATTGTATGGGGCAGAAACATGGACGCTAAGGAAAAATGACATCAAATACTTGGAAAGCTTTGAAATGTGGACTTGGAGGAGAATGCTGAAGATAAAATGGACAGATAGGATGAAAAACGATGAAGTGCTACGAAGAATAGGAGAGAAGCGAATGATTATACAGACTATCAGAAAGAGGAAGGCTAACTGGGTTGGACATTACATGAGGAGAGAGAGTATGATTAAAGATGTGTTAGAAGGAAAACTAGATGGGAAAAGGGAAAGAGGTAGGAAAAGGTATCAGCTGATAGACGATTTGAAAGGGAAAGAGAGTTATCAAGATATGAAGAGGACAGCGGAAAATAGGAGTATATGGAGAACCAGGTTTAACCATGAATAATCACGGACCTGTCTACGGACAGACTACCTATGATGATGAAGTAAATTATTACTGAAATTTTCAATAAAATACAATCAGAAATTATTACGTTACTAACCTTTATGTGAACTAATGTCTTGGTGTGAGATTCCTGCAAATGAAAAGGCTCAAAACTGGGGATATTGGGCATTGAAATTCGGACCGGAGAGGGATAACAGATTATAATCTATGAGGAACTTCGCGAAATTTCTCATGTGAATTTAAGAAACACATTTAGTTATGCGTCCATTACGTGTGCGTCCTAAAGTTTAAAATCTGTTGATGCTTTTAATGGACTTATATTTTACGTATAAGGGACAGGAAAATAAACAGAACTATCCGTATCCGGTCGAGAATTCGATTCCAGGAATCATTTTATGTGGGAGAAAGTTCTCGCTGTACGCATAAGTGCTGAACATAAATTAATGTGTCCCTAAATGTTAGGTAACTTTTCTACTACAATAATTTACAATAATTCTCGCCACCTAATGTTTTTTGTGTAGGCCTATCACTTATTTTCTTGCCTTCATTCTATTTTTTCATCTTCTTTCCAACGCGGCACCTAATTTGCGACCTAGCTACGTACAAATTCCTGTGAATAAAACATTTTTTGGCAAATAAATGCGATCTTGTTCGGCCTCTGCCCGTTTGCCGTGTCAATAATAACGGTGACGATACTCCTTTTCCAGAATAAATTTATGTGGTGGTAAATAGCTTGGTGCCAAACTGTTGACAAATTATAAAGGCCATTTGGTTCATCGTCATCTTCCAAAACAACTTTATCGATCTAATATTAAGACTTGCCTTCCATTTGAAATTAATTGCTTTTCTGTGAGTTTAAAACGTCACATAGATCATTAATTTTGGTATAGTATATTTTTCTGATTGTCTTGGCATTAGAGGCTTCCTCTGAAAACACTATAAAATATTTTCATTTGCTGGATCACAAAAAGAGACGCATGGAGAAAATATCTTGCTTCCTACGATCTGCTATGTTGGTTCTGAGCCATTATCAATACACAACAATTAATCAGCAAACGATTTTTCAGCTGCAATGACTTACATGCTTTTGCCATATGTCATTATTTTAAAATATGACCAAGCAATACTTCTCTTGGGTGTTATAGTATCGCGGTCCTCAAGTTCCAAGTTCGAGGACCTGAGTTTTTATAAATACTAATCATTCTTTTTCAGGAAAAGAAAATAAAGCCATATAAAGAATGAAATATAGAAAAGAAAAAATAAGAAAGCACAATAGAAAACCATAAATTTCTATATCCATATAAAAATATATAATTTCATGATAGCTGTTATGATTGAGATCTTTCAAAAAATCTTCTTTGAGAATAATCTGCAACCAAGACGATAAAAATTACAGTTGATATATGTCAATAAGTGAAAATTTCGAGGCGTAAAAATCTTTTCGGAAAGTATGTTGTAATGGACAAATATTTAAGAATAAAAAACAGAAAATGACAGAAATGTTTTCAATTATGAATACATGGTTCAGTAACTAAAAACAGATAATTAAAAAAGATAAAATAACTGGTGTTTTATAAATTAAAAAACCGACGCAAAAGAATATAGAATTAAATATAGGCTCAACAAAATAAATGTAAACACAATTATGAGTAAATTTAATCGATGGAAGCAACGTAATTCGTTACTATTTATATATATTGTTTAACTTCCGACCTTTATCATTTATTAATAAATGTATTCTACGTCCGTATGATGTCATGAATTTTCACGAGCCTTTTTTTCTAATTTACCTCGCATTAGCTTCTCCTTTCTAGAAAGAGTACCGCCCTTGCTATATACCAGCAAGTATCTAGTCACCGTTCCTTATTTATGTACATACCATTCATATTTTTTTTAGTAAATACGATAAACCTTTTATCCTATCTTGCTATTTCCTGTTTTCCCCTCGTGTTATTTCCAAATTCATCTCCTATTTATGACGCATTACTGTAATGCACGAGTCAAACTGCGCGTCAATACCATTATTGCATAGACTAAAAGGGGACGCAGATGAGAAATTTTGTGCAATATATGTTGGAGCGTCTTTTTATAGAGGTGAAAGAACGGGTCCTGAATTATCCGTTTCGGTCATTTCTATATCAGTGTAAGAATTATGAAAGAAATTCAACGCCAAAGTAAAGGTAATTTCCTAAAATAAGTCTTGTTGATCTCGTTTAAGCTGTTCTATAGGCATTTATATGTGCTTGCATGCCATAATACAGGGACGAAAAAAATTTTGATTTTTTGAGTTGAAACAAAGATAAATCTCCTGTCGCTTTGCCATTCATCGGAGAAGTTTCAAACAGCTAATAGCTCATTTATAAATTAATTTTTATCAAGAAATGCATATTTCTTAGTCTCACTGAAATTGATGTTTTTTATGGAGTTTCTGGCTAATCAGTATCTTGGGCTATTATAGCCAATTCACAAAAATGGTTTCGTGTTGTTGTCAAATACAACCTAGACTATAAAATGAATAGTAAAAATATTTATACCACCTCTCCTTAACGTTTTAACTCTAACCAATTTTTGCAGAGGTAAAATGTACTAAAAGAGTTACTTTCACATTATATCGCTCCAAATGGAAAGTGAACAACCAAAGAGTATCACTCGTACTTCACTAGTGCGTCTAAAGCAGCTAACGCGTCTGGTAGCAATGGCAGCAGCAATTCATCGTATTCTCGTTCTAGCGATTAAAGTATTTCAGTAAGCATTCCATAAAGGGTTGACATAGCTAGTGGAATCGTACATTATAAAGCGGTGAAGTGCATAAACGTTTACTCGTAGGATAGCTAAATTTTCGGAGCGTTTACCGGGCAAAAGGAACTTTAAGGGCGCGAATAATGGCTACAGTCACCCCTTCATCCGGCGGAACATAAAACTGAAACAAAACCTTCGGTAGATTGACCAAAGCACACAGCCTACGCAAAAATTCCCTTCATCGCCGGGACATCAGAACGCATAGCCAGGATTCTACAAAAAGAAAATATCGTTGTCCGTTTTAACACGCTAAGAAAAATAAAAGAAGAACTTCCGTCTGCGAAAGATGCACTCGACCCGCAAACATCTGAAGAAGTCCACAGGATTCCATGTAGCTGCGGACAAACAGGAAGATCCATTCGCTGCCGCTTAGCCAAACATAAACGGGCCGTGATGAACAAGAAATGGAGGGAGTCGGCCATAGCGGAGCACTTCACCTGCGGCCCGGGACATAAAATCACGCTCGAGGAAACGAAATTGCTCGTGAAAGACGATCGATATTTTCCGAGGTTAATTCGCGAAGCTATTGAAATCGAAAAACATCCAGTCAATTTCAACCGGGACGACGGTTTGCACATCAGCGCAACATGGAAGCGACTCTTCCAACGGAAAAGTGAAAGGGAGGAAAAATACGTTAGAGCAACCACCAAGAAGAAAGGGATAGCAACTCGACCGAGCCAGTCAGCGATGGACAACGGTTAAACTAGGAAGGCACGAGTGGATATAAAAGCAGATCCCTACCATCGGATGTTACAGAAAACAAAACAAATCTCCCGGAAGACCTAGGCACCATCCTACAAACGGTAATGGCAACGCTCCAACAACAGATGATGCTCATGACGTCACTGTTAAGCAAACTATCCGATACCATTCAAACGGTCACTCGCCATGGCTGACAGAAGCAAGAGGACCTTAATTATCGCTCTTTGGAACGCCCAAGGAGGCATCCGAAATAAGACTCCGGAACTACTGGAGTTCCTTAATAGACAAAAAGCAAACGGCTGCCTTCTTTCTGAGACACATCTCAAACCTGGCACTAAATGGAATGTTCCAGGCTTTCAAGTAACCAGGAGGGACAGACCAATTCTCCCTGGTGGAACAGCAGCTGGAGGAGTAGCCATCCTCACAAACAACGACCTTCAGACTGACCCGGTCCAAGACCTAGGTACCGAAAACATAGAAACAGTAGCCGTCAAAGTAAAAACTATGATGGGCATAATCACATTGGTGAGCTGCTATGCCAGGCCCGGGGCAAAAATCACCACGAACGATATAGACGCAATCTTTGATACAGAAGGACCCATCATTGCGGGGGGAGATTTCAATGCGAAAATCCCAAGATGGAACTGTTGGAACGAGGACAGGCGTGGGAAAATAATAGACGACTGGGCAAAGAACAACTGTATCAGAATTATAGCTCCGATAGAAACCACTAGACCCAATCTAGGGAGCCATGGAGAGGTGATCGACTTTGCAATGGTAAAAGGACTCCAGGTTCCTGCACGGGCCATGACCATACCAGGACTGCAGAGTGACCATTACCCGGTTTTAACCCGAGTGGGAGCCCACTTGGCCCCGCCCACGGAAAGCAAAAACAGATTATGCTACGGAATGGCAAATTGGGAACTATTTCGGAAGGAAATCGGAGATTCCCTACCAGAGCACCCGGACCTTGGGGAGAGTCCAAAAGCGTTGGATAAAATGGCTATCACTCTTGCACAAGCAATCGCCACCGCAACTAACTCCTCCATACCCATAAAACCTCCACGACCACCAGATTACCTGACGCTTCCCCCTGAACTACAGCGCGTCATAAAACAAAGGAATAGAATTAGAAAGCAGTACCACCGCTACGCTACCCAAGGCCTCAAGCATGAACTCCGACAATTAAACCACGAAATTCGGGATGCGGTTAGAACCCTTAAAGTAAAAAGATGGGACGAGAATCTACACTCATTAAACTTCAAGGATAGCTCTATTTGGAAAATGACCCGCACCCTCCGCGCCACGCCCATCGCAGATTGAAAACTCAAAAATTTACAACGCCAAAGACAAGGCAAACCACCTCGCGGAATACCTCGAAGGAATATTCAGACCAAACCCAGAGACACCCGAATCACGCGACGCGACGCCAACAGCAGAGTCATCGAGTATAGAAGAGAATGCAGTAATTCCAACGCTTACGCTGAAGAACGTTGCCGAGGTCATACAAGGTCTTCCACTGGGAAAATCCCCCGGGCCAGATGGAATACCGAACGAAATAATCAAAGGAATCCCTCAAGCTGCTGGACTATATCTAGCAGCCATAGCGCAAAGTGCTAGGACACTTCCCGCAACCCTGGAAAAAAGCAAAGGTATGTTGCATTCTAAAGAGAAGAGGGGCATCCACACCGGAGAAATACCGGCCTATATCTCTCTTTGACGTCCTTGTGAAGATCATAGAAAAATTAATAATCCCTTACCTACATAAACATTGCGAAGAAAAAGAAATCCTCCCCCCGAGCAATTTGGATTCAGGCGATCCAGAAGCACAGTACAGCAACTACAGCGAGTTGTTGAGTTTATTGCCGACTCCTTTGAACGCAAAAGGTGCTCGCTTGGCGCTTTCTTTGATATATCCAAAGCATTTGACCGAGTATGGTACGAGGGTCTAATATACAAAATGACCAAAATGAAATTTCCAGCCTGGCAGATTAAGCTCATTATACTTACCTGTCTCAAAGAACGTTCAAAGTAGTCTGGCGTCATGAAAGCAGTGCCGAAAAGGAAGCTACAGCTGGGGTACCACACGGATCGGTACTAGGCCCCCTTCTTTTTAATATCTATACGGCTGACATCCCCAGGACAAAAGACTGGAACGTAATGCTCGATCTCTACGCGGACGACGTAGCTCTCGTAGCACGAAGCGTTAAGCCAGAGCAAGTGTATAAATACTTACAAGCAGCCATTGATGAATTAGCAGTCTGGTATGCTAAGTGACGCATAGCACTTAATCCAGCAAAAACAAAAGCCGTTTTCTTCACACCGAGGCCCGGAGAAAGCCCTGATCCGCCAAACCTCTAAGTACTGGGAGTAGGAATCCCATGGAGCAACGAGACCACCTATCTAGGGGTGGCAATTGACAATAGGCTGACATTCGGAACCCACATAGGAAAAACTATCCTTAAAGGAGCCAGAACAAGAGCGGCAATGCAGCCAATATACAGATCACGGGTCGTATCCATTAAGACGAAGATTCACTTCTATGAATCAATTGTTCGACCAATACTAACATACGCGTCCCCGATCTGGTCCGGCATGATCAGACTACCATGTAAGCAAAGACTAAAATCCTTTGAAAACTGGGCAATTAGAGCGGCAATACGTCCTAGACCCAGGGCAAAATACGATCCTTATAAGCAAACCGGCATCACTCCCTTATTATCATACCTGAAGGAAATGTCAGCACAATTCTATAGTAAAGGAGAGAACCACAGTGACAGAACTGTCAGAGATCTGTCCAATGCAACGGCCAGCTCCTGGGACAAATACAAACGGCCTAGGTCATCCACGGACGAAGACTCAGATCTCCCCCTTCCCAAGCGAAAGAGGAGAGAATAACGGGCGAAGGACGCCCTAACCCTCGGGTTCCCAAATAGGGACAGAACCGGCAAAGGAAATGCGCTACAAGAGGCAAAATCCCTATAAAACAGCAGACACGAGTGATGTTACTTAATCTCCGGAAGATGCGGACTGCAATGCCTGCGAAACGTCGAGAGCCAAAATGCCGCCAACACAGCGAAACACGAAAACCTCCACCAGCTCCCATTTATTCCGCCACCTATTCCCCCCATACCACCCATTTATACCTTCAATACACCCCCCCCCCTACTCCACCTATTCCCACACCTATTCTCCCACAAATTCCAGAACATATTACCCCAAGGAGGAATGGGTAGGAGAGTAGGTGTAAGAATAGGTGGTTAATTAGGTGGGGAAATAGGTGGGGAAATATGTAAAGGAATAGGTGGGGGAGTAGCTGGGGGGATATTTGGTGTAATAGGTACGCGAATAGTTGGGTGAAGAGGTAAGCGAATAGGTTGGGGATTAGGTGTCGGAATACGTGGGGAAATGGGTGAGGAGTACGTGGGGGAATAGTTAGTGGAATAGGTGGTGGAATAGGCGCGGGAATAAGTGTGCGTATAGGTAGGAAAAATAGGTGGGAAAATCGCCGGATGAATATGTGGGGGAATAGGTGGAGAATAGGTAGGGGAATAGGTGGAGGAATAGCTGGGAAGTAGGTGAGAGAATACGTGAGGGAATAGGTGGGGAGCTGGTGGGGGTATACGTGGGGAAATAAGTGAGAGAGTAGGTGGGGGAATAGGTGGGTGAATAGGTGGGGTAATGGGTGAGGGATAGGCACTGGAGTAGGTGGAGAAATAGGTGGTGGAATAGGTGGTAGATTATGGGGAATGGGTTGGTGAATAGGTGGTAGAATAATTGGGTGAGTAGGTCGGAGAATTAGGGTTGAAATAGGTAAGGAATAGATGGAGATTAGGTGGAGGAATAGGTTGGAGGAACGTTGGTATATAAGCAAGAGAATACGTAACGGATTATGGTGGGGGGTTGGTGGTAGAATAGTTGGTGGAATATGTGAGGGAATATGTGTGGATATAGTTGGGTGAGTAGGTGGGAGAATATCCTGGTGAATGGGTGGGTAAATGGTTGAGGGAGTAATTGGGCAATAGGAGGTGAAATGAGTTGTAATTGGTGGAGGATTATGGGGGGTGTAGGTGGGAGAATAGGTGGGGGTATATATGGTGGGTAGATGGTATGATAGATGGGGGAATAGGTTGAGGAGTAGGTAGGAGAATTGATGGGGTAATAGGTTCGCGAATAGATGAAGGAATATGTCGGGTAGTAGGTGGGGGAATACTTTGGGGAATTGTTAGAGATTAGGTAGGGGAATAGGTATTGGAATAAATGGTGGAGTATGTCGGAGAATTTGTGGGGGAATAGGTGGGTAGTACGTGGGGTAATAGGTGGGGGAATACCTGGGAGAACACGTGGGGGAATAAGCGAGAGAATACATTAGGGATTAGGTCGAGAGTAAGTGGCGGAATAGTTGGCTGAATATTTGGTCGAATATATGTGGATATAGGTGGTTAAGTAGGTGGAAGCATAGCTAGGTGAATGGGTGGGGAATTAGGTGAGGGAGCAGTTGGGCAATAGGTGGTGGAATGAGTTCTAATAGGTGGGAGAATACGTGGAGGATCATGGGGGGAGTAAGTGGGAGAATAGATGGGGTAATATTTGGATAGTAGGTGGAAGAATACATAGGGGATAGTTTTGGGAGAAGGAGGGAGAATAGATGGGAGAATTTGTGTGAGAATAACTGGGGAAATATTTGGAGAATAGGTAAGAGAATATGTCGGGCAGTAGGTGGGGGAATACGTTAGGGAATAGTTAGAGAGTAGGTAGGTGAATAGATGGTGAAATATCTGGTGGAATAGGTCAGGTAATAGGAAGGAAAATAGGTGTGAAAAAAGAGAAGAAGGTGAGAGAATAACTGGGGAAAAATGTGGAGTAGTTGGAAGATTTGGTGGTTGAATATTTGGGGAAGTAGGTCGGAGAATATCTGTGAGAATTAGTGGGGAGTAAGTGGAAGAATTGGTGGTGGAATCGTTTGGGGAGTATATGAGAAAATATTTGGGTAGATAGGTGGGGGAATAGATGCGGAGAATTTGAGGGAAGGGGAGTGGGAGTACTTGAGAGAATATATGATGGAATAGGTTTGAGAATATGTGAGGGAATCGGTCAGGGAATAAGTGGGGGAACACCTGGGAGAATTGGTTGGATAGTAGGTGAGGTAGCAGGTTGGGGAATAGGTGATGGAATAGTTTGGCGAATAGGGGGAGGAGTAGGAGGAGGAATAATTTGAGATTAGGGTGGGTGAAATGTGGGGGAATTGTTGGGCTAATATGTGGTGGAATAGGTTAGGGAATATTTGGTCGAGTAGGGTGGGGGGAATAGGTTGGGGAATATGTGTCGGTATATGTGAGGAAAAGATGGTGGAATAAATGGGGGAATAGGTGGTCGTGTAGGTGGGAGAATAGGTGAGGGAATATGTCGGGTAGTACGTGGAGTAATACGTGAGGCAATATATAAATAGTTGGGGAAATGTGTTGGAGAATATGTTGGTAAATATCTGGTAAAATATGTAGTGGAATAGGCGTGGAAATAGGTGTTTGTATAGTTGGGAGAATAGGTGAAGTAATAGGTTGGGGAGTAGGAGGGGGATTACGTGGGGAAATATGTAGGGAAAAATTGGCAAATGTGTGGATGAATAGGTGGGGTGTAGGTGGAGGAATATGAGGAGGAATAAATGGGGACTAGGGGAGGATTAAGTGGGGGAATAGGATGGGAGTAGGGGAAAAATATGTGGAGGAATAGGGGGAGAAATAGGTGGAAGTATATGTGGGGGAGTAGGTGGACCAGTAGTTTGGAGAATAGTTAGGAGAAAATATTAGGGAATAGGTGGAGTAATAGTTGGGTAAGTAGGTGGGAGAATAGGTGAGAGAATAGGCGGGGGAAGATGTAGGGCAGGGGTCAGCAAACTTTACACCTACGAGGGCGCAATTTATGTTACTGAAGACGTGAAGGGCGCATAAGCAAGATCAGTTGATATCTCTCTGTATCAGTGGTCGGCAACCTCTTTATCTATGAGGGCACAACTTTAATTATTGGGGGCATGAAGTGAAGTAACAATAGTAGATGTGTACCAATATTTATTAAAATGATATTTTTGTATTTATAAGAGAAAAACTATTAAAGAATTTATTATAAAAACATGATAAATAAATCAATGTCCAACTTGGGACTGCATATCTTCAGCCAACTTGCTATAATTTGGCACATAACTCGAGATACCTGATCTTAGGCAGTTGTCTAAATTGTAATCGGTGAGTCTCGATCGGTACTTGGATTTCAAGTGTTTCATGCTTGAAAAAATGGACTCGCAAGTGTACGTTGAAGCAAAGTAAGAATATATTTTTAGGGCACATTTTCTTAATAACGCATAGCGAATTTCGTCAACTAAATTCCAAAAGTTTTCATCATTTTTATGTGACCTTAAAATAATATCATTCTGCATATTTATTATTTCTAAGTCCTCGGTGTTAATGATATTAAAGAAAGTTCCAATATTAACAGACATATCATTGTCCATTAAATTGAACGGATTAGCAAAGAATGTTATTATGGGTTCCACTTCAGAAAACAGACGAAACCTAAAATTAAATTCCTTCAGGAGTTGCAATGTGTAGTGAAAATGGTTCAGTGGTAACATTTTCATCAGTCAGACTCTCAATAATATATTTTAATTTCAGAAAATGTGATAATGAATTTCTCTCAAGGTGAGACTTACACAATGCCAATTTACATTTGAATGCATCTACTGCACTTATCATTTTTGCAATGTGTTGATTTTTCCCTTGCATCTCTATATTCAGTTCGTTAAATTTTATAGCTATATCAACAAGAAAACCGAAATCCATCAACCAAGCTTTGTCATCCAACTGTGCATAATATTGATTTCTTGACGTGAGAAATTCCTTTACCTCCTTTATGATATTTATAAACCTCACAAATATTTTGCCTATGCTAAGCCATCTAACTTCAGTATGTAAAAGTAGATCATCGAATTCGGCATCTTTACCTTATAAAAGCAGTTTAAACAATCGGTGTTGGCATTGGTACGGCTCTTATGGAATTTATTATTTTTGTTACTGTCTTCATGCCATGTTGAAAATGAAGAAATTTTGCGCATAACATTTCTTGGTGTATAAGGCAGTGATATGAAATAAATTTTGGGAAGAGAGGGTCTTCTTTACATAGCGCAATAAATCCATTTTTACAACCTGCCATCGAAGGTGCACCATCTATAGTAATTGCGGTAAACTTCATTAATGGTATATTACTTTCTTGGACATATTTTTGAAAAGCTGAAAAAATGACTTCACCTCTTGCTCGTCCCTTTAATGGAAGAATTTTAAGAAATTCTTCCTTTCCTGAAAAATCTTTAAACACCATCTTCACAACCATAGCCAATTGAGAAGTGTCTGATATGTCTGTTGACTCATCCAGTTGCAAAGAGGAGAAAATACATTTTTGTAAATCATTGGCCAACTTTTTCTCCATATTGGTTGCAATAACTTCAATTCTTCTTGTAACTTTTCTTGCTGATAACTGAATCGTGTTGATTGCTGAGGGAATTTCATTTATATTTTTAAGATCTTGAAAAGTGAGTTAGCAATTGCTAACATGGCTTCTTTTACAATCTCGCCATCTTCAAAAGGCTTTTTCCTCTTGGCCAACAAATGCAAAATTTTAAGTGATGTAATCGTTACTCTTTTTGATTGCTGCAGTGGTCTGGTAAAATTGCTTTGCTGTTTAGTTAAAATAGATTTAATATCAGAAATTTTCTTTTTCTTGATCTCAGAGTTTAACGAATAACTAGTACCCTAAATTCCCAAGTATAACGCGCGCGTTATACAAGGTTTTTTTGTCAAATTTTCGGAATTATTTAGTGCGCGTTATACATAAGACGTACTAGTGCGCGTTATGCATAAGAAGTACAGCTTTATAAAATAAAATGCCTTAAAGCGTTCAAATACTAACTTCGTGAAATCACTAAGTGGCTGAAATCTATCGAAACTTCTTTCTTTTTGTTCCGTTGATAAAAACAAATTTTCTGCCATAAATTACCATTCATTTCAATCATTACAGATACAATATCGAATTTCAGTTACCTAATTATTATTCAACCTAAGACAAATTAAGGCAGATTCGAAGTTATTAGTTGAAAAAAATGTACGCAATGCCTTTTTAAATAAGATAACGAATTCCAAAACAAAACATATTCACATATAAAAATAAAAAAATCACAAAATCTTCATAAACTTTTATTCACACTCGATTATTAATTAACATAACCATAAAAATCTTCTGATTCAGTCACAATTTATATCGTAATCATTCAAGTCCTTAACCAATGAGTCCGGAAAATTATCGCTTTCATCAGATGATGAATCACAATACCCTCCATCAACCCATCAACATCAGGGAAATGAATTCCCGATACCCTGAAACCATTAATTATACATTCACGGGTTACATAGGCTCAACTTTTCACAATCCATTTGCAAATTTCAGCATAAGAAGCTCGCTCGCTGCATCCTTCCAGACTTTGTATAGGAGTGGAAACCATCTACCATGCATTTTTCCTAGTGCCTCCGTCTTTTCTATTTGAATGATCTATTTACGGAGATGTCCAGTGGTTGCAGCTTTTTTGTTAGACCTGCAGGAATAACTGCAATCTTGGAATATTTTTTCAATAATACTTTCGAATCATTTACCTAGCTGAATCCAATGCAAGCAGCGATTTTGGTTTAAAAAATGAGCCCTTCCTTTTTCCCCATACCTCGGTTAACCACATTCGCAACATATCGCAATTCATCCAGCCTTTTGGGTTTACGCACACAACAATACCTTTAGGAAATTCCTATTTAGGAATGGTTTTCCGCTTGAAAATTACCATTGAGGGAAGCTTTTCTCCATCAGCCGTCACTACACAACAGTAAAGCAGCATTTTTTAGCTCCAGAAGTGCATATTTTTATGTCTTGGGTGCCTTTAACGTCAACTGCAAATTTCGATGGCATGACGAAACTCATAGGTACCTCATCCATGTTCCCTATCTGACTTGGTTCAACGCCCTTCTTTTCCTGCCCAACAAACAAATTAAACTCTTCCACTTTCACCTTCCAATCTTCTGGTAACTTTTGTCCGGTAGATGTAATTGCTCGTACTGTTAAACTATTTCGCTTCATAAAATGATAACACCAGCAATTACTGCCTTTAAAATTATCAATATTTTTCTCGCGAGCTATTTGTATTGCTTTGCATTTGAGTGACACAGTTGAAACTCCTCTTCCTTCACTCCTTTTCGCACAGACCCAGTCCTTCAATTCTTGCTCCAGATCTGGCCAAAACTCCTTTCTTTTCCTTCGTGCCCTTTTTGCCACAGGTAGAACACTCAACAAATTCTTTTGGGACCGCCACTCGCGAATGCTGGATTCACCCACTTCGAAGAAACGGGCCACTGACTGATTACCGCGAATCTCGGCATAATTCACATTTCTAACTTTTTCTGCGCCATGTGAGATTTCGTTCTTTTTGGCATTTTTAAATAGGGTTAAGGTCCAACGATGGGTCTACAATTTAAAAAATAAAAAAAATATTAATATTTTTTCATTAGGTTCAATAACTGTGCATTACCAAATCAAGAAATACCGTACAGAAACCGCACCGTTTCTTAGTCAGGTAAAGAAAAATTAAATAGGTAACACTCCATAAATGACAAAGTCAACAAGTTTCAGTAAAAATAATGTCAATGTTTTTAAGGAAAACAAAATATCCTTGAAAATACCTCACCTGGTTTCTGTCAAAGAGGAACGAAACTCCGTACTTTCAGTGCCCTACCTCGTTGATCAAAACGTTACAGCCAGACTGCAAACCACAAATGAATGGGCGATGAAGATTACAGGTCGTCTCTCTGTCTGTGAGTCAACAATGTGTGCCCTCCACATTCGTTCCCACACTCAGATTCTCTGGCTGTTTATGCTAGCTTTCTCATGCCCCCTGTCGTACCACCCTTGAGATCTGGTCCTTCTTTTGTTTTGTGCACCTCTACCCACCCCCACCATTCCAACACATCTCATGACACCCTCACCACTTCCTTACACCTCACTCCTCAACCAGTTTTCTTTGACCCTAGAGTGGTCATTGTATCGGAAATAAGAATGGGAAAAATCGGTATCCAGGGGTTTTCCCCAAATGTTCTCCTTCGCACAGGAGAGTTGGGGAAGGGCGCTAAAAGTGTAGCATTCTTTAAAAAAACGCTAAGCTCAACAATCCCATGTTCTGCGAGTGTCCTGCGCGTAATACACAAGTGAGCGTTATACTAGAAATTTTGAAGATATGCGGAAAACAGCCGAAGGTTGGCCTGCGCGTTATGCATGAGTGCGCGTTATACTTGGGAATTTAGGGTACTTAAATTTCCGTGGACCGTATTAAAATGTCTTTCAACATTACTTTTCTTTGAAAGTGCGGCACAAGCATTGCACAATAAACAAACACTTTCCTTTCATATCAATAAAACAGAATTGTTCTTCCCAATCAACATTGAAGTTGCCAAGATATGCTACAAGACGGAGAACAGAACTCCGAAAACAGCGACTCACAACAATAACTCCAGCCAAGTTATGCTACAAGACGGAGGATAGAACTCCGAAACCAACGACTCACAACAATAACTCCAGCCAAGTTATGCTACAAGACGGAGGACAGAAATCCGAAACCAACGACTAACAACAATAACTCCAGCCAAGTTATGCTACAAGACGGAGGACAGAACTCGGAAACCAACGACTTTTGACAAGAACTTGGGAGTTTCAGGCGACATAGGGAAATAGTTTTCCCGTATCGAGCGCCTACCTCCAAATAACCTGTACCGGCTAACGGAGCTATAGTACACGGCGGGTTGAGAACAATGATCTCAGTTAGCCTTGCACCCGTAATAGCGATTGAAGGCTACAGGACACCTTCACCTAGCATAAACTAAGGGCGGAGAATTCCCTATCTTTAAACGCTGTGAAGGATATATTTATACTAGAGCAGGATAGGGAGAAGGGAAAGAGACGTGGATAAACAAGGGAGGGGTAACAGAGGAGTCATTATGAAAAGAACTCTGTTAATGACAACAATGTCTTTATCCAACAATGTATGTCCACATTCTGTTCGCTTATAAGTCCTGACCCTGACGATGTAATTTTGTAACAGACATACGATTCCTCGGTGTGATGTAAGATTAAGATGTTGGTTACAAAGTTCTATTCTTCATCTTGTTCCGCAACTTATTGGTCTTCTGAGAGTTTTCCATAATTGTTCAACTTGAGTTCTCTTTATGGCTGGCGGGCGACTCATAAATGTCTTGCGGGCGCCATGGCGCCCGCGGTCGCGTCGTTGCCGACCTCTGATGTAAGGAATAGGTAGGGAGTATGGGATGGAAAAAGTGGGGTAATATGTGGGACGAATGGGGGGGAATAAGGTGGGTGAATAGGTGTGGGAATAAGTGTGGGAATAAGTGGTTGAATAGGTATAGGAATAGTTGATGGAATAGTTTGGGGAGTAGGTGGAGGAAGAGGTGTGGATATAAATGGCGGAATAGGTGGGGAAGTTGGTGAGGAAAAAGGTGGGGTAATAGGTGTTGGAATATGCGGGATATTAGATAGAGGAGTAGGTGGGGAATATTTGGAATAGGTGGGAGAATTAGTGAAGTATTAGGTGTACGTGTAGCAGTATCGGTGAAGCAGAATGAGGGAGGCGACATTTGCTATATAGACCCCTGCATAGGCGCCGACTCCATGGGCCTTGAGGGGGTCCGAGCCCCCAGAATGTTACCGTCGGGGGGTCTGAGCCCCACCAATAATTTTATACCTTGTCCCGTGTATTTTTGAGATTAAGTGAGACAACTATAATAAAAATAAAAAATACAATAACACAGATAGGCAAACAGAAAAATGCCAGGGTATTGCCCACTTCACCCCTCCACCAATTGTCACTCCATCTCTTTCACAAGTCACTCAGTTCTTCCTCTGACGTTGTGTTTGCTTGACGCTTAAGTTTAGTAGTGGTATTGTTACCCCGTCATATGGGCGCTTGGTTCTAAAAAGTGTTACTAGAGGGCGCGATCTCTCTGTCCTGATTGCCGGCTGACAAGGACGGCAACGGAGAAGCATCGGAATAGCGATACTTGAAGATTCTACATGGAACCAGCCGGTGGCGGTAGCGGGAAGATTTCAGAGCTTTTTGGAATCATAGCTCCCGCTTATATAAAAGGGACCGCATCGGTCGCTAGAAGTCAGTATTGAGACTGCGGCACAAGCGAATATTGGCGGGATTAAGTGAAGCGAGAAGAGTTAGAGGCAATTATTTTCGTAGTGAGTGTTGTAAATTGAGTATTGAGGGAGTTTTTGGTCTTTCTATTCTTGTGTACCCACGAACTCGTAACAAAACAATATTTTTAAACCGAATTGCGCTTCTTTTTAGTGCGTTCTGCGTTAACATTGCATTGTGTTGTGTTGTCGGTTAGGTGGTTTGCGACTGCTATTTATTAACAAACCTGGAAGCTGCAAACACATTCGGAATAAATTTGTTGTTAAAAAACCACGCTTGCAGAATGAAGTGCCGCATGCTTCCCCACCTAGTCCTGTCCTGAGTACCTCATTCTCCAGTGCGAGTGCGCGTCCTTCAATCAAACTTTCCGGCAAGAAGACTACTGGTAAGAGTAGAACCTTTCAGAAATCGTGGATGGCGTCATTCGGCTGGCTCGAATAGGACGCCACTGTTGACAAGGTATTTTGCAAAACCTGCAAGGAAGCAGAGGCTCAAGGGCTGCTACTATCGAGCACAAAAAAGGAGGACACTTTCATTTCTGTAGGGTTCTCGAACTGGAAAAAAGGTCTTGAGAAGTTTCGAGCACATGAGAATACACAAACCCACAAAGAAGGTGTAATGAAGCTGGCCTTTTTATCCAGACCAAACGTGGCCATTCAGTTTGTTGGGACATTGTATGTTTGCCTTTGTTTGTTTTGTTGACGGGTGGCGGCGTCCAGGTGGGCGCCGCATGCTTGAACGGTGAAGTGTGGCAACGTTGCCTTGGGACGGTGTGATGGAGTGGAGACGTGAACACGATGAGGAGAGGACGCGTCTGCCCACTCGGGAGTAGAGACAATAAAACGGTGACGCTGGACGTGCCTGCCCGGCTCGGGTGTTTGTAATTAGAACACGGATTCGGTGATTGTACCACCCTCGGTAAAATAAAATACGATTTATACAGTCCACTAGTCTAAAAATAGAGCGATCGGAACATTTTGGTCCTTCGGGCCGGATCTGTGTCTCTAAAAACTACGACGGGTGGGAGATAGTTACGAGCGGACCGAGTACGCAGTAACCATCGGAAATTTTGTCAACGCGGCGTGGTGCGGCGTCGGTGGATCCCTTGGCGTTTTACCCCCTCCACGAACGAGCTAACTGGAGAGGTCCCGTGATAGCAGCTGGCCTACATCGGTTACGGCAAGAAGGAGCTTATTTTCAATATGGAAAAGGAAAGTTAGAAAAGAATCATTTACCAAAGGGCCGTCGCTAAAGGCCAATTGACCCGCATTTCCATTTCCATTTGAGAGAGGCTCAGACCTAACTGCAATAAGAACACGTCTACAAGCATTACCTGATATTCAACAGGAATTTAACTTTGCTCAGGGAGAATTATAATTTATTGATGATCTTGAAACGCATGCTGAAAATAGGGAAAATTTTGAAGCGCTATATTTTGAGCTTAAAACGAAGATGTTAATTTTGATAGAAGAAGGAACAGATAACAAATCTCCCCATAATCAAGGGTCAGATAATGGAGAAAATTTGTTGTCGAATCATTCTTTACCGGAAGGTAGGAAGGAAATACGGCCCCCAACTATTAACCTACCTACTTTTGCAGGAGACGTGACTCAATTTAGGCATTTTTACGATATGTTTACTAGCCTAATTGTCAACAATGAAGCCCTAGATGAGATTCAACGTTTTCACTATTTGCTAAGTTCATTGACTGCAGAAGCACATAAATTGATAAAAAATTTACCTGTTGTTAGTAAAAATTATGATGTACCATGGGATCTGATTTGCCATCGTTACAATAATCCACGACTAATTGCAACTGCACATGTCAGACATTTATTGAATTTACCAACAGTGAATAAGCAATCTGCTGTGGATCTTAGAGCACTGTTAAATCAAACATTAAGCAACATGAATGCAATTAAGGCATTAGATATTAAGGTGCCAGTGCACGAATTGTTAATTTCTCAGTTGTTTCTTGAAAAAATAGATTGTGTTACTAGGAAAGAATGGGAACTTCAGTCATCAGCTTCAGAACAACTTTTGACATTGGACGATTTATATGAATTCATAGAAACAAGGTGCAAGGTTATGGAAGCTATGATACCTAGTCAAAGCAAGGTTAATATTGTTAGCCACAAACCTCAGGAAAGCAATGTTATACATACTCGCCAACCACGGCAGTCATATGTTACAACAAAGAATCAATGCATGTTTTGCAAAGAGCCACACACTTTATATAAATGCAGCGCCTTTGCTCAAGCGAGTGAGCCACAGCGTATACAGTTTAATAAAGCTAACAATTTATGCTACAACTGTCTTCAGAATCATTACATAAGAAAGTGTCGTTCTCGTAATTTTCGCATCTGTGATAAGAAGCACCACAGCCTCTTAAATTTAGACAAATCTAGCAACCAAATCCAGCAGCATGAACAAAAACCTTTAAGTAACGATGGTCCAATGGCATCATCTAGCAACAATAATGAGCAACCCCATTCAGACATGGTCACTTATTGTTCGTTAAAGTTTGGATCGCAGAAACAGATACTGCTTTCTACTGCTTGAGTTAAGATACGAGACGGTAGTGGTAAATTACAAACTTGTAGAGCCTTGTTGGACTCATGCTCCCAATCACATTTTATCACAGAAGCATGTGTACAAGGATTGAACTTGAAAAGGGAACGCAATAGAACGCCAATCCAAGGTATTGGTGAAGTCACCTCCGAAACCAAACACAGCGTCTTCGCAGAGGTACATTCCAATATTCATGATTACAAGTGTCATGTTAATTGCTCTGTCCTACCAAGGATATCTGGAGATCTACCTGCAACACATGTCAACTATCAGGATTGAAGCAATCCACAGGATATCCAGCTCGCAGATCCGACATTCAACAAACCCGGGAAAATTGACTTGTTGCTTGGATCCGAGATATTTTTTCATACTCTTCGACCAGGAAAACAGGATAGAAGCAACGATCATCCAATCTTTCAGGACACTGATCTAGGGTGGATAGTATCAGGATGGTACCAAGTTTTAGGAACTCCTACAAGATCATCCAAGCCAGAGCTAACCAGGTCGTTTCTTCTCACAAGTGATGACAGTTTACAACAACTACTTCAAAGGTTCTGGGAAGTTGAGGAAATTAACCAAACACCTCGGAACCAAGAAGAGAAGGAATGTGAGGAGCATTTTAAACGATTCACCACAAGAGACTCTTCAGGACGATTTGTAGTACGTCTACCTTTGCGTCAGGATTCCACACAGCTTGGCGATTCCTACCACATGGCAACAACAAGATTTCATCAACTGGAGAGAAGATTTGAGAGGCAGCCCCAATTGCGAAAGGAGTACACAAATTTTATGGACGAGTATGAAGCTCTGGGCCATATGCAGCCGATTGACGCCTCAACCAACCCTGCTACAGTCAGTTATCATATACCGCATCATCCGATCTTTAAAGAGTCTAACAGCAGAGTGGTTTTTAACGGCTCAGCAGGGTCAATTAATGGAACATCTTTAAATGATTTGCTGATGGTTGGACCTACAATCCAACCAGATTTGTGTTCAATCATCTTACGCTTTCGCACACACCAGGTGTGCTTTACAGCTGACATTGCAAAAATGTATCGGCAAATTAATGTACATCTTCAGGACTGCAATCTTCAGAGAATGTTGTGGAGAAAGGAGCCTACCACTCCCATTAGAGTGTACCAGCTGAATACCGTAACTTACGGAACCGCCAGCGCACCCTTTCTAGCAACCAGATGCCTTCAACAACTCGCTGTTGAAGAAGCCAAGTCTTTCCCCAAGGCTTTAGAAGTCTTATTACGTGACTTCTACGTGGATGATTCTATGTCTGGCACACAAACCATTGAGGAAGCTCTATTTGTGCAGAAAGAGCTTATGCAACTTTTGCAAGAGGGCCGGATTTCTATTACGCAAGTGGTGTTCCAACCACCCAGCCCTACTTGAATGTATCACTGAGAAGCTCAGAGAAACGCAACTTCCATTGCAACTGGACGATGATCATATTAAAACACTGGGTTTGTTGTGGCACCCTGCTGCAGATCAATTTCAGATTGCAAATGGACTCAAGACTACATTGTGGAACTCGAGAAAGAACACCTTTACCAAGAGAAGGGTTCTCTCCACCATAGCATCTATTTTTGACACTTTAGGGTTAATCAGCCATATTGTCATTCGATGTAAAATGTTTCTCCAGCAGTTATGGCAAGAAAACTTCAACTGGGACGATGATTTAACACCAGAATTACTGAAGTGCTGGCAACCTTTGTATGACCAGATTCCAGTAGTAGACAACATTCGGATTGACAGGTTATTTCTGGTAAAAGGCACACCAGTTAACATCCAAATCCACGGGTTTTCGGATGCATCTGAACGTGCGTATGGAGCTTACATTTACGTACGATCAACCAATCAGAATGGAGAGACCATTGTCAAGCTCTTATGCTCAAAATCAAGATTTGCCCCATTAAAGAAGATTTCTCTTCCTCGCCTAGAATTATGCGGCGCACTTTTACTTGCACGATTGTTTAGTAAGATCATTAAGGGTTTCACCATGAAGATCAGTCACAGCTCACTGTGGACGGACTCGACGATAGTTTTGGCATGGCTTTCCGCAGCACCAACAAGATGGAAGACGTTCATAGCGAACAGAATCTCAGAAATTCAAGATATCACTTCAACAGCTGAGTGGAAACACGTCGCATCTCAGGGCAACCCAGCTGATCTAATATCAAGAGGAATCAATCCAAATGATTTAATTCACAACTCATTATGGTGGAACGGACCAGCATGGTTCCTGGATCCATCAATTTCATGGCCTACCGCAGGCATTCTTCCGGCATCACACGACATGCCATAACAACGTAAGACTGTGACCAGCTTGGCCACGACAATTTATCAAGATGAAATAACCTCGAGGTTCTCTAAACTAACACAGCTACAAAGAGTTGTATCATATTGTCTTAGTTATGTATCCAACTGCAAGTTACCCCCTGAGGATCGGAAAATTGGTCCACTTTCTAAAGAGGAATTGCAAACGGCATTACATACCTGTGTTAAGATTGCTCAAAGTACAGCATATTCATCAGAGATCCAGTTGCTCAAGAATTCTCGGCCTCTTGACAACAAGAGCAAGTTAAAGAATTTAAACCCTTTCTTATGCAATAAACAACTACTCCGAGTCGGAGGGCGCCTGCAGCATGCTGAACTTGCTTATGATCAAAAACATCAGATAATATTGCCTCCATCCCATCAGCTAACAAAACTGATCGTTGAAAGCGAACACCTACGTATGCTCCATGCCAGCGGTCAGTTACTATTATCAACCTTAGGACAAATTTTTTGGATTATGAATGGTAAGGCCACTATTAGACGAATTTTGTACCATTGCTTAATATGTCACAATTTGAAAGCTGAATCAACTCGTCAACTCATGGGTCAATTGCCCAGCCCAAGGGTCAAACCCGCTAGACCATTTCTTAATTGTGGAATTGACTACGCTGGACCCTTGTATGTGAAATTTGGAACTCGCAGAAGTAAAGTGAAGAGTAAATTCTATATCGCCATATTTGTATGTTTGTCCACTAGAGCCATTCATCTTGATGTCGTCAGTGACATGTCCACACAAGCATTTTTGGCAGCCTTGAAAAGGTTTGTGTCACGTCGAGGTCGATGCAATAATGTTTACAACGACAATGGAACGAATTTTGTTGGAGCCGAAAGAGAACTTCGAGAATTAAAGGCGCTTTTCCAAGCAGAAGACCACTAATTAAGGGTGAACACATATGCTCAACAAGAGGGCATTACATGGCATTTCATTCCACCCCGAGCACTACATTTCGGTGGCATATGGGAAGCTGGAGTGAAATCCTTAAAATACCATCTACGGCGAGTCATGGGAAATGCATGTTTAACCTTCGAGGAGTTGACCACGTTAACAACTCAGATTGAAGCTTGTCTTAATTCAAGGCCCTTGATTCCTCTCTCAAATGATCCCAATGACCCCGCTGTTCTTACTCCTGGTCATTTTCTGATTGGCTCGGCTATCACTAGTTTTCCTGAACCAGACTTAATCGATGTCAAGCTTAGCTTACTTTCCAGATGGCAGTTCCTACAGCGGCAGCTCCAGCAATTTTGGTGCAAATGGTCGACAGACTATCTCAGTCACTTACAGCAGAGGGCCAAGTGGACATCAACTTGTGCAAATGTGCAACCTGGAACCCTTTGCATCCAGAAGGAAGACAACTTACCTCCACTCATTTGGAAGCTGGCAGTGATTCAAGAAATCCATCCAGGCGCCGACGGATTAGTGCGAGTAGCAACTATCCGTACCCCCTCTGGAAAACGACACATTACAAAGCTTTGCCCTTTCCCAACTGCACCTGAATTCTAATTTGTTGACATGCTATGTAAGAAAATGAGATTGTAATTCCTTTTCAGCGGCCGGCATGTTGGGACATTGTATGTTTGCCTTTGTTTGTTTAGTTGACGGGTGGTGGCGTCCTGGCGGGCGCCGTGTGGTTGAACGGTGAAGTGTGGCAACGTTGCCTTGGGGCGGTGTGATGGAGTGGAGACGTGAACACGGTGAGGAGAGGACGCGTCTGCCCACTCGGGAGTAGAGACAATAAAACGGTGACGCTGGACGTGCCTGCCCGGCTCGGGTGTTTGTAATTAGAACACGGATTCGGTGATTGTACCACCCTCGGTAAAATAAAATACGATTTATACAGTCCACTAGTCTATTAATTGAGCCATCGGAACAAAGTTAAATGATCAAATCAACGCTGAGATGATGAGAGCGCGCTCGGCCCTTATGGATATCTTTACCACTTTCAGGTTCCTTTGCAGCCAGGGATTACCGATACGGGGGCACGAAGAACTAAGCTCAAATTTTAGGCAATTGCTGGAATTGAGGAAAGGCGACGTACCCGAGCTTAACGAATGAATGGGGCGTTCGGGCTACAAGTGGCTCCCCCATGACGTCCAGATTTAAATAGTTCAAATATTGAGAGAAAATGTTCTTCGTTCGGTTGTAAGCCAAATCAAGAGCTGCGAGTATTTTTCCATCATGGTCGACGAGACGTGCGACATCTCCATTCATGAGCAAGTCACCTTCTGTGTACGAACCGTCAACGAAAACTTTGATATATATATATATATATATATATATATATATATATATATATATATATATGAAGATTTCATTAGATTGTACGAAACTGTCAGTACTAAAGCAGAAACTATCTTTGACATAGTGAAGGACATTCTTTTACGTTTGGACATGTCTACTGAAAAGGTTACATCTGTTTAAAACTGTCCACGTCGAAGATAAGACTGCCCCGAAAAACCTGCGTCCAATGTGCCCTACAAGGTGGACGATGATAGTTTCCAGTATGCAGTAGATCCTGAAGAACTACGAACATATCTTTGAATTCTTCGAGACCTCTTCAGCAGAAGACACGACTGACGCAGCATCAAAATATTCCGGGTACCTTGAGACAATCATACCTTTTCATATCCCTCTACTGCCACGTAATGAACCCTGTCGAGAAAGTGATTTCCAAGGTCCAATATCCCCGCATTGGTGCTATTGAAGTTGAATCAAAGCTTAAATGTTTACTCGATATCCTTGTAGAAAATCGTAAGGGCTTTGAGCAGTTTTGGCAGGAGTGTTTACGGGAAAAACCTAATCTTGTAGATGATCCGGTCAGAGAAATGTTCCGAAAATTCTTGACAGTCCTCGCGCTGCTACATCTCACAGATTTCAAAGCACGAAAGAATATTTCTAACAAATATATATCGAGGTAGTTGACACCGTAGAAAGTTGTATAATAGAGAGGATTGAATCCACAGGGCTTCAAAAAGTGCTATTGGTTGAGAAAGAGTGTCTTTGCCGTCAACAGTGGCGGCATCAAGCTCGAACAAGCAAGGGCATTCTTTGTAAACGACTTAGATGCTGACAGGCTCTCGCTACACCTCTCAATGCTTGGGGACATTGGCGGACAAAGAAATGAACCCTTGACCACGATGTACGAAATAAGGAAGTATTTGCTGAAGGACAACGCAGTGCGCGAGCTTCTTCCTGAAGTCGCTAAATGTATCAAACTCCTCCGCACCTGGCCCGTAACCACAGCGCCAGCTGAAAGATCATTTAGCGCTCTTCGCCGCCTGAAGACCTACTTGAGATATACGATGGGGCAGAAGAGGCTAAAAAAATTGCGATTCTTAACACCCATCAAACTATGCTGGACAATTTGGACTTGATGCCTCTCGTCAATGAATTCATTAAGCGCAACTCAGTCCGTCGTACAACTTTCGCCTTATACTAAGTATCTACTTTTAAGGTGTGTCACCTCTTAACTTAATATTTGATATCTTAATATTTCACTTTTTTTCTTAAATACACAATTTGACATGAATAAGAAGATTACTAAATCATATTAAAATCGTGACAAAATTGTAAAAATAATGTTACAATCCTCTTTCACTGTAATTTATAAATAATACCCCTAATAAAATAATTGCACCTATATATCTCCATGCTCTCTTTATTTGTAGATGCTTATTTATACCTAAAAACTTACTAAAATAGTCTTAATTTGAGAAAATATTACAATTCTTAAATATTACAATGTCAAGGAGTCAACTCCTTTACAAGGGCAACTTCTCATTAGACTTGAGCTAATGACAGTAGCAGGTGACTGTGCAGAGGGTTATGAACAGGTTAAACTCGGTAGCCAATTCAATTCCCTACCTCCTGAAACTAGGTCTCCCCTCAATATTTTTAACAAGACGCCGCCCCTGGACCTCTGCAACGTGTATATCGTTTTGTCGCACGATTGCTGTTTCTCCCTGCCGTTTTTTTAAAGGAACCGTTAATAAGCTGATAAAACTGGCGCGCTTAAAGGTCCAATCGTCCGGTAACCGCTCCGCAAAAGTTGCTATCCGAGGGTTAGACGGAAATGCTCCTCACCGCTCAATTTATGTATGATTCCACTCGCAATGCGAACCCTATATAGAATGCTTACTGAAATATTTCCATCGCAAGGGCGATAATTGGAAAAATAGCTCATGCCACGTTTCCCTTCCCCCTCTACCACCCACATATGCCTACTAGTATTACTTCACCTATTCGCCTACGTATTCATTAACCGGTTTCCCCATGGGAGAATGGGTGGTAGACTTGTTGTGAGAATAGATGTGAGAAAATGTGGGGGAATTGGTCGGGGAACAGGTGGTGGAATAGGTGTTAAAATAGGTGGGGGAATAGGAGGGAGAAGAGGTGAAGTTATGTTGTGGAGTAGGTGGGGGAATACTATGTGGAATAGGTGGTGAAAGAGGTACTTAAATAGGTTGTCGAATAGGTGGTATAATAGGTGTGGGAATTGATGGGGTATAAGTCGAACAATAGGTAGGAAGTACGGTTAAGAATAGGTGGTGGAATAGGTGGGAGAATAGGTGGGGAATGGGTGGGGGATTCGCACTAGAGAAAGTGGAGAAATAGGTGTTGGAATAGGTGGTAGAATAGGGGAAAGACAGGTGGGGGAATATATGTGAGAATAGGTGGTTGAATAGGTGGTGGAATTCATGGGGGATTAGGTCAGAGAATTTGTGAGGGAATAGGTTGAGAGTAGGCGGAGAATGGGAGAAACTTTGGGTATTAAACTAGAAAATACGTGAGGGATTAGGTCGGGGAGTAGGTGGTGGAATAGTTGGTTGAATAGGTGGTGGAATAGGTGGTGGAATATGTGAGGGATTATTTGTGGATATAGGTAGGTGAGTAGGTGGGAGAATGGCTAGGTGGATGGTTGGGGAAATCGCTGAGGGCGTAGTTGGGCAATAGGTGGTAGAATTAGATGTAATCGATGGACGAATAGGTGGAGGATTATGCGGGTGTAGGTGGGAGAAGAGATGCGGGAATAGTTGGGGAGTAAGTGGGAGAATAGATGCGGTAATAGGTTGGGGAGTAGGTGGGAGAATAGGTGGTGGAATATATGTTCGAATAGTTGCAAGAATAGTTGGGGGAATATGTGGGTGAATATGTGGTGGAATAGGTGGAGGAATAGGTAGGGGAATAGTCAGGTGAGTAGGTGGGAGGATAGATGGGGGAGTTGGTGGAAGGCTAGGTGGGGAAATAGGTGGGAGAATAGGTGAGGGAGTATGCCGGAGATTACGTGGGTGAAGACGTGGGAGAATAGTTAAGGAGTAAGTAGAGGAATATTTGGGGATTACGTAGGGGAATACGTGGTGTAATAGGCGGTGGAATAGGTTGGAAAATAGGTGGCGGATTATGTGTGAAAAGGAAGTTCGAGTAGTTGGGTGAATAGGTTGTGGAATAGTTCGCGGAGTAGGTGCGAGAATATTTTGGGGATATGTTTGGGAACAGGTGGGGGGAGTAGCTGTGGTACTAAGTGCCAGAATAGGTTGGGATATAGGTGGGGAGTAGTTTGGCGAAAAAATGGGAGATTATGTGAGGAAATATGTGAGGGAATAGGTGGGGTAATAGGTGTGGGAATAGGTCAGGGAATTTCCTGTGGAATACGTAGGAGAGTAGGTTGTGGAGTAGGTGGGAGAGTAGCTTGGGGAATATGGAGGGGAATAGGTGGCTAAAAGGGGGGAGTATGAGGGGGAATACCTCTCCACCCATTCCCGCCCCATATTCCCCCACCTATTCTACCCCCTATTCCACCACCAATTCCACCACCTATTCCCCCACCTATTACCCTATTTATTTACCCACCTATTTTCACACATACTCCCCCACCCATGCCCTCATCTATTTCTCCACCTATTGCACCACCTATTCCACCAGCTATTCCTACCCTTGCTTCCCACCCATGTTTCTCACCCCTGCTGCCCACCCCTGCTTCCCACCTATTCTTCCGCTCATTCCCTCCCTACTCCCCCACCTATTCCCACACCTATTCTCCCACCTATTTTCCCACCTATTCCCCCACCTATTCTCCCTCCTATTTCACGACCTATACACACACCTCCTCCACCTACTCCCCCACCTATTACCACACCTATTTCAACACTTATTCCACCACCTACTACCCTACCTACTCCCCTAGCTACTTCTCCAGCTATTCCGCCATCTTTTTCCCTACTCCACCGCCTATTTCCCCACCTAATACACCCAACATTCTCTCTACCCTTCACTACTTCCATCCCTTCCTCTCCTTGCTCTCCTAGCAACTCCACCCAACCGTGTTTCGCATCAGGATGGCTTTCATTCTCATCCAGTTGGAACTTAGTCGCTTTACGATGTAACATTTTTCGGCTTTAGCACTATCGCGTGTGCTCCAGAGCTTTTTCGTATCACCTCAAGAATGCGTTGGCGTGTCTTTTTTCCAATAATTCTCGGGAAATTTCGGCTATAAGTCACCTGCTGCTTTTCTTCTTTTCTCACTTACCTCGTGAACCATTAGCTGATTGGTGTTCCTCACTCTTCGAATTGTGGTCGTAACTTACGAAGAACCTCAGAAGGAGTGGTCATTTTAACTTTGTGAAATATTTTTTTCCAAACTACATTCTGTACTCCAATATTTTTGTATTTCTAATCTATCAAATCCTTATCTGGAAATCACACGAAGAATCTAATTGTTCCATTCACACCCGTTATATTAAAAAATGTGCCTAATTCATGTCGCAGGAACAGTATTTGTGCTATCGTCTCAGTTGTTGGAAATCATTTATATTAAATGTTGAAATTGAGTGAAATGAGACTATTTCGTTGTATACTGCAGTTAAGATAATTTTTCCTTAAAGTGATCATTCATCATAAACTGGGAAAAACTTTAAGACATAAGAAATTTAAATTATTTCACCAAAGTCACATTTATCATATTTTTCTGCAATCGATGTAACAAATGAAGCTAAAAAAGATTGTAACGCAAAGTTTTTTGTTCTTTATAATGTTCAATATATGCCAAAATTACGTCCCATTAAAGTTGCCCGGCTACCTGTCTGTGTGGCTTGAGGAAACTCCACAAAGTCCGTTTTTCGTCTTTCGGATTGGTCTTGAAGCAGTTGTCCTCTTGGTGCTCCTCGCTAAGAGTAGGCTAATTCTGGCACTGAGTTTCCTCCTTACCTGTGAGTGTGTTCTGTGTGGATGCAGCTATGGTTATAATAATCAAAGAGGATGATTAGTCAAAAATTCACATACATAAGTCCCATTAAATTAATGATGCAGACACGGAATTCAGATGAATAATATCTGGCTTTGAGTATAATAAAATAGACCCGTTTTAACCCCTCAAGCCCGGAGAAGAATTATTAAATCCCACCCGTACGGCCGGATGAGGTTTTTAAATTTTCACGATTGCGTTGCAAAAACGTTCAAAAATATTAAAATAATCATAACTTTAGAAGTTTTCTCTTGGTTTTTCAGAATTTTTTTTGTGGATTTATGAAATACATGAAATTTGTAAATATCTATTTTGCGTATAATATTTTACATACAAAGATCGTTGGAATAGAAGACAATGTATACCAATCGCTAATTTTCCGGCGTGCATTCGCGCTTTATATATAACATTCAGCACCGGAAAATCTATAAAAGATATTTGTGCAATCTTAATAAAAAAAATAGGTTAAATTAGTAACTATTTCATTATGCAAGTCTACCCATCTAAACCAATTAGGTGAAAAGTTTAACGCATCTCAACTTTTTATGTCTTGACTGGAAATTTTTAAGTAAATGTAGTATTATTGATTTATTAAAAGATGATTTATTTATAATATAAACGTTTTAGTCATACAGTCATCATTCTTAGTCATTACAGAAGTCACATAGAAGAAATGATTACATTTCGTTCATTGGAAAGGGAGATATGACGTTGTATAAAACAAGGAAAACTTTAGCTTATAGGTCCTTCCCAAATATTTTCAGAAAATTTACACATGCGTAATTGGATTCAGCAAGAAATGCCTTATAGGTTAGTAAACACTTATAGTAATCTATAGTGTAAACATATGGAAGAGCTTTTCGTGATTTTTGCTGATGTGTCCTACTCGCCTACTCGCTTTATCGCTGCTTTGGCCCTGCTAGCACAACAGCGAACAACTTCTCTGAAGAGGAAAACAGACTTCGTCTTCTTTCAAATGTCAAAGAAAAGGAACCCAATTTTGTGGGTTTCTTTTTCCACAGGTTTTTATGGGACAACTTTAGAAACCGAAAATCCGTAGGTCCGTGGTAAAAACTAAAATTCAATCACAAAACTAAACGTATATTATATGTAAGCAAATACTTACAAATAGATATACTCAATTCCCCGCAATTTTTGTCGAGATTAAAATTAAATTCTAAAGGTCTTGAATACTATATGATATATATATACTATCCTTCTCACAAAATGCCTCTCTTTGAGGCATGGCACTAAATTATCGGAAGAACAGTGGCGTTACTATAGCTTTTGGGCCCCTAGCAAAAAATCTCTCAGGGCCCCACTTAATAATTGAATATTTGTTAGTGTGTTCTGAGTGGAATGGATATTAATAGAAATAACATAAATATAGAATTTTGATAAACAAAGTATTTATATTTATTATGAATAATTAAATTTATAAATTATTATAAACAATGGATGCAAGGGTGAGGGTCCTTACGCGATCGCGTAACTTGCGTACCCATATTTACGCCACTGCGGAAGAATGTCGGCCTTGGATTTTGAAATCAGCTGTTTTGACGTTGACGCTCTCCTATGGAGCGATGAACGAAGGATCGCGCGGTAATGGAAGGGAATGTTTACAGAAATGTTTTAACTCAACCTAATTCCATTCTTCATCAATTGCATTGTAGACAATTATAATAAGCTGTACATAGACAGACATAAGATATTTTCCTTTCTTTCTTTACGTACTTACGAAGACCTTTGTCGCATGACAGGAAAAAAGAGGTGAAAAAACGTGCTCTCCTTTGAAATGATACACAGTTACTACATTGCATTTCAAACACCAAGGATAGGTTCCTTGCTGCATTGAAAAGCGACTTTTATACGGAAAAACACCATCATATCATAGCAGAATTGAAAATTCTATCGCAAAATTCAACGTTGATTATATATTTTTTAAAAGAGAAAAAAATACAGGACAAACAAAGATAGGAAGAACAAAGCTTCCTCTTTCAAAATTTATATAGGTTATTTAGATTTGAAGAAGTCTCTAGCGGCAAAAGATAAAATAAATTAGGGCTGCCGCAGGACGTAATAGTACGCCTGACGGCCGATTGGACAGTTTTTGCAGTACGTAATAGTACGCCTGACGGCGTTGAGGGGTTAAGCTACTTATGATTTTAATTAGGTCATGAACTTGACTTTATGGACGATAAAAAGAAAAAAATGTCCTACACATGCAGTATCATTCATGTAGTGCAGATTATGAAAAGCAAAAAAAAACATCGACTGGAGCGATATTATTATCGCTCAAATGACAGCCAATACGTGTCAAAGCCCAATAAACTTTATAAAGCAGAAGATTTAGTCGAGTGAGCGATGAATCAACTACAGCTGACTTCGTTCTAATTACAGCAACGCGGCCGAGAGAAGATTGCATTTGGCCGTCAATTCGTCGCCCACTTCACTTTCCTCCAACCCCTCGGCCACAAAACCCGCTATGATTACGAAAACCCACCACAGCCGGAATAGAGCGTAGAAAAAGCCACCCCATCCTACGCCACTCCTTCCTGCGCCGCCACCCCCCCCCCTTCGCCACCCCCCCTACGCCACCACCTCCAAAGCCACCCCCTCCCACGCCATGCCCTCTACCCTCCCCTTCTCTGCCCAACCCCTCCCTCCGCCGCGCCCTTATTCCCTTCCCTCTCTCCCACCCACTGTTCTTTTTAAATCCCCCTCTGACATCCCCATCCCATAATGTCTGCTCTCGTTATTGGCATTTCAATTCCCATTAAAGTGCCAGCCGTTGACGAAGGTGCGAGGAGGTGGGGGCGGGAGGGGTGGCGCAGAGGTGACTTTATGACCGGCGAACTTCCGCGGGCATTTAACACAGCGGGATCGTCCTCGGGGGAGGGCGGTAGGGAATAAGTTGTGAGGGAAAGAGAGAGAACCTGGTTCATGATGAGCCCGACAGAGAGTGCCACCTACGCCAATAGTCGGCGCTTCGCATTCCGCAGTCGCTTGGGGCGAGTTTCCGCAAATTACGCCGCGCGGGGGCGCCCCTAGCACTATCACGTGGTGACTTTTTTTAACTTTATTTAGCATTTATCCTATAGATGCGTTTTTTCCTCTAATGGCTAATAATTGGCGGTGAATGCAGCTAGGGTGAAATTAAGGAGTATTCGTTAACCGGGAGTTTTAGTCACCTGACCGCTCTGATATAATAGAAGGCACGCAAACCCAAAAGGCTTTTTATGGGGTATACTAGCTTAATTATTGGGAAAACTAGTTTTCAAACTCTAAGCGTACTTCACAAAAACTATTAAATGAATGCCTTATTTTCAGGCCATGTCCGTCTGTCCGTCCGTCCGCACATTATATCCCCGAAACTACCTGGCGGATTTTCATAAATTATGATATAAAGAATCTGATCAAATAATATCAGAAAACTATATAAATTGTTCTTATAACGTAATTAGAAGTGCCATTTTACTGAAAAAAAACTAACTTTTCGTTATATTTAGTCAAATATTAATCAGTCCAAAAAGCCTTCGAAGAAAAATTTATAGCAAATTAAGTATTTCTTTTTCTAAATATTTTTAAAGAACGAGAAAATGAAAAAAAAGTCTTGATTCATTTGAGCTCACAGAGACCTTTGGGTTCCGGATTTTGATCTACATCGCAAATAAGGAGAGGTTTCTGTGAATCCAATATTAACTTCCACGCTTTTTAACCAGTCTGAGAATTTAACGATAAGCAAGCGAGGTACGTTGTAAAATACATGTAAGCCTTCATGTAATGTAGTCGTAATTATTTTCCGAATCTAGCCAAAATTGGAATCGGTCAATTAATTTTAACAAAACTTCCCAATACCAAATTTCATCACAATATGTCAAGCGGTTGCGAAGTGAAACAAAGGAACATTGGAAACTACATGTAGGTCATGTAAAGCAGTCGTAATTTTTGTTCGATGTTAACCAAAATTGGAATCAGTACACCAATTTTATCAATTCTCCCCAATACCAAATTCCATCAAAATACGTACTTTGGTTTACGAGTTTAAACAAAAGAACATTTTAGGCCTTCATGTAAAGTGGTTATCATTTTTTTCCAAGTTTGACCAAAATTGAATTCGGTCCATAAATTTTAGCTATACTCCCCAATACCAAATTTCATCGTAATATGTCCAGCGGTTTCCGAGTTTTAACATGCGGACGGACGGACTGAAACGAACTCCCCTATATGCGTTCACTTCGTGCAAAGAACGCATAATAATTGCAAAATTGTGTGATTTTTAAACCGATTTGATTGACACTTTTAATTGAAAAAAAATATTTCTTTTTTATTTTTCTCCATTGAAATAACATGGAAAATGGTGCAGCATAATTTTTGTTTATAATTTAAAATGATTTCAAATCATCCTATGAAATCGAAAATTATATTTATAGGCGGAGAAAGATATTAAGGCTTATTTTCTTAATGACAAATTTTAAATTAGGACCGAACTTAAGCAAAATTAAATGTCTAACCGCCAATGTTTAAATTTTTAATCCCTAGATAACGACTGACAAAAATTTGCATCAAACTAGTTCAACATTTATCTTGGACAAAATATGCTAGGAAATGCTGGGTGAGGTGAATTCATGGCATTCGAATGTTTTACGAAGTTAATTCTCTTGTCTTTGTTAAGTGTTTTTTAAACTGACAAATATTTGTGTACCGTTCTCAGCAAAGCGCTTGAGTGTTGGTTCAAGAATTTTGAAAAATATATACCCAAAATTAGAGTTTATTATTTTCAAAATTTGTCAAAGTATTTTCTATGTATTAAAATATCTAATGATGTATTATTCATATATTATTCCGTTAATTTTTGAAAAATGTTGTCTTTGTCATATATGTCGCATTTTGCGACATTCAGCAATTTGAACTATTTACATCATCCATATATAGTATGGGAAGTATTATAATAAGCATTTCTTTCATTTTTTGACCTTACTGTTACCGATAACTGGCTTCTCTACTGCTGTGAATGTGAATCACTTGGAATTCCAAGGAAACGCAAATCGCCTTATTACAAATTTGTTCCAAAAACGCTCTTTTGCAGTTAAGAATGACCCACCGCTGCAGAAGCTCGATATCAGAAGACGAATTGAAGTCGATTGCTACGAATCTCTTTAATTGGGAAGGTACTTGTTGCTGGATAAATCTATTGTAGAAAATTATCATCTGCTCTTTCTTAGATGGCGGGGCAGTGTAAGCTGTACGGGACCCGTTACGAGTTGGATGAAAGCACAAAAAGCGATGTCCGAAAACAATATTTTAAAAATTCCGTTTTAAAGTTCTGTGCAAGTTGCGATAAAAATCATTTGAATTAGGGATTAGATTTGTACTGCGACTAACTGCTATGTTTCTGTTATTAAACGCTCTGTTTCCGAAATACGCTGCTCCATTATTTTCCATTCATCAAAGACGTGAAAAACCAGTTTAATGGTTCAGAGAATATTACTGTAACAGCAAGTTTTAACTGAATATTGAACTCAAAATGGTGATTTCTAAATTATTTTTTAACTTCCAGTAAGTTAAAATAATCGCAGGATATTATTCCTGGTAAAATATTTTTGCCAGTCATGCTATCGAACTAAAATTCTTCGATGGTTTGTTGGCAAATTGGAAAGCGATGCGTAAGTGCGGTCTCGTGGCGCAAGATACATACGTTTTCAGCAATATGCAGACGTTTATTTTTGAGTTATTCTAATATGTATCATTCCTCTCATAGCATGAGAATAGCACTCTTTTACCTCTGGATACGCAGTGGTCGTAAATGACCGATTTATTAAAATGACTTTTCTCGCACCTTGACAGACCTTCTGAATTCGTGCCTCCCTGTGCGTTTCCACTAGTAACCTTTGGTTCGTCAGCTCAGGATTGTAGAGGTGCACAAGTGACAGCCTTTTCTAAAAAAGGATCAAGAAAAAAATCTAACTTAGAGGTGATGCTTGGGATGCATATTTAGCAGGGGATACTAAGTGAATTGCGTAGCATGAGTTTTACGGGCAACCGGTGTATGTACGGTGGTGTAATTTAAAAGAAAACAAATGTAAATTGCGTAGCATAAATTTAGGGACAACTGGCGTGCATGTTGTTGTATTTTTGGGGTAAATAAGTATTAGATGGTTGCATAAAATTAAAGAGGCGTTTCCAGTGTTGTAGTATACGTTTCAGAAGCAAAGCTCTACGTTGGTCGGTTATAGGGTAGATATTGTATGGTGGTACACATTTCTGGAAAAACTAGAATAATTTGATATGTATTGGCTTGAGGAACTCCCACACGCATATGAGGAACTTCCAGCAGGGCTAAACTTGCGCTGTGCTATGCGGCAAATGCATTTGCAAAAAATTTAGACAGTTTACAAATGGTATTAATTCAATCAAAATATAATAATAAATAGAAGAGGAGACTACGGCGAGTAATACTTTGAATTATGATTCAACTCAGACCTTATACAAAAGGAATTTTGCGAAAATAACAGCGCTAAATACGTATTTCGAGAGCCAAGCACCTATCATCAGTAGCTGCTCTCGAGTGAGGGGTGTCGGTTGGCTTTCGTGAATTTAAACCGTCGTCCGTTGGTGAGAAAGTGAAAGTGCGGGAGAGGAGTGGGATGGGAAGGAGGGGAGACCGTTAAACTGTAAAAGGGGGAGTAAGGCACCGGGCCGCGATCGATATTCATAACGGTTTTTTTTAATTGGTTAATGAAAAGGTTCTCATAGGCGTCTAATTTGTTTTCTTCGCATATTGATTATAACAGAGTTAAATTCTGGATGTTGATAGGGTGGTTGTTTTCTTTTATATGGGCGACTACGCTCGAATTGTTTATCCTAGTGTGTCTAAAGTGTGCTAAGTGCTCTTTGAAGCGTGTTTCTAAGTTACATCTACATCTACATCTACAAGTTACCCTGCAATTCACCAAGTTGGTGGGTGGCAGGGGGTGCAATGCACCAATCCTACCTAAAGATTGTCTAACGCAATTCGAAATTTCCTATTGTGATCTCTTATTGTCCTCGGAAAGAACGAGCCTAGATAACGTTCCGTCCTACAATCGATCTCACGTATTTTATCGTCTCGATCATTTCTACCTATATACGTCGGTGCCACAATTATTCCCACTACCTCCTCTTTTAGACATTCTGACCTATATTTCTCTAGAAGTTTCAACCTTGAGTGCAATCTACGCTCCTCCAGTGATACCCAGTTCAAATCGCTCAATAAAGAGGTGACGCTTTCCTTATGTTCGTACTTTTGTTTTACAAATCTGGCTGCTCTGCGCTGTACTCTTTCTAGTTGAATTATGTGTCCCTTCTCGTACGGATCCCATATGCTCGCTGCGTATTCCACTTGTGGTCTTACCAGTGATAAGTAGCATGTTTCGCGTACTTTCTCTGTAGTGTTCCGTACTATTCTACCTATGAATGCCAGTTTCTTGTTGGCCGCGCCTATAACTCGACGAATGTGCATGTCCCACGAAAGATCTCGACAAATGGTTACTCCTAAATATTTTACATACTCAGCTTGTCGAATACTCATTTCATCTATTTTATATTCGAAACCTAAATCTTTGTTCTTACTTTTCCAGAACGTGACTGCGGCACATTTAGTATAATTAATTTCGATTT
Source organism: Tanypteryx hageni (assembly GCA_028673005.1). NCBI lineage: Eukaryota > Metazoa > Arthropoda > Insecta > Odonata > Petaluridae > Tanypteryx > Tanypteryx hageni. Next base: position 11,659,929 of record CM054112.1, read on the forward strand.
GCCATTCTTTGCACCACGCTGAAATGGCTCTTAAGTCTTCACACAGAGACTGATGGTCCTCCTGATTTTTTATTTCATTATATAGAACGGTGTCATCGGCGAAAAGCCTAATTTTACTACGAACAACCGAGCACATATCATTTACATAGATTAAGAAGAGCAGAGGGCCCAATACACTTCCCTGAGGAACACCCGAAGCAACTTTAACGGGGGACGAGTATTTCCCATCGATGACAACTATCTGTTCCCTATTCGAGAGGAAGTCTCTCACCCAACCGACAACTTTCGAATTGATACCACATTGTCCTAACTTCGCAATTAATTTCCTATGAGATACTTTATCGAACGCCTTCCTGAAATCAATGAATATGGCATTGACCTGAGTATTTTTCTCTCCGCATCGCAACAAATCGTCCACGAACAGGCCGAGCTGCGTTTCGCATGATCTACCTCTCCGGAATCCGTGTTGGCATCCGCTAAGCAATGAATGACTATCTAAATAGCGCATTACAGAGCTAAAGACTATGTGCTCAAGTATCTTGCACGATAATGAAGTTAAGGATATCGGCCTATAATTTTCGGGGTTCTCTCTGTCGCCACTCTTATGGATGGGCGTAACATGTGCCACCTTCCAATCTTTAGGAACTACTCCTTCTCTAATGGATTTCTCGAATATAATTTTCAAATACGGCGCGATTTCAGCAGCTAATTCTTTCATTACACGCGCGGGAATTTCCTCCGGTCCAGGAGATTTATTTGGCTTAATTGAATGAAGTTGGAGCGCGATGCCATTTTCCGAAAATACCAAATCTTCCATCGAATCGCCCTGACGCATAGGAATACGTTTTGTCTGCCCTATATATATCCTATCGCATGTTCCGTAAGAAAACTTGTAAATTCCGGATTTTTACAAAGGCGTTACTGTGTCTTTTTGGTTGTCAAGAAGTTTGGCGAGTTTATTGTTGTTGACTTTTACAGTTTTGAAAACGTGTTCTAAAATAATAATACCGAGCTTATTGATGACGCCGGGAGCGAAAGGTATTTTAATGTATTTTGAATTTTTGAAGTTATTATTTGTGAGTGTTGTGTGATTTTTGAAAAGTAGTTGGTGTTTATGTTTTCGTATTATATTTTCAAGTATATGATTGTCGTAAACGTCAACTGTTGCGAGGTCTTTTATTTGTTCAAGTTCTTTTTAAAAATCGGTTTTGGAAAGGAAGTCATGCAGGAGTCTGTGTATCATGGAGTGAAATGCTACTAACTTATGTACAATGTGATTGTGAGAATCATGTGGAATGTATGTGTCCGTAAGTAAACCGACACACCTCACTTGACAGCAGCTAGTGATGATGAGAGATTTGCTCTCTAAATGCGTATTTAGCGCTGTTCTTCAAGCTAAATTTTTTTGTATACGGTCGGAGTTGAGTCATGTATTCACAAAATATAATAGGTCAAGATAAGCTTTAACGTAGAGTTACTGCAAAATGCATCTCGATGTAATTTTTGCTCATCCTTCTTGATTGTTAAGATTCACTTGGCTGTCATATTCCTGTAGTCTTTATCTTCATGGGCAATATAATGAAACAACATACTACTGCCAACATTAGTGAATGTTTTTCTCGAGTTGATATCTACATATACACCTACAAGTTACCCTGCAATTCACCAAGTTGGCGGGTGGCAGGGAGTGCAATGCACAAAATCCTACCTAAAGATTTTCTAACGCAATTAGAAATTTCCTATTGTGATCTCGCATTGTCCTCGGAAACAACGAGCCTAGATAACGCTCCGTCCTACAATCGATCTCACGTATTTTATCTTCTCGATCATTTCTACCTATATATGTTGGTGCCACAATTATTCCCAATACCTCCTCTTTTAGACTTTCCGATCTATATTTCTCCAGAAGTTTCAACCTTGAGTCCAATCTACGGTCCTCCAGTGATACCCAGTTCAAATCGCTCAATAAAGAGGTGACGCTTTCCTTATGTTCGTACTTTTGTTTTACAAATCTGGCTGCTCTGCGCTGTACTCTTTCTAGTTGAATTATGTGTCCCTTCTCGTACGGATCCCATATGCTCGCTGCGTATTCCACTTGCGGTCTTACCAGTGATAAGTAGCATGTTCCACGTACTTTCTCTGTAGTGTTTCGTACTATTCTACCTATGAATGCCAGTTTCTTGTTGGCCGCGCCTATAACTCGACGAATGTGCATGTCCCACGAAAGATCTCGACAAATGGTTACTCCTAAATATTTTACATACTCAGCTTGCCGAATGCTCATTTCATCTATTTTATATTCGAAATCTCCATCTTTGTTCTTACTTTTCCAAAACGTGACTGCGGCACATTTAGTATAATTAATTTCAATTTGCCATTCTTTGCACCACGCTGAAATGGCTCTTCAGTCTTCACGCAGTTACTGATGATCCTCCTGGTTTTTTATTTCTTTATATAGAAAGGTGTCATCGGCGAAAAATCTAATTTTACTACGAACAAACGAGCAGATATCATTTACATAGATTAAGAAGAGCACAGAGCCCAATACACTTCCCTGAGGAACACCCGAAGCAACTTTAACGGGGGACGATTATTTCCCATCGATGACAACTATCTGTTCCCTATTCGAGAGGAAGTCTCTCATTCAACCGACAACTTTCGGATTTATATCACATTGTCCTAACTTCGCAATTAATTTCCTATGAGATACTTTATCGAACGCCTTCTTGAAATCAATGAATATGGCATCGACCTGAGTATTTTTCTCTCCGCATCGCGACAAAACGTCCACAAACAGGCCGAGCTGCGTTTCGCATGATCTACCTCTCCGGAATCCGTGTTGGCATCCGCTAAGCAATGAATGACTATCTAAATAGAGCATTACAGAGCTAAAGACTATGTGCTCAAGTATCTTGGACGATAATGAAGTTAAGGATATCGGCCTAAAATTTTCGGGGTTCTCTTTGTCGCCACCCTTATGTATGGTCGTAACGTGTGCCACCTTCCAATCTTTAGGAACTACTCCTTCCCTAATGGATTTCTCAAATATAATTTTCAAATACGGCGCGATTTCAGCAGATTATTCTTTTATTACACGCGCGGGAATTTCCTCAGGTCCAGGAGATTTATTTGGCTTAATCGAATGAAGTTGGAGCGCGATGCCATTTTCCGAAAATACCAAATCTTCCATCGAATCGCCCTGACGCATAGGAATAGGGGTTTCACATTCATCGTCATCACGAGTAAAAGTTTTCTGAAAGTGATGGTTCAATAGGTTTGCTTTATCCGTACTATCGTGAACTACGTTTCCCGTTTCCGATCGCAGTGACACAATAGTGGGGCCCCTATCTTGAACTTCCCTGACGTAAGACCAAAATACTTTCGGGTTCTCTTTCAAGTTATCCTGTAAAACCTTCTTTTTATAATTGTTAAACGCATAACGCATTGCAATCTTATCTACAGTAGCTGTTGAGGATGTGTTATTTACGCGAGAGTGGAGTTTTCTTTGCCGTCGGAGTGCGCTCCTAACTTCCTGGTTGTACCATCTAGTTTCTGCATTTTCACGCTTCAGTTTGCTTGTTATAAATGTATCTGTGCGCTCTCGCATCATATCTCTGAACATGTACCAGGATTCTTCCGCGTCTTCAATATCTGTTACCCGCAGAAATTGGTGCATTTATTTCGCAGAAAAGACCTAAATCTAGTGAAATCGGCTTTGGGGAATACATAAAGCTTTCTTTTAGCCTTAACCCTTAATTAGTCGCGTGGGGTCAATATGACCCCAAGCAATGTTTTTTCGTCAATATCTAAAGAAATGTATTGTCAATCTAACCCAAACTTGTTCTACCTTCGAAACTGATATTCTAGAAGAGAAATTTGCATTTTTGTTTTTTTTAATTTGTTATTTTTGATATATATATATATATATATATATATATATATATATATATATATTGCTATTTTGGCGTGTATCCATTTGTTATGTATATATGAGGCTAAATAATTTGCTTTTATTTTGACATCTCTCTACCTGTTGCTTTTTTCTCTATTGGTCTAGAAGGCTTAAACGCAATACAGATTATTATTATCACATCAGAAATACAAATAATTTTCCTGATAAGCAGTATTTCATTGTTTTAACACTAGTTCTCTTATGATATATACATTTCTACTTCACTAATTTTCACTATAGGTTGGTTACCCCTCTTCCTCCCATCTCCCCCCCTCCCCCCCTCCAATGTACCCTTTTCCCTCTTTTCGTAATTCTCCGGGTGTTTTCTTACTTCGGCCGCACACATGCAACCGTTCTCTTCCCATAGTTTTCTATCCGCAATAAAAGTCACAAACAAACGCACGTGGTCTCTCTAAAAGAAAGCGGTTTGCCTTTTATTACCGCTCACCCTTTTTAGCACGAGTTTCTCCCTTATTTTTCGGAATAAGCACGAACACGAATGGGATCGGAAATCTTCCAAGTTTTTGGATCTCCTACCGGTCGAATGACGGTCACGGTTGGGACGTTTTAGACCAAATTATAAAAATGCTATTTTCAATGGGGTTTCTATGGAGAAGTCCCAAGTACGTTCACACTTATAGGGGAGGACGCGGTTGGACCTCGGCACGAACCCCTTGGGTCGCTCGAGGAGGCAACTTTTGTCCCAAGCCCCATCGAGGGCAATCCTCGGTGACAGCAGAAGTGAGCTTGAATCTTTCTGCTAGTTGGGGGCACCCATAAACTACTTCATGGTGTAGGTGGGGGACGGAAAGCGACCGTGCCGCGACCTATGTCTAACCCACAAGTGTGAGTGATCTCCGCAAAAATAGTCCTATCCCTAATAAAGCCCTCAACGCGACCTTCATGCGACAATGAAACAAAAGGTGGCGTAGATACATGCGATCAGCTCTGCGCTGCTTATAATGTTGGCAGAAGAACGAAAAGATGGCCGTTAGCTGTGTTTTTTCATTTGCTGAACGTTTCTGCCATAATTACCTTTATTGTTTATAAACAAAACGTTCAAAAGGAAATGACAAGGCGAAATTTCTTGAAATCATTATCGAAGGAATTAATAAAGGATCTACTGATTTTGAGGTCTCAGGGTCAGTTTATATCTAGGCATCTCCGAAAGCGCATATGCACTCAACAGGGACTTGCGGAGGAAGGTACATCACCGGGATCGGGACTATCAAAAGGAAGATGCGAACATTGCCCAAGCAATAAGGACAATAAAGTGTCCACTAGATGTGGAAATTGAGGAGCTTTTACTTGCAAAGACCATATGATAATGAAGTGCATTGAATGTGGGGAGAGGGAAAGTGATTAGAAAATACAAAAAAAGATTTTAATTGATTTTAATTAATGTTTATTGTAAAAATTATTAATAAATAATTGTATTATAATGTAAGATTGATTTTATTTCCAGTAAAATATAAATAAATTAATATATTATTGCTTATCTTTAGAAATCATTTTGGGGTCATATTGACCCCACGCGACTAATTACGGAACTTTTTTTCACGCGACTAACTAAGGGTTAACCTGTTTCTTAATGTTGAGCTGAAACTTCACGTACACTGCCTTGTGATCGCTTATTCCCTCAGCAGCAGATACCCTATTCATACGCTCAGGAAGATTAGAAGCCAATTAGTCTTATATATTATTAAATCTCGTGGGAAATCTCACTAACTGATACAATGAGTGTTTGCCGAAAGTTTCAAGTAAAGCTTCGCAAGATTCACGCTCTCTATCACCGGGATAAAAGCAATTATGCCTCTAATCAATTGACGGAAGATTGAAATCGCCCCCGATTATAATGGCTTTATCTTTATTAGACGAATTTAGCGTCGCCACTTGTTTCTCCAGAGAATGAATAGTTCCCACGCTCGCATTTGGGGGTCTATAAAAAGCCCATATATTTATAGTTTTTGAGTCACTTCCTTTCACACGACACCAAACACTTTCGTCTTCGTCGTAGTTAATCTGTATTGGGTAACTTTCGTATTTATTGCTAACTGCTATAAAGATTCCACCTCCCGACTGGATGCAGCGATCTTTTCTGAAGACGCTATAGTCACGAGGAAAGATCTCCTGACTGGCTATGTCTGCCGTAAGCCAACTTTCTGTGCCTGTAACTACATCAGCAGGCAGACTACGAATAAGATGTTCAAATTCGGCCTCCTTCCTGCGAATGCTGCGACAATTAACCGTAATGATATTTAGTTTTTCGCTAAGACTACGCAATGATTCCTCACGCTCTACTGAGCTATTATTATTGTTATTATTAATAGTATTATAATTATTATCATTATTTACTGCCTCCTTATCCTTCCAACTATGTCGACTATTTCTACTGTTACTTACCGTCGGGTTTATAGCTCTATTAAGGTCGCACGCATTATCTACGGAACTGTTGTATCGTTTATCCCCATATCTTCGATAATTCTGTTACCGCACGGATTTCTTACGTTTTCCTCTATTGTGCTCTCAATTAATCCCGTACCTGTAAGCTGCCAACATCCTAACCTACCATCTGATCTACTACTTACGTGCATCTCAACGCTTGCTGAAAAATTACAGTTGCTTAAATCTAACCTCAAAAAGCCCTAGAATGCTCAAACACGCTACCGCCTCCGCAGCCTCGGCAGTGTAGTGTACACCAGAACAGTTTAGGGATGCCCTACATGAGTCCATGTCCATGACGTTAACGTTTTATTTATTCGTCAACATGATTTACTTTTGATACAGGACATGAAGTAGAAGGTTGATCAATGTAGAGTTTATCATCATTCCATTTACATCATTCAGAAAATCATTTATATCACCCAAAATTACAACTAGTCAAAAAAAATCTTGTCCAACACAAAACTTTCTCCATAGAGATTAGTGAGCATGAATGCAATAATACTAGCAACGGAAATAGTGCTGTCACCTAGCGACATTCAACGTAAATTAAGACGAATTTTCAAAATATATATCTCTGAAAAATCCGTTCTATGAAATGTTTATTTGAAAGAAAACTAGTCATAAATTATATTCTCTACAACTTCTATTGCGACAAATATTTGTATCAATGAAGTTCTAAAGAAGACGTTTAGATAAATGTTTAGAGTAATCATCCACTTCCGCATGACCGATTTCAGCCTAAACCTTATCAGGCCTAGAATAAAAATCGTGTATGGAGTTTTGTGCTGACTTAATTATTTGCATTTTAGTTTAAATGCCCACAAATTCCTATCACACACAAACATCATCGAGAAAATAGTGAAAATTGTATTTTCGTTGAAATATCTAATTCGATTTTTTTTCATGGATGCAATACTTGCTTTATACTTTGTATAGAGAAAATGTCCGCGCGAATAAACCTTTGATAATTTCAAACATTTCTTTATTTGTTTGCTTAACGTAGGTCAAAAATTGTTCCATGTCACAGGTCCATTCATAAAAGCGTGGTGGATATGTTAAAGAAAACTTCACTCTATGAGTTTTACATGGAAACTGACAAGAGTATGTCAGATGCCTACTGAGCATGAAGTTTGAATCTAAAAATTCACTGCATTTTAATTTTCAATCTATCCTCATATATATGTATGTATCTGGTACAAAAACTGGAAAAAACCAAAAACCTGAAACCCCCAAATACCAAGGTTGTTGGTTCTTGGAATCTGTGCTGTTTGTGGTATACCTTAAGTAAAATACAATCAGCAACTTTAGCGCTTCTGTAAATCGTACTTTTAATAATAACTGAACTTTAAACTTCCTTGTATATTGTAATTAAATTAATCTTTATTGAAATTTCAAAATCGATGGAAATATTAAAATAATAACGAATAGTAATAACAGAACGAGAGGTAACAGCATTAATCGGTTATTTTGGCAACAGCTGGAACCTAGATCAAAAACAGTCAATTCTCACGAGTTCAACTCCTCATTCCCTCAGCAGTCAAAAAAGATTCGTGGAATATTTACTAAGATGATAAAGCAAATCCTACAGAAAGTCGGAAACTTGCGTGTTCCGTTTTCATCATCCCAGAAAACTTTTTAGGGTGATGATGATGAAGAGGATTCCCTCAAGTTATCCTCTTGCCCTCTCTCCCTCTCCAGACTCCCTCTCCCATCTCCACCAATCCTTCTCTTTCTCACCAATCATCCTCTCTCCCACCAACTTCTCCTCTCTCTCTCTCTCCCACTCCTCCCTAACACTTTCTACTCCCTCTCTCTACACAGAATATACCAAGCTAAACAATACGGCGCGCTCTCCACTCTACCTGACTCCTCCTCCTCTCTCAACCCTTCTCCCCTCTCAAAGCTCCTCCCCTTTCAATCCTCCTCCCCTCTCAATCCTCCTCCCCTTTCAATCCTCCTACCCTCCGCCCCCTCCCCTCCGCTCCTCCCCTTTATCCTCCTCCTCCATCTCCCTGCCACCGCCAGTTTCACCACCATCTCAACCTCTTAAACTTTAAACTGCAAGAGACTAAAGTGTCGAGTCGCACTTTCCTCATTCTCTATGGAAAAAGCGGGAATGGGAGCGGTAGGAACGGAAGTCGGTGGAGAAGAGAAAGCGAGAGGTTGGGAAGGGTTAAATATTAACGGTATACCAATGTCGTCGGCACGGCTCGTGTGTGCCACGGAGGCTGCGGTGTCGGTTGCGGTGTGATTAGTTCCAAACGGCGCCCACCCAAACGGGATGAAAAGGATTTTTTAGGGGGAAGGAATAGGGGAGGCAAAGAGGCTGCCGTAGTAGAAAACTGCGGTTTTGTTGCAAGTGAGTTTTATATGAGTCGTAGCGGCGAGAGTCGAACCGTGGTGTCAAAAGGGAGACCGTAAATCAGTGGGAAACGATCGCGACAACTGGCGTGCAGATTTCATTCGGGTTCGCGGTCGTGTCGGAGAGGGGCGGCAAAAAGGTCGTTGAATGAGTGGAACGGTTGAAAGATGGAGCAGCATTTTCGTCTCGTTCAACTGGGCGCGAGGAATTTCGTTTATTCTTTCCTTTTGGAGGGAGAAGCGGAGTAGAATAAAGAGGAGGACCGCCAAGCAGGGCGGAAAACTCTCCCGTAGCTCTGTATTTTTTGCACGACGAAACTTTTGCTCTCTTCTCTCTATCTGTCTGTCTGCGGAGACTACGGCGTTGTTGGATGGCTGTCACGTGTGGTTTTGAACCTGCTAGAGGAATTCATCTTCCCCGGCGTTTCCAAAAAAAATTAGAAGAACGCTCCCTAAGTGGCAATGCTCCTTGCCCTCTCACGTACTCAAATAAAGCAAATGCGCAGAAGAGCGAATGCCTTTAATAAACCGAGCCTAGTTTTTCTGCAAAGCGAAAAATTGGTTTAAATTAATTAATAATTCTAAAATTTTAATTCTGGATCCTTTCTTTATTTCGCAACGGCCTTCATTCCACCCCATCTCCAAAATTCTCTCTCCCTCTTTTTCTCACTTCCTTCTTCTTTCTCCCCCCCCTCTCTCTCTCTTTCTCTCTCTCTCTCTTTCTCTCTCACGCCGTCTCCGGGGAAATCACAAAGAGGCGTGTAAGATATCATCTTCTCCTCTAGCACACGTTCTTCGCAAGGCAGGAGTTAGCCTTCTCTTCCATTGGCGATGCGAGGAAAAGAGGGACGTGGTGAAGATTGGGGATGGAGGAGAGGCCTGGTGGAGGGTGGGGGTAGAGGATATGCGTTTGGCAGGGCGGAGGGGAGGAATACCAGTGAGGAAGCGGTTTCAGTTGGTAACAATGGGAATTATTTTGGCTGGAGATCTCCTTCATCTCGGGATGAATTGCTTGTGGAGAGTATGAAAAAGTGTTTCCTTAATTCGACCTGGTGATGGTTACTCATGAGCGAGTTTTTTCTTCACTTATTCTATATGCGAGGACTTTTTTGATTGCTAATTGCAGTTCTTTTGTAATTTTTGACGGCGCCTTAACTTTCCTAACTTATTCTCTGCTGTTTAGGAACGTCCTATTTTTAAACCCACTTTAATCTTAAATAAATGAGGCGCGGTCTGTGAGCCATCACTTAAGTTATAGTTTCTTTTCTTTCCGTTAATCAACATTTTGCAAAGAAATGCAATGAATATTAACTTCTTTCTTTTAATTACTTCTAAACCGTCGTGATAAATCATTTAACATAAAATATACAATTGTAGATATAGCTTGTAAATAAATAATGATAAAAACAATAGCGGTCTTTGATATTGCATTTCAATTACAATGTGGTCATAATTTCACCTAGCTAGTTAAAAGTTCATTTCCACAAAAGTGAGTCATTAAAAATCAACGATTCTCCTAACGTGAAAAGAGCCGGTTATTATCGGAAAAATTGTTGAGCTCATTTTTTATGACCCCAAGCAACTACTAATGTATGAAAATATGATCAGCCGTAATTGTAGTGTAAACCAGTGTTTCCCAACCTTTTGAACTTCGCGGACCACTTCAGCAACCTTTTCAGACCCTGCGGACCACCTCATTACTTACACTAAACTACTTACTGTATCTACGATTACTTGGGTACTTGGTTAGATAGTTTATGTAACCATTTTCAAGTATACACACAAGCGAATTCTAAACGGTACGAGCTCTCTCAGCATATGAGGTAATAAGATCAGTAAAGTGTTAGTTACGGATGGCAGAGAGGCGGAATCGGGAGATTTGAAGGAGTGGGAAAATGTTCAAGTAAAAACGCCATTAATGAAAATATTCAGTACCTGTGATACTGTACAACTTGGTTAATTTTTCCTAAACAAATCCAGCTAAATATGAGGTGCATCCTAAAAATAAGCTAATTTTGGAAACCACTGCGGACCACCAACAAAACCTTCATGAACCACAAGTGGTCCGCGGACCATAGGTTGGGAAACACTGGTGTAAACCATTTGATTAAGCAATTCTAGTCACTCTAAAATAAAGCATAATTATACCGTAGGAAGCTTCGATTACCTTTAAATTTTTATTATTAATATAATTACGCTTTACCATCTTACTTAATATTCACATGGATAGATGCACCGAAGCCTTAAACCACAATAAAATTATTTTATTTAAGTACTCTCGTTGCAGGTTGGCTACTTGCCTGGTGGCAACGCTACATCAAATGCTGTCATGAATTTAAAGGAGTAGGTACTGTGTATACTAATGCATGGAGATATGGAAGCATATTAATTAAAGTTCATATTCATATATTAATTTAATCATACCATTATATCCTCAGCCTCTCGATTTAATGCTAAGATTTAGATTGTTATTTATTGAATTTTATGCGATTTTAAATAGGCAAAAAAATCCCACTTGAACATTAATAGATAAATCTTATATTCTGTGTTTATCAATGACTTACATTTATTAAATTCTCTTTCGATTACCTATCCGAAAATGTTCAGTTTAATAGTATTAAACTAAGTCTCAAAATTTAACATCAGAATTGAATATTACGATTCGGAAATTATTTTTTACAAATAATTACGGATAAATACTTCATTGAGACAAATTTTTATAAAACTATATAACATTAAAAACTGGAAAAATTGAAGCATTTTAAATATTTTAATCGCATTTAGTATCCAAATTATCTCATTAGTTGGAAGTTTCTCTCAACGTGAGATAATGAACATATTTGAAAGACACATGCCCCTCCTTACTCTCTCCCAACGCTCTCCACTTCTGCCTCCGTACATATACTCTAAATCTTAAAGCGAGTCACCACCGTTCATCACTCATTGTCATCGTACATCAAAAACAAAATGTCGGGAGTTGACACGGGGCTGAATCGGAATCCTCATTAGGACAAAAAACCTTCGTCCTTTTGCTCGTCTCTACATCTACTACCACTCCTCCTCTCTCTCCCTCTCTCTCAATGTCCCTTCTTCCCCTCTCTTCATGTTTCTTCTTCTTCTTCGTTCACATCTTCGCCTTTGTTCGCCTCTTAATCCCTCGTTTCCTCTCTTATTCTTTTTTCATTTTGCGCGTGACTCTATTTCAGCTCCACGCCTTCGGCCTACGTGCGCTTTTTTCCTCTAATTCATGTGCCTGTACCTTCTCTGCCGAAAACTCATTTCCCTATTTCTTTTTATTTATTTTCAGCAGTTTATTGTTTTGCTCGCTCTTTGTTTCATTTTTCTCTCCTTTATTAGTCTTAGATTTTCTTCAACGTCTTTTTTTTAATTGAGAATGCTTTTCTTTGGACCATCTGTTCATAATAGAAGCATTTTTTTCATTCTCAGCGATGATATTTCTGTGTGTAATTTATTAGTAGGTGTTTCAGGTCTGGTCCATTTATTTGCGTAATTGCGTAACTTAGCAATTCAATTATATTATTAAGGCAGGAAATATTATTGCATATGTGACACTAAAGTAATGAAAAAGCTATACATTTTTTATATTTGTACAGTAAAATATAGCATTAAAAACTTAAAAATTTGCTACAAATCACATAATATTCTAAGTAGTAATTCTATGTAGTTTGCAGATTCCGACGAAATATTTTAAGCACGAGCTTTACAGCATTCACCTCTTACGTTGATATGTGCGACAAATCAATAAGCTCTTACATATTCAAGTTTGAATTTAATTATCTATCTTAATGTAAAATTTATCCTCGAAGATTGAATTACTTTAAAAGCCCATAAGAATAACGAGTGACGTACTTACTCCTGTGCCACGCGCACCGCTATTTTTGGGCCATATCGGAGGAAAAAAATAAATTCGTGCCGGAATAAGTTTACATCTGGGATTTTAAAAAATAGTCGGCCTCTTTACCGATCCCTCTTACCTGCGTGATGCAATTTATTGGGCGATTTATTTATGCCGATGCTAGCAGAAATCTACTACTTAGTATTTGCTCCTCATACGTTAAAGGATGATCGAGGGCTCATGATTATTTAAACAAAAACAGATTCCAAATGATAAAAGGTAACAAATCTCCAAATGCCGCACCAAAAATTTTAAAGTTGAGATACTCCACTAACAAGGGGAGGACCCGTACGTTGGGTCACGGATTTTGCTGAAACTTGGTAGGTACGTAGCGCTAGACGCCAGGATCACAACCAACCCCCCTTTTGGGCGTATATGATCAGTCGTTTTTATGCAAATTGCGTTCTAAGTTCGCAATTTTGACACGCGCCCGATAAAGTCACTTACGACGGTTTGGTTCTTCATCGTAAGCCGTAGGCTAGGGCTAGCGAGCAAGGCTAGCTAGCTATCATCTTCCTCAGCAGATGACACTAGCAAACAATGTTCATTCATTTCGGGGTCATTTTCGTTCAGTAGATAATCGTCATCAATGACGACCATATTGTCCATCATATCAATTATTCGATCGTACATTTCGCGTCCAACTGCGACTGCACGATCAGAAATCTCGGAACTTGTGCGATCGGAGATGAGACCACTGCCCCGAAGAAGACCTACACAATAATGCGAAGCATCGGCGAACAAACCGGGCTTTTCCTGATACTCTTCACCGTGGGACGACATATATCCCACAGTAGATGGGCCAGGTAAGGATTCCATCGTGAAACGTTCAATATCTGTAATTTGATTGTGAAATTACTTTTTCAACATAGCGAATAAGGTTGAGAAATAGACAAAGTCGTTCATAATATACAGGAAAAAAAAACGAAATACTTACTTGGCCGTATATTCCAAATATAACGATATTTTTTAAACTTCTGACAAGAAAAACAAGCGCGCAGGGTACCAATCGGTTCCGTTGAATAGCTCGTACTAACTACACAACCGTTCCCAGCTACTATCCCCTTCCCTCGAAAAGGAAGGCAATAAATAACGAGACAGTGGTGATCCCTCAAGACGGGTGTAAAACTCGCTATCGTAAACCGTTTGACGGATGTATGATGTAGAGTTTTCTTCAAGGCGTTTCTAAAGGGAAAATTGTTTTAATACACCTACGGCGCCCGTAAATGTTTCAATAACCTATGGTTTACTAACCAATCGTACCATGCGGGCATAAAAAGACGTAGAGCATGGAGAGCATTAAACGCTTGTCTTGAAGATACAATAAAAATATTTTTAATTAGCATTAACCAGCACGAATGTATGGCCCCTGATCCTCGCTTCTGCTCCTTAACTCCGATTTCGCAGTCCACTCGTAAGAATCCAAGGCAGATCATCACGAAAGCATGACGAACAATATAAACAAAGGATCAGGAAAAAAAATGGATATATCTAGGACTGTCTTCACCAATTCATATTCTTAAAAGATTGGCAATGATTCTATGGCTGATATTTTTTTTCACCAATTATGGATCTTTAATAGCATCGATTACAGTGTTCGCAAAAATATTTCATGGATTTTTTACCATGTACTATGAATATAAATATTAGTTAAAACGTATACAGAGATCAACGAAAGAAGATCTGATCTGACAGTAAATTCTAGCATGTTTGTCGTGCGGTGAACGAGAATATGTGAAAAATTCCGAGAACGAAAATGTAGTGATGAAAAAAATTAAGAAGTGATTGTGGATACCAAGTAATACTTAACCGCGAAAAAGGAAAACCGGAATAATAAAATAAGCGAGGAAAAAAATTGACCGAAAAAGGTAGCGAACTCCGGACCTTCGAATTGCTAGCCTTACTCGCTAGCCCTAGCCTACGGCTTACGATGAACAACCCAACCGTCGTAAGTAACTTTATCAGATGCGTGTCAAAATTGCGAACTTATAACGCAATTTGCATAAAAACTACTGATCATATACGCCCAAAAGGGAGGTTGGTTGTGATCCTGACGTCGAGCGCTACGTACCTACCAAGTTTAAGCGAAATCCGTGACCCCACGTACGGGTCCTCCCCTTGTAAGAATAATGAAGGGGAGAAATTTTTTTTTAATTAAAAACTTGAATACACGAAAACCTCACCCGTAGGTCCCTGGCATGGAGGAGTCTCCCGTGAACCTTGGTTGGCTGACCTGCTCTCCCAGGCGCTGGCCTTAAAAAGCCCCTAAACGGCAGGTGTCTGGTTGTATCGATGAGGTTTTCGTGCATTCAATTTATGAATTTTTTAAAAAATTTCTCCCCTTCGTTTTCTTAGTGAAGTATCTTAACTTAAATGGTTTAGTACTGCATTTGGAGATTTGTTAACTTTTATCATTGTATGTGCCGTGAAGCTCATTCCCATATAGAATACAGATGATAACTTATTCCGGACAGGTAATGGTAGAAATTAATAGTATACCTTTAATGACAGAAATCCTTATTTTGAGTAACAATAATAAAATTAAAACTCATTTAATGGGTATAGCTTTAATATTACAATAATATAACCTCATCTTAATCGTCAAAATACTTCGCCTAAATACATCTTAAAATTCTTCGTCTTCTGCGGGTATAAACGTAGACGCGTGTTGAATGGAATTTACTATAGATAATCGCAATATATATAACCTGTTCAGAAATCTTCATGTAAGACGAGAAGTCCCTTTTTCTTACGGATATTCTAAGAAAAATGCGAGCGCAGTACACGAGTAAATACGGTAATTCATTTAGAAATTAAAAATAAAAATTTTCGAACTTTGAGTAAAAAATTTTACAATGTGACAATAAGGGCCACAGGCTTAATGTATTGGAAATTATTGAAATTGTTTCTCCTATTAAAAGTGTCCACAATGTCTCTAACGACTTTTTGTACCCTTCCTATTCCCTCGTCCTGAATATCCACTCCATACA
Organism: Tanypteryx hageni; assembly: GCA_028673005.1. Lineage (NCBI taxonomy): Eukaryota > Metazoa > Arthropoda > Insecta > Odonata > Petaluridae > Tanypteryx > Tanypteryx hageni. The sequence continues at coordinate 11,675,593 of CM054112.1, forward strand.
ACCCCCTCTTCCCATTACTATCCTAACGAATCCCGATGTCTCCACCTACTCATAATCCAAACACCTTCCTCTGGGCCCAGATTTATAAAAGTAACATCCCCTCCTTCTTCCCCCCTCTCCCCCTCATAATACTGAGTATATAAGCACTCGGTTTTCGCTTCATCATTACTCCTGACGATGACGCAAAGCTTCGAAATCTAGAACGAGTCCCTCAAATAGAAATATTGTAGGAAATTACTGTTATTTTTATTTCCGAATCATGGGTTTCTACAAAGTAACAGCCGAAATAGTTGACTATATGGTAATTCATACCCGGGAAGTGCGAGACCATCAAATACGCAAATATCTTTATATGAAAAATCGTTTAAATGGCTCGATGTTTAAAATGGTCGCCTTGATATCATAATAAAGATATATCGCATTTAAATTAAGTAAAGATTATTGCATATAATGAAAAAAAAATATTATTGGCACACGAAGATCAAGTAGAAAATTGGGATAAAGAATCCAAGAAATTCTTTGCATTTGTTTAGACAAATTTTACTGATAATGTATTCAAGTTCCTCATAGCTCTAATGTTTTTAGCGCATTAAAATGCGCTAATAGTTTCATTTCATAATCATTTATTCTTTTTAATCAAATGGAGAAATAATTCTGGAATTAAACAAATGCCACAAATTTAGATGAAGATCAGTAAGTTTTACGAATACATAAGCTAAGTCTTATAGTCCAAAAAAGAAAGCCATTTATTTTGCTTAGATGAATAGCATAAAATCCACCATATTTAGGGAATTTTTTTCAAATGCGCATGTAGTTTCACTTTGATGTCTGTCTCTGCACTTGCCTTAAATTGAAATTGTGACGACTTGTAAAAGATAGAACGCTGTAACTGGGAGGGTATATCACTCTACTACTGACCTTTTTCTTTAGATTCTTTAGATTTCAGTCTTCAAAAATATATCTTTGGATTGGGAACCATTTAAAATTTTATTTTTTTAATATATCCAAAAATGTAAAAGATGAAAAACTGTAAACAAGAGTGTACATACTTTACATCAGTGCCACTTATTCCTGAAAAGTTGGAGAAAAATCCAACAAGAAAGTCGTAATTTATTTTGAACTTACAAAATGTCTTCCACTGATTAATTAATTATTGTCAGTGAAAACTATCTCCATAGAAACTCAGAGAAGTAGGATCCACTGTGTAAATACGTACTTTTAATTTCCTTTCATATGCACACAATATAGCAAATGAAAGGAAATAGAATAACGCACAAAGCAAAGTGAAAAAAGAATATATAGTTTACGACTAAGGAATGTGCTTGAAGGTAATGGCTACGTTACACTCACTTAAGGCATGTTTTAAATAATTTTCAATTATTTTCGCAATATCTCCGAAGAAATAAAAGATGGAGAGCTGAATCTTTGAGTAAACATTTCCACAATGTTGCCGCTTATTCTTTAAATGCTTGAGTTTTGAAAATTATTACAGAGGCGAATCGGGAAACGCTCGAAATTTCAATGCAAAACTGATTGCGTTCTAAACTTAAATGTTATTATGGAAGCATCAATTATCCGAAAAAATATGCATCTTTGTGAAATATATGTTTATGTAGCATAGTGATGAGCAATACAACCCGAACTTAGCTATTAAAACTCTTTAATTCAAAAGTTAATCTCATCTTCACCTAAAACAATCGAGCCGCTATTGACCGAATATGTAGCGGTATAACCACATAAAAAATATAATGTGCTATTTTTATTCATGTTCATGGATAACACTGTACTTTTTTAAATAGAGCTTAGCAGGGAACGTGAAATTTCGCCAATCGCGCCTACCCACTAAATATCCAAACTTATATTACTCCTAAATACTCTAATGCATTTTAACTTTGAGTTAATATAAATAATAATATAATAATATGTAAATAATGAGGGAAGTGATAAATCTGAAGACGATTCTACAGCCAATGATAAAGATTGGTACAGGTATCGTGACACAGACAATGAATTTCAGAAATAGAATTATGGTTCCACACGATGTTTCAAACCTCCAGAGCCTGGAATAATACCAGAAAAGCCTTTAGATTTCTTATCGCTATTTTTCTTAATTTTCTCCAAAAGTAATTGGATCTGGGCATATCGCATAGGGTAAAAAAATTGTACCTCAAAAGGTTAAACTCTGCTCCCCGATTATAACGCAGATTTCAGGGGAAGCACGGCGCCCCTCTTTGTAAGAACTCCCGTCGTATAAGCGGGGTCACGGTCTCTTTGAATCATACAAAGAGAACTGTTTAGTTTTCTTTTCAATATTGATATATTGTGATTGCTTTAAACCTCAAAACATACAAATATGTGATGATGGCACTCATTATTAAGTGTAGCGGATTTTTTTTTTCAAGTTCATCGTAAGAGAAATGAGGAGTAAGGAAGAATACAGTCGTTGCAAATCCGCAGATCCCTTTAGTAGACATCAACTGTGTTAGTACTTGAAATTAAGATAGAGTACACGAATTCCTCTTTCGGTCTCAAAATCATTTCTCTCTATCTCTTTCTAACTCCCTCTATTCTCCGCATCACTTATTCTTTCATCGCCCTTCTTTCATTCCTGCCCTTTCCCTCAGCCTCCCAACCTCAAATCTCCACCCCTCTTTCACACCCCGCCATACGCCTTCCTCCCTCTACCCCGCTAGAGTCCTCCGCAGTCAACTTCCGCATCTCCCCGCGCGTTGACGTAAGGCGACGCTGCACGGGACAGCTCCATTAATTAAATCGGGACGTTTGACGGCGCCGCGGCTTGCAAGGAAGAGGCGTGTACCCTGGGTCTTGTAAACGGGCCGGGTGTTCTATTCTTCCGCCCCACGCCCCCAACTCCCTCCCTCCCTCTGCCCTTCTAACCCCACCGTCCCTCCCACTGCAGCCCAGACCGCCACCGCTCACTCCCTCGTTTCCCAGCAGCAGTGATGGAGCAATCTCCACCGGAAGGGAGGCATGAGGGGGACGAAGGCGGGAGGCGTAAGATGGGTAGCAGAGGGAGGCGCGAAATGCTCTCTCCTTGCTGTAGAGAAGATAGCTGTGACGGGCGACATATTTTTATTTTATTTTTAAAGGTTAGGCCCGCGAAAATAACTACGGTGTCGTAAGAAAGATTCCCGTAGCTGAAAAAGAAGTAATAGTCCACGGCCTGCACATTGTCAGAGGGAAGGGGGAGAATTTTTGCGATTGCGGAGTGGTCGATGATAGAAAGGTAAAAAGATCGTTGTTTGAGGTCGTGTGACTTTTTTAGTATTAGAGAGTGCGGTTGAGTGTTTTTTCTCTGCCGTCGTAGGAGATGTGTCGTTTGACACTTTCCCTGCAAATAATTTTAATTGCGCTTGATTTGCTGAAGCGCTTGTCGGCGGAGATGTGCCTGTGATAAGGTGGTCCAATGAAAAACGGCGAAAGACGAAATTGTTGTTTACCGTAGGGCATAAAATTTAGCTGGTAATATTATCAGTGGCACATCATTTTACTATTGCAATAAAAATATTATCATTTGATCGCTGATTGAATATCTCCATTTTCAGTTATTTACGACTATTTGTGTTAATTTAGTAATACTCCTGAAATTAGTGCATTCCTAATAAAGGAAAAGATTTTTCCATCGATAATTATGTTCACCGAGTACTTACTGAATCGCACAGTTGCCTTAGGAAATCCAATATACTTCATGTTTGATAAGCTCTTTTATGATCTGCGGTTAGAAACTTTATTCGGAGACAGTACATTTTCCTCAAAATAGTCAGCGAGAGCACACAATGACAACATATGGTTTCGGAGACAGAAATTCAAGAAAGTACCAAACATGCCAATGTGTGTATTTTCAATATCGGTTGACATGAATATTTATCTATCAAGCACAATAAAAAGCATTTTCCTCTCTGTAAGACTTACATTATCTGTGAGGGTAGAGCAATTATTGAATTTATTGAAAGATGAAAATTCGAAAATTTCCCAAGACTGATTAACAGGAAAATCCCGTAAACGGAGGAAAAATTGCGCCTGGACCCCAACCATAATATTTCGGAAAAGGTCTTATTTGACCACCACATGACGTTCTCCATACATGTAATATTTCAAAAAATTCCAAATAGGTTGAATGATAATGAATATTTTAAGGAACTGCGTGGAAAATTTATAGACCTTTCTGATATTGGATGTAGATACGGAACTACAACAATTAAGTAAATAAAAAGAGCTAAATTGTTTACAATAGTCGCCGGTAAGTTATGTGCTGGTGGCAGCTAAAAAAATAGTAAATATCTATTAAACAATGCAGTCACTTCCTAAAATTTTTAACTGACCAGCTATTCATTGCACTACCTCTCAGATACCCATTGCGTTTGGCCAGAGGAAATCAGCAGGTCATAAAAATATATATATATTAAGGAACTGCGAGAAAAATTTAGATTTACAAAGAACAGAAATAAACTCAAACCGGAATAGCCGCCGGTATGTGGTGTTAGTAGTGTCAGCTAAAGAATTAGGTTTATCTCTTAAACTATGAATTATATGGAAAACTGTTTCGGACAAGCATTGAATAAAATTTAATTCCCTACAAATTTTATCACAGTATATTTTAAAATTCGTCAAATATTAAAGCAAATATAAAAAAACCGGTTAAGTGAAAAGAGTACACACTCACTTTCTATCAACTAATTTTTCCCAATCATTAGGTATTTTCACTTTAACAAAAATGTCAAATATAAAATTCTGCGTTGATCTAATTAATGGTTTTTGAGTTAGAGCACCCACACACAGACAGCATCGAGAAAATAGACAAAAAGTGTTCAGAGAACCTTAAAACATGTATTTCCGTTGAAATCTCGAATTAAATTTTTTTCATGAAAACAGTACTTGCTCTACACTTCGTATGCAAAGTAAAGAACCTGATGTGGCCACCACATGACTTTCTTCATGCCTGTAATATTTCTAAAAATTCCAAATAGGTTACATAATAATAAATATTTTAAGAAACTGCAAGAAAATTTTAGAGTTATTTTGTTCTTTGTAAAGTCTAAAAATTTCTCGCAATTTCTTAAAATATTTATTATTATGTAACTTATTTGGAAATTTTAGAAATATCACAGATATGGAGAAAGTCATGTGGTGGCCACATCAGATTTTTTGTATAAAACAAAACTTTATACTTCGTATATAGGGAAAGTAAAAACGGACAAGTGACAAGAGTATGCATCCTCTTCCGGTCGACCGATTTTAGCTAAAATCTAATCAATTCTTGATTCTCTTACACAAATGCAAAATATGAAATTTCATGCTGACCTGATTAATATTTTTTGTGTCAGAGCGCCCACAATATTCCGGTCACACACACACACAGACACATCCACAAACACACCCACAGACATCATCGAGAAAATAGTCAAAACGTGTTCAGGGGACCTTAAAATATGTATTACCGTTCAAATCTCGAATTCGGTTTCTTTCTGAAACCAATACATTCTCTATGTATACTTCGTATATGGAGAAAGTAAAAGAAATTGATAAAATAACCTTATCGAGCCAACGATTATTTCAGGATATCATCGTTATATTCTTAAAAGTTTTTGCAATTTTCCTCTACACGCTGAATTTATCTAATGTAATCATCTACGTTATATAAGACTTTTATTTTAATTTTAGCTGAATTGATGTAATAAAAAAGAAATTTCAACAGCCATCAATAAATAGTTATCTTTTTTCTCTATATTCACAGTTTCCTTCCATTTTATTTTACCCTTACGAAGCGTATACATCAAATACTTAAAAAATGTTTTCCCTTTTTAAAGAGTAGCGTTATAGTTTGTATGAGGAAGTTCGTTTTCAATATCTTCCAATTTTAACCAAGTGCTTATTGATAGGTATGATTATTAAGATTTAAATTGGTATAAAACGTACATGCAAAGAAAAATAACTCATGTTTATTGGACAACATTCTTTCGAGGCTTATTTCTAAGGCAGAAGAAATTCTGTTGAAATCAGGTTTGATTGATAGCGCGTTAAAAGCAGGTATCAGAGACCAAAATCCCTCGAAGAGTGTCTCGAGGTAGCCATTCAACTTCCCTCTGCAGGAAGAGCCATGTTGATTACTGGACAAGAACCCGCGATACTACTGAAGAGGGGAATTTTGCTGCGTGGAGAAATTTCCGTTCCATTGCCTCTTTCTTCGTTATAGTCGAGAATCCCTAGTTCTAGAGGTTTGTTATTTTTCCATTCCCCGCACACTTCTAAAACCCCTCTCTTTATTTCTTTCTTTCAATAATAGCATTTGTACTTTCCAAAAGGAAGTGCAAGACGTTTTCAAATGGCTGGTCCGTTAGGCTCCTTTAAAGATACGAGCCAACGGACGTGATACGAGGGAATCTTCATGCGATTTCAAAGGAAATGTTACTGTTTTCATATCTGCTTACCACTTCGTGATACGGTTGGAGAAGTATGGGAGTGGAACCGTAAAAAGATAGTTTCAATCTACTAAAGACTTAGGAAAAAATAGCTGATGCACTACTTGTAACCTAAAACTGTTTCCAATTCAATATATTTGGCTAATCCACGTCAAATTATGTTCCGATTTTAAAATAAGGATTTTTTAAATATATAATAGGCAAAACTCAATTGCACAGTTTGAAATTTTTTTATGTAATGGGCACATTGCTATAAACTATATATTTTTACGTTTTTTGGCCCATATTATTCAAAATATTGAAAATCCATTCATCTTTGATTGTTAATCATCCAAAAAATCGATAATATCTCACGAACTCCTGAAACCTTGTTTCTGAAGGAATATTACTAAAAATCAAAGAAATGATGTGCTAATAAACAGTTTGGGCTACGCTTTCAGATCTCCAAAAGACTTCAATGGTTTATTAGCGAACTTTTATTTACATTTTTCCAACACTCAAAATCTTATTTAATAATGAATATGTTACTTCAGGATGATATTTATTGGATTTCAATCAATTGGAAAATTTTGTTTGCATAAAAATATGTTTCTTTACCGTTGGTTCCTCTCCATTAAAATGAATTGAATCGTGATACACCACGGGAAAGTGGCATCAATGTGAAAATGTTCACTCAAAGTTTCACTCTTCGATATTTATTTAACACCTGCTGATTCCCTCTTGCCTACGCATCTAAAAGGTAATGCAACTAATAGCTGTTAAACCTTCGGAGATATAGATAAAACAATTAAAAAAATTTCAAAACATATCTCGCTTAAGTAATTGTAATAAACATGACGTTCAATTCATTCCTTCGGCATAAATTATGCATTGTTTTTCACTTTTACAAAGCACTTTGTGCGCACGAAAAAAGTAACGTAATTACGTTCACTTCTTCGTTGTAGTTAATCCATTTCCCTTCATCAACCCCATATATAATTTACTTGGTTGTGTCAAGTGTAATGCTCGACTGTAGCGACGCCCTTAAAAAGTCGTTATGAAAGAGCGGGAGAATCGAGAACTATATATGACTGATTGTAATGCTAATTTTAACAACTTTTCCGATTAGGTAGAAGATTGGAATTTGATAGGAATGATTGATTCATATAGTAAAAACCATTTTCGAAAATAAAAATCTACAAAAATGACCCTGGTTCGACTCCAGTAGATAATTTCTATTTCCCATAAGATATCACATAAAAATCAATTTGGCGATGTGCAAACTTTCATTCTTTTGCTCTTAAAAATGAGAAAAATTAACCCTCGATCTTCAAACTGGAACTTTTTTAAAGATAAATAAACAAAGTTATTTATTATTTTCGTCAATCGACTCGCTCAGTCCACAACCGCTCGATTTAACGTTTAAATTACTTATTTTGGCAAAATTTGGCTATTTTATGAGGATTTATCTAGACAACCATGCCATTGTCGAAGTCGAGTGCCCAACTATTCTCTCAATACGTACGTATGGAGTGCCTTAATTGGAGCCATCAAGCATTCAACTAGTGTCGTTCAGAGAGAGGGGAATGGGTAAAAGGACGTTCATTTCCCATCATTTCAGATTTTCGTATGGCAATAAATAAGTCTCAAAGGCAAACTTTTTCTCATATAGGCCCTTTACTGGATCAGAGAGTTTTTGCCCATGGCTAAATATATGTTACACTATCGCATACCAGAAATGGAAATACGAGTAATTTGATTTTGTTTAAAATTCACAATTACAAGAAAAATTGAAAAATGACTGCAGTATTTTCACCGTGAATGCTGCGTATAAAGGAAATTTCAATCCGTTTTTAATTATTTAATTTTGTTTTATTTTTTCTTATCCTGCTGTTGAATGTTTAATGCATAATTATGAATTAAAATTAAAAAAAACACAAAAATGTGTACGCAGAAATCTCTTAAATATTGTACAATGGTTTTCTAAGACGTCTCATTAAAGTTTACGTTAAACATCTGTTATGTTAGAATTTTGAATAAAATTTTAATAAAGGTTTCCCTCTCTCACATTCCAGAAAAGTGACGCATAAAGCGAATTCTCATAAACAGAGCCCATATTCACATGTAAAAGATATGGATACGTTCCACAAGCAATCCTAACTCAACTTCAAGGCGCTCTTCTTTCTCTCCATAACTACATCTTATGTGCTAAATACAAACTCAAAACAGTTAACACTAAATTATACTCGCCAAATAGAGAAAGCACAAATGGTGGCTGTTGTGAGTGACATAATAGTGGAGGTTTAAAGTGTTGTAGGGTTGTCTTGGCCTAACGCAAGTTCCGCGGGCAAGGAGATATAACTTCTCAAGTATGCTCAAGCAGCATCACACGAAATCTCCGTCTCTTCTCTTCTCTACAATATTCACTCAACTCTCATCTCCAATCTACAATATCCACTCCAATCTTACCTCTTTTACTGCAGTATTAATACGTACAGCATAAGAGATAATGGCAGGCTGAATGGTCGCATTGTGGTGTAGTGGAGAACTTTCTTTCATTTGTATTGCACTGGACGCGTAACCGCATAAGAGCGAATCAAAGACGCATAAAAAGAGTTCCGGTAGCAATAAGTTTGCCGCATAATAGCGAAGTCACATTAAGTGAACCCGCATAAAGAGAGGGAAACCTGTATTGAGAGGTATGAATAATTTTTTCCTAAGAATAATAAGTGCGAGATTTTAAGTTAAATAATATATATATATATATATATATATAATATATATAATTCCTAGTTGGGCGCTCGAAAAGAGTGGTCGTGTCCGTTAATAGCTCTCTGGTGTAGTGAAAGTGACCGTAAGAGAGCCAACGATATGGGGAAGGGAGGCGCGGTCGAAGTGAAGAGCGTCGTATGCCGCAAAAAACTAAAGAACGGTGTTCAGTGCGAAATATGCAATTGTTGGTACCATTTCAAATGTTCTAAAATTAAATTGGAGGAGTGTGTTGAGGAGCATTGGAAGTGCATTGGAAGTGCAGCGACTGCGGAATCCGTAAGGGCCAGAGGCTGTTGGAGGATAAGGAAGGAGCTATCGCGAAGTTGCAGATAGAGTTGGAGGAGGCAAAGAGAAAAATTATTTCTCTTACTGAAGAAAATGAGAAGCTGAAAGGGAAGATACAAGACGGAAAACGGCAGAGTGAGCAAATAAAGAAGAGAGTAGGAGGAAGGAGGGATGGCGGCTCTACTGGAAGTGAGACGGAAGGGAGAGGAAACAGAACGGAGAAGGTGACGAGGTCCTGCCCGGAGACAAATGGTGGCCAGCTGGAAGCGCCGAAAGTGAAAATTATCGGTGATTCCCTGATACGTTTTGCCGGTAATGCTTGCCCAATCGAAAGTGCGAATGTGCAGTGTTTTCCTGGAATAAGAACGGAGCAGCTGGAGAGGAAGATCACTGATATGAGTAGTGAAGGTGAGGAAAGAGTGGTGATAATTCACGTAGGAACAAACGATATCAAAAGTGCCAAATCAGGCAACCACATAACTGGGTATATATGGGATTTGTGCAGTGCTGCCAAAAAGAAGTTTAAACACGCGAAAATTGCTCTGAGTGGCATTATTCGTAGAAGATATGTTAGCCAAAAGAGAGTAGACTACGTAAACAAAGGAATTGAGTGGGTGTGTTTAAAACAAGGAATACTTTTTGTAGATCCAAATTGCTGGGTTGGTGATAGGCACTTGGGACGTGACGGAATTCATTTAAACAGGGAAGGGACATTTATTTTAGCAAATCTGTTTCATGGTGTTGCCCAAAAGCTCGGAGGGCAGGGAAACTAATAGTGGAACCTAGAGATGAATCTACATATAACGAAGAAGGTGAGGGTAAGAGTTTAATAGTCCTCCAGGTCAACTGCATAAGTATTTCAAACAAAAGTAGGGAATTTGGGACTTTATTGGAAGCATGCAAACCTGATATTGTAATAGGCACAGAGTCTTGGCTTTATGAGAATATTACATCCAACGAAATATTCCCACCTAGCTTTACCGTTTTAAGAAGGACCGTGACGATCGAGGAGGGGGAATATCTATTTGTGTAAATATCAACATCGCGAGTGTATTGGAATGGTCAAGGGTAGACTGTGAAATGATGTGCATAAAGTTACTTGGTGAAAATAAAAGGGAAAGCTTAAGCATAATTGCTATGTATAGGAGTCCAAACGAAGGATTGCACCCATTGTAAGTCCTTGCGGACGCTTGCTCGGAAAACCCTCAAGGTCATACTCTCATAATGGGGGAATTCGGTGGTCTGGCGACACGGTAGGGGGCGGTAGGGCCCAAGAGCTGGTCAACCGACTCATAGACGAGGAGGGCTTTACGCAGGTAGTAGAACAGCCCACTCGAGGGGAAAATTTTCTTGATGTATTTCTAGTGAGGCCACTCAATTCTTTTATTAGCGTCGATGTATGCCCAGGAATAAGTGACACGCAGCGGTGTGTGTAAAACTAGAATGGGACAGCCCACGCCGAGTGAATTCGGAAAAAATAAAGACGGTCTGGCATTACAAGCGAGGCGACGGAGAAGGGTACTAGGGATTTTTAAGAGAAAAGTTTCCAGAATGGGCGAGTAGGGGACAGAACGTGGAAGAAATACGGAAGGAGTTTAAAGAGATAGTGTTTGAAGGGCTAAATACTTTTGTCTCACGTAAGACTCTTAAAGAAAATACGGATCCTGAATATTACAGTCATACAATCAGGAAACTAAAGAAAAAAGTAAGGAGAGCACACGGAACAAGAAATTTGAGTAGGGCGTTGTTTCAGAGTTATAAGAAAATGGTTCGCGATTTAAATAGGGAAAAGAAGAAGGCGAAGGAAAAATTGCTTGTTAATGTCATATCTAAGGGTAACGGAAACAAATTTTATAAATTTATTAGGAGAAGGAAAGATAATAGGATGGACATAGCGTCAGTTAAAGATAGTGAAGGGCTGTTAATCATCGACGTTTACAGTAAAGCTAATGCTTTTAATGAATGGTTTACAAGCGTATATAGGAAACAAGAAAATAGTCGGGATAACTTAAAAACTCGAGAGCTGATAAATGACTCCTTAAACTGGAAGGTATGCGAAAATGCATCAGAGACAATACCCATTAAATTCACGGATACAGACATTTTTTAAAAAATTAGGAAATTGAGGGCAAATAAGGCAGTGGGAGCGGATTTTATTGCAACTGACATATTGAAACTAGGTGCTACTGCTATGTCTCCCTACATAACTCACCTATTCAATGTAACGATGAATAATCATGACTTACCTAAAGACTGGAAAATGGCACATATTATACCCATTTTTAAGAAAGGTGAAAAGACGGTAGTAAAGAACTATAGGCCGGTTAGCTTAACTTCTGTAGTTTGTAAACTAATGGAGAAGGTAATATTAGACTGTATACGGGATTGGTGGGTAAGGGATAAGTGGCTATTTAAAGCTCCGCATGGGTTCAGAATAGGGTATTCCTGTGAAACCCAATTAGTGGGTTTGTGTCAAGATATTGCTGACTCATTAGACGAAGGGAAAGAAGTTGATGCTATAATCGTGGATTTCTCGACAGCATTTGACAGAGTGCCACACGATCTACTGCAGTTGAAGATGGAGCAATTACCAATCGACGTAAGGGTACTGAAGTGGATTGCGAATATTCATACTGGAAGAACTCAAAGAGTGAAAATAGGTAACCGGTATTCAGATGAGACGAATGCCATATCAGGGGTTCCACAAGGTAGCGTCTTAGGGCCACTGCTCTTCTTAATTTACCTCAACGATCTTCCAGAGAAAATGAACTCCGAGATAAGACTTTTTGCGGATGATTGCATAATTTATAGGCGGATCGAGAGTGAAAGCGACCGTGATACCCTCCAAAATGATATCGACAAACTTTCAGATTGGCCCAATACCAACGGAATGAACATCAATATAAGTAAAAGTATGTACATGACATTCACTAATAGGAAATAAATGTCAAATAGGGAGTATAATTTTTCGGGAAATTCTATACCAAAAAGTTATCATTGTAAATATTTAAGTGTCTATTTATCAAAAGATCTAGGATGGGGAATAAATGTCGATTTCATAATAAGGAAAGCTTTCAAAATGCTGCACTGGTTTATGAGGAATCTAAAAGGAAGCTGTCCAGCTACAAAGGAGAAAGCATACAAATCTCTAGTTCGGCCGATATTGGAATATGCCTCCTTGGTATGGGATCCGCACGAAGAAGGGCATATCAGGAAGCTGGATAAGGTTCAAAGAAAGGCGGCCAGATATGTATTGGGTAGGCACAGGAAAACGGATAGCGTGACGAAGATGCTAGAAGTACTGGGCTGGGAGAGCTTGCAAAGGAGAAGGAAACGGAGTAGACTTTGTGGTTTTTTTAATGTAATAAATATGGAGGCAGCATGGAGTGAGTTACACAAGGGGGTGGAAGAAACATCTTTTAAAGGGAAAAATGATCAAAAATACAAATTTAAGTGTAGAAAACAAAAAACAAATGTAAAAATATACATATTTAAACAGAACTATTGTTGACTGGAATGAGTTGCCTGCTGAACTATTTGAGCTCTTCCCAAAGAGTGTAAATGTTTTTAGGAATAGATGTAAAGCTGTTTTGTGATTTTTCTGTGATTTTGTGATTTTTTAGTGATTTTTAAAAAATATTTCTCCTTCCTTTTTGAAACTTTTGAATTTTCTTGGTTGCAGTGATATTTCTTATGGGTAATATTTTTGTTATGTCATTATTATAGATCTTTTATTGCTGTCTAATTTTTTGTCTTTAGATCTCGTTGTTGGATGTGTGAGAGACCTACGAGGTTTCTTTATGTTACCACCTGGCAGATTGCCAACTTGTAGCACTAAGTTTTTAATAATAAATAATAAATAATAAATAATAAATAATAAATAATAAATAATAAATAATAAATAATGAATAATGAATAATGAATAATGAATAATAAATAATAAATAATAAATAATAAATAATGTATTACTTCAGGTCAAATTGACGGGATTTTATACTTGTTTGCCATAAGTGTGCATAAAAAAGGAAATGAAAATTATTTACATAGTAGATTTTATTTATTTCATTTGCTACTAAGATTTTTTCCGCTGGCAGCAACTAATAAAACAATGCAAGAAATTTACTAAGTTAAAAATAAATTACGACTTTCTTGATGGATTTTTCTAAACCTTTTCCAGGATAAGTGGCATTGATGTAAAAATGTACGCGTAAAAATATGAGCTTTCCATCTTTTATACTTATGAAGATATAAAAAATATATAAAAGGGCCCGAATCAGAACTTGTATATTTTTAAAAACTCAAATCTAAAGGAAAGCAAATGTGAATAGAACATTAATCTACTCTTCAAGTTACAGCACTCTATCGTCTACGGTTTCGTCACAATTTCTATTTAAGCAAGTGTGCAGACAGACTGCTAGACGCCAAAGTGAAACTACATGTGCATCTGAAAAGTATTCACCAGAAATGGCGGATTTTTTGCTATTAATCTAAGCAAAAATGAATCGTTTTCTTGATCGAACTGTAATACTTCGCTTATCTATTCGTAAAATTTACTGATCTTCATCTAAATTTTAAAAATATGTTTTATTCCAGGTTAATTTCTATATTTGATTAACAAAAGAATCAGATTATCTATTTTCAATCTAAAATAAAAAATAAATAATTTTTTTTTAAGATAATAACTTTCGTGAAGCGCACAAAATGTGTAAAAATAAAAATATAATGATTATGTTATTGATAACTTATATGAAACGCACTGAATGAAAAAAGAAATAATTCATATTATTGAATTAATAGAGATATTGAATATATAAAAGTTATGTTACATTCTTTAAGATATCTGAACTTTTTTTTATAATTGATCAAGTACTTCTAGCAAGAAAGGAAGAAGAAATCCAAAAAATTATAAATAGATTAGTAATAACCGGTAGAAAATAAGGTATGAAAATAAATACAGAAAAATTCAAGATCATTCGAGTATCGGGGAAAGGAGAGAATCTGAACAAAAGTATTGGAGGAAAGATTTTAGAACAAGTTTCTGAATATAAATACCTTGGAAACATCATAACAAGAGAAGCAAAATGTACGGATGAGATCAGAACTAGAATAAGAAAAGCAAAAGCGGCTTTCAGAAGAAAGAATCATCTACTTACAGGGAATATAAGGCAAGATATCCGCAAGAAGTTCATAAAATGCTATGTATGGAATATAGCTCTGTACGGGGCAGAAACATAAACGATAAGGAAAAATGACATCAAACACTTGGAAACCTTTGAAATGTGGACTTGGAGGAGAATGACGAAGATAAATGGACAGATAGGATGAAAAACGATGAAGTGCTACGAAGAATAGGAGAGAAATGAGGATGGCAAACTGGATTGGACATTACCTGAGGAGAGAGAGTATGATTAAAGACCTGTAGGAAGGGAAACTAGATGGCAAATGGTAAATAGGTAGGAAAAGGTTTCAGCTGATAGACGATTTGAAAGGGAAAGAGAGTTATCAAGATATGAAGAGGACAGAGGAAAATAGGAGTGAATGGAGAACCAGGATTAACCATGAATAATCACGCACCTCTCTTCGGACAGACTACCTGTGATGATGATACAAGTAGTCGGTGCTTGCATACTGCAATCCTCTTAAGAAAATCACCATACACCAAGATCCAAATTCGTAAATATACCAACGCGACCTCCAGGGTAACAGCACTTCAGTATCTTGTAGCCTATATGTATTAAATATTAAATTCCATGAGTAATGACAGTATATTTATATATTACGGCAACTATCCCTAATTTCCAAATTTTCTGGCAATGGACTCGCGTCCAGGTTTCCGTATTTCAAGTTTCGTCACCCAGATTTCACTGCATGAGCAATAAGAATAATCATCATTTAGACAATACCCTATATATTTTATGGAAAATTTTTCTGTTAAGATTATGACATCATCATTCATGACTTTATCACATATTTGGATAAAAAAGATCAGGAAATAGGTATGACGCCATTATATTTAACAATTGAAATGAGTTATATTTCTCGAAAAACTACGAATCACAACATTAAAATGCTTTTCACGTTTTGCTGTGACTCCTATGAGAGTTGCTTCTCTGATTATAATCTCTTATAGTCCTAAAGAAAAACAAGCCTGTTCGCGGCTTCCTATAGTAGATATTTCAAATTTAATCTTCGTGTTTGTGCTTTCAATATTACGTGAGAATTACATATTATCTATGATACCCTCAATCACAGTGCGTGATGCAATTGAAGACCTGAGTGCAAGAACTAGATAATGACCACATTTTGCGAAATTGAGCTTGTGATTGATATTTGTTGCCACTCCTGCCCTCTATTGGATAACATTTTCATTGTGCACTATTAGTCCTTCTTTTGCTCCCTAAATGGCATGTAAGTTTCAGTTGCTTCCATTCTGAGTGCAAGAGTTAGACAATAACCATATATCCTGTTCTTGCACTCAATCGTCAACAAGATGGCGGAAAGTGAAGAAGAAAATATGTTAGCTGGTTCCAGTCCACACTTTGATGCAGAGGTAAGTTATTGTTATGCACATAATATTTTAGTGTGAAATAGTTTATAAACAAAAAATACTTCTTCCACTACTATTTACAGGTTATGAATCTGCTGCATAATATATTTTAAACCTGTTATTGTAACTCTGTTTCAAATCTCCCTTAGGTGACAAGTTCTGTTGGTGGTTCACAAGTAAAGCCTAAGAAAAGACAATAAATGAAGAGAAATAGCAAAGAAATGTGAGAAAAAGTAATATTTTATGTGGAGAGGCATATGTTTTAACTTCTGGTAAAAATATCCCAACGAGAACATTAGCTCCAGACTGTTCTTGTAAAAGAAACTTTACCTCTAAGTTTTCCAAGGAAATGAAACAGGATCTTCTGGTAGCTTTTAACAAGATAAAAGATAAGGAAGTCCAATATGCCTATTTGTCAGGATTAATATCCTGTCAAAATATTCAGAGGTTAACCCATTGAAGCTTTGCGTTTTGATTATCAGCAGAATCTTCCAGTCCCGGTACTAACAGCAGGTGAACTCTTTTACTTGCGACAAGTGCGGGTTTGTAATATGGGTTTTTGTTCATGTAATACTGGGTATTCCAAAATGATATCTATGATGAAACTACTGAAAAGGAGGACACAAATGCATCTGTATCTCTCTTGAAACATCATATTGGCAACTATAAACCGGAAAAAGTTAAAATCGTGCATCTTTTCAGTCACAACTGTGCAGGACAAAATAAAAATTTTTGATGGCCCAGTTCTTAAGCTCACTTGCTGCATCAGGCAGGTTTCTTCTAATACAACATCATTTCCCTGGACGTGGACATTCATTTATGCCCTGTGTGCAGACCTTTGCGCAAATTGAGAAGATTAAACGCAGTAAAGAATGTTTTTGTGCCAGAAGGATAGTATGATATAGTCTCATCTGCTTCCAAGATATTCTCAGTCGTCAAGAGTACACCAGGATATTATACTGTATTTCAAACAGCATCTACAACATTTTTTCAAGAAAACAATAAAGAATGCAACTGATTCATTCAGAATAAGCTGATACCGGAACTACATATGAAGCAAGGGAATTCTCA
Organism: Tanypteryx hageni; assembly: GCA_028673005.1. Classification (NCBI taxonomy): domain Eukaryota; kingdom Metazoa; phylum Arthropoda; class Insecta; order Odonata; family Petaluridae; genus Tanypteryx; species Tanypteryx hageni. The sequence goes on from CM054112.1 coordinate 11,692,687, forward strand.
GTTTCTGCTGAAAAGAGTAATTTGGTTTTCAGTAGGTAGGTTTTGTCTATTTAAAGCAAATCAGCGAACTCACAGTTTGACGCACCGAAAGCATACCAGGGTGCAATGCCTTTGGACACAAAGAAGTACCAAGATATTATGAAAATGGCACAAAATATGTACCTCCTGTGCAATTGAAGTTGTACAACGAGCTTACACAGGATAGCGTAAGGCAAAAATCAGGATCGGACAGTATATCATACCATGATTGATGACTGTATACAGAGATAAAATGTATTTTTCATATGCAATATTATATTTTTTAATCAATGTTGTAACTTTACTCTTCAAAACATGTAATTTTATGATGATTATTATCATTAAAACTATCCATTGGTATCAAATTTTCTATTCTGAATCCTTTGAAAACATTTTAGTGCAAAAGCTGGATATATCCAACATACATTTGGCTAATTGTTCATATTTTGTACTTAAGCTATCAGTTTGAAAATTTGTAAAATGATACACATTTAAGTCTACTTTTACTCTATATGAAAATAATTGATGAGGTCATGTTTAAAGTAGTGTAAAATGTTTTTCTCATTTTTCCCAAAACTTTACTTTTGGTTATTATCCAGTTCTTGCACTCAGGTCTTCAATTAGTGCTTGGATAAAGTAAAATCTTACATATTATCCGAAAAAAATTATGATGATGTTTTCATAATATGCATGATATTAAAAATTAGAATGAGTTAACTTATATGAGTATTGGAATAAACTTTATGTTAATTCGGTTAAAGAAAAAATTATAAAAATATAATTCCCTAACTTGAATTTTCTATAACTTGAATAATTGTTGATTTCCTTTGAAATTCGAGTTATAGAACCATACAAATATTTTAAAATATATTTCCATAATTTGAATTTTTTATTACTCGAATAATTATTACTTTTCCTTGAGATTCGAGTTATAGAAGTTCAACTGTAATTCGTTATGACGGCATAATTCCCATTAAAAGCATTAAATCACGGCAATTGTAACGTATAATATTAGATCCCATTAAAAGCATTGAAGTCATTGCCAAAGTATTTAAAAGTTTTCATTGTTGAACAATAGAAAAAAATTCACCCTTTTTTTCGATTAAATGTAGATATTTACGCTAATTCGGTATGTATTAGAATTCTGTCTTCAAAAATTAAGAACTCCGTTTTTTCACACAACTATTTTTTTCGTGAATTCGTGTCTCAATTTTAAGTAATTAAATAAGTAATAGTGGTCCTAATTCATGACTTTGCAGTTTCATCCTTTTGCTGACAGCAGTTCAAATATAGATTCCTAATCAGTCTCCTGTCTTACCAATGTACACCTATATACTTTAATATCTTCATCAACATTACCCAATGTACTCTATCAATGGCCTTCTGCCAGTCTACGAGGCTTACACAGATATCTTGACTGTACTCTGTTACCCTTTCTGATATGATTCTAACTAACCCTATAGCATTTCTAGTTCCTCGTCCTTTTCTGAAACCGAATTGATCTTCTCCTAGCATTTCTTCTGCATTTTCTCTAGCCTTTTATTAAGAATTCTCGTGATGATCTTCGAAGTGTGTGACAGAAGGATTATCGTTCTGTAGTCTTTACACTGCATTGCCTTTGGCTTCTTCTTTAGAATTATCGCTTTTAGTCCTTCTGATTCCATGACTTTAAGTACCTCAGCCGGTATTCCATCGCTGCCTGTGGCTTTCCCTAACTTTAGTTCCATTATCGCTTTTTCTATTTCGCTCTCCATAGTACTTAGTCCTAAGTTGTTTCAACAATGCTTTCCTCCTCTTCCAGTTCTATTTTTGCCAATCCTGCCTGCTTGCTGTATAGTTCCTTAATGTATTCTTCCCATACCTGTGCTACATATATGTTTCTTTCCCATCCATATTCATAATTCCTTTAGCACAAATTCCATTAGACATCTTATCTTCTAGTTTCAGTGCCCTAGCGTACATCATATCGTACCGTCCTATCTTCTCCATTTGTTGTATTTCATCACATTTTTCTTTTATCCAATTTTCTCTAGCTTTTTCTGGTACTTTCTTAACTCATTGTTCATACGTCTATATTTGGCTCTACTTTCTTCATTGTTAATGTTTTTCCATTTTCGTCTCTCATTCATTTTCTCCTGCATTTTTTTAGTACTACATGGTTTTCTGATTTTCTTCTCTTGTTTTCCAATCTCTTTATCCAAGGTATCCTTGATACTGGTTTTAATTTAATTCCATTCTATATCGACGGTCTTCGGTTTGTTTTCCAACTTTCTTAGGTTATCTTCCAACTTCATGCTGACTACATCCTGCCTTTCTTTCTGTTTTTCTACGTCCCAGGTCTGTCTTTCTCTTCTCGTTTTTCTTATTTGTTTGAGCTTTGTACTAACGTCAAGTATTAGAAGGCTGTGATCTGAATCAATGTCCGCTCCTTCAAAAACCTTGGCGTTCTTTATGCTGTTCCTGAATCTTTGTTTTACTAGGATGTAATCTATTTGGCATTTCATTCTATCTCCTCTGAGTTTCAACGTGTATAACCTTCGCTTATGGTTTTTGAACCATGTATTAGTCACTACAAGATCATTATTGTTGCGGAATTCCACAGGTTTTTCTCCTCCTCGGTTTCTCTTTCCAAGTCCGTGTTGCCCGCAATATTTTCTTCCTTTCCTTCTCTAACTAAGCTATCTCCCATTATTATGCAGTTGACCATTCCTCATCCGTCTTCTTTGTTAATGTCATTAATTTGCTCATATATCTCATCGATTTCTTCATCTTCATGAGCTGACGTTGGCATATATACTTGGATTATCAGCATATCCACTGAGACTGCTTTTAGCTTTATTGCCATCAGTCTATCGGTCGTTGCTTTTATCTTTGTCACGCTTTTTATCATATCTTTCCAAAGTGCCAGAGCTACTCACCTTTCCCCACTATTTCCTCCAGAGTGAACTCTTCCGAGTCGAACTATCCTTCTCCTTCCCATTTGGTTTCGCTCAGTCCTATAATGTCAACTCTATTTCTTCTCATTTCTTCTTTCATGTCTTCTAGCTTTTTTGCCTTTCTCATAGTTCTTATGTTCCAAGTGCCTATTCGTAAATTCCTTTCCACAAATGTTTTCCCCGCCCGGAGATCCGATTGGGGGACTAGTTTACCTCCGGATTGTTTTACCTCGAGAGAACTCATATTGTCCAACCTTATAATCATTACTAGGGATTGTAATATGGTAGTTTCCCTCTTGTATTCCACATCGCAGTACTGTAGCCGTTTAAATCGTCCTGATCACGCCCACAGCTGTATAGGAGATAGACCCAGCCAACAACTTTTCATTTTCGGCTCTATACCACAAGGACAGTACTGCTGCCTACTACCGGGCACCGATGATAGTTTTCTTTTATAAAACCTCCATTCGCAGGGTTTGAACTCCGGAACATTGTAATGGGAAGCCGACACGCTAACTACCACACCAGCAGTACATTTCGACGAATATCGAGGCTAAAATGACTACTTGATAGAACTCGGTGATTATTTTTTGGAATTCCACGGTAATTTTCCCGAGAAATGTTTAGGAATACCGACGCTTAAAATTTTTCCTTACATATATGGCTGGCAGATTTCAACCTTTCAATTCGCTGATTAAAATTTTTTTTCGAAATTCTACGTGTATATATATATATATATATATATATATATATATATATATATATATATATATATATATATATAAGAATATTTTCACATGAAAGTTTACCTCTTCAAGCAACAAAAAATACTTTATTCGGAAAAAGTTGATTGTGCGAACACGAAACGATATCTTTTTTCGTGTATTTGTTCTCCTTCCTTACAATTTTTGCCAAACGTGTTGATTTTGACAACCACCCTATATGAGAAAACATATATTAATTGTTAACTCATGCCTTTTACTAACTGAATCTTGATGATTAAACCAAATTAGCATTTTGCATATCGGCCACGAGAATATTGTTCTACCACTGAGACTTAGTATATACTTAATCTCAAATATCATAAGCTAGTATTTCAAATCTTGATATTTTTGATTTCGTATAATTCTTCTAATCGCGTCGTTGACAAATATAATATATTATATCGCGAATTCAGATAGTAAATTATGCTTTATCTCTTGAAATTGTTTAATAAATACTAGAAAACTTTTAATTTATGAATCCCGAAAATATGCTGTTGCTTTTCGAGCCCAGCTTAAAGGCTTTTAGACATTCGTTGATGCCAATTATGGAATTATAAAAGAAGAAAAACTTTAATGATGTAATTATCGTAATAAAATTTTAGCCATCAAAAAAGAATTATCTAATACTTTGTATCATTTGATATATTTCATCATCGAACTTAGTATCCTCTTTATTCAATATAAAAGATATAGAGAGAAAAATTAGACTTAATTATTTAGCGCTGGTTCAATAGTCTTACCTCAAATCTAAATTAAAATGTGTTTTTCCAATCGGCAAAATACTTTACATCAAATAGCAAATAGATATCAATCCTCAAATCCCTCTTCAATTTTAAGAATATATTGCTAATTTATCTGCATTTTTTTTAAATTATATATAAATTGAAATTTACTAACCTTTAGCAAAGGATAAAGGAACCAAACACAAGAAAGCGGAATGATCTTTCCTTGATAACTTTTAGAGAAAGACTGCCAAAGTGTGGGTTCATTGCTTACGAAGATGTGAAAGTGAATAAATACAACAACGTCCATCTATAGGAAGAACCATGTCTAGGAATCGAGGAACAAGTGTTCAAGAAATACACTCCACAGGATAGATGCATGGAAGGGGTAGCAATACGGTTCAAAAGACCACCGAAATTCCTTTCTTTCGAACCTCGTTTATCAAGGTTCGAGAAAGTCTCAGCAAGACATATCCATGACCTTATCTCTAAAGAGAGGCTCGTAGAATATCCCATCGTTAGGTCGGCAAATATAATCACAAAAACCTCAAAAGGTCTAAGAAACACGTGTTCTCAAAACTGCCCTAGGACCTTGCGGTTAACTAATTTTTCAGGGTAGAAGCGAAAGTATTTCAAAAACACGCATCTTTGAGTGTAAAGAAATACCCCTCTTTCAGCCCACTGTTAATGTAAGGAATGAAATCGTAGGTAGCAAATAATATTGCTAACAAGGTAAACAGAGACGACTTTAATATTATAATTCATAATAGGTTTTTAGACGTATAGTTTTTCCATCTTGTTGGAAAATCGACGCTCATCGACGTCTATTCATTTTCGTTGATTTTGAAATTTAAAAAAAATGACGTTTATCTACGTTTTTCGATTTAAATCGAATCCTACCAAGCCTAGTTGTTGTTTAACCCTCCTCTGTAAGGAACGTCTATATACAATTATATATATATATATATATATATATATATATATATATATATATATATATATATATTAATGGCATATCAAAATTAAGAAACGTCAATATTGTATAGATAAATGTGAAGTTAATATAAAAGTTATTAATTAGTTTTAATCTAGATAAAATCAGCATTTAAATTCATGCATATCTTAAAATTGAAATCAATTATTTTACTACCAAAATAAAAAGCATATCTGTATCCACCATTGTTATTTTGAAGAACGAAGATTTGTGTTTTTTTGATGAAGAACGTTTAAACACATTGTTACTATTAACTCAAAATAGGGAAAACCAAACTGAATTGAGATCAGTTTAGCATGTTATGTATAAATAGATGTTAGATTGGGTGAAAAATGTGAAAATTAAAACAACTGTGAAGAAAAAGTTTATTGATGTATTTGCTCGAAATTGTAAAGCAATGGAATTATTTTTAATGTTTAATATTCATCTTAAGTTTTCTACTTTTTCATTAGAAACTGGGCTGTCCCATGTAAGGCCTCCCTCTTCATCTGCTTATATCCATCAACTTATTTTAATTTACCCAATAATCCTTTTATCTTACTGTGTTTTTCTCTCATTCAAATAATTCTGGAAAGCATTAGAAATTTTCATCTCATAATACAGTTAGGATTTTATTTACATTGCTATCTGAAATTATTGCAAAGAACTTAATTTTTTCCCCTTCTGAAAAAATATATATTTTTTGTAATACTTTATTTATTCATACATTTTCTATTTTTAAATTTAAAAAACTATTATACTATGATCTATGCAACATTGTTGGTTTTAATCTGACACTGTAGGCAGTCATAAATCGCTCATTCACGTTCAAAGAGACGAGGAACATCATATACACTTGAGCTTAAGCAAGTAGGGACAACAGAATCTGGGGTGAAATTTTTACCGCAGTAATTTGTCCTTTTCCGCACTTAGTAGAGTACTTTTATTCTCCAAAGCGAGTTCTTTTCCATAGTCTCGTATTTTACTCTTTGGCCTGCTTGCGTCATCGGCGTGTCTTGAGATGAGGCGATGCGAAAGTACCAGATTGAAGTATGGCGTGGTTTTCGCGGATGGCGTAAGGTCGAGGCTAATATTCCGAGTGCTCCATTACGCTCCATGAATTTTTCATAGATCTCTCTCTCTCTCTTTTGCTCGGGGCAGGGAGAGCCGTGCGCTGGGGTTTGTGGAGGGGGCTGTGTGATGAGGGTCAAGAAGGAGGCTTATTGGGGCAGAGTGAGAGGACGTTTCTCGCGCGAGGTGTGTTATTTACTGTATGGACCTGTTAATTTCAGTGAAAACTTTTTTCGGCCATATTTACCTTAGAGTGATTAATTCCCTCGCAAAAGATATCTTTTTTATTATTTATAAAGAGAGAAATCCAAGTTTTATTTTGCTTTATAAAGTGACTGGAAGTGTCGAGTACAATTGCAGCGCATCTATTGGATCGAAATACTATAAGAGAGTTCGGAAAATATTTGCTTGAATGGTAAATTTTATAATTAATATTTTTATAGTTAACAGAGACAGTTGAGAGATGAACATAAAATACAAAATCTTTTAAGCATATAGGTATTATATTAAATATGAAAATTACAAAATTACCAAATTATACATATTTAAATAAAATGTTTTTTAAATACCTTGATAGTAATAAGAATAATATATCTGAATTATCTTTTAAGGACAGTGAATATCATCTAATTCTATGTTAAAATAATAACAGATTTAAAATTAATTACGAATGAAATTGAAGCAGTAAGTCTAGAGAGTAGTTCTCATTGGATTTTTTAATTCCTTTTTAGATATTTTCGCTAGGGAGAAAGGTTCATTAATTTATGGATAAAAAACAAGATTAACGTTATGATTTAATATAATGCAAACACTTAAGTGCTTTTAATGTTTTATAAAATATTCCTAATATTTAATGTTCCAAGACGTAGAAATGATTTTTTTCAAATTATTTCTAGATGAAAGTGCAGCAGTTTACCCCCCTACAGTTTATCGAGTTCTCCATCAGTTTTCCATGTTCGCCAGTTGTTTTTGCGTTCGAACTTTATCAAACGACGCAGCTCTGCAAACGACGCACCCGCGCATACGCACGCAACCCAGGCATACGCTCGTACTCCGGCTACGCGAGTACTCCGGCTTTGCGCGTAAGTACAGTCCCTACTTTAAAAGGCAACAGACATTAGCCCAGAAGAGAACGCTACCATCGTGCGAAATAACCAAAAGACTTTCGCGAGTGTTCTCGAGAACAGATCGGACGAGGGGACTTCCAAGCTTTCAACGTTGCAGAACGTGTCGCGTAGGGGCGCTAGGGAGGGAGTCACGAGAGTCGAACCAAAGAGGGAGGAGGCAGAGAGAGAACGAGAAGACGAGCAAGCAGCCAGAGAGCAGCCTAATCCGGCTGGGAAAATTTCCTTGTAAATCCAAGTGCCATTTTTGTATCGTTTATTATCCCTTCAAGTAGACAATTCTATTGCGTACATCTTTTGTATGTTTTTGTATATTTTGTATAATTTCACTCCAATAAATTTGTAAGCATTTCTTGTCACTTTAACATTGTCTTATATTTGATTGCCTGTTGGCAGCAGCAGTGTCACTCAAGGAGAGTCGCATCGCTTTTGGATCTTACGTATTTTGTGAAATACGAGAGATTTATAAATGAGACAGTTGCGTCTGAAAAGGTACACAGAAATCTCCCATGACTGAGATGACCTTTAATCGGAATCTGTTATTTCTTTATTGAAATGAGTGAATAACTTACATCAAGCTTTTAGTAAAATAATAAAAACAAATACTTCAACTTGCAAATTATTCTGAGGTTTTTTTAAGTAATATTTTATTTGGAAAACTCGTCTCTCACATTTACTCTCCGAGAATCACTCCACTTATTTCTTATTCGTCTGTAAAAAATGGGAAAAAGAGAGTTCGTTTAAATATATGGATTATGTAAAACATTTAAATTAAAAAACTAAATATAGTCTTAAATCCATAGCATTTCATGGTTCTCCAAACCAGTCTACCAGTTTTTATTCCATTTTTAAGTGCTTCAAAGATAACAGGAATTTGAAGTTAGCTAATTGAACGATTTATTTTGCAAAATTCCTACTTAAAAATATTCATGATTAAATGTACGTATTAATATTTCGATTAACTAGTTACTAAAATTTCTCTCTCGTGCAAACAGCCGACATAAAATGGTAGGTAAATGATCAACCTTCAGCTTCCCGTATTACTATCTTAAGGTACAGTAACATCTTCCTCGAGTTTCGTAAAAAATGAAACGCTGCTTAAAATATTTTTAGGTTGTCTGATTTTATTATTCGCATTAAATTGAAATTTAGATGTAAATTATTTTCATATTTCTTTAATGTTATACAATATGTTTTGGAATTGTATGGGATTTACGTACCCTGCTTATCTATAGCACATGTTAATAGAAGACAAATTCTTAAACAGCATTAAAAAACTTAATCGTTTTAAAATACTAAACATGAAATCCTTTTTCTTGCAAAGCTAATCTGGATGCTTCTCAATTTCTCTTACATCCTTCTTTTGCAGTAACATACTATTCATTGCAGTTACCCTTTCTAAACAATTAATTTGTGTACTGTGCTGGTTATTAAGTATAAAATGCGATGGATTTGCAGCAATACTTTTCAATATATACAGACTTATATAAGTTATAAATTGGCTTGGTAGAAATCAAAGTTTATTTTCACAAGAGATTTTCGACGAATATCGACGCTTAAATTACTGCTACTATAGGCTTGGAAGTTTTCGGCGTTAAAATTTCTTAAAAACGACAACTACCATTGTTTATTTTTTATAAAAAGCAACGATGTTTATTTTTATACACTTAATTGGGCATTTGAGTTTTCGTCGTTTATTTTGGCTATAATAATACAAGAGGATTATTAACCAGAAATACACACAAACATTGACGTTTATATTTGTTAAAAAGCGATATCTAATATTGACGTTTATTTCAATACATTCCATCAACTTTTATCAGAAAAGTTTTATAAATTGAATTCTTCTAATTAAATTTAACTATAAGTGTATAAATAAAAATAGAGCTTCTTTTATGTACTTTGTTTGTTGTTACCTATATGTGTTGTTGTTCACTTCGGCCAACAATCTGGAACAGTTAATTTTACGCAATAAATCAGAGAGTATATTCTAGTCATTAATTGGCGCCCCATATTTACGAAATCGTGATCATTACATCTACATGTTATCCTGCAATTCACCTAATTGGTGGGTGGCAGGGGGTGCAATGCACAAAAACCTACCTAAAGATTTTCTATCGCAAGTTGAAATTTTCGTATTGTCCTCGGAAAGAACGAGCATAGATAACGCTTCGTTCTACAATCGATCTCACGTATCATATCGTCACGGTCGCTTCTACCTATATACGTTAGTGCTTTAATTTTTCCTACAACATCATCTCTTAGACATTCAAGTCTATATTTCTCCAGAAGCCGCAACCTTGAGTGCAATCTACGATCCTCCACTGGTACCCAGTTTAAATCCCTCAATAATGAAGTGACGCTTTCCTTATGTTCGTACTTTTGTTTTACGAATCTAGCTGTCTGCGCTGCACTCTTTCTGATTGAATTATATGTCCCTTCTCGTACGGATCCCATATGCATGAGTAATTAATGTGACGTGAGTATAATGCACAACCTAATGTATGAAAGAATATATTGATGAAAAATATCTCATCTTGTTGAATAAAAAACGACTATTAATGCGGAAAAAGCCCAGAGTGTATATATGGAACGATGCTCCTTCGACAGCAACGCATAAGAAACTAAGCACAGGGGACACTCTCAGATGGATTATATAAATTTTATTACAGGGTGCTTTTAGATACGACATAAGGCCATCTGACAATCGGTTCTCATTTCTCAGTCCAGTGAAACCATTCATTTTACCTCTTGGAGGAGGTCGTCAGAAAATGTCGCGCAGAGTATGCAATAGACGTCTCTCGTCTTTTCGGTAAATGGAGTACAAAGTGCGTTGTGACGGTGCCCCCGCTTAGCTCGGTCGCGGGTCCGGACAGAAAGAGGTTTGGGCGCCAGTGCAAGTGTCCCCGTTAAGGGATATTTCCGCTTGCACACGGAGAAGAGAAAAAGAATGAATGAAAAGAGGGATCTGGATTATGGTTTAATGGGGGAGAAAGGGGCGAATACAAAAAAAATTAAGTAACAGAAAAACGGTGGCGATTCTTGGTCACAGACGAATTTACGCAGATGCCAACGGCACTCCAAAGAGGTGCTTTCCCTCGTCCCTCTCCTCGTAACTCCGGGAGAGACCGCCATCCGGCTTCGAGTTTCCCACAAAAAAAGGCCTCTTTCTCCTTGGTGAAGATGGGCAGAAGCAGTGTCTGTCCCCATTATCCACTCCCAACTTCTCTGTGTTTATGAGTGGAGGTGTTGCATTATCCGAATGTCTTCCACATAGGCTGAGAGAGCCGTCTCCCTAGTCGATCCTTATGCTACAAGTCATCGTAGAAGCGGCGCGCTGCGTCGCGCTTCCGTTCGGATAAAGGTTGTATCCCTGTGAGGTCATAGAGGGCGGATGTGGGGATTCTCCATCCCAGGTTGAGGGCGGTGCGCAGGCAGGATCGTTCCGTTACTGCCAGGCGATTCCTTCCTGCTGTTGTCAGTCTTCCGCTCCAGGCTGAAGACGCGAAGGTCATGGCGCTGTAGACTATGGACTGGTAGAGCAGAGTCTTTCGCCGAATGGTGATGTGGGGTGAGCGAAGGAGTGGTGCAAGTGCCACCCGGGTGTTGCAGCCCCTTCCAGCTGCCCTCGCCGCGTGTTTGGCAAAGTTGAGTTTTCTATCGAGAATTACCCCGAGGTAGGTAACCTCGTTCTTCCATTCAACTTGCTCGGCGTCGACTAGTACTCCATCCGGCTCATCACTGTCCTTGGTGCAGAAGATCTGGTCTGGGTTTTTCCGGGGTTTATGTCCACACACCAGGTCCTGTAGCAGTCCAGGAGTCTGTATATGGCGCGCTGAAGGTAGTCAATGGCCTTGGCCTTCTGCAAGGAGCAAGAGATGAGTGCCGCGTCGTCCGCGTATAGTGCGAGTGTCGTGTTCCAACCGAAGTCCGACGAGATGTCTGTGTGAAAATGTTGAATAGCATAGGTCCGAGGACAGAGCCTTGCGGTACGCCGGATGCTATTCCTTTAGGTGATGATGTGGCGCCTCCACAAGAGACGCGGAAGGTTCTGCCGTGGAGTTAGTTCGCAACGAATCACCGCTATCACCTCGGAAATCGGAAGCTATTCAGCTTCATCTGATTTCGAAGAAGGCTTCGGCCGAGGCGCACCGCCTGTTGAATCTCTGTTATGAAGTTGCAGACTCAAACAAGCTGATGGAAGGTGGCATGTTCCAACCTGAAGCCGAATTGCTGCGGTGGTAGGGCGGCATTCTCCGAGGCAAAGGCCTGGAGATGCCCGAGGAAGATTCTCTCCAACAGTTTCCCCAAAGCATTGAGGAGGGATATTGGGCGAAAGTTGGCAGCGATGTTTGGCGGCTTCCCGGGTTTTGGGATACAGATGACCTGGGCAGTTTTCCAGCTGGACAGGAAGTGTCCGAGGTGGAAGCAGCCGGAAAAGATTACGACGAGCCAAGCAGCGAAGGACTCCGGGATCAGTTGGAGGACCTCGTTCCTGATGCCGTCCGTGCCAAGTGCCTTGCGAAGATGGAGGGTTTTTATTCCGGTTTATTCCGGTTCCGGTTCGAAGGTTCGAAGGCGGTGCTGGATCGTCAGGAGCATCGACGTCCTCGTCGTCCTCTTGCTCGTCATGTCTCCCGGCAGTCGGCGTGAACACTCCTTCCAGGTATTCTGCAACATGTTCAGCTATTTCCTCCGGTGTGATGGCGGGTCCGGAGAGCGTCTGTAGGGGCTGGTCAGCAACCGTGTTACCGCGTAGGGCCTTTGCCATTCTTCAGAATGGACCGTTCTCAGGTGATAAAGATGCCAGCCTCTTCTCCCACTGGGATTGGCGGTGTTGGTGAATGTGGTCGCGGATACTGTGCTGCATGTTAAGCATGATCCGTCGAAGAAGATGGCAGCCCGTATTCTGATAGCGGCTGCGGATCCGGTTTTTGGTGTTGATTTCCCTGAGGATGCAAGGCGGAAGATCCAAGTATTTCGATTCCGGGGAATGGAAGCTTCCGCAGCAGCCGTGAGGCGGGCAGTGGCGTTAGTCACGCATTCGTCGATGTCCTGAGGGGTTTCAAGGACTTCCTTGGGCAGGTCGCTGGTCAGTCTCCTCCGAAACCCTTCCCGGTCCGCCTGGGAGAACGCCTGGCACTCCGTTGCCGGCAGTTGGCGCAATTTCGCGCCAAGGTGAAAGATCACCGGGTTGTGATCGCTGGAGGGGCACGGTAAGGAGGTGGCGTTGATGGAGTACGCCTGCCCTTTGCCGAGAAGAATATCTAGGATGTCATCGTTGCCATTGTGATGGACTATCGTGGGTTGGTAGGGGAAGGAGACTCCGATGCCGTTACGGTCAACCCAGCGGTGAAGTGCCTCTCCCCTCTGGGAGGTGGAGTTGGAGTTCAAGGTGGGGTGTTTGGCGTTGAAGTCGCCAGAAGCCAGGGATGCCATGGAGGGTTCAAAGACAGCGTCGAAGTCCTCGGTAAGGAAGGGTTTTCCCGGAGGCAGGTAGCAGGAAACTACCCTTGTCGGAACGCCTGCAATCTCGGTGACGATGGAAGTGGCTTCCATGGAACGCAGGGTGAGGTGCACCTCTAAGGCTGGAATGCCGTCTCGAATCAGATTCGCTGTCCCTCCCCCTCTAGAGGGACGGTCACTTCTGAAGATTTGGAAGCCCGGGATACGGAGATTTTGGTGTGGCTTCAGGAATGTCTCCTGAAGAAGGGCTGTTGATACCCCCTGCCTGTTGAGGAATGTCAGGAGCTCTGGTGTTTTGCGGGAAATGCCACCGTTGGCATTCCAGCAGGTGATGAAGCTGTACGGTTGGGCTCGTCTACGGTATGCTGCCACTTCGGGGCTTCAGTAGGTGAAGGTGGTGAAGTGCCTTGCTCAACAAGGAGAGTTGGCTGGTGAGTGATGTGGCGATGGCGAAGAGCGTGTCAATGACTACTCCCATTGCGTCCTCCGTTTCAGGCTTTGACAGGACCGGTGCGGCCGTTGGAAGGCTGTTCCTGGCTCTTCGTTGGCATCTTAAGGGGACGTTCAGTTCAGGGACTGTTTCGGCAGCTCTCTGCGGTTTCCTGGATGGAAGTTGAGGGAACTGCTCAGAGGTGATGTTAGGATGGCGGACTTCTAGTCGCCGCCTCTGCGTCTGACGTTGCGTGAAAGGCCGTCGCTCCTCGTTACCTCGACCCCATGCATTGGTTTTCCAAAGAGATGGATGCGGTGTGGGTCTGGGCGCCGGAGGTGGCTGTTTGGCGATCTTCTGTTTCCCCTGCGGGCGCTTTGGTCCCGCTTTACGATGGCGAAGTTTCTCCAATGCGTCGGCGTAGACCTCACAGTCTTTGAAGAACGATGTGTGGTTCAGTCCGCAGTTGCAGCAGACGGCGGCCGATTTCTCGCGGATCGGGCAGGTGCGCCCCTCATGAGCTCCTGCAAAGCGGAAGCATCTGGGCGCCGAGTAGCAGTGGACTGAGAAGTGTCCGAAACGATTGCATTTGAAGCACATCTGGGGGGTGTCCTGCCGGTACTACAAAATGCGCACACGGCAGTTCCCCAGAGTATCCAAACGTGCGATGTCCTTTGCAAGCCATTCTATGGTGGGAGCGACGGCAGCAGCGTAGACAGCCAACTTCTCCTTTCCGCCCTTCTCGTTTGTTGTCATCATCTGTCGGACCTTCTTGACAGAAATTCCGACTTCGTTTAGGTCGTAGAAGACGTCCGCGGGTTCAATGGCCGCATCGTAGCCTCGGATGACGAAGCTGACTAGCTTCCCGTCCTTGTTGCCCCAGGTGGAGAGTTCAGCCCCTTGTGCAAGGAGCATGGCGCGGATGGTGGCGTAGTACTCCTGTGTTTTGAGCTGCAGTCGGACTCAGTCACGCTCGCTGGTGAGGGCGAATGATTTCCCGTTTGCAGCCCTTCTGATGAGCAGCCGGAGTTCCGAGAAGTTTGTCACGTCGTAGATGATGTTGGGGGACGGGCGCATGGGCGCAGGTCCCGGGCGAGGTGCCGGTTCAGATGTATCCATCTCGGTGGAGGTCCCCGGTAGGTCTGTGTTGCCGACAGTTATGAGCGCGGAAAAGCTGTTGCGAATAGGTATTGATGAGGCAATGCGCTGGCGTTTGGTGACGTTCTCTTGTAGGGTCCGGAATGCAGCCGGGCGGCGTGAGTTAGCGCTGGGATCCCGCGAATGCAAGCTGATGGAGCATCTGGGGCCCGCAGGGCTTGTGCCGGATGGCAGGTCATCTGGGGCCTGAGAAGATCCAGTGGGTGATGGCCTATGGTCCTGAAAAGTTCCGTCGGAAGTGGCAAATTCTTGGCCCTGAATAGCTCTGAGTTCGCCAACTTGAGAAGTTGCCTGGACCAAGAGCGGCTGCAATGATGATGACCGTTGCTTGGAAGTTCTAGGTTTCTCTAGGGGACCCTTCTTCACCTCGCCCCTGGAAGGATCGTGTGCTTTTCTCATCGGGAAAAGGATGTTGGTGAGCGTGGCCGGTAAACTACCGGACGGAGTGGTGATAAATTCACGTTGACTATCCACGTCTACTCCTGATAGCAGAGAGCAGTAAGAGATCCAGATGTCTGTTTTCAAGCAAAGACCCAGTTGCTTTCCCCACAAAAAAAGGCTTTCTCTTCCGGCAGCTCGCTTATATAGCCGAATCTCCGGTGGTGACCTCTCGCTGAGGGACGAAGGCGCGAGTGGCGGGCGCCGAACCCCGCGCAAGCCTTCAAACATTACAGCGTATGACTTATAGGGCCGAGGGTAAAGATAGAGCGCAATAAACCGATCATAATATTTTGTCCTTTAACTTTGGATTCCACTGCAGCTCAGTATATGCCCTAAAGACAGTGACATAAGCGACATTAGAAAGCAAATTGCAAATCTTGTGTGTCCTTTTGGTATGACCTATACAGACTGACTCTACCGTTTTGGATGTTTGGTGGTAAAGTATTTTGTTTGAGAGCGGATAGCAAAATTCTAAAATCATGGCGCATAAATTTCGTAGAGAATGTGGTGGTGAAAATCGACAGTAATCAACGACTTTTCATTTTTGTCGAATTTAAAATTTTTTATATTCGATGTTTATCGACATTTATCGATTTTAATCGAAGTACTTAGATCAAATTCAAAGTTAAGAATAGCAAAATTTAAACCAAGAATTTAATCTTCCATCGTAATACTTTTGCGTCTAGATATGTATATTGTTTCGTACATTTAGATCATTGGATAGTATGATGCAGGCGTTCGTTGACAAATAGCAGGTCATGCAAACAAGAAATGTCACTGTACCGTGAGTTCTTTTGCAGAACCATTTGGAATTAAGCCAAACCAAATATTTCGCTTTATCAGAATATTATATTTAACCTGTCACAACCTGACCGTTATGCCGGTGAAAATAGTCGCTCGTATTTATTATCAACTCCTCTATGTCCGAAAGATTTGGATCACTGGCTGCAATTCTTTGTCATGGAAGCGTGAGGGACAGTTATACCGCAATACATCGCCATGGCTACCGTGTTATATATTATATTTTCCCTATTTATATTTTTCTCTTTTTTTTTCGTGCCGTATAATAAAATTCACCCGGATTCACAGGGAAGGAATGTGGGAGAAGGAAAGGGAGAGGGAGCTGGAGAAAGGGGGAGGGAAGGTGAAGGAGAACGGGAAACGAGAAAGGGGGGAAGGGAAGTGTGGAATATATCTACGGCTCTGTATTTTTAGAACGCATCGCTGAACATGGGAGCGATGCTGCGGCCATTCCTTATATTTAATTTGCACGGCGCGCGTAGGAATATTTAGTTTGTCTTCCCGAGGCCATTTCGCAAAACGGCATCTGTAACTCCCAGCTCGGGAGCGATAACTCAACTCCCGTCCGCTGGAGCTCTATTCTTCCTTGCGAGGTAAATTATGCGTATTGAAATTAAATGTAGTTCTGCAAGAGCAGCTCTTCTCCTCCATATATATATATATTAGATTGGTCCTTATTTTTAAGTTTTGGAAAACTGGAGGGGGCATGTTCCATTAAGAAAAAAAATAATTTTGGTAAAATAAGGTTAGTTTTAAATAATATTTATGGGTCGCTACCAAGATCTGAAAAATCACAATATATCATAATGCTAAACATAGGCGCACTCATTTTTAAATTAGTTTAAATTTTAAATTTATTTGAATTTAATTGTGAATTGTAGATGTTTAGTATTGAAAATTGTGATGTAGCACCCATTGTTACGCAATACTTCAATAAATATAACCTTTCAGACGTACCCCTCAGAAATCCTGCGTATGGCTACTTGCAGGATCACTCTTTGTGTTATGTAATAGTCCATATCAGGTATTTTGGAACAATCTAGAACTGTCCAGAACGTTATAGATCCTTCATAAACAATCGTAAATCGTTCCTAAATTTGTGTAAGTCGCATTCAGCAAAGGGAAGCAACAGCTAAACAAGTAATCTCTCAATTTAATCCAACAGATCCGCTAGTTGAGCATTGGGATGGCAAGCTGCTGCCAGATCTTACTGGGAAGGAAGTAGTTAATCGTCTTCCTATTTTAGTCACAGTTGATGGAGTAGAACAACTGCTCGGTGTTCCAAAAATTGCGGCTGGAATTGGATTGGAAATGGAAAAGGCTGTTGTTGAACTTTTGGAACTGTGGAATCCAGCAGAAAAGTGAAAGGAATGTGTTTTGACACTACTGCGTCAAATACTAGAAGAAAAAATTGAGCATGTCTTTGAGTTGAACAGAAATTAGACAAGAACCTTCTCTACATTCGCTGCATGCACCACATATTGGAGCTGGTATTGGAAGCTGTCTTCTCTGTCATCGTAACTCCATCAGCGAGCCAAGAAATACTAATCTTCAAGCGATTTCAAACTCATTGGGTGTCACTGCATATGTCCGAATACAGAACTGCACTTGATGATGAGTTCACTGCCAGTGCTGTTGCCGATATTAATGATGAAATAATCACTTTTGCTACAGACCAACTGAACCAGCAGCAACCTCGCGATGATTACAGAGAAATCCTGGAAATCTCTATCACCTTTCTTGGAAGTGAACCTTCTCGTGTAATTAGATTTCTTTCTCCTGGTGCAATGCATAAGGCACGTTAAGGCCAAAGCTATTTATGCTATCAAACTGTGGATGCTCAATGGACAGTTTCCATTGAAGACAAAAGAGGAAGCTGGGATAAGGGACATAGCAATTTTTGTTGTGAGATTCTAATTAAAGGCGTGGTTTCTAGCTACACTTCCAACTGCTGTGCCTTCAAACGACCTGATGATGTTGAAGAACCTCCAACAGTCCGAGACTACAAACTCAATAGTTGCCAACGCTGCTCTGAAGAAGCTTGCTCGTCATCTGTGGTACCTCAGCGAAAAGCTGGTCGCCCTTGCTTTCTTTGATAAATATGTATCAATAGATACAAAAGCCAAATTGATTCAAGCTCTCCATAATGATAGTAATGAGGACCACTCAAAGAGAGTCGATCTGGATAGCATTTTGGATAAAAATTTGGACTATTTTGCGTCAACCAACACTTTGAGGTTTTTGACATACTTGGTCTTGACTAGAAATTCACAGAATTGGATCCCAAACTCTGGAATTCTGATAAGAACTACAAAAGAACTACAAGAAAGTGCATCAGGTCCATCAAATGCATTAACGATGCGGCAGAACGCGGAGTTGCCCTAAACGAGGAATACAATCGATTACACACCCAGAGTGAACAGCAATTTCTTCCGCAGGTTGTCAGCGATCATCGTAGGAGTTATCCAGATATTGCGAAGGAAACACTTACCAAAAACAATTAATATACCACAGTGTCAGTATAGTTATGTTCATCATGTGACAATGTAGCATGGAAATAACCAACTTTAAATTTTATGATTTGTACGGTATTGCATTTTGTTTAAAATAAAGAAAACTTAATGTTTCAAAGTTTGGTAGCAACCTCTAAATTTCATCTAAAATTTTCGAAATTTTTGGAATATTATTATTTTAAATATTGGAACAAGATAGGCTGGTTCCCCTATTCAAAATAAAAAGTTTGTTTTCCCCCCATTATAATGATCTCCTTTATATATATATATATATATATATATATATATATATATATATATATATATATATCATCATAGGTAGTCTGTCCGTAGACAGGTCCTTGATTATTCTTGGTTAAACCTGGTTCTCCATAAACTCCTATTTTCCGCTGTCCTCTTTATTTCTTGATAACTCTCTTTCCCTTTAAAATCTTCTATCAGCTGAAACCTTTTCCTACCTCTTTCCCTTTTCCCATCTAGTTTTCCTTCTAACACGTCTTTAATCATACTCTCTCTCCTCAGGTAATGTCCAACCCAGTTAGCCTTCCTCTTTCTGATAGTCTGTATACTCATTCGCTTCTCTCCTATTCTTCGTAGCACTTCAACGTTTTTCATCCTATCTGTCCTTTTTATCTTCAGCATTCTCCTCCAAGTCCACATTTCAAAGCTTTCCAAGTATTTGATGTCATTTTTCCTTAGCGTCCATGTTTCTGCCCCATACAATGCTATACTCCATACGTAGCATTTTATCAACTTCTTGCGGATATCTTCCCTTATATTCCCTGTAAGTAGTTGTTTCTTTCTCCTGAAAGCCGCTTTTGCTTTTCCTATTCTAGTTTTGATCTCATCCGTACATTTTTTTGCCTTGTAGTGACTAATACATGGTTAAAAACCATAAACGAAGGTTATACACATGGAAAAGCCCAGGAGATAGAATGAGATGCCAAATAGATTACATCCTTGTAAAACAAAGATTCAGGAACAGCATAAAGAATGCCAAGGCATTGTAAGGAGCGGACATTGATTCAGATCACAGCCTTCTAATACTTGACGTGAGTACAAAGCTCAAACAAATAAGAAAAACGAGAAGAGAAAGACAGACCTGGGACGTAGAAAAACAGAAAGAAAGGCAGGATGTAGTCAGCATGAAGTTGGAAGATAACCTAAGAAAGTTGGAAAACAAACCGAAGACCGTCGATATTGAATGGAATGAAATTAAAACCAGTATCAAGGATACCTTGGATAAAGAGATTGGAAAACAAGAGAAGAAAATCAGAAAACCATGGATCACGAAGGAAATGCTGGAGAAAATGGATGAGAAACGAAAATGGAAAAACGCTAACAGTGAAGAAGGTAGAGCCAACTATAGGCGTATAAACAATGAGTTGAGAAGGGTAACAGATAAAGCTAGAGAAAATTGGATAAAAGGAAAATGTGATGAAATAGAACAAATGGAGAAGTTAGGACGGTACGATATGATGTACGCCAGGGCACTGGAATTAGAAGATAAGAAGTCTAATGAAATTTGTGGTAAAGGAATTATGAATACGGATGGGAAGATAGTCTCAGAAACAAAGGATGTAGCACAGGTATGGGAAAAATACATTAAGGAATTATACAGCAAACAGGCAGCAGCGGCAAAAATAGACCCGAAAAATGAGGAAAACATTGAAAAAGACAACTTAGGACCAAGTATTATGGAGAGCGAAGTAGAAAAGGCGATAGTGGAACTAAAGAATGGGAAAGCCATGGGCAGCGATGGAATACCGGCTGACATACTTAAAGTCATAGGATCAGAAGGACTAAAAGCGATCACGAAATTAATTAATAAGACACGGGAGAGTGGCCTCAGGATTTCCTAGAAGTAACAATGATCCCTCTAAAGAAGAAGCCAAAGGCAATGCAGTGTAAAGATTGCAGAACTATAAGCCTTCTGTCACACACATCGAAGATCATCACGAGGATTCTTAATAAAAGGCTGGAGAAAGAGGCAGAAGAAATAATAGAGGAAGATCAATTCGGTTTCAGAAAAGGACAAGGAACTAGAGATGCTATAGGAGTAGTTAGAATCATATCAGAAAGGGCAATAGAATACAGTCAAGATATCTGCGCATGTTTCGTAGACTGGCAGAAGGCCTTTGATAGAGTAAATTGGGTAAAGTTGATGAAGATATTAAAGGATATAGGTGTAGACTGGAAAGATAGGAGACTGATTAGGAATCTGTATGAGAATCAAATTGTAAAGATCAGGTTTGAGAATGTGGACACCTGCGGAATAAATATCGGTAGAGGAGTAAGACAAGGCTGCTGCCTATCGCCAACCCTATTCAATATATATGGAGAAAGTCTAATGCAAGAAGCTTTAGAAGGCACAGGGGATTTCAAAATTGGAGGAAGGATTATAAGAACAGTAAAATACGCAGATGATCAAGTACTTATAGCAAGAAAGGAAGAGGAGCTACAAAAAATGATAAATAGACTAGTGATAACAGGTAGAAAATACGGTATGGAAATAAATACAGAAAAATCCAAGGTCATTCGAATATCGGGTAAAGAAGAGAATCTGAACATAACTATTGGGGGAAAGCCATTAGAACAAGTCTCAGAATATAAATACCTTGGAAGTATCATAACACGAGAGGCAAAATGTACGGATGATATATAAATATATATATATATATATATATATATATATATATATAATTATTATTATTATTAGGCCTTGTCTGGAGACTCGCTGAGAGCAAAGTTACTGTTCGCAAACTCTTACGCGGAGTCAACAGTGACTGGACATCCATTGCGTTTGGGACAACTCAGCGCCATGGCTACCCAACCTGCACCTGTAGGAGGTCACCGACGGTCCCATTCGACCGGTCGGATTTTCCGGCTCATACTAGAGGGCAGATCTTCTGTGCGGTTCATCCGGCGCAGGTTCGACGCTGCTGAGGCACTTATAAGAGAGTCCGCCCTTCAGGCTACTCCTCTCCAGGTGGCATCTTTCCCAATGGAAGGCCACATTCCTCCCGGCATGGAAGCAAGCCGTCAGGAAGTCTCCTCACCGCTGGCCCTGCATGCTGCGGTCGCCGAAGCTCCAGCGGCGGTCTCAGAGCCTGCTGTTACTTTACACGCCTCTGATCTGCTTGGCTCGTCCCCGAGCCCTTCCGCCCCTGATCTGCCTGGCTCGTTTCCGAGCCCCTCCTCTTCAATTGCAGCATGACCTGCTCGTGCCAGGCTAGCCCCTGCTGGCCGAAAAGTGTCCAATGGTGTCGCCACTCACCCTTCTGCGGATCTGCTGCCGTCCACAGCGGCCGTCACTGAATACGGCTCTTTGCCGGGCCCTAAAATGTCCGACATCATTCCGAATATCGCAGCAGAGGCTGCCCTGCCGCAACCTGAGGCCCGCCTCGCAGCGCCTATGCCTGACCCGGGAAGCGACCGCTCCTTCTGAGGACGCCATGAATATCTCGGAGGGTATTCGTGGGAAAACGAAACTTCCTTCTTCGCCCGGTGCCTCTGGAGTCGAAACAGACCTAGCCAAGCGGTCTGCACCCGTTCTGGAAGAAGTGGCTCGTGCCGATAGCGTCCCAGAGGGGGGCTTTGTTGTGGTTAGAGGCAAAAACTCCAAGAAGAGGAAAAATGCTTCTTCCTCGCCCACGACCACTGGTGCCACGTCCGCGTCCTACAATGGCTCCCATCACTGCTTACGGCCTGCCCTCACACAAGCGTGTGGCTGCTGCCATCAAGCATGCTAGTGGCGGTGGACACTTTGTGATTCAGGTTCGCCAGGCCTCCACAAGGATTCTGGTGACCACATCGGAGCAACACAGAGCTGCGCTAAAAGAACTGGACGACCTGGGAGTCCAGTATCATACCGAGCCGCTGGAGCTCAAGCGAGCGACCAGATTCCTTATCCGTGGGGTCGCTACGGACTATGACACGCAGAACATCGCGGCGGACCTCTCGGCGAACGGGTTCGTAGTCCGTGGCGTCCGGCATCTCACCGAGATCCGCGGTGGGGAGAAGCGTCTCACACGGCGCTGCATCGCCACTGCGGAGAAGCAACCTGGGTGCGTTGCGGTCGACAGGATTTCCACTGTCTGCGAATGCAACACCTCGATCGAGCAGTTCAGGGATGACCGTGGCCCCTTGATGTGCTTTAACTGCCAGCGATTTGGGTGCCGGGCAGTCTCCTGCACCATGTCCCCTCGGCACTTCAAGGGCGCTGGGAGTCATCCCTCACGGGAATGTCCCATGCTAGCAAATTCAGACCCAAAATGCGTGAACTGCGAGGGGCCTCACCAGGCCTCCTTCCGGCATTGCCCTGTCCTGCTAGAGGTGCTGAAGCGCTACGACGAGGCAGTTCGTCGCGACAGGGTCCAACATCCTCCACGCAAGCAGCCGCAGCTGACTGCTTCCAAGGAAGTAGCGAGGCCTGTGACACCTGCCGCGTCTTTTGCTGCCGTTGCTGGCGCCAAACTGGCTACCGAGGAGATGATTTCGACTCCGGCACCGGAGCCGACACCAACACCATCCTGCCCGAAGCCAGTGGCCCATGTGGCCGCTCTAGCTGTGGCCTCTCAATCCACTGCGCCGGTCGAAGCAACAACTTCATCGGTTCCTGAGGACTCTGCTCCCCAGCAGCAATCTAGAGCCGCGCAGAGTGGAGATGAACTTCCAGATGAGAACATCTCGTCGACGATCTCCACTCGACTCAGCACGCCATCAGAATTGCGCTGCCTCCCGGACTGCGGAATACCATCACTTTCCGTAACAGGGTCCGGCGGCGTTGGCAGTGCCACAGAACCTTGGATCTCAGGCAGCAGCTCACCGACCTCAACTTTGAAGTCCAGCTGCTACTACGCGAGGTCCGACACAAGGCCTGGGAGCGGTACCTGTCGTCTGTCCCCCTGAAGGACCACTCTGTGTCGAAGGTCTGTCGGCAACTGCGCGGAGGACAACACCGAAACCCTCTCCTCTCCAATGGGAATAGGTTGGCAACCACCCGCTCGGAGAAGGCGGAAACTGTTGGGGAATATCTCAGAGAGATTTTTACCTCCAACCCTTCCACAGCTGAATCAGCGGAAGCTGAGCTCGAAGTCGCTGAGGGACTGGCAGAGATGGATTGAGGGCCCTTGGACCCAGGATCCATCCCGGAATTCCGGCCACAGGACGTAGTAAACGTCATCAGGGGGCTCACCCTTAAGCGGGCAGCGGGGGATGATGATATCCCCAACACCGCCATTAGGCAGCTCCCAGTGGCAGCCGTTGAACATCCGGCCAGCATCTTCACCGGCTGTGCGAGGATTTCCCACTTCCCGTGGTCTTGGAAACAGGCGAAGGTCATCTGCATCCCTAAGAAGCGGGACGCAGAACTGTGCCCAGGTGATCTCCGCCCCATCTCCTTACTGGCGGGCTTTGGGAAGATGCTCGAGAGACTACTGCTGCCCGAGATCCAACACCACCTACGAGAGGGGTAGATCCTTCCTGCGGAGCAGTTCTGATTCCGAGAGAGTCACTCAACCTCGCAGGAGTTGGCGCGAGCTACGTCCTTCATCACCGACGCCTTCAACAAAAAACACGCAGTCGCAGGGGCCTTCTTCGACCTCACTAAGGCCTTCCACCGCGTGTGGCACGTGGGCCTCCTTTTGAAGATGCATCGACTCCAGTTTCCGGCCTGGATTGTTCGCCTTGTTGAATCCCACCTATACGGTCGGGAATTCCAGGTGCAGTGGCTCCAGGACGGATCGGATCTCCAGATGGCACGTATTGGTGTTCCGCAAGGATCCGTTCTGGGGCCAGTCCTGTTCAACATCTTCACCCACGACGTGCCACGAGACCACGGGTGGAACATCATTTTGGCCCTGTACGCGCACGGTGAGGCGACTCTTTACCGCTCCTCCCAAAAATACGCAGCGGCCCTGGATCTACATGAGGCAGTGGATACTCTGGTCTCGTGGTACTGTCGATGGCGGATCACCGTCAATCCGGGAAATGGCGAAGGCCATCGTCTTCCACCACGGTTGTTTCGGCGCACCGCCTGGAGTCGATCTATCGGTGATGGGGACATTATCCCATGTGAGACGGAGGTGACCTACCTCTGAGTCCAGCTCGACCGGAAGCTGCTCTGGAAATCGCAGGTCTAACGGCTGAGGCAGAGGGGATTTGCGGCACTCAGGAGGATTCGTCCTCTCCTGGGTTCAAGGAGCCTCTCCATGGAAACAAAAAGGAGGCGATACCTGGCGTGCGTCCTCCCAGTGCTGACGTATGCGTCTCCGGTATGGTCATCGGCTTCCCGGACGAACAGCAACCGTCTCCAGGTGGTCCAGAATACGGCGCTCCTGTGGGTGCTCAACTGCTCCAGGCAGGACGGCAACGCCCGGATACATCGCCTGGCTAATGTGGAGCCTCTCGACGTCCTGCTTCCCTCGGCTGCGAAGGCCTACGTCACCAAGGGGGCCTTCTCTCCCCACGAGGAGGTCCGCCGGATAGGAGAAATCCAGGTTCGGTGGTGGGATCGTTAAAAATCCTCATTGCCAGCCTGGATACCATAGAATCCCTGCCCCTGGGGGGAAACGCCCCCGGATGACAGGGTTTTAGTGTGGCCCCCTTTAGGTCACGGAGCAGAAGATTATAAACCTGGAGTTAAGACATCAAAAGGGCGCATTAAGCATGTATGCGGGAAATGCGATCCTCCGACTGCTTAGGCAGTCGGACCCGAATAAACAATTGTCTGGGTATCATTACTTTCGCATGTTTTTCTTCGTTTGAAATCAAGAGATGATGACCTGAATAAGCACGTCATTAGTACTTACCCGGTTGTCTTAAAATATAAAATCCATGACTATTCGGACAAATAAATCGGGAACCTGAATCTTTCCTGTAATTCTCTTCCTGAATTACTGGTTGGATTAAAAATATTTTCCGGTGATTATTTAAAACTTTCTCACATTTAGGCTTGAGCGCTCATTTATCAGTTTAGTTTTCTCTTCACAAATTTTGATATGTTTGAGTTAACACTGTTGGAATTTTACCATCGTTTGCTAATTTCACACGGTGCGGAAGAGTAGAAATCGAGTAATGTGGCCGTTTATCTTTTTCATCATTCTGTCATAATTCCGTGCTACTTTTTCAGAAGAATAAGCTTAGAGGTTATGTGGGTAAAAGTCCTTCGAGACGAGATGGAATTTATAATGCTACAATAAAGTAATTCTTTGTGTTAAAAATTATGTTTTGAGAAATGCGGCTTCCGAAGACCTAAAACTACCTAAACTAGATCGTCCTTTAGGTAATAATAATTTTGTGCTTCTGTTCAGGTGCTCCTTACTCTAAATGTGTACAAAATCATACTATCGTACGTCGCTTATTCATGACATTTTTCGTATAATTATATTACAGGTTATAGCATATTAATTTCATTTTTCATAAGATACATATTCAAGCGTATAAATTTTTCCAGAGCTCGCTTGATTACTTATTTGATTGTCCTATGTCGTCCATACTTTTATTTCTATAGATATGATCTCATTTTAAAACATCCAAATATATTTTTCTGGACCAATGATTTAAATATTTTCTTGCAAAGATCTTATAAATTATTTTTCCTTTTGTTCATTATAATTTTCCATAGAAGGTCAATAGCTACAGTGTTCTCATCAAAGCAAAATAAAATAACATTTTTTGATCAATTTGTGAATGACTCTCCGATAAACGGCTTGCCTTACGCCAAAGATCATTTCTGGGAAAATACCACAAATGAGGCACAGTCAAATATTTTCCTTTCTCACGTTCGTTACGACATTAGAATCCACGCGAGGTAATATTCCAACTAGGAAGAGTTAGCGAATTTACTTTTTACCTCCGGTGCGTTTAGAGTGCCTCACTGAAAAAAAATCGCTCTCGGATTCTCATTTTCTCTCTCAAAAAACGCCAACTTCCGTTTGCCGCCCATATTTCGTACCAGCTTCCATTTCCGTCCGACAGAAGACGCTGTTAGTAGCTTCAAAGGTCATGTCAACTACAGGGGGAGACCCTGAGCGAGCAGGAAGGAGTGGGAGCGGCAGGAGTAAAAATTATGTTTGGTGAAATTCCAGTCGGACCACAGGGACAAATAAAATGATAAAAGTATTCAAAAAAATAGAGATGCCAAAAGCGAAGAGGGAGTGGGGAGAGGGAGGGGAAGGGGGAGGGGAAAGAGGTAGGAGAAAGAAGGAGGGGGAAGAGGGAGAAGGAAGAGGGAGGGGAAGAGGAAGGCGGATGAAAGAGGGGAAAGAAGGAGGGAGAAGAGGGAGGGGAAGGGGGAGGGGAAAGAAGTAGAAGAAAGAAGGAGGGGGAAGAGGGAGAATGAAGAGGGAGGAGAAGAGGAAGGCGGAAGAAAGAGGGGAAAGAGGGAGGGAGAAGAGGGAGGAGAAAGAGGGAGGGGGAAGAGGTAGATAGAAGAGGGAGGGGGAAGAGGGAGGGGGGAGAGGGAGGAGGAAGAGAATGGGCGGATGAGGAGTGGATGACGGGGGAGGGCAAGGGAAGCACGGTACGGAGGAAGGTCTGTTGCATTTGATTTTCGCAACCAAGCAACGCCGTGCGTTACGCCTCGAAACGATTGCTTACAATAAGCTGTCGTAATAAAATCACAAAATGACGCTCGGTTTTTCATATGTAATCGAGATGAGATGGTGTTGCACTCTCGTGTGAGCGCCAGCTGTAAAATCTTCCTAAATAGATTAAGGAGAATTTTAAAATTATATTTGGGGCTAAAAAGTGATGGAAAGGTAAAGGACGGATGTCGAAATGCGTGAGATGCCTGCGTTCCACCAATCCCCCTCTCACTTCCTTCCCATTTACCCTCTCCCATTCCTCACAACTCCTCCCATCCCTTCTCACCACCTCCTTCTCATTACCTCACTCCCATCCCCTCTGTCTTCACCCCACTCCCTTCTCACCCCCTCCATCTTCCTACCTCACTCCCACCCCTTTTCGCTCCTTCCATCTTCCTACCCCCCCTCCCGCTCCTCATCCCTCCATCTTCCTACACCCCTTTCAACCGCTCCATCTTCTTACCCTACTGCTACCCTCTCTGTATTCCTCCCATCCCCTTCCACACCCTCCGTCTTCCTTCCTCCCGCTCCGCGAGCTCGATGTAAAGTCGAAGGAATGCTGAGAATGGAATGAAAACAGCGGAAGCGATTGCTTGAGACAGGTTGCCTCAACACGCTGAAAACTTATTCAACTTATTCCTTTTGATCACGCCATTCTTTTGAGTGTGCGGGAGTTCACTTCGAAGAACAGAATTCAAACCTTTCTCTTTATACATATAAGGACTTATTTTTATTTCCACTCCGGTGCATGACATCTTTCATCCAATGTTATCCCCTGTCTCGAGGATACGAAATGCTACGCTTGTGTGCGTGTGCTGCCATCTCTCGGTACGACTGTTTTCGTTGCTAAGTTTATATATTGCCCCTCCTGCCTCTGCCACCTGATGGCTGGCATATGCGTCAAAGTGAAAGGAGATAAGTTTCCGCGCGTTTTTATAAAAATCCTGGCGATTTAAATAAAAGCGCAGTTTCAGCTCTCTCTCTCTCTCATGGTTTCTTTTATTTTAAACGTTTGGTGTGACAAATTGAACGCTTATTTATCTTTTAAAAGTGCACCGGCACATGAATTTTGATGATACGGCAAATTTGAAGGTTAGTAAAAGTAGCCATGAGATGCTTTTTTAAACACTTTCTGTCGAGAAAATCTCTTGAATGTAAACTCTTTAATGACACAATGTTCAATTATACGAAGCATACTTAGGTTCAAAAGAAAACTTACGTACATGAACTTGTCATACAGTTTATGAAAGATATCAAAACAATAATGGATTATTATTATTATTTCGATAAAATATTTGAATAAATTTAAGTAAACCGAACCGAATGATGAACTCATTTGCAGTTATTACGATAAACCTCATAGTAATTAACCTAGTTACTAAATACATTAAAAACTTAGGCTTCTTACCATTTGTATTAGCCATGCTGCGTCCACACAATTTCCTTGAATATGAGACATTTTAAAGTATAATTCTACATAAATAGTTTTATTTGTAATACAAGAATATACGCTATTATTCTACTCAATGTTATTACTACGCTATAAGGCATAAAGCTTCATCTCCCAGAGCAAAGCAATAAAACTTTATAAAAGCTTTGTAATAATCTCGACACATCGGAAATGTGACGGACAGCATTGCGTATGTAATGGAATAAGTCTTAAGGTATATTTTATTTTGGTAGAAAAACAGGAAAATGAGAAAAAAGACTGCTCGGAAGGATAAAGACACTGGATTCAGATGAAAAAATCCGTCAAAACATCTCTCTCTCTCTCTTCGCTTGATTTATTTTGGTACTGCGAAAAAAGAAATTTCTCGAAGTTGCTTGCGGTAACAAAGGTATTTCGTCCAATACTATGAAGTGATTGGAAGTTCATTTTATGGATACAGATTTTCTATTTTATTTATTAATATTAAATATCCTTTTTTGCTAGCATTTGATTTCTAGAATATAATAGAAATAAAAGCTTTTACATATTCACAGCATTGAAATTTTTTTAAATTTGAATATCCTTTAATAATAATATTCTTAAGATATGTTGAAGCACAATGATTCTTTCATTATGCAAAACTCAATGACTGAATAATATAAGGTTCTACATGCGTATGTGTATCATATATCTAGGCTTGATAGGATTCGATTTAAATCGATAAATATTGATAAAACTGTAATTTTAAAAACTATTAAATTCAACGAAAATGAAGTGACAAGTGTCGATTTTTCATCTCTTTAATTCTACGAAGTTACGCGCCATGATTTTTAGTCTACATTCAAGAATGGAAATTGGCTTATAGTTTCGTCGTTGTATTTGTTTGCTTGTCCGCCCTATTAACCTTTGAACCATTAGACCAATTTTCATTAAACTTGGTGGAAATCCCGTGCTAATAGAGATATTTTTTGTCCAAAGATTGAAAGTCCTGGGTTCGATTCTAGGAACTATCCTTCCCATTTGACTTGTATGGGAAATCTAAAATTCGTCGTGCAGGGTAATTTTTACTTGTACACACATTGAAATATCATAGAATTTAATGTCGAAGCGGGAATTGTATTATTCTCTTAGGAAAGAAATGGAGATTTTAATTTTTATCGTAGAGTTTTGTTTATCGATGTACTCCTTCGAATTTCGTGTAAATAGTGGCGTTTTGCACTTTTTATAACTCATTACGAGAGTGTTGCCATTGCAACGACCATTGTTGGACTCGAATTCGGTATAGTCTTGTAAAAAGGTTTTCAAATTATATATATATATATATATATATATATATATATATATATATATATATATATATATAATTATATATATACACATACACACACTAGAGGGCGAGCTCCCTGCTCGCTGACGCTCGCCAACCCACCTCCCCTAAGCTCGCTATTTCTGTGTTCCTACCCTGTACCTATTAGATTTAGATTAGTTTCAAGTGAATATGTTTGGTATATGGCATTAATTGAATATGGGAATTTTATACGGAATGTACATTTAGTTTCTAATAATAAATTAACAATAATGATAAATTTAAATGACATTTAATTTAACACTTCATTGCAGGCGCGGACTGGCCCGCCGGGACACGGAATTATCCCTGTGGTCCGGTCTTTCAGTTCGATAATGGGGCCGCTCTGTAGACGAAGTATTAACTTCACGATACTCGCGCAAAAACGAAAATAATACCCACGTAATTATAATCAACTGGTCTTAAGAATGACAAAACATTTATATCTATAATGGAGAGTCAAAGTTGTAGGTACTGTGGATTAAGCTCAAATATGACTGATGATTCAAATGATAAACGCTTAATTTTCCATGGGTATTTTTTTCCCAGACGCATACTTCCTTCCGGGTTAATTCTCACGAGTTTCGGCATCTCGTATATTTGATTCTTCACTTGATAGTCACAGTTTCCATAAGCTTATTGGGAAGAATAAACAAATAATCTTCGGAATGTTCTTGAAAAATTCAATCCCTTCTCCATATGAGCTGTATGCATCCTCCACCAGTCTCCCATAGTTCTCGCAAAGATATCGTTCCGTTTTTGTCTTGAACGTATTTCTAGAGGCGAATTTATGCATATGCCCATGAGGCGTTGGCTGCTGGCCTCGTCGAAAAAAAGGGCCTCGCAATTGGGACCTCCTCGAAAAATGAACCTCACAAATGGTCGGCAAGGAGGCCGGTCAGGTGAACTTTTCGCGGGCCGGAAAAATTGCCAGTTCGCGCCTGCTTCATTATAACTACATTTTTAATTACTTGATTTTATGCTCTATTATCATTTCCAGTTATTTGTATTTTAACACCCTGACGTGACCTGAGACTAATGAATATATTTTTAGGAACGCATCTTGGTATTCTTTTAATATGCGGTCTATAGTATTTCATATGTTCTATGGTATTCTAATGAAGTATTTTTAACAGCAATAAATAATAATGTTTACATTTTTAAACAATGTTTACTCTGTTGAAATAATCAGTTGTCGATTGAGCCCTCGCAGAAATGCTAGCGAAAGATTTTCATGCTATTATTCAAACTGAGGAAACAACTTTCGCCTTTCTCAAAGAAAAAAAAATTATACTTGAGCGAAGAGAAACTTCTTCCATGTAAAGCTTGCGGAGGAAGAGAAACAAAATTTTATATCAGAAAAAAGAGAGGAAAGGAACGTGTCGTGATTAAGTGTGAGAAGTTCGGATGGCAGAATACGCAGTCCATCAGGGAAAAATGTATTCCTTGCATATAAACGGAAGATGCAACGGAGGATTAAAACAATCTGAAATATTGGAATTGTGTTATTTTTGGTATTTTTGGAAATCATACTAAGGGACTATCCTAAACGTTAAATGGGCGCGCTAAAAACATTTTGTGATTGGTTTAATTTATGTAGGGACATTCCGCTCACCATGTTTCAGCAAAGGAATCGAATGGGTTTGAAGTTACATCATAATAGTCCAAGTAGACGAATGACTACTTCGAGAAAGAAGAAAGTACAATCGAAGTCGATTCCTAGGAGGAGTTATTCCGGTAGAAAACGTCGATCCCCAAAATGGTATTACATAAGGATACTTTTAACTCAACGCAACTACGGAACGAGACAAAAATAAATCTGCGGATATTCGGAATGTGCCAAATACATGACGGAAAAATTATTGAGGTCCAATACTTTAAAATGTTGACAAGCGAAACAGAGAAACACTGCGTTCAAATAATAAAAAACGAAACCGAAATTCACTCAGATGAGTGGCCAGCATGCAGGAAGCTGGATCAATTAAGGTTACAATCACAAGGCGGTCTAACCATTCGCGGTTATTTTTCGGTCCAGCAACCTGGAGCAAACGCAGAGGGGATCTATCGATGTGGGGGTCATTAAAATCAAAAGACAGTAAAAAATGCATGGGACGTCTCAGATGTTTTGCTGTCGTCTTATTTGGCTGAGCAATGGTGGAGGTTTGAAGAACCAAAATCGGGACATACAGTTTTCTTAGAAATAAAAAGAGATGTTAATGTGCTTTGACTATTAAATGATTTTTGTTATACTTATTACATTCTTTTTCGTTGTTGTTTTTTTGAATAAATTATGGTTCTCATTAATGTATTTTTGTTAGTTAACAGTTTATGCATATAGACCGCATACCCAAATGTTTTGTTTTAAATAACAAATTAAGAAAATTAGTTGAATAAACTAGATAAAAAGAGCAGAAATTCCCGGGGAATAAAAATGGCTGAATAATAGAGCATTAAACAGAGAGAGACAACGAGAAATAGTGTTTTAGTATTATAGATAAAAATATAAATAACATGAATACTGCGGCCGATTTATTTGCATTTAATTCATATCTTCGATCATTTCCAACAAGTTTTATTTTTATTTTCAATCTTTAAGACTTTATATAAGTGCATATATGCTGAAATTACCGGGGAGAACAATACCCGTAACAATGGAATCTTAGTATTGAAATGTTAAAAGAAATTAGCAAAACTCAAGTATAATTCAAAATATGAGCGAATTCGCATGAGATTGAGTATTCGACGGTAGGAATAAGAATTTTCATTTATTTTGGTGTTTTTAAGCGTAAATGATGTGTCGATAACTTAATTATAAGATATTTTAAAGAGTAAAAGAATGAAAGCCTTCAAACCAAAAAGGTGATTTTTACGTGTTATCTTATGAGAAAAACCTCTGGAGGAGACTTATTTTTAGTCATAATGTAGAGTTTCATTAACACTGATATTCTGAGGAATTTCAGGCCCGTAAGTTAATTAATAATCGAGTTATTCACAAAATTAGAGCGTTACGCATCATGTTCATCATTACTATTTTATAATACAGTGAAACCTGCCTATAGCGGAATCGCATGGTGCCGTAAAAATTTTCCGTTATAGACAGTTTTCCATTATATACAGGTTTTAAGTACTGGATGCTGAATAATGTATGCAGTAAGCGAAATCAACTCTTTAATCAGTTTATTGACACATAAAATTTTTAAATTGACATTTGAATGAATAAATTAAGAAAATATTATAAGACCATGTATTTATTCCTACATAAAAATTTTCATATGTGCATACACACTCGTCTTTGCTGCATCCATACAGGTTTGGATATGGTAATAGTATTGTTTACAGTGATTTAAAGTTACGTAGTTATAAAATTATAAAAATGAATTTAAATTTCCAAAAGTTATAATTTTTATAAAAGGCATTCATACAAAATTATCACTTATAAAAGACTGCTTTTTCATATTGTGCAAATGTTTTTTCTCTGCATGATTTTTACAATCATTTATTAAACTCAACAGTGCAACATCTGGATAACCTCTTTATAGTTGTTCAGTTTTATATTTTCATTCCCTTCTTCTGTTTCTTCTTGATCACTCTCGTCTTCCCCATCATCCTCACTGCATTCCTCTTCTCTTTCTTTAAAATTAATGTCAAAATTACAGCAAGTGGTCACTAGTTTTTCATCAATGTTCACAAACTCTGTCACCCCTGCTACATCATACTCCATCATGCATGTGAGGTCATTGATTTCGGTGCGTACATCGCTATTGTCATTGATAATGTCTCCCTCTTCTTGGAAAACAAATCCAGCTTTACGGAAGCATTTTGTTACACATTCACTTTTCACACTTTTTATTGCTCTGGCTAACCAATTTATGGCATCCGGCGCTGCTAAAGATTTAGCCACTTCACTCACTTTATCGGCAGACTCAACAGCTGTTAAAAGGGACTGCATCAAAAATTTTCTGTAATGAACTTTCAGGCAATAAATAACTCCCTGATCCATGGGCTGAGTGATGCTTGTGGTGTTTGCGGGGAACCACGTAAGTTTCACATTAGAGAGATCTAGATGAGGATGACATGTGGCATTGTCCAAGAAAAGAATTACTTTTCGTCCTTCTGCTTTCATTTTCTGATTAAATGACAACAACCTTTCCTCCATTATTTTAGCTGTGTTCCAAGCTCTGGAGTTATGTCGCCAGATTACAGGAAGTTCTCCAAAGTTTAAATTTTTAAAACATCTGGCTCGTGCGGCTTTGCCGATTACAATTGGCTTTTCCATATCTCCTGCTAAGTTTCCGCAAACGAAAACAGTAATTCTCTCTTGGAGCATTTACCGCCGCTACATTTTTCTCCTTTAAGAGACAGAGTTTTCATCGGTATTGCACGGAAAAAACAACCCCGTTTCGTAATCATTATAGATATCTCTCGGATAGTAGTTTTTAATTAAGTCTTGAACTTTTGATTTCCAGCTGGATACAATGGCCATATCAACATCATTAGACTCTCCGCACACACTGCTCCATACGATGTTGTGACGAGTTCGAAAACTTTCTAGCCAGCCATTGCATGCATTAAACTCAGAGTTTCCTAATTTTTCAGCTATTGCTTTTGCTTGCTCTTGAACCATGGGTCCTGAAAGGGAGATGTTTTTTGCTCTGGTCTGAACGAACCATTCCCAAGTTAATTATTTTATTTCTCCGTTTCCAGTTTTTCGGATTTTCCTTTTGGAGTCCAAATTTGAACCTGAAAAGAGAACAAGGTTGTAAATGTTCTGTAAAATGTATTCTCACTTACGCATCCGAATCTAAAATTTTGGGTTTTTGCTTATATCTGAAGTAGCTCTTAACCTTTAAACGCCTGGCGTGCCCGTGCGGGCACGCTAAATTTCTCCGTTCGGTGCCTGGCGTGCCCCTACGCGCACGCTATCTTTTTTAAGCGGTCTGCAAATGAGTCATTGTCTTAGAAGGTTGAAATTTTCCGGGTATCATCTGAGAAACCTCTTCTGACGCTATTCTAAAAGAAACATCACGTGTCTCCAGAACTGGAGGTAGAGATACCTCCCAAACCCTCTAGCCCAGACCCATGCTGTCGCAAAAAAATCCTTAATGCGCAGAAACTCAGTGAATATTCTCCTGTTATCGTCTTCAACTTATTTTTTTCGACGTTCTTATGCCGCGTATATTCACTCGTTCGCCGGCATTCGATTGCAACGTTTCGTGCGCCGAGTATTTTTTCTTTTGTGGACAAGTGAGAATAACTGTATTCTTTCCTTGTTTAGTTTATTTTTATTCAGGGATCTTTTATTTTTATCACTTAGGTATTTTTTCTTCTTTTATTATCTTAAAACTTATACCCTCATTTATAGAATAGGCATCAACGTCTAGACTATCAAACATTGAGAAAGAAGATGAATTCTACGCTGATTCCGACTCCGATGCTAGTGTAGACGAGAGCGAAACTGATGGTGAAGATGATTTGCCGGAAGAAGGTTCATCAGAAAATATGGCAGCGTCATCCATTTGGATGCCTCCACTTGATTTTCAACGTCACAGAGCTAAACAGCTCGGTTTTGCTGGCGTCTGCAGGAAGGCAAATGACTCAACGGGAGTTTCGCCTCGCTCTCGTGAGGGAATTTATTGTGAATGGGGAATCAGCTCTGCCATCAAAAACATCTAAGAGGGGAAGACCCGGTGCAGGCGTGGTCCCCCTACTTAGGCTTGAGGCAAGAAAAAATAAACATTGGCCAGTAAAGGGAAATCGGCTGAGATGTCGAGTGTGCGCAGAAAAGGGAAAGTACACTAGAACAGCGGCCAAATGCAAAGTGTGCGATGTTGGTCTCTGCGTGTTTTCTTTTTTTGAAGAATATCACACAAAAAACATTTTTCATTGTAATTAATAAATAATATAACAAAAAACAATCAATGATCACTTCCACTGAATCTATAAATGCTTTTATAAACATTACCTCATGTATTTTTGCAAGTTTCCATATTATTTTTCATACTTTTCGAATCAAAGAAGCAATCATGTAATTCCTTAAACAATTGGCTGAATAATGTTTTTTATTTTACCGTTCTATCAGCAATAGTTCACGAGCAAAAAAATAATATCTGAAGGTTTGCAAGAAAAAATTAAATACCCAAAATTAAATCCGGCATTGAGAGGCTACCAAGGGAGATTTAAATCCGGCGTTTAAAGGTTAAAATTGTCTGATCTTTATAAAAACTGGTATGGCTTGACAAATGCTAGTAAAATTCGTACAGCAAATTTCATAAAAATCGACTCATCCCTTCTGAAGATGTACATTTCATTACGAACGGACGGAGCAAGTTTCGTAAGGGTTGAGCCGGAATACAAATCCTGCGAACGTGGCCATATACAAGAGCTACCAACAATCTATGTTTTCGTAATTTGTTTAACATTTTCCTATTACGTGATTGGAGCGACATTTAATTATGTAAATAATTACAGTAATTTTTCGATAACTATGGAACCGAAGTTAATTTGCAAAAACATAATTAGAACAACAACAAATGTCAGTCGTAAAGAATTGAATGAAAGCATTTATGTACCTTTAGCATACTCTGCATGCAGCACTTCTTTATTCTTCAATATATTGTATGGCCGTTCTTGCTAGTGAGTGATAAAAACTGCAAAATCGTCAGTATTTACATAAAATTCTAAGAAATAAAATCGATAAGCAAAATTCTACGATGAAAATTAAAATTTTCACTCTTTTCCTCAGAGAATAGTGCAAAACTTGCTCCGATATTATAATTATAAGATGTTTTAATGTGCAAGAGAATATTACCCTGCACGATGGATTCCAGACTTCCCATGTAAATCAAATGGGAAGGATATTTCCTGGAATCGAACCCGGGACTTCAATCTTCGGAACAAAAAATATCCTTGGGAGCTTGGCCTATATAGAAAGATTTTCACCTAGTTTCATGAAAATCGGTCTTTTGCTTCAAAAGTCAATAGGGACGGACAGACAGACACAAAGGTAAAACTATAAGTCTATTTCCATTCAGGAAAGTAGGCTAAAAATTACGCAGAAAGTAATTTTATGATTTCTTCACGAATACGAATTTTGAAGTTCATTTCCCAATGTGGAAATTTTACTGTTAATTTTTTTGATATTCGCCTCATCAATTTCAATTGGAGAGCGTCGTTTTATTAAACGAAAATTGATCAAAAATTATCTACGGTCAACAATGAACCAAGAGAGACTTTATGGTCTGGCCAACTTATATATTGAATATGACATTGCTAAACATATAGATTGCAATGACACAATTAATATATTTATTACAAATAATGCTCGCAAAATAAAACTTTAAAGAAAAGATTGTTTATTTTGGTTATATTTCTTTTAAAATTAAGAACTCTTTTAATCATTTTAGGGCAGCTAAAACTCCTCTACTCATGGCGCCAAAAGTGGTCATTACGGCATTACGGCCATGTATATAACATATATATGGTTTACATTGCTGCAGGTGATATTTGTATTTTGGACAATAATAAAATATAGTTTTACTTTGTTATATTTAACTATCACTTTTATTAAAATATGTACTATAAATTAAATAGAGCAATAAGGTTACAATTTTTAGGAGTCACAATAGACAAAAAATTTCTGACATGTATTAATTACTAAATAAGGAAACCAAACGACAAAAAAATCTACAGACTTGGAAAAACAATCATTAACTCTACATGTAAATATAAATATCAAATAAAGTTTTATTTGAAAACCTACAATAATCATTGAATTTTTAGTGCTTTTCGTCATTGCTGTAAAGCACCATTATCTTCGTGATGCCCGTTCGTACGCATATATCAGGAAAGAATTGGCTTAACTGATTTCAACCAAATTTCTTACATAGAATTTTTATATAAACGCATGACCAAAATGACATATTTCGATCGAATCGACATACCAGGGGTGCCAACATTTCAAAATTAATCATTTCTGTAATAATAAATTTGGAAAGAACTGTCTGAACCGATTTCAACGAAATATTTTATATAGGGTATGTGCAACATAAAAAACAAAATCAAGATGTTTAGCATTGATATCCAAACCAGGACTGCCACGATACAAGTGATAAAAAAATTTCTTTTTACAAGTATCCGTGTTGAATTATCCATATCAATTTTAACTAAATTTAATATTTATAATGTACACATAAATAAAAACTATATTAGCATTTATAGACCGAATCAGCCAAACAGGGGTGCCACAATTACAAATTAAACTCTTTCAGTAATTAAGGATTTGGAAGGAATTGGCTTGACGGATTTCAATTAAATTTTCTATATTAGATTTGTACATCATACCATAATAAAATAAACATATATAAATGGAGTTAACTCGAAGGGGTACCACACTAAAAAGTATAACAATAATTCTTTTACGCGTGTTTCAAGTGAACTGACATCATAGATTTTAACCAAATATGTTATATATAATCTTCATATAAATAAAAACAAAAAAAGGATTTTTCAACCGTATCGACTAGATAGGGCTACCACAATATCAAGATTACAATTTTTCTGTAAATACAAACTTCGAAGATATTTCCTGAACCGATTTCAAAGAAATTTCGTTTGTATTTAAACCTTAGGTAGGAATTGCAAGCTCTAGGGATGCAACTGGTGGAAACACATTTGAAGATATATTTAAATATAGTTTAACCATACTTTATCGCATGCAAAGGCTGATTTTGTGGGTCTAATTCATTACCTAATTATTTTAAAATCAAACTTAGGAAAGAAAATGAGTTTCCGGACTTTGAAATCGAATTTGGCCATAAAAAATAGGGTGGTATGACATGGAAGGTGTTATTATAATCTAATATGCATAATGGGCTTCATTGATCCATACAGATGTTCAGTTGAAGAGAAAGCATGGTGTACAGTAGGTATTTCAGGAAGGAAGAAGTTAAAGATAATATTTTGGTTGAAATTAAAGAAATGATGTAGAAGTTTTCTTATTTATTTATTTATTTATAACTTAGTGCTACAAGTTGGCGATCTGCCAGGTGGTAACATAAGGAAACCTCGTATTTCTCTAACACTTCCAACAACGAAATCTAAAGACAAATAATAAGACAGCAATAAAAAGATCTATAGTAATGACATAACAAAAATATTACTCATAAGAAATATCACTGCAAATAAGAAAATTCAAAAGATACAAAAAGGAAGGAGAAAAAATAAAATTTTAAAAATCACAAAAAATCACAGAAAAATTACAAAACATCTGTTCCTAAAAACATTTACACTATTTGGGAAAGGCTCAAATACCTCAGCAGGCAGCTCATTCCAGTCAACAATAGTTCTGTTTAAATATGAATATTTTTTTACATTTGTTTTTTGTTTTCTACATCTAAATTTATAGTTGTGATCATTTTTCCCTTTAAAAGATGGTTCATTCATCCCCTTTTGTAACTCACTCCATGCTGCCTCCATATCAATTACATTAAAGAAACCATAGAGTCAACTCCATTTCCTTCTCCTTTGCAAGCTCTCCCAGCCCAGTATTTCTAGCATCTCCGTCACGCTATCTGTTCTCCTGTGCCTACCCAATACATATCTGGCCGCCTTTCTTTGAACCTTGTTCAGCTTCCTGATATGCCCTTCTTCGTGTGGATCTCATACCAAGGAGGCATATTGCAATATCGTCCGAACTAGAGATTTGTATGCTTTCTCCTTTGTAGCTGGACTGCTTCCTTTGAGATTCCTCATAACCCAGTGCAGCATTTTGAAAGCTTTCCTTTTTATGAAATCGACGTTTAATCCCCATCCTAGATCCTTTGATAAATAAAGACTAAAATATTTACAATGATCACTTTTTGGTATAGGATTTTCCGAAAAATTATACTCCCTATTTGACACTAATTTCCTATTAAATGCCATGTACATACTTTTACTTATAGTGATGTTCATTCCGTTGGTATTGGGCCAATCTGAAAGTTTGTCGATATCATTTTGGAGGGTATCACGGTCGCTTTCACTCTCGATCCGCCTATAAATTATGCAATCATCCGCAAAAAGTCTTATCTCGGAGTTCATTTTCTCTGGAAGATCGTTGAGGTAAATTAAGAAGAGCAGTGGCCCTAAGACGCTACCTTGTGGAACCCCTGATATGGCACTCGCCTCATCTGAATACCTGTTATTTATTTTCACTCTTCGAGTTCTTCTAGTAAGAAAATTCGCAACCCACTTCAGTACCCTTACGTCGGTTGGTAATTGCTCCATCTGCAACTGCAGGAGATCGTGCGGCACTCTGTCAAATGCTGTCGAGAAATCGACGATTACAGCATCAACTACTTTCCCTTCGTCTAATGAGTCAACAATGTCTTTACACAAACCCACTAATTGGGTTTCACAGGAATACCCATTCCTGAACCCATGCTGAGTTTTAAATAGCCATTTATCCCTTATCCACCAATCTCGTATGTAGTCTGATATTACCTTTTCCATTAGTTTACAAACCACAGACGTTAAGCTAACCGGCCTATAGTTCTTTACTACTGCCTTTTCACCTTTCTTAAAAATGGGTATAATATGTGCCGTTTTCCTGTCTTTAGGTAAGGCATGATTATTCAACGTTACATTGAATAGGTGAGTTATGTAGGGGGACATGGCAGTAGTATTAAGTTTCAATATGTCAATCGCAATAAAATCCGGTTCCACTGACTTATTTGCCTTCAACTTTCTAATTTTTTTTTAATGTCCGTGAATTTAATGGGTATTGTCTCTGATGTATTTTCGCATATCTTCCAATTTAAGGAGCTATTTATCAGCTCTAGAGTTTTTAAGTTATCCACCTTCTGTGTTATCTTTCACTTTCTTTGTTCTTAAAGTAGTAAAACCCTTTGGTCATTAGTATCTTTTGCTCTTGCACTCGCCTCTCCTAATCATGATATCTTAATGACGCTCAGCAATAAATGAATCCATAATAAATTAAAATAATTGTTTAAACCTTTTACATAAAATATTTCTGTGTAAAAATTATCGCATTCAGCTAATTTCAGTGGTTGGATTATTTATTCAAAATTTGTTATCTGTAGCTATTCGAGAAATATGACTTTCTTTTTACGGAAACCAACAAACTCTTCAAAAAATATAATAGAATTAATTCAAATTTACCAACAAATTTAGCAACTTATAATTTATTTTCAAGTAATCATAATATACAATCAATGAAATCACTTTCAAAATATCGTTATTTCACTGCATGACATAATGAGGTCATGTCTCTCAAAAACATCAAATTCTTGGACAGTAATTGGTTCTAGGAATGCACCCGGTGTAAAAAGGTTTATAACCAAATTTAGCTTAACCATACGTTATCCCATACAAAGGTTGATTTTGTGTCTAATTTGTCACGTGAATATTTTTAAGTCAAATCTACGAAACAAAATTATCTCCCGGACTATGAAATCCAATTAGACGATAAAAATATGTTAGTACGACATTGTTTTAATGTAATAATTTCAATTGGCTTAATTGATCCATGCAAATGTTCAGTTGAGTGGAAAGCAAAATGTATATATAGATGTTCAAGGGTGGAAGAGTTAACGATTATAAATGATGGTCTAAATTAAAGAACTTTTATAGAAGTTTTCTTATTGTACCATCTGAGATCTCTATCAATTTATTCATTTTTAATATTAATGAAAAACATATTTCGCTGACTAATAAGTATAGAGAATATGCAGAATACATAAAAAGTCTTTAGAGAATGAAATAACTTAAACGTTCACATTAAAACTGTCTTCCAGTTACATTTCGATACAATTAGCCCAATTTACAGTGACCTTTGAATAACCTTAGTGTTTCTTTCTTCCTTATTTTAATTTATATTAGTTATTTATTATTTCTTTTAGTTAATGTTAGGTATTGTTCATAATGGTTGTTATGTAGATTTTCAACCCAAAAATACGCTCATTCTCATGTTATATAAAGGGAAAAATTAAAAGAGAAAAAAAAATTTTAATTGAAAAAGTAGTTTAAATCGCTTTAAAGCCCTCACATTTTGCTTACCGTTTCATTGCGGTTAAAATGGCACCTTTATCTTTTTTCTACGTTCTGTGGCTTTTTAGTTATAAATGCACAAACAAATTCTTCA
Organism: Tanypteryx hageni; assembly: GCA_028673005.1. Lineage (NCBI taxonomy): Eukaryota > Metazoa > Arthropoda > Insecta > Odonata > Petaluridae > Tanypteryx > Tanypteryx hageni. The sequence continues at coordinate 11,734,605 of CM054112.1, forward strand.
AAATATTTATAGTAGAGATTAAATTAAATTAATGAGAATATATAAAATGACATCTTTTATACACCGATAGTTTGTCGTTTTTCTTTAACGTAGTTAGAAATGCTACAATATATTTTTTGCAATAAAAATTTATATATATATTAATTCCTCATGCTTTCTTTCATTAAACATTCCAAAAATGTTAATACATACATGATGTATATCAACCACAACAACTAGCTGCTATAAATGTAGCTTTCGAACCTATAATGATAACTTTTACCAATTTATTTCCGATATATCATCCTAATTCCGAGATCGCGGTATATTCGGAAAACAATTTATATCCAATTTTATGAAAAAATGCATACCTGTACGATAATAAATGCCAAGTCCGAAACAGTAGAACTTGACAATCTATCTCCAATAACTTTCAAGGAAATGCTAACGGAAATCCTATGGGAAAGAGATGTGGATCATGGATGACCTCTAGGACCCCAGCTTTCATTAACGAAACAAGTGCTTTGGTAAAACTCTTTTCGGAAGTTAGAAGAAGACAAATTTTTCCTCAAGATCAGCCCTCGAGAAGAATTGCTAGGGTAGGAACCACTGGCGGCCAAGAAGCCATAGACCAGCACTACTGCACTGTCCCAACGCCTTTTATCTGTTCGGTTACCCTCGACTCCCTTTCCCAAAAAAGGGATTAATCACATGGGGTTACCCGTTTCAGCGTGTGTGCTGTAGTAAATATGTATTTCGGTTGCACTGGTTTTCCCAGTTACTCCTTTCCATTTTCATAAGTTGACGCCGCGAACCTGAAAGGGGAGGGCGGCTTGTAATAAACGTTTTCACAGCCAATAGCACGATCGGGACGCCGTCTGCCTACCCCACGGAATGTCCTCGCGTACCCCAGGTTGAAAATCACTGGTATTGTACACGCACGCGTTATTTTTGGCACACAAATACGCGTGATCAATTTAGTTTTTTCTATTGAATGTATTTGTAATGTTTTATAACGGTAAATTATGCAATTCTGGAACACAAGGAGTAACTCATCCGCTGTGATTTTAAAGCTATTAAAGCCAATATAAATTATTGCTGCACCACGTGTAGTTTAAAATATTTAAGTGTATAAAATGGGCTTCATGAGTTTCGTCTTGTCAAATTTGGTTTACCACTTGCTAGATACGTATTTCGGGAGCTATGCTCCCATCTTCAGTAGCTGAAGTCGTATGAGAGTAGTTTCCCAGAGATTTCCAGAGTTATTGTGCGTGTGTGTGTTCCTTTTCTTCTTTTTAGGCTAGTTTTCGACGCAGGTCCCTGTAGGCCATCATCGTCCTGCAAACTTGTAAGCATAATTTTAAATTTCCTTATTTCTTATTGACGTGTGAGTGCTCTCTGGGTTAATTTACTGTTCAGGAGTTTCAAATTTTAATTCCAATTTCTTTTTGATGATTGGTGACTACTGTAGTTCTATTGAAGTGTTATTCAAAGTTTGAATATTGACGCTTCCGCTTGATGCACGTGACTCAAAGTCACTGTTTGCAGCACGTGAAGCACTCGGTCTGGCTCTTTGTGATGAACCACTTGTCTTTGAGTTTTTGTATCACTGTTATCATCCAATTCGGATCGAGTAATTTACAAATTCTTATTCGGCAAGAATCACAACTTTTAATCTAGTGGTTGATACTAATTTTGACATTTTCATTTTTCGAAGCATTGTTGGAATTAGTGGTTGTAAGTTTTGGGGGAAAAGTGTATGTGCAGAAACGATTGGTTCTTTGTAATTTAAAATAAGATCATTGAAAGTTTACAGATAGGAATCCAGACATCAAAATTCAATTTTCAAAGTTTGCAAAGCTGAGGCCAAAAAATTTCGTATTAGCTGGAGCAAGTGGCACTCACTGTGTTTGCGTTTGTGCCATTAACGAAAATGTAAACCTGATGCTTGATGATGCAATTATAAATAAGTTAACTTCCAACTCAAATTTGCCATTAAACGATTATCACAATTGCCTTAGCCACACGGTTTGTAGTGCATCAACAGAACATTGTTTTATGCACTGTGCAGGATTAAGAAATTTGATGGTACAATTACAAAGCATGTTTGACGACAATTATGTGCAGAACAGCACGTACTAACAATGGGTGTCCGTTGATCGAGCCACTCTGGAAACAATGCAATCATCTGTTGAAGATTTCCCGGAAAAATTATCTGATAAGCTGTAGGCCTTATTAACGCATTAATTTATTGCAAAACAACAAAGCGCTTTCCTGAGAGAAATTAAAGATAATATATATCCAGGGGAGTACATCGTTTCTTGAAATTTCTCTGAAAATTATGCATTCGTATTTCAAGACCTAGCTTAGGGAGTCCATTGGAATAATGACCAGGAAACTGTACATCCCTTAATTATTTACTATAAGGAAAAAGAAACAAATTTTATTGCAATTTCAGGATGCCTAAAGCACGACACCATAGCTGTACAACGGTTCCAGCAAAAATTGATCGTTTTTCTATGGAAAAAAGGGGAAATGTATCAAAAATTTTCTATTTCTCCGACGGTGCGAGTGCCAAATACAAAAATAGAAAAAATTACAGCAACTTACGTTACCATGAAGAGGACTTCAACATAAAAGCATAGTGGCACTTTTTTCCTATGTCGCACGGGAAGGGGCCTTGTGACGGCATAGGAGACACAATCAAGAGATTAGCTGCAAGAGCAGGTCTGTAAAATGTTCGCGATCCCATAAATAATACTATAAAGTTTTACCGATGGATTGTCGAGAACATAAAAATGTGAATGCTGATTTTTCTGAAGAATATTACCGCGCGGAATCTGAATCTCTTCAAACTCGTTTCGCACAACCCAAATCGATCCGTAAATCTCCTACGTACCACGCTTTCATCCCCATTAACAAAACTAAATTAGTTACAAAAGCTTTTTCTTTCGCATCAACAGCTACTGAGGCAATTTTGTGCAACAAATAAAGTTTTCGTTTTATCGTGCGAGCATTACTGAACAATACTCCTTCCAGATTCCTTTACCATGCTCACTAGTTTGAATCGAGCGGACGCGCAGCGCCATAGACAACGATTTATTTCATAAAGATTCCATCGGTTATTCATCTTGAAAATTACATGGTATATAGAATCGAATGAGGAATACGATGAATTTTTTCTCAATATTTTACATTTTTGAGCAGATAATTAAAAATACATTTAAATATTACGTAAACAATTTGTCAATAAATGTGGTATGAGACGCATACCATAGGAAAGAGATTTTTAAGGCCTTAAAAATGAGTCCAAGCGCAAGGCTCTTCGACATATAGATCTAAATATTTGACCGTTTAAATTCAACTGGCGCAGTAGTTTTTCCGCTTTTTCCATAAACTTCAATCCCCCGTAACTTCGAAACTATCAACACCAATTTAAAAAAAAAATGGTCTCAGATTTTTGTCTATATATTGTGTCCCCATAGAACAAACCTTAAAATTTCTATAATCATGGCTCACCGAACAAGACCTAACAAAAGAAACAGTTAGGGAATACGCCTTTGCATGAACCAGAACTACTTCTAAATCAGCAACAAAATTTACCGACAGATTTTCTGTTAAATTTATTCCTTATGTAGATGATTGGCTATTGTATGGAGTGATTGTAAATTCAGAAAACATTGTAAATTTTTTAGAAGGTACATTAGGTGTAACAATTATTCGGGTGAAGTCTGTTTTAACTCCTACCAAGGAATTAACATATTTAGGAGTAATAATTAATACTGACGAACAGACCTTGCGTCTTACTCCTAAGTCTATTAATAGACTTAAAAAATTGGTTTCCTATACCCCTTTTTCTTCTTTTAAGGATCGCCCGCGAATTGCCGGGTACATTTCCTGGATTTGTTTTGTATATAGGTTTCCCCTCTTTTTAATAAGAGATGCATTCGCTGGCGACAATTCCTGGTGTACATTTTTAGTTAATAATATTAATTTACGAAGCCCTATTTTGATGGGCCCCTTGCAAGAATCCATAAATGTTTTTACGGACGCGACTCCTAGGTCCTTTTCTGTGGTAATTCCCACAGTAAATGTAACTAAAGCATAATATGTACATCGGCTTTTGCCGATAGGGTTGGCCGAAGCTTTGGCTGCTCTTATAGGAATTTATATTGTTCAAGAATTGTATGGGTATAAGAAAACCCAAATAAATTTGTATACAGATAATTTACAGGTTAAATACTCCTTCTTAAAAGGGAGAGGAGAATTATTTCGCTATAATATAGTTCGTAAGATGTTTATGTATCTTTTGTTAATAAAGAATTGTGGTGCTACGTCCCTTCAGAGACCAATCCGGCCAACAGACCTTCCTGGGCTATCCAGCACTTATAGACCGGTGCGGCCACATTGGTCTCATTGGTTTATAAGGGCTGGGTGGCCTGACTCGGGGTCAGTCGGTCTGGAACTGGGCTTGGGAGGCGCATCCCAGCAAGGCGCAACCATCTTTGCCCCTTCTTAGCAAACCTCTTCATGAACAACTTTGAAAAACTATGCAATGATACTTTTACTTACTTCCCCGAAACATCGCAAACTTCTTAGGAAAACTTAACGAGCAGTACGATTTCATCAAATTTTCATACTAGAAAGAACAAGACAAAACGCTTCCTTTCCTCGATTGACTCATTATGACATGACATATTTAAATAATTCGTTATTGCGTGTTTTCTTTAATATTAACATTCAAAAATGAAGAAGAGAGTAAATGCGCATAAATATAATAAAATTTATGAAGAACATGAGGTATTAGTTAGATTAATTTTTACAAAACTATTGAACTTCCTTAAAAATTTAATAAATAATAAAATTATTGTAAAACAAACGTAAATTTTACCTAGAACTTCGAAATAAAATGCAAATTTAATCATCCAATTCAGAGGTCAAAAACTGCCAGCCATATATGTAAATTGTAATAATTATTTGAAGCGAAGAAAATTCGTCGAAAATCTCTCTGGAAAAAAAACGTTGATTGAAATCATCGATTTTCAAAAAATAAACGTCGAATTCTACCAAGTATGCAGTAATTTTATGAGTCCATTTTCGTCCGAAATCTCTTTAGAAAAAAAAACGTCAATTTAAAAATAAACATCGAAAACTATTAAGCCTGTATATATCCTTATTTATTGAACTCCAAAGGGAGCAGTCTAGTCTACACTGAAATAATATTCGCAATTAGATTTTATATTCGCAACTTGACAGTGCACGCTTAACTCAGAACTTTATTGTTAGGAGTTAAGTTAATTTAAATGAAAGAAATTCGTTGACGAATTTGCTTTCATTTTCACACAAAGATACTCACTCCGACTGAAGCGACAGATTAGTTTATCTACCTTACGAAAAGTATCACTCTTATACTGGTAATTAAAGAGAATGCGAGATTTATTTTTGGGCGCTCAAAATAAGCACTTAAGACTTTCATTTACGCACAGATAACTCTCAATCCACTTCCTTTTTTCATTCCTAAACCCTCCACACTTCTCTTTGTTTACACATGCTTAAAACATTACGCTGTTCTGTCCTCTGTAACCTTTTTCCTCTTCCTTTGCACTCCCTGTCCTCATCTCCACTCCTACCAGCCGCCCCGCCAGTGCATTGCTCTTTTCCTCCCCTCTCCTCCCTTCTCCCGCCTCTACCCACCCCTCTCTCCCCTCCCCTCTCAAACGTCTCTTCTCTCCCCTCTCCAACCTTCTCCCGCCTCTACCCTCCCATCCCCTCGTTCCTATTAACATCTACCCGTTTGCTCACTCTCTCTCACTCTTTCCTCACAGACGTTCTTCTCTCTCAGATGGACTGCCATCGTAGTAGGCTCCTCCGTAATTCAATTTGGTCTCCCTCATCTTCGGGTGAAAGCGGCTACGTGTGAGAAGAATCGGGGCTGCTGGGGATGGGGCGGAGGTAGGCAGAGAGGGCGAAGGGGAAGAGAGGGTGAAGGAAGGTGCAGACAAGGGGAGTTGGGGAGAAGGGAGAGCAAGCTGATGAGGAGATGAACTGACGGGAAGGATTTGTCGAAGGAAGGGTTTTCTTGTGGTTGGGAGGGTGGGGCGCTAAAAGGGCTCCCTCTCTCGTTATGGTTTGCAGGCCATCGTGCTAGAGATAGCGGGGTGTGGGGGAAGAGGAGGCGGGAGGCGGAGGCGAGGGTGGTCTTGGTGGTCGGGTGCGAAGGGTCGCGGATTTTCCCAACCGCCGATGCGGGTTATTCGTCGGCTATGGAGCGGTTGCACGGACGTGTGGGGAGGGGGGGGTGGGTTTGGCATATATGTATTGCCTGAAAGAGGTGAAATGGGATTCCAGGATGCATTTTGGAGATTTTCGCAATTCATTTGGAGTGTATGTGCGTGTGCGTGTGTGTGTGTGTGTATTGTTCGCTAATCAACCTCTTTGTTAATTATATCCATAACTCCTTCCACACCGAACACACTCAGAAGGGAGGAGGGAAACGTGGTGCCGGCATTAGCTTACTTTTAGCGAAGAACACCAAGGGGGCCAATGACATAACGTCTCTTCCGAAGGACGGAACACTGAATTTGCGTGGTCTCCTCAAACCAAACAAACAGGGGGCCGGGCGACCTTGGAAAAAATCCTACCTGCGCAGGAGAATTCGTGCCCGCTGCATTTTCAAGCAGCAGGCGAGTATCAGCCAGCGTCCTAACCACTATAGTGCTTTTCATATGAGATGGCGGGTCAGATTTCGGCCATATTCGGGCCGCTCGTAGGTCTCGGCTGCTAAGAGGTGGGGTACAGCCTCCTAGCAGAATGCTCATGCTAGACGTTGCCAACTATACACCGGAACACACGTAACGTTTGGTGGGCATTTAAAGGGACTTCGCGAATGTGGCAACACAGCACACTCGGACACGATGTTACCACTAGGGATATTCGATGGAGAATGAGCTTTCGAATGCTTACGTAGGTTGCCCCTCCTTCTTTCTATTGCTTCGCTAAGTGTCTCGCCCCGTCTACTTTCTCGTTTACCTCCTCACTCACTCACCATCTCATCTGAAAAGCATTATAATGTTGTGTCGTTCCGGAAGGATTCCTTCCAACGCACAGTGGGGCTTTTTCAAAAAAACATGGTCAAAATCCTATTAACACTTTATTGACGACCAATGGCTACATTTTGCTTCCTCATTGGATAGGAAAGAAAATTAAACCATAATATAAAATATTAATAACATAAATCGCATATTTTCTAAGCGGAACGTTACTTTCACTCCCGCCGGCTATCTTGGGCATGGATCCTGATAGAAAACGACACTTGTTAACATTTTTGCGTGTGCTACTTCGGGTGTCGAAAAGTTTCGTTCGAACTTGGAACATGAAGATGAATGATTAAATTTAAAGATTTGTTTTATTTTTTTTTATTCCCTCAGAAATAGATTGGCCACATGTGACTGAGTGTCATCACCGGAAATCAGGAGTTGGGAAAAATTGGGATGATAAAAGGAAAGAAAAAGGAAGGAAATGGAAGTTTTACAGAAAAAGAAGAATGAGTCAGGGGCTTATTCTTCCCTGCAGCATTCAAACTGTAAGAGTGTATCGGTTAGTTTGTCCAAACTAAAGTCCTACCTGTAATGAAAAGAAATAGATTTATAATATTTTTACTTGAAGTACGCCTTAAAATGAAAGTTAACACTCATATACTATTCCTAACTTAAAATACCAAAACGAACTTTTTCTACAGAAATGAATTTTTAAATAATTACTTAAGAGTCAGAGGAAGAGCTTTCGTCATAATCTGTGGATGTCCCCATATCTGAGTCCTCCGATTCTGCCGAAGATACCCTTGTGTCTGGAGGTTTGAGCATGGCAACAACCTCAGGAGGGTAGGATTTTGGTTGTCGTTTTGGAAGCTTCCTTGTGCTTGATACAACAAGGTCTGAAGATATTAGGAGACTGTTAAATACGTCTTCTAAATTCCTTTCTCGGGAGCATTTTCTTGAAAAACGTTCACGATATACTTTTATATCTTTGTTTCGTGCTTCTAGTGCCTCCTCCAAAAGCATACTAATTGGTAATATTGCTGGCGAAATAACCATAGAACCATGCAGGAATATTTTATGTACAGTGGTTGGCATATTATACCATGGATACTTCTCCACAAATAATTTAGCATTGTCCAAAGCATACTCTTCGAATTTTTCAACAATGATTGCATGGCCACTCGATATTGTCAAAAGAATCATCCTGAATCTTAAGATGAGCCCTTCATCAATCCCTGTTATGTTAGATGAATGTGTCGCATTTTCAAAAAAACTCCGAGCAGTGTTTCCATCGTTAGTACTACCATATCCGGGTTATGTGCGATCGACCAGAAGACCCATTTCGGCTTGAAATTGCTCTTGTATTCGTTTCTTATTTTCCTTGACCATTCCTTGTCAGTGTCACTTCGTGCTTGCCACTTTTTAATTTTTAATTTATAGGAAACGTGAAAAAGACATTCGAAGAAACGAATCCAGGCATGGAGTGTGGAAAGGCCAAATCTCAAGGTTGAAATGTCAATTTTATTTGGTTTCATCGCCTCTATGTTGTTAAAATCTTTTACCGTGGCGCCACAAATGTAACATTTTTGTGTCGATGAATTTGATGATACGGAATTGCATACTTTACCGTATACCATGGTAAACTGTAAGTTATGCCTTAATAAGAGCTGCTGTTCAGTAAACATTATTGATTTTGGCGTCAGATCATTTATTTCATTTTCTACACATGTAACTTCCTCAACAGTAGCATCAGCAGTTACGTGTAGAAATTGGAGTCGAATTGGCCTACAAAATCGAGGTGAAGAAGGTCGGGGATTCTGCCAAACAATAATTTTGTTTGAAGAATCAGCATCACCAACTATTAACTGAAGCGGTACAAATTAAGTTAGAAAAATGTTTGAGTCTGAACCAATACTGCTTTCAAATTTTTGTTTATATTGGCTATGTCCACAACTACCGCCGCATCCCCACTTAGATATTAACTGTAAGCCAATCAGCTCCTTGGTTGTTAATTTTGCTAGCACTTCTTCTTGTACTTCCACTATACGATGAGCAGTATGGTCCAATATTGCTTGCAACCTAACTTCAACGCTGTTCTCGGTGAACGTAAAACCTTCACGATCGGGATAGCAGCGCTTCTTAGCCTCTTGAACTACTTGGTACGGAGGAAAGGTTTTCTTGGCTGGAGTTCTAACGACATTATATTGATGTCTAGTCAACTTTCCTTCTACTAAAATGGACAGTGCTGCATCACCATAAAGTCTCATAATCTGTTTTTCTCTTCCTTTGTAAGCCTCTCTATATTTGTTTGCTCGCATTGGTGTTGAGAAGGTTACTTCCTTTACTACTTTCGCAGCGTCTACAGAACCTTCTGCATGTAAACTCATTTGGGCAGCATACGTAAGTTCTGAAGGACTCACTTGTGATCGTAATAGTTCAGTCTTCCTACGTTTAGACCTTTCACTACTACAAAGGAAATCTACAGGAGGACGACCACTTTACTTCTAAGGCGCGGTTGAATTAATGGGAAAAGAAATATGTACTTCCAACCAAGTCTTGTTTTTTTCTAAAAATATCTGATTAATCCACTGAGAAGCGGCGAGTTTTACTCTTAATTGAGAAGTGAAATGAGCCAATGTAATTTAAATAGTTTCTGATGAATCACATGGAAAATTAGTCATTTCTAAAACATGGCTCTTCAAATGTACACATCTATCACTAAATTTTTTTGAATCTGAAGAACACATAACTTCAAACATTGTCTACCTACTCAAAGAAATATGTTCCTCACGTGAACCTCTAAGAAAACAGACGTTGTAGCCACCACAATTATCGAAAAAGGTTGACCAATTTACTACGCATGTTATCTAAATTCACTACTGTGTGATGAAACTAACACATAGGTACTGTTGAAAGATGTGGTAAACTTTATTACGGTTTCAGATAGCTAATAGACTCTACTATGACATTCAATAAAAAGTTCTGTTTGATTAAGCTTGATAGACAACTAAAACTATACTCGAATTCATCATCGTGTGGAATATTTATGAATATTTTTTTGCATAATTAACATCAAAGAAAAAAAATATACATACAGATAAATATAGCGAAAGAATGGAATATTATTTGACATCCCTCAGGTATTTGGTCCATGTTTAAAAAAATTTAAAATGACTACTGAACGGACAAAAAATAAAATTCCGAGGGGGAAAAAATCAAGAAAGATTATCCAGCTCGACTTACACGCTCGATAGCCAATTTTGAACTGAAATAAGGAAGAGATGGTTAGCATTTGGATACGGAAATTCGCAGCATGAAATGAGTAATTTGTCCCTCCTAAGGACAAAGTAGTCACAACAGTGATTTCCGCAACTTTGTATTTCACATTTTGGCCAGCTTTTAAGGAAAATACCCCACTGTGCAACGGGACGAATCCAGCGCCGGAACCAGTCGGTACGAATCCACGGCCATGAGAAATCTCGTTCCTCGGACTCGGAGGATTTCGTTCCGGACCTTCCAGACTCAATGGTTTCTCGGACTCTACCAACGACGGACTCTGAGGATTTAGTTCCGAACTCAATAGTTCCTCGGACTCCACTCGGATTCGGAAATTTCGTTCCTCGGGCTTACAATTATTTCACTTAAACGAAAAGCCATTGGCTCGAAATTTCGAAAAGGTATTCTTATACTGACCTAAACTCTCCACTGGTGGAAGATGAACCGAATCTGTGAGTCAGAGTCCGTAGTCTCTCCTTGTCAGAGAATTTCGCTCCGGAGTTAGATGAACGAAATCGGACCGGCGCAGAAGTTCTTTTCGTACCGGAGTGTTGTTTTGTTCTTTTCGCAGCGCAACAAAATGTTTTCTATTGTTTATTGGGATTGCTAGATTTGACTTCAGTACTTCGAAATGACTGTGAATAAAGAGATATTATGGGTACATGGGATATAAATAAATGAGAAACAACCACACTTACAACAACATCATTCGTAATAATTTTATAGTGCACTGTAGGCCCGAGATAACGCGGACGTTAGGCTCCAAGATACTTGACCGCGTTATAAGTGAATCCGCGTTATATCGCATTTACCTATTTATAATTACATGCAATGACAGCCGACGCCATAAAACTACCAGCCAGAAATGACATTGCGGTAACCATTATCAGCGCACAAACGGGCAAAAAAAGAAAGAAGAATACTGCAGCTAAAAATATATTTTTTTAAATTTCAAATAAATATTTTATTTTTTATTTTTTTCCACTTTGAAGAACAAATATTTACTCATTAACAACATCTGTGATTTTAAGTTAAAAATCAACACACTTTTATCGTCAATAAAGGTAACTCTATGTCTATAACCAAAGATGTTTGTGGAGAATTTGAATTAAAACTATGTAATTACAAAAGATAAAAGACGGAGTCCAACCATTTCCCACGTTATAAGTGATCCCGTGTTATATCAAGCCGCGTTATATCGGGTTTACAGTGTACTTTGTTGTTTCAGAGGAAAAATATATCGTCAAAGATTTTTACCATTCTTCCACCTAAATTCTTTATCTTTTTAATTTTAATAATATAATTATTTATTAAGAATTAATTTTAATTATAAAATTTTTAAATTCTTCTACCAAGGGTTTTTCTCATTTGGAACGTGAGAGAGAGAAATAAGGAGGGACATCAGCTACGAAAATAATTGCGATGGCCTTGATGGAAACAGTAATTTTTCTGCTTCATACCAATAGATGGAGCGCAAAATAAGTGGAATTTGGGGGCTGTTTTCGGAATGTTTTTTTCTGAATGAAACTAAACACTATCAAGTTTAATTTAGTTACATAGCAATTACCCAATGCACTGATTTAAATTATTTAGTCGATTTTTTGAAGTTCGTTCGAAAATTTCGGAGGGTTCTGACTCCAAGATTTCCCCTCACTGTACGCCCATGTCATTTAGTATTGCCGTTAACAAATTTGTTATTAATAAAAGAATTATGAACAAAATAAGGAGTCAAAAAATTATAACAACAAACAGTTTTCCAACATTCATTACAGGAAATCCTACATTAAATCAAGTTCATACGTGCGCCAATGGAACGAAAGGAACGAGCATATTATTCGCAGTCTGCACGCCGTGATAGGCGCAGAAAGTTGGTTAACGGATGAGATTCAGAGTCAGGAGATATTTCCTAGAGACTATCATCGTGTCTATAGAAAAGATCGCGCTAATAGATCAGGCGGGGGGGTTTTCATAGCGGTTAGTGATAAGTACGATAGCAGTGAGATTCCGATAAGTGACGAGGATATCGAGAGTGTTTGGTGCCGCATAGGTAAAGATGGCTTCAAAAAGGTGTTCTTAAGCTCGTTTTACAGGCCACCTAACGCTGGTGTAGATTGTATTTTAAATCTCGAGAAACAATTATAAAAGCTTAGACTGATAAATCAAGATGGGAGCGTTATAGTCTGTGGTGACTTTAACTTACGCTCAATTGATTGGGAAAACCTATTTTTCGAATCTATAGGCAAAGAACGCGAATCTTGTGAGGCATTAATCGAAACATTCTGCGAGCACTCTCTCCTTCAATTAGTCAGAAACCCAACGCAATTGGGAAACATATTAGATTTATTATCAACTAACTTCCCAGAAAGAATAAATAAAGTCACCATTGAAGATTTAATAAGTGATCATCTGGCCGTATATGCAGAGTGCATGTTGAAAATCGATAGGCACCCTAAGCCTCAAAGAATGCTATATGTATTTGCTAAGGCAAACTTTTCAAACTTCAGGTCGCGCCTACGAGAAATACTACCTGGCTTCCAGGATATGACCGTACGATCAGGTGCTGAGTCGTCATGGACATTTTTCAAGGATATAATGCTAGAGGGCATTGATAAGTACATTCCAATTAAATTGAAGGTCGGCAATAAAGAGCCACGTTGGTACAATAAGCAAGTTAGGAGTGCGCTTAGGCGTCAGAGACTAAGCCACGCAAAAATAAAAAATATGCCGTCTACATCATCCGATGAATATAGAGCTACTAAAGTTAAGACGTATAAGGAATACCGCGCTAAAGCGAGAAATACTATGCGCAAGGCTTTTACTAACTTCCGGAATAAGGTATTAAATAATTATTTGAAGGAGGACCCTAAAGCATTTTGGTCCTATGTGAGAGAGGTCCAAGGTAGAGGCCCTGCCATACCTTCCCTGCGTAATGACTCGGGTGCCGTTATTCATGATAGCGTAGAGAAAGCCAACCTGTTAAACGGTCATTTTGTAAAAGCATTTACAGCCGTCAGCGACCATTGCGTACATTATGCACCCGCAATAAGGAGGAACCTGATGGACGATATAGTATTTTCTGAGGTGGGAATAGCTAAGTAATTAAGTTCCATCAGACATAACAAAGCCACTGGCCCCGAAGAATTTCCTGCTCGGTTTTTAAAAGAATTAGCTGAAGAAATAGCACATTTTCTTCGGATAATCTTCGAGAAATCCATTTCTCACGCAGAGGTCCCTAGCGACTGGAGGTTAGCGTGCGTTACCCCATTTCATAAGGGCGGCGACAAAGAGAACCCAGAAAATTACAGGCCGATTTCTTTAACTTCGATATCGTGTAAGATTTTCGAGCATATACTCGTTAGCAAAATAATGCGATTTCTTGATAGTAATTTATTGTTATATGATTGTCAACACGGATTCAGGAAAGGTAGGTCATGTGATACTCAGCTCGGTCTTTATATGAATTGTATACTGAGAAGCGGAGAAAATCATACTCAGGTCGATGCCATCTTCTTAGATTTTAGGAAAGCCTTTGATAAGGTACTTCACGGGAAGTTAATAATGAAACTAGAAACATTAGGCGTTAATTCTAAAATCGTTAGTTGGATCCGTGAATTTTTAAATCAAAAGAAGCAGAAGGTTGTTATAGATGGGAAATCTTCGAACTTAGTGGAGGTTGTCTCTGGCGTTCCGCAGGGTAGTGTCATTGTTCCGTTATTATTTCTAATTTATAAAAACAATATCAGCTCAGTAGTCAAAGTAAAATTAGACTTTTCGCGTACGACACCGCCATCTATAGAGAAATAAGCAATCCGGAATACCACCAGTATCTCCAAAATGACCTAGAAGCTATTTCTGCTTGGGGTAAGGAATGTCAGTTAGAGGTCAACCAAAAGAAAACCTGCGTCATAAACTTCTGGAGAACCAAGAGCATCTAGTTGAATAATAATTATTCATTGGACGGAGTAGAGATTCCAGTTTCAGACTCGATTAAATATCTCGGAGTCACGATCCATCGTGATCTCTCGTGGGACACCCACATTCACCGATTGATAGGTGCCGCTAACAAAAAGCTGGCCTTTATAGGGAGAATAGTTCGAAATAGCTTCGAAAAAGTGAAAGAAATATGTTATTTATCCCTGGTTCGACCGCATGTCGAATATGCTTCAACTGTGTGAGATCCCTACCAAAATGGACTCACTAACGAGATAGAAAAAGTTCAGCGCAGGAGAGCAAGATTTGTAAAAATGAATTACGATAGTAAACAAAGCGTAGCATCAGAAAATCTGAAATGTACATCGTTAGAGGATCCTAGGCTGCAGGCTCGATGTAATCTAATGGAACAATTTATGTCGTAGGGACTAGCGAATGAGGTAGTAGGACTTATCATAGCATCGACGTATCTCGGAAGGCAGGACAGTGAGGATAAGATCGCGAGATCGACTGTAGAACGGAGCGATATAGAGGATCGTTTTTCCCTAGGACGATAAGAGAACATAATAGGAAAAGATAACGTAGGAAAACTATGGACCCTTGGTGCAGTGCACCTCCTGCCATCCACCAAAAAGGTGACTTGCAGGGTATCATGTAGATGTAGAATCCTTCGTATCGTTCCGCAGCCGGAACGACACGAAAATGAACGAATCCATAAAAAGAACGACAATGCCCATCACTACTAACCACTAAACCACCAAGACCCCCGCATTTCAGTCGGAGTTGTAGTCGTAGTGGAAGCAATATTCATGGAATGATTTTAGAAATTACAAGCTTATGATAAAATTAAATATAAAACGCATCACAACAGTGGTATGAAAACATTTGCTTTAAGTTGATCATTGAACAAAAATGTATTACAGATTTCTACAGCGTAGCGTGTTTCTCAAAACGTTTGTAGCGCCTTCATGATATTGTATGTTAAGGAACTGCTTTGGAAACATATGACTGAGATACTTTGTTTTATTGTTCTGTGCGTGTGTGTCACATCAGTCTAATTTAAGAATGTTATGTTTTCATCCAAGATGACACATTATTATTAAGTGAAATTTATTTAATTCTTTGCGTTTTAAGACAATACAAAAAAAAATAGTTTTTAGAGATTTCCCGTTAGATTTCGTAGCACATGGAGTACCAATAGATAGCAAATTAAAAAAGAACCGCAAAAACAGATTACAACAGCGCCCTTATTAGAATCCTAACAGGTGATCGCTACAAAAACTTACAATGAAGAATTTCCGTTACATTTAATAAACAAGCACATAAAGCGCAATAAATAAATAAAACTATTATTGATCTTTTCACAATGAAAAATCTTGACGGGTATACATGGTTCAACAAACTTCGTGTTTAGCAATCAGACTGCTTTGTTATATCGTAACACTCTATTTTCATTAGAAACAGCCTTAAAAAAACGCAAAATTCAAAATCAAACAAAACTTATTTAAAGCGTACTTCGTTGCAGGTAAGCAGTTTTTATTTATGATCTTTACAACTTATCGAAAGTAAATTGGACGTAGTTACACTTTGCTTTCATTGTTTTGGCAGCGCAAACAAAACGGAACTGTGTCATAGTAACGAATTCGTATAGATAGCTCATAATGGTTTTTTATAATCTTGATAAAAGGAAAATGAACAGACTTACTTATCCCAAAATCAATAGGGATCACGTGTGTCACCAGACTGATTTTCCTAGCTTCCCAACTTCAAAATTTTGCGCACCGTCGGGTAAAGTGTAAACTAGCGATTTCTTCAAGCGCTAAAAAGAAGAGGAAATAATTTTTTCAGAGCTTTCGATCTGTTAGTAAAATTACGCTTTCATATGTATTCATCTTAGAACACATAGTTATTTAAGAAGATTAAATGGATATTTTATATCATGCTAAGTATTTATTCAGCTATCTGAAATACAAAGAAATATTATTTTTAATATTATATAAATTTTCGAATAATAATATTAATAAATTGTGCTTGGCTCGGCGCTTGAAAGGATAAAGCAGAATGTCGTGACATTCTTTAGGCGACTCGGGATTTTCGACTCGATCTTTGCTTTTAAGAGAATACGTTGAACTTTACACCGAGAAGCAAACTTGGGGCGAACGCAAAATTTCCCGCTCCCTTGTAAGCACGTTGTCTACGAACTTTTAGAGCAGGCTCCTTTTCCAGCCCTTTTAATCCTCAAACCCTTGGAAGGGAAAGAGAGAGACACCCTTTTTTGCTGCACCGCCCATCAACCCTCTTACTCACTCTCTCTCTCTCCTCCTTCTCCCAGACCACCACCCGCACAATGTGTTTTCCTCCCCTTTTTGGATCACGCCGCGGCGGAAACAATGGCTAAGTTGGCAGCCCTGCCTGCCACTGCCATCCATTTTGCCCCTTCCCTCCCGAGAGAGTCCCTGAGGGCGCTATCCCTTCCCCTCCTCCTTATCCTCTCTCCTTCTATTCCTCCTTCGCCTTGCGATGCTGCATCCTATCCGCTCCTCCCCATCATTCCGTCTCTCTCTCTCTCTCTCTCTCTCTCTTATCCTGTCCCAACGGGGATATCCCTTCAGTAAAACAAAAGAGCGGTGGAAAAAATATGGGAATCCACTGGAGGATGGAAGGGGTTTGGCGGGAGGAAGAGGTGGTGCGGTTTATGGGTGGAGAGGCGGTAGAAAGGAATGGAGTGGAGTGGAGAGGGTATGATTGGTTGAACGAGTAGATTTCGCTTGGGCGGATGTGTCAAATAGGCCGGATAGATCGGACGGTTGAGCGACGCGGCGAATATGGAGACGCAATGGCAGAGAGGTGGAAATAAGATGTTTATAGAAATATGCACCGGATCTATTTTCGTAAATAAGACGAAGAATGTTGAAAATGCAGAAATACTGCAAATGAAACATTTGGCAATTTCTAAATCGATTACCACCAATTTCTGCGGAGAAAAGTATTAGGATTGTAATATACTGAAGTAAATAATACGATGTTTTGAGAGTGACTGAAGCTAAACTATATTTAAATTCATCCGATTCCTGCATAAGCCAAAAGGGCTTTATGCACGCATAATTATTAGAGAGGACATTGACCTTGGTATGATAACATCCGTGATGGCAAAGATCATTCCGGTGCAAACGAAAGATTTAGGAGTCAGCAGTGGCGCGAGTGGTTCACTTCGGTGATCTTTCGCCGTAGGAATGAGGGATATGACGTCACCGTCAAGGATTGAGCACCATGTTAAGTAATATTCGAGGGAAAATGATTTAACGTGAAGGATTATAGACCACCGTCCAAGGCACTCGAGAAAAATGGTCCTTTGCCGATTCGTAGCCCTCGTTAGTTTATTACAGGGGTCGGTGACGGCTCATGCGTGTGTGTGCGTGTGTGAGCGTAGTGGTGCGCGCCAGGGATGTGAGAGGAGCGGTATGGGGGAGTGGAAGTATGAAAAGGGACCGCGCTCCTCCTGCTCCCATACGGTTTCCAAAGAACGGAAGGGCGAGGCAGAAAGGAGAAACAAAAGACTGAGCGGAAGAAAAAGCGGATAAACAGCGTACGAAGGAGAGGAGAAATGAGGAAGATTGGGAAGGAGGGGATGTTTTGTTTCGTGCGTCACCAGGAGCGATGGCAGGTGGGGGAAGTGGATGTGGGGAAAGTGAGGGGAGAAGTGAGGGTGGGGAAGTGAGGAGGGGAAGTGAGGGGGGGGAGTGAGGGGGGAAGTGAGGGAGGGGAAGTGAGTGGGGGAAATGAGAGGGGAAATGAGGGAGGGGTAGTGAGTGGGGGGAAGTTATAGAGGGGAAGTGAGGGGGGAGGGGTTTCGGGCGATGAAGGGTTTTGGGGGGTTGAGGGGAGAGTTAGCAGATGGAGTGTTCGATCAAAGTGCGTCCGAGAAGAACTTGGGTTACGAACGCGAGTGCTCCAGATATTTGTCACGCCCCCTTCGATTGGAGGAACTGCGATTTGTTTATTTGCGAGTTCATCTATCATGTCTACAAGCGATCTCATATTGGATCGTTATTTCCAAATGGCACTTTTCCTTACAACAAGGTTGCGATTGCGCTTGAGAAAGTTCAGTTTGATTCCCCGACATTCCATTAACAGACGGGATAATTTTATCTATTATTAAATTATCGATTAATCTTACTAAATTGGATTGAATCTCAATTTTTCCCGTTAAACATAATATTCCAGATTTTTATTAAAAAGGATTATTATTGGCCGTCTAGCGTAATGGCTATTTTGCCGCGAAGGCATGTAATTTTTTAAAACTGCATAAGTTGATTTAGTCTGCAATGGCTGCGGTCAGAGCATTATTTATTAGATGAGAAAGAAAGTTTATATTAACAGAATTAAAAGCTGAGATTGCACATAGAAACTATTCAATTTTAAATTTAAGTCAATCTACATTTCACCATCAAGCGTGGATTTCAAACATCTTTTGGGAGTGAAGAGAGCTACTATATCCTAAAGTTTTAGTTCAAAAAATTGGTTTGGTAGAACAAAGACTGTATTTTATTCGGAAGGAGTAAGATATACTGTAAGAACCGAAAGAAAAAGTTTGATACATTAATTTTTCCGTTACAAGACGAATCTGGTAGCAGAAATGTAAAAATAGAAAGTCTTTACTTGATCCAGCAGTTCATTTCTCTCGTTCTCTCAAATAAATATGTGGAGTAACTGAGATTCGCAACGATGAAAACCCACGGCTCCTGCAAAAGAGAATGGATCAATTTATAGAGGCGCTGTAATTAACGAGTGATGCCGAAGGAATTGCGGCGAAAGAAATGGGAAAAAGAGGATAGAGGGAGGGAAGAGGTAGTGAACAGGGAGGGGAATAAGAGGTGAGAATGGAGGATAGGGGGAGGTGAGTAGTGAGGGAAGATGGAGAGAAGAGGGAGGTGAGGAGTGAGGGAAGATGGAGAGAAGAGGGAGGTAAGGAGTGAGGGAGAGTGAGAAGAGAGGGAACGTGGAAATAGGGTGGAGAGATGAACCAAGTGGGGCTCGCAATGGAAGACCTGGGGGAGAGAAGCATTGTGCCCTCTCATTGGACGGGAACATAAAAGGAATATTATTTTCAGCGTTTCCCAGGTTTCCGAATGGTCGTTTTCTGAAGAGGCGATCTCATATCCAACCCTTCTTCATTAATTAAGTAAACAATTATGACTCATTTTTTCTGGTCTGGAGAAGAGAAAAAACCCAAAACAAATCCATTTTCCCAATTCCGATAATTCCTTTCGAATCTCAGATCGTTGGAGCGTAAAGGAAATAAATGCATTGAAAAGAGCGAATTATTTTTATATTAATTACTCCGAATCTAATCCCGTCGTTTTCGCCAAAGTGGAAGTTGGAGAAGGTTCCCGAAAAATCCTTTATTCGGGATTTTGGGGTTAAAATGCGATTCGTTGTAAGATTATCTTTTTAAGTTAATTTTTTGTTTCTATATTACTACAGTAATTATTTTTGTTTAAAAGCTTATATTTTCCGCTTACTGATTAAGTAAGATGTTAGAGTTTTGGAGGGTAATGAGATTTTAATTCAAAACGATTCCCTCGTTTCAGATTTACGGTAAAAGATTGAATAATTCTCAAGTTTCTGCCAGTCACGCTAATTTTGGGAACTCAAAATGGAATTATGATTTAAATATCGCGCACGCATTGGCGATCGTAAACTATGAAACGGAAAAATATTAGGAATGAGGCCCGAGTTTGATTCGAGGAACTCCAAATGGGGTTTTATCGCGTTTACGTATTTCCGCGACATTTGGATCGGTTATTACTCGGAAGCTAAGGGCCAATGGAAAGAATTTTTGATACAAGGGACCTCTTATTTCATGTATACTTTCTTCTCTCCAAATTCCTTCCGAATCCCGAAGGGGACGGGTAAACTCTCCTTGTATGTTGGAAAGGAGTTATGTGAGACTGTTGCGTATAGCAAACACGAGGCAGACCGTTGCATGGCAACGGAAGCTCCGCAACAAAACTAATGAAATGTAAATGACTAAAATGTAATAGTGCTAGCAGGTGCTAACATTAAATAAATGTTAATTACTTTCAGATTGATCATTATTAAAATATTCACAATTGCTGACTTTTTAATCAAGTGAAAAATAGTTTCCACATTTGACTTCGCTCTGACTGAAAAGTAAAACAATGAGATTGGCATTATATATATTCGGAGTGTTACGTGAACGCATAAGTAATTTCTAATTACGGCAATCATATCTGGAGTATGCTAGACTCGGAGACGCGAAAAAAGCTTATACTTGGCGAGATACAAGTTGGCCCCTGAGAAAGTTGAGGGTGGGTGCATTAGCGGAGAAATTTTCAGGCTTGGGCCTATCAGAGCCTTGCGACGTTGCCATTCTGAACCTTAATAGCGTCGCTTAGTCTTCTCAGTCATTAGCTTTTGGATTGTCAGATTATGAGTGTTGTGCGCCGGTTTTCTCTGAGTCTTATTTTTTTATTATTGTTATACAGCTTTGTCGTTGCTGTTTTGCTCAATACGTTTTTGTTGCTGTTTTGCTAGTTAAGGTTTTTTAAGTGGTTTCTATTTAAGAAATTTTTTATATCTATAATTTAAATGGTTGAAAAAAGTAGTTATCGAAGGTTTAAGCGACGTATCTCAATCCGAGGGCAAGAGAGGGAAATAACAGTTAATATTCGAAATTATATTGAACAAGAACTACGAAACGGGAGCCCGCTTTTCTCAACGGAAAAAGTCCTTCAGAGAACTGCGAGTGTTGTAGGAGTGAGTGAGAGATGGGTGAAAAGACTTTCGAAGGAAGGAATGAAAGATTTTATCATAAATTATTTTATACTTACATTTCTTTATTTACGGAAACTTTCCACCATTAAACAGAGGCTTGAACAAAATTTTTAAAAATAAGAATTATACCATAACATATACAAATCCTTATAATTTGAAAAATTTACTGGGCAGTACAAAAGACAGAACAGAATCTTTGAACAAGTCCGGTATTTATAAAATACAATGCTCACACTGCGACAAAAAGTACATAGGACAAACAAGAAGGAAACTAATAACACGCTTCAAGGAACACATAGCTCACTATAATTATAATCGTTTTGAAAAATCTAGCGTTGCCAACCACATCTTTGAAACAGGTCATAGTATACACGTAAACGATTTAACATTGATAACTTCAGCCAATAACTCACTAAACTCGTTAGAAAACCTTCACATTTACAAAAACCGCGATACACTTATGAACACAGACACAGATTTCAACAAGACCCTATACAAATTGACAGATTTAAACGACACACACGCCGAAAAATCTTTCCGCGTTTCACTTGTTTCTCGGTCGTCTTCTTAATACTTTCCGTTTCAAACCTGGCAGTTGGCTTCCAGTCACTGTTGAAACAAGTTCTACCCCTGACGATGCCCACCTTGTGGGCGAAATGCGTTGGGTTTTGCAGCCCTCTAGTTGTTTTGGCTAAAGGAGTATTCCACTTTTGTTAGTTTTGGCCAAAGTTATTGAGCTACTATATATTATCTTAAGCAATTCCGGCTTTTGTAGCTCCTATTGGAATTTGGCAAACGTGGGGGTTTGCTAATCTCTCATATTTGTTTTCCGTCAGAATGGTTATGTCCATCTGTACGCTTCGTTTGTTTTCTTCGTTTTGAAATTTATTGTTCGTTCTTTCTCCATTTGTTGATTTTGAATTAGCAACGTAGTTACTTACATTGACGTAATCGCGCCCGGCGATCTTTTACTGTTTTAACGGTCTCCACCTCGTTGGTTTTCTTTTTTCGTTTTGTCAATTTCAAATCGCCTCTGTCTTCGTATTTTCAAACATTTTATCTAATATCTAGAACATTAGGTTTTTCTGTTTCCACCTCCTTGGTTTTATTTTGCTTTGTTAATTATAATTTTGCCACTACCTCTTATTTTGACCTTAAGTTTTTACTTTTGCTTTTAACACAACGGTTGACAACTACATAGTCGTTTTTCATATATCCACTACTCTCCTTTAAGGTTTTGAATTTTGACTACAACGTTAACCATTCCATATTGTTGAATTTTAAACCTTAATTACCTCTCCAGATCCTGCTTACACACTTTGTTTGTTTATTGTTCTTTTTACCTTTCTTGTTTTTATACACCATTGTGATTCTTATTCTTCTGGTTTTTATACTTTAGACATGTCTTTACATAAAGAGACACCAGTTTTCACATTATCGACTAAGGATCTCAACCGTTTTCACAATTTACATACTAGAATTAATAACATAGCAGCAGACATTAAATTTTTGAAACTATGTAGAGAACACAAAGTTATACCCAACTTTATGAACATTTTTTCTAAACTGAGAAAAGATCATATCACATCCACAGTAAAACAAATAGCCATCAACAAATGGTTTCAATTAGAAATTAGGAACCTATATGCTAAAAGGAGCTCTCTAGAAATTTCGGCCTATGAACTACACTTAAAAATTACAAAAAATTTACATCCTGTTGAATTTGAATTATGGAATAATTTTGAACATAAAATGCACGAGACCAACACTCATAAGTTTCATATTAAATCCATAACTTTAGATAAAAAATTAAAGTTTCTTAAGAAACAAGGGGATAAAACTATTGACAACATACCCAAAAAAACAAATCAACCCAGTATTACTTTACATACTTCTGATTTCACTGAAAACTTGTCCAATCTACCTTTTTCTCAGGATGAATTGTCTCTTTTAGATAGGGGTTTGAAATTTGCTTTCCCACCAAGGAATCCACCTATAGATAATTTAATCACAGACATTGAAAAATCCATTGAATTTTTCGATGAAAACTCCAAAAATTATATCCGACAAGCTTGTTCAATACAAATCCAACACAACTTGAACAAATTAAATAAGTCTCATCCCAAAAACTATTCCAAAACCATGAAACAACTCAGAGATAAAGATTGTTTTTACATTAAGGCTGACAAGGGCCATAAAATAGTGATCATGGATAAGACACAATACTTTGGCAACGTCCAAATTATGTTGAACAATGGACCATACATTAAACTCAAGAAGAACCCATTAAATTCCATGATTCAAAAAACCAAAGACATCATTAAAGGATGTAAAACCATCATTGATAATAAATTAAGCTACAAGTTAAAAATTTCAAACCCAAACATACCTAAATTGTTCTGTCTCCCCAAAATACATAAAGATGACAAAGTCATGAGACCTTGCATCAGGAATAAATAGCCCAACCTATAACTAGGCCAAATGGCTTAATAGTGAATTTAAACAGATGTCCTTTCCCGACAAACACTGTTAAAAATACCTATGACGTGATAAGTAAACTAAAAGACATAACATTAAAAGAGTCTGAGATTTTGGTCTCCTTTGACGTTAAAAGCCTCTTCCCAAGTGTACCTCTGGAAGAAACATCCCAAATTTTAAAATCATTGTTACTAAAACAAAATTTTTCTGATGAAATTGTCCTCGAACATTTACAACTTAGTAATTTATGCATGTCACAGAACGTTTTTTCATTTAAAAATGAAATTTACAAACAAACTCAAGGCACTTCTATGGGAAACGCCTTATCTCCATTTTTAGCCAAAATTTTCATGTCCTCTTTTGAAAACGATTGCAAAGAAAAATTTCATTACTTTCCAGATATATGGTTGAGGTACGTGGATGACATATTCACAATCTTTGATTTAAAGAAACAAAATGTAGATGAATTTGTTAATCAGTTAATCAACATGTATCCTTCAATCAAGTTCTCTTATGAACTTCAAGAAAACAACACCTTGCCATTTTTGGACTTGCTTATCATAAATAATAGACAACACATTGAGTTTCACATTTTTAGAAAACCTACACATACTGATAACTTTATTCCTAACAACTCCTTTCACCCTATGAACCAAAAAATATCTGTGTTTCAATTTTTAACACACAGATTATGTAACATCCCCCTCAATAAAATCAGATAAGCAAAGGAACTTAAACACATAAAACAAATTGCCGCTAAACTTGGATACGATAATAATTTAATTAATAAATTAGTGAGAAAACATAACTTTAATAAAACTTTGTCCAATGCCACTTCCCTTAATTAGACACCAAAAAAGAGGACAAATTTGTAAAATTGCCTTATTTTCCACCATTAAACAGAGGCTTGAACAAAATTTTTAAAAATAAGAATTATACCATAACATATACAAATCCTTATAATTTGAAAAATTTACTGGGCAGTACAAAAGACAGAACAGAATCTTTGAACAAGTCCGGTATTTATAAAATACAATGCTCACACTGCGACAAAAAGTACATAGGACAAACAAGAAGGAAACTAATAACACGCTTCAAGGAACACATAGCTCACTATAATTATAATCGTTTTGAAAAATCTAGCGTTGCCAACCACATCTTTGAAACAGGTCATAGTATACAAGTAAACGATTTAACATTGATAACTTCAGCCAATAACTCACTAAACTCGTTAGAAAACCTTCACATTTACAAAAACCGCGATACACTTATGAACACAGACACAGATTTCAACAAGACCCTATACAAATTGACAGATTTAAACGACACACACGCCGAAAAATCTTTCCGCGTTTCACTTGTTTCTCGGTCGTCTTCTTAATACTTTCCGTTTCAAACCTGGCAGTTGGCTTCCAGTCACTGTTGAAACAAGTTCTACCCCTGACGATGCCCACCTTGTGGGCGAAATGCGTTGGGTTTTGCAGCCCTCTAGTTGTTTTGGCTAAAGGAGTATTCCACTTTTGTTAGTTTTGTTGCATGCTACATTTTTTAATACAGCGATCCGAAAAATGTGCCATTCACTACATATAAAAATATATGCCACTCAATTGGCAACTTATAGACAAAAATAATAATACTCGTTGTGCAGTACAATGTATGACAGATATTCGTTAAATTTTTTTCTTTAATAGAATTGACCATTACTTCAAAATTACATCAGGAAATAAACTGCAAAATAACCTGATTTTTTGACAAAATATCAACGTTTTGCCAGTTATTTTAAAAGACTTTTAAAAAAATTGCGTAAATTTATTCTAATGAATAGTTTTCTAAGGAACGTATTTTGTTTTGGGGACTTTTAAAGTTTCATTTACTGTTTCGTTCATAAATAGATACCGTGCGTGGCCTGTAAGCGTAATTCGACAACGTAGCTCCCCCTCTTGTTGTTAAGTGTAAACATCTGACGATGAGAGGCCAACTAGTTTCTAGCCCACTATAGACAAGACTGGAAAGTTGTACTCCATGTCGGAGTACACAGAGTATCCAAATGCATTCTTTGAGATTTCACTATCTTCTCAATATTTTTCGCTCAAATGAGAATTTAACGAGAAGCAAGCAAGGTACTTTGAAAAATACATCTAGATCTTCATGTAAAGTAGTCGTAATTATTTTCCGATTTTAACCAAAATTGGAACCGGTCAATTAACCCTCCAGCGCCCAAAGATTTTTTTTTGACCGTGTCTTCGTAAATTGTTCACATTGGTCTGTTTATGATACAGAACCTGTTTTTTGGGGTTGTGGTATATAGTTCCTGAGATAACAATGGTTGCGTATACGAAACCGTGGGCATTCCGATTAGCAAGCTACTCAACGTCCAGGTAAATTTGTCCTCTTTTTCCTATTGGATATAGAGAATATATGGAATGTTTCCGTGCGTAAGGGTTCCTTTTATGTTCATATGATCAACGTTTCTGCATAGTTGGAATTAAAATCTTGGATTTCAGATAAATGCGCATTTATAAATGTTGCGAAAACATTTAATTGAACAAGTAAATTATAAGAAGTGAAAAACTCTTCTACCATAAAACCAAACAAAGGGCTTTCTATGACAAAATAAATCCCCCAGCAACATAAAATCAGCTTCTATGAATCTAAGGCAAGTACTACAATTGTCACAAAACAATAAAGCTAAGAAGAAAGAGTCAAAATGTTCAAGCTTACAAATTACTCGAGTCAAATTTGAAAAAAATCCTCTGAAAAGTGATATTATTATTCACAAATATATTTCTAAAAAATAGTTATACAGGTGATTAGCAGGTAGATGGATCTCACTATGGAGGTACATTAGTGTGATAAATCTCAAAACAATACACGCATAGCCCTAAATTGCACTTCCTGCACGATGTTTGGCAGATACTAGTACAGAGGTCCCCAGCGCATTTACGCCGCCTCTTCTCCTCATTGATGATAATGAAGTGGCCCATCATGTCATATCGTAGGTCTTGCACAACAGCCCTTGCTCTACCACTTCCACGTCGGCCCTGCTGAGTCGGAGTTCCATACTTCATAAGGTAAGTCTGGACTATGTGTCTCCTGAATTAAACTTGAGTGATGGAGACACCTGAATTTCTCATAAGAATCCACGCATTGTGAAGCGCAGCATCAACGAGGCAGGTAAGAACGGGCCAGTACCACTTCTTTGCTCTAATTCCAATTCGGCAATCAGCAATATTCTCATCCATCCGATCAGTTCCTCCCATATAAGTGTTGTATTTGCGTACAAGACGAGGGCGAATCACCTCCATCCTTTTTCCTATCATCTGGCTCCATCGCTTCACTTTATCAATGGGATGGATGCCTTTGCTGGTTGATGCCACTGTAACCGCGGAATTATGAACCCACTTGCAGATAAGAATTCCCGATGTTTCCTCCATTTGGTAAAGATATGTTCCCCGGTCCATCTTTTTCATTTGACTGTTAGCTGGCAGAGGGCAGTCTTTAGGAATTCTATTTTCCCTCAATGTTCCTGTTGCTCCATATCCTCGGAGTTTGAGCTGCTGGAGAAGAGGCATCCAAGTAAATAAATTATCAAAATACATTCTGAGTGGAAGACCTTTCACATCCTCCGACAGCTTGTCAATCATGGTCACTAGTGGTGCAGCGCATTTTACAAATTCTTTCTCATACTCAGTGTTTCCATTTGGGTTACGCCCTTGATAAATATCAAAATCAACAAGATTTGTATTAACACACCAAATTTTTACCCAAAACGAATGGGTTTCCCTCGAATGAATTGTTTACATGAGTGTCTACCATAATACGCTACCATGCACTCGTCATAATCGAGGTCTTGTTCTGCCTTGAAATGATTTCTGCATTTCGATCTATTACGTTCCACTAAGGGGAGCAATTTACACATTTTATCATTCATATTAGGGTGATTGTTGTCTGCGCAATGCAAAAATCTACCAATATTTAGGAAACGGTTTCTTCGCATGGCCCCAAATACCATTTAATTGGAAACATAACCGCTTTCTCCCAATACATTCTTTTATTGGGCACTTGATTATAGCTGGACAGTAACAAAATTCCAAGAAATACTTTGAACTCGGACCTGGTTATGTTGGGATTTGGGCAGTTTAGAAAAAGTAGGTATCTGTTGCTCTCCGTCACTAAATAGTCAATAATTTCACTATCAATGAACTGTTCAAACATATCTACGCAGGTTTTGTCCCTGTACTTCGAGTAATAAGGCTCAGGAAAAATAAAAGTCAAATCACCAAGGTCTATTTTCTTCCACGTAAGTTTATGCTGATTTTTCATATCTTTCCTTCTTTTCCGATAATTATTCCGATAAGCACCTCACGCAAAGTCTTCTCCATTCTCTCGTGTGGTATCTCTTTTAGATGTTGCCTTGTTCACTCTCGTGGAGGTAGAGTTTTGTCTTTCAGATGAGTAGGAAACATTAGGTTCGGCTGGAGCGTCATCCCTCAATTTGCGGAAAACAACTTCGGCACCTGCTCTCAGCTACCGACCGGCGAGATTGTCAATCTGTCCGGCCTCACCTTCTTCTGCGGAATCCTCGTCTGAAAATACGTTGGACTCGGGGGGTTCGATGTAAATTGCTTCCAAATCCCCTTCAACATCATCAGCTTCAAGCATATCCAGGGCTTCTTTCAAGGTAATGTCGCTGCAAAGCAAGTTTCATGTATGATTTATGCTAGGTCACAATAAAACGACCAAAGCCAAATTTTGACTGAAAAATTGAAGGTAAGTATAACTCAGTAATTATTAAAATTCACGCAATGGTAAAAGCAAAAATGATAACCACAGCATATTTTCCAATCCTAAGTATAAAAGATCCAGAAAATCAATATAGACTAGGTATTAAAATGGGCAAGATAAATATTCTACGTCGTTGAATACTAATATATTTGAGAAAAAACAGCCCCATCCGAAAAATAATACAATCAAATAAGAAAACTGCATTAGAATTATAGAAGTCAGTTGGTACAACCACCGCCCGCGGTTGCGTATAGGCAACCGCGTATATTTGGGCTCCATACGAAAGGAAGCAGACCAGATAGGTCGGAAATGGTGTAGGAATCCTAGAGAGGGGGGTCTTTTGGCAAATAATAACGCATAAAGCATAAGATCGCAAGCTGCACTGATCTATGGCATAATGATACTTACGTAAAACGAACATCCATGATGAGCGCGCGCCGCAGTAGGCCACTTGTCTGGACTTGCTGCCTCCACGTGCTCAACTGATTTTAAAAAATTGTGGTAGGGGTGCTTGGAGTTAGGTTTCAGCAAGCCGTGGAACGCTACATGTGGCAATAAGGCGAAACGTTTGCCGCTGTCATTGATTTTTGTTACATTGTATTCCCGGTTGCGTATACGCAAGCGTGGACGCTCGAGGGTTAAGTCTAACAAAACTCCCCATTATAAAATTTCATCACAATACGTAAAGCGGTTCTCAAGTTGAAACAAAAGAACATTGTAAATTACATGTTGGTTTTCATGTAAAGTGGTCGTGATTTTTGCCCGGTTTTAACTGAAATTGAAATTGGTCAATTAATTTCAGCAAAACTACCCAATACCAAATTTCATCAAAATACGTATAGCGGTTCCTGAGTTGAAACAAAGGAACATAGTAAACTTCATGAAGGTCTTCATGTCAAGTGGTCGTCATTGTTGTCCGATTTTAACCAAATTTGGAGTTGTTCGACCGATTTTAGTAAAACACCCCCATACCAAATTTCATCAAAATACACCAAGATGTTCCCAGTTGAAACAAAGGAACATTGTCAGCAATTTGTATGCTATGTAAAGTGGTCATATTTTTTGTCCGATTTTTACCAAAATTGGAATTAGTCGACCAATTTTATCAAAACATCCTAATACCAAATTTCATTAAAATACGTCCAGCGGTTCCCGAGTTGAAACCAAGTAGCATTGTAGGTCTTCATGTAAAGTGGTCATCACTGTTGTCCGATTTTGACTAAAATTGAAATCGGTAGACCAATTATGGCAATACGGCGCAATTCCAAATTTCATCATAATACGTCCAGCAATTTCCGAGTTTTAACATGCGAACTGAAGGACGGGCGGAAACGACCTCCCATATATGCGTACACTTCCTGCAAAGAACGCATTAAGAGCTTTGTTATCGAAATGTCCATGAATCGGATTATTCTGTTTTATAGTTCTTTTTCCCATTTTCATTTCGCAATTTTAATATTGTTTTGTAGGTGGTCTTAAAATCTCTCAGTTTACTGCGTGTTGCATATATTACTATATCATCACGTACATACTAGATTAAACTATAATCTGTGATGTTGTTTTCATCGAGTTTTAGGCCACGCAAAAAGTGAATCTATTAATTGTATCGTTTGACTCTATTCAATATCTCAATGGCGCATTTCATCTGGATGGACAAAGTATGTCGTATATCGTATTCCTTACCCAAATTCCGCTTCCCCTCGCGATTAATTCCAAAATATTAACGGACGCAATAAATTTGTTAAAATGTAGACATCGTGGCAATGAAGTATCGTTCTCTTTTATCGCTCGTGAAACGATAGTAAGAGTCAAACAGACTCATCGACTGAGTCTTCCCGCTTCACTTGTTTATCGCAAAAACAAGGCATAAATTTAATTTCAGCCGTGAAGTACGACACGACCTTTCTCCCTGCCTTACTCACTCCTTCCCCCGTCTCTCTCTCTCTCTCGCTCATCCTCCCTCTGCCTCACTCGCCAGCTCACTCCACCCTTCTTCACGTCATCCGAGCTTCTCTCATTACCCAGCTTTTTTATGCTGTTCCCTAAATGATCGACCTACAGACACACATACACACACGCGCGCGCGCAGAAAGAGGCACGCATCCTAGATGTTGGCGCTTTATTATTTATGCTTCGTCATTTATTCCTCAAAAACGATACCTGCAATATTTGTAATGTACAATATTTAATCATTTTTACATACCAACATGATTTGCAATGTTTTGAAAGCTGAAAAATTAAGAAGAAAGCTGAAAATAAATGAATGGATCGTGTAAAAAAGTGAGTAATGGTTAAAAAGAATAGATGGGAAAATATTGGTGTTACAAATTATGAGAAATAATAAGGTATTTTCTGCGAAGAGAAAAACATTCCATGATTAAAGAGATGGAAGAAACACTTGAAGAAGAAAGAAAGAGGAGAGCATAGATGGTGGAGTGGATTGAACGCTGGCCTTCCACGCAGATATCCCGAGTTCAAATAGAAATTTTCAACCGGCGATTCTCCGGTCAACTAGTTGTGTGCTTTGAAGAGACCGCGCAAATCCTTTGGAAGAGAGGTTAAGATGTTGCGCCCCTTAATTCTCTTTGTAAAATGTATGCTAATGCCGGCCGGAATGGGCCAGTTCGGCGCGACCGATTCGGCGAAGGGACAATTCGGCGCCTGGACAATTCGGCACCCTGACGATCCGGCGCCTGGAGGAAAAAGCAACAACTTTTAGTTGGGTTGAGTGCTTGGAGGTTGGGGTCATTCAATTTCCTGCTCCCGAGTTGGGTTGAATGGTTGAAGGTTGGATTCCTTCTACTTCCTCCCCAGGGTTAGTTTGAGTGTTTGGAGGTTGTAGTCGTGATATTCCCTCCCCCCGGGTTGGGTTGAGAGTTTGGGGGTTGGATTCATTCTATTTCCTCTGTCTGGGATGGGTCGAGTGTTTGAGAATGGAATTTTTTCTATTTCCTCCCCCCGGGTTGGGTGGAGTGACTTGACGTTGTATTCGTTCTGTTTCCTCCCCTGAGTTTGGTTGTTGGATTCTTTCTATTCGCTCCAGCCCGGTTGAGTTGAGGTTTGGGGGTTGGAATCTTTCTGTATTTCCCCCGGGGTGGGTTGAGAGGTTGGCGGCTGGAATCTTTCTATTCCCTACCCTGGGATGGGTTGGGAGGTTGGGGATTGGATTCTTTCTATTTCCTCCCCCCCCCTCGGGTTTTGTTGAGAGGGTGTTGGTTGGATTCGTCTTGCTAGCTCCGAAATGTCCCGGCGCCGAATCGTCCCGTCGCCGAACTGTCCCGTCGCCTAATCGGTCGCATCGTACTGAAATATACCTAATGCCGGCACCAGATAGTCCTCCTCTCTTGCGTACGTGCGCCCGGTGTGGAATGAGTTATAGCAATGATAGTCCAGAAGGCTGACTAGTAAGAAATTCCATACGAACAAACAGGAAAGCAAATGTTTCAGCTGATATACGACTTAAAATTGAAAAAGAGCCCCCGAGAATTGGATAAGATTAATTATAGAATAAAATAATTTGAAGAACATGGCTGAAGTATAACCATGGACCTGTCCGTGTGACGGCAGCTAATGACGAAGATGGCGACACTCTTCTGTGCGAGCGACGGAAGAAAAACGATGGGCGACTATATCACACCTGACTAGTGATCAGACTCACTTGTACTCAAGTGATTGAACCTGAGACGTATTCACTCTTCACGCTCGCTAAGTATCAAAATCTCCATATAAGAATATTTTGTCCGAATATTTGCGTCTGAAATTTGACGATAATGAATGGAAATCATGGCTTCTGTCCGAAAAAATCGAGGTTATTTTCAACTTTCGTTTTTATAATCATTTCAAAAAAGCTTAAAATTATTTTATAAAAAGTACATTAAGTTTGTTTCTGGTTTGTACGCTTTAGTACCAAATTCATGTCGCGCTGTTATATACTAAACAAAAATAAAATATAAAATACCCAAAATTCTTTCACGTTTATTATGAACGGAAAAATAATTGCTCCTGAAATCTAAACCATACTTTTATTTAAAGAGAAACAAAGGTGTTGAGAAGAATTTTTATGCATGCGGGTATAAATCTGAAATTGAAATTTGAACTTTGAGAAGGAGAAAAAAATCCTGTACTTGACCGGGAATCGAACCCGGATCTCCCCATTTGCCGGATAGGTGCACCTATCCGGCAAATGGGGAGACCCGGGTTCGATTTGCGGTCAAGTACAGGATTTTTTCTCCTTCTCAAAGTTCAAATTTCATACTTTTATTGTTGTAGAAGACTAATAAAAACCATTTGAATGGTCTATGTCAGTTTATACATAAAGATTGATTCTGCCGTTTGTGACGGATATACAATATTCACAGTATGCACAATGAGGCTCAGTAAATTGCGTGTGTGTCAATACACGCACACATGGACATGGAGGAGCAATTGTTCCCCTCGCCCCTCTCAGCTCTGCGGACAGGCGTGGCGTTGTTTTGATTATCATGTATCATCTGACGATCGTACTTGAGCGATACAAACAGCATCCTTTCCGACTCATCCATCTTCTCCGCTTACCCGCCACACGCCACCGCCCCCTCCAAATACTAGCCACCCCCGCCTACTTACTTGCGCCGACACAGCACACCCACCCATCTTCTCGTGAATTTCAGCGTTCGACAACGTCGATACCGGAACTGGGGGGCGGAAAAGTAGGGAATGGAGTGGGAGGAGGGGGAGGGAGTAGAATGGGAGGAGGTGGAGGGAATGTAGTGGGAGGAGGTGGAGGGAATGGAGTGGGAGGAAGTGGAGGGAATGGACTGGGAGGAGTGGGAGGGAATGGAGTAGAAGGAAGGGGAGGGAGGGGGATGGTAGGAAGTGGAGGGAATGGAGTGGGAGGGAATGGAAAGGAAGGAGTGGGAGGGAATGGAGTGGAAGAAGGTGGAGGGACTAGAGTGGGAGGAGTGGGAGAGAGTTGGGTTGGAGAAGGGCTAGGTAGTGGGATGGGAGGAGGGCATGGGAATGGAGAGGAAGGAGGGGGAGGGAATGGAGTGGGAGGAGGTGGAGAGAATGGAGTGGGAGGAGTGGGAGGGAGTGGGAGGGAGTGGGAGGGAGTGGGAGGGAGTGGGAGGGAGTGGGAGGGAGTGGGAGGGAGTGGGAGGGAGTGGGAGGGAGTGGAGTGGGAGGAGGGTTAGGGAGTGGGGGGAGGAGGGGATGGGAATGGAGTGGGAAGTGGTGGAGAGAATAAAGTGGGAGGGAATGGAAAGGAAGGAGGGGGAGGGAATGGAATGGGAAGAGGTGGAGGGAATGTAGAGTGGTAGGGAATGGAGTGTGAGGAGGGGGAGGGAGTGGAATGGGAGGAGGGGGTGGGGGTGGGGTGAGACGAGGTGGAGGGAGTGGAGTGGGAAGATGGGGAGGGAATAGGGTGGGAGGATGTGGAGGGAATGGAGTGGGAGGGAACGCAGAGGAAGAAAAGGGAGGGAATGGAGTGGGAAGAGGTGGAGGGAATGGCATGGGAGGAGTGGGAGGGAGTGGGAGGGAGTGGAGTGGGAGAAGGGTTAGGGAGTGGGGGAGGAGGGGATGGGAATGGAGAGGAAGGAGGGGGAGGGAATGGAGTGGGGAGTGGTGGAGAGAATAAAGTGGGAGGGAATGGAAAGGAAGGAGGAGGAGGGAATGGAATGGGAAGAGGTTGGGGGAATGTAGAGTGGGAGGAAATGGAGTGTGATGAGGGGGAGGGAGTGGAATGGGAGGAGGGGGTGGGGGTGGGGTGAGACGAGGTGGAGGGATGGAGTGGGAAGATGGGGAGGGAATGGGGTGGAAGGATGTGGGGCGGGAGGAGGGGGAGGAAATGAAGTGGATGGAGGTGGAGGGTGTGGAGTGGAAGGAGGGGGAGGGACTGGAATGGGAGGAGGTGGAGGGAGTGGAGTGAGAGGAGGGGGAGGGGATGGAGTTGGAGGGAATGGAGAGGAAGGAGGGGGAGGAAATGGAGAGGTAGGAAGTGGAGGGAATGGAGTGGGAGAAGTGGGAGTGAGTGGGTTGGGAGTAGGTGGAGGGATGGGGGAAGGAGGGGGAGGGAGTGGCGTGGGAAGAAGTGGATTGGGGTTACTATAACGGGGGGGGGTGTGGAGTGTGTAGAGGTGGAGGTAATAATCTTCTTTATTTAGGGCGATATTTGGACAATCATGTCCATTTTTAGATATAACCCTGACAAACACAAACATCCATGTCCGAGTCGGGATTCGAACCCGCTACCTTACTATCCGTTGGCAGATACTTGAACGAACCGTCTACCAAGGCCGAGGTAATGGAGTGGGAGGAGGGGGAGGAAGTGGAGTGGGAGGAGTGAGAGGGAATGGAGTGTGAGGAGGGGGAGGGTGTGGAATGGGAGGAGGGGGAGGGAGTAAGGTGAGAGGAGGGGGAGGGGTGGAGTGGGAGGAGGGGAGGGAGTGGGGTGGGAGAAGGGGGAGGGAGTGGGGTGATAGGATTGGGAGAGAATGGGTGGGGGAGGGGGAGGGAGTAGGGAGGGTGGAGGGGGAGTGTAGCGAGACGCAGCGTACGAGGGCGAATCAGTAAAGATGAAAGGGGAGGCTCGAGAGAAACAGAGGGGGAGGGTGGAAAGATTGTGGGGGAGAGAAGGTAGAGAGGCTGAGATAGGGAGAAAGGGGAAAGGGAGTCCGTGAGAAATATTGGTTGTCAGAGCAAGCTGGTTTCCAGTGATCGAGCGTCGGTCTGAGAAAACGCGGCTCTGCATCGCCGCGGCACACGATATAACCGAAGCCGTACTTAAAACGAACGGTCCTCCATATCCTCCGAGAATTGCTTATCTGTGCGTCATATTTATTAACGCCTTTCTCCCGAAAATTGGAGATTGAAGAAAATGACGAAAGAAGAATATCAAAATTATTTCCGGTAATTGTTACGAGTGTTTTGTTTTGTTTCAAGTTCGGTTGCGATGCGCAAGGTACCATATAGGAATTTTTCTTCGGAACCCTATCGGCGTTAAAATGCTTGTAAGCAAATAACCATACCTATGATTTAATTTTTATAATCTATTTTTATAATATTCTAATTTCTGTCATTGTTTGATAAACGATAAGATGCACGAGCAATTTTGTTGATTTAATTTATCAAGAATACATTTGTATTATCATATTTAGAAACACCAGCAAACAGGTGAAAATAACGCTTCATGTGCTACATTACGCATAAGAAAATATTATCTTCTCATATACCTTTGAAGTTGGAAGTTTTTATATTTTTGTTAAAATAATTGTAGATATAACTGTTTTATCATTCATTTCGATAAATATTGTGAATTATAATTAATATTAAGTGTGTTTTAACAAATTACTCGAATAGATGGTTGG
Source organism: Tanypteryx hageni (assembly GCA_028673005.1). Lineage (NCBI taxonomy): Eukaryota > Metazoa > Arthropoda > Insecta > Odonata > Petaluridae > Tanypteryx > Tanypteryx hageni. Next base: position 11,770,231 of record CM054112.1, read on the forward strand.
CCCTCTTGTTTTCTTGATGTTTCTGTTATATCATTATCTTTTATATTTAAGATTAATTTCTGATAATTTTCTCGACCGCCAACTCGAAAAGAGCAATAATCCCTAAACGAATTAAACGTGAGATTCTTTTCCTATCGATCGCTAAGTGAACTAAAATTCTTAATTTGTTGATTCGGTGGAATATGAAAGATTTTAATGGTGTTTTCGCTTCCAATGCTATTTACCCTTGCGTTACGAAATATTTTGTTCAGCAAATGCTCCTGGAAATCCCAAGCGTGGTTATAAAATAAACGAACGGGAGAACATTGTTTATTCAGTTAAATTATTCCGGTCCTCCGGAGAGGATTTACATTCCATTTAGCCTCGTTTCGTGGCAATACTGCGAATTTTCTTTCGCTTCATTGGTCACGTCAAATGCCTCTTAGGAATTGATATTCGTGCTCCGATGCGCTCTGACCGATTAAACATACGGAACCTTTTCCTCGGCGTTCGCTTTCTCATTCCTTTTGACGGCGCGTTTATTTCACTAGAGGACCGTTTCCTTTCCTGATAATAAATTTAAAAATCGCTTTACAGAGTTAATCAAACGGCTGGCGCGAATGAGAGCGGATTTCACGGGGAAAGTTCATCAAAGAGGGATTTTTTAATTTCGATTTCGTGTTGTGAATGTTTTCCGGAAATCGGACTTAAACAATGATGGAAGGATTAAACGAATCAAATCGATTTCGGAGAGCATAATTCGGGTTCATTCGAGTTCCATTGTTCCTTGAATGGTTGAAAAGCTACTCCTTCCGCTTGATTCGAGCTTTTGCTGTTGATGAGTATTTAACGGTTTTTGACTGATCGAATATCATGCAAACGCCATTCGCCACATAGGAGAACTTTTCGCGAGATCAAAAATCACTATTCAGGCGGGCGCAGAAGAGTTAGAGCGTTGATCTTCCACGCAGCAGTTCCAGGTTCGAATCCAGCGAAGGTCTGATTTTTCAACCCGGGATCGCCCCGTCCCCCACTTTTGTGATTTGAGGGAACCGCGCAAGTCAGCGCTTTGTCCTACAGAAGGGATGTCAAGCAATTTGTCCCCTTGGTGCTCTTCGTAACGATTAGGCTCATGTCGACATTGGGTTTCCCTCCTCTCTTTTTTATGTATTCGGTGTAAAAGGAGTAATGGCTATAATAATCCAAGAGGTTGATTAGCTTACAATTCCATACACACAAAATAAAGTATCCTCAGGGATACAAATAAATAAATTAAAAAAGTCAAAGAATCGACAATCGAGAGAAAGTCGCGTAAAATAAAGATCCCAATATCAATATTTTCAGTATTTTAAAAATCAATTTCTGAGACGAGCGAAAGATTTTGTACATGATACTAATAAGGCCAACCGACGATTGCTGAAGAGATTGCCTGGAAAGAGGAGAAGATGAGTGACGGCGAGAGAATGGAGGGTAAAAATAGGGGGAGGAAGCGTGGGGGGAAACGAACAGAGCCATCGGGGAAATGGAAAAGGAACCAAACAGCCGAGATACTGAGAAAGGTGAGGAGGATGATTAAGATGGGAGCAATCTCTTCCCTTTCCACTCCCCTTTACGCTGTCTTAAGTCTTGGCTGGAGGCGGTGGAGTGAGAAGGGGGGAGAGGGAGAGGAGGGGGAGAGGGAGAAAAGGGGAGAGGGAGAGGAGGAAAGAGGGAGAGGAGGGGAGAGGGAGAGGAGGGGAGAGGGAGAGGAGGGGAGAGGGAGAGGAGGGGAGAGGGAGAGAAGGGGAGAGGGAGAGGAGGGGAAAGGGAGAGAAGGGAAGAGGAGGGGAGAGGGGGAGAAGAGGCAGAGAAGGGGAGAGGGAGAGGAGGGGAGAAAGAGAGGAGGGGAGAGGTAGAGGAGGAGAGAGGGAGAGGAAGGGAGAGGGAGAGGAGGGGAGAGGGGGAGAGGGTGAGGAGGGGATAGGGTGGAATAGGAGGGGGAAGCGGGGGAGTGGGGAAGAGGGGGAAGCGGGGGAGGGGGGAAGAGGGGGGAGCGGTGAAGAGGGGGGAGGGGGGAAGTTAGGGGATCGGGGAAGAGGGGGGAGTGAGAGGGGGGAGGGTTTGGAGAGGGAGAGGGGGGTAGATGGCGGAGGAGTTGAGGAGTCGGAGAGTGGCGCAGGGGAGGCAAAGCCGAAGGTAGATTGGAAGGGAACAGCAAGGAGAAAAAACGGCTGAGGCTGTGGGCGGGTGGGCGCAGTCCACAAGCGGAACGGAGAAGAAAAAAGATAGCTCCCTTCTTGGCTGCAGGCCTAAAGGGAAAGAGCTATTGAGGGCATAAGGAATGGGAAGGATAGGGGAGTTTAAGGGCTCTGAACCACTCTCCCTCCCTCTCTATCTCCTTCACCTCTACTTCCTCTTTCTCTTTTGCCTTCTCTACCTCTTTTCCCCGGATAAAGGCGATTGCCGCACCATTACACCCCACGCCGGACCACCCGCTAGAATTTCAATGGACACCCACATCCTGTATAAGGATGGGAACGGCGGAGCAGTAAGTATGGAGGAGGATGGAGGAAAGCAGAGAGAGGAAAGCAGAGAGGAAAGCAGAGAGGAAAGCAGAGAGGAAAGCAGAGAGGAAAGATGGAAGAGGAGGAACGTATGGAGTGGGAGAGAATGTGGGTGAGAGTACGAAGTAAGGTGGATGAAGGTAAGGAAGGATGAGGAGAGAGATGGAGAAGGTCAGAGTGGAGGAATTGGAGAAGCGAGGAATTCTCCAGATCGCCGATACCACCGCCTCTACCACTCTCTCCCAATTGGGCTTGTGCGTGCGGAGTGGTGGATTGGTGCTCGGTTTGGATGCAGGTCGGAAGGTTCAGGAAGCAGCGGGAGAGAGCACCGAGTGAGGAGGGGAGGAGAAGAGAGGAGTGAGGAGGGGAGGAGAAGAGAGGAGTGAGGAGGGGAGGAGAAGAGAGGAGTGAGGAGGGGAGGAGAAGAGAGGAGGGGTGGGAAGAGGAAATTCGGGATTAAGTTGGTGCTAAGGGGATATGGAGGGGGAGCCGGATCTCACTCGGCTGGAATTTAATTGCGTGGCAGTGGTAATCGCACTGTTATGGATTGACACCGATAAAAGTGATTTCGATAGCTTTTCTGTGGTTCGGAATTGCAATGAGGTTTTCGGTGAATATTTTATTTCGGGCGTAACCTTTGGCGATGGATGCGCATCTGTTTCTCTGACCCCTGATGTAGTTACATTTGTCACGCGGAGCGTATATAAGCTGGCGTGGATTCCAGAATTACAACATCTTATACGATAGTAGTAATATATTATTAAGTAGTACGTGATCAGTCTAGATTTAATAAAGTATTTACAATCAGAAAATTGTAAATAAATAAGCGTATCAGCGGATGGGATTTCGTAGTGATAGGACATGGGTTAAACGAATAAATTTGTCGTTTCTTATTTCAAATATTAATAAACCCAGAACTAACATGATCATAGCCATAATAGAAGGAATTTTATCTTTCAATGAATGTTCTTTACTTTTGATTACTTTACTTTTATCTAATTATTGAGCGCTATTTTAATTTCACCCTGAGAACCGTTTTTGCTAATAGGCAACTCTCCATTTAACAATAATTAGCGATAAAACAATTTATTGTTGAAAAGTGTTGTTTTTACTCTAATGAGCCATTTTTTCTAATTCAGACAGAAAATCTTGCCTTTTTGCTTCTACTCTCTTAGTATTTAAAAATAAATTATATTAGCAAAATAAAATTAACGTACCTAAGCGTTTATTTTTAAGAAAAGTTTGAATCAAATACTTAACGCGAGAACTAATACTACTCTCAATTTTTAATCATGCAGGACGCAAAACGTATTTCATGCCATTTGGAAGCTTTCCTATAATGATCCGAATGTCTTCCGCAGAACGGGAGACGCGGCATTGCCTATCCTATTCTTTTGTTTTTAATCCTAATGTCCTTCTGGAAAAGGAGGTTCATTCTTACCATCGGATTCATATAGCGTTCTCGAGCAAGAATTTATGGCGGAGGATATTGAATATTGATGCTCATTTGTCTTCCTTCTCCGAAGATATCCTTTCATAACGAAGCCAATAACTTTTCCGGGAGGGATCTTCGGAGAATTTATTTGAGAGGAGTATCTAATTGGTAGATGTCTCCAAAGAGGAGGAGTTTCTCTAAGGAAAGGAGTGGTTGGGATATTGGAACGGAATGTACGTGAGTGAGCGGATGTGCGTTTTGATTGGAGGAGACGGCGAGGACTTCATATATATTCAGGATGACAATATCCATGGGCATTAAAGAAAAGTTTACTAGATAATTTGAATACGCAGAGAGCTTTCAAAAGCGCTCTTTACCATATTATAATAAAAACATGCTTTCTACCTGTATGCAATAAGAATCTTTTCCAAACTGGCCTGTAAAAACTTGTCATTGAGGCGTATGTCCCATAGAATACCTCAAAGTCGAAAAAAGTTAAGACTAATGTTATTGTTTCATGTGTTGCTGATTATCCACTATTTCTCATCAAGAGACCCGTATTCCGTGATTTTAATCAATCAACGCTTGACGAATTTTGATGACATTTAGTGAGAGGGGTAAAAGTTTATTTAGCTCTTATATAAAGTGAATGTTCTAATCGGCTAATGACACCCAAAATCATTTGAATTTTTATGAGGATCTCCCATACTAAATTAAATCAAAATCCGTCGAGCGTTTCTAGAGATGAGAGAAGACAGACTGACGGACGAGACGAGCCCGCAAGATGTTCTGCTACCTCGATGGTAAAGAACGCCTACTGTTTCCGACAAAAAGTAACGACGTATTACCAATTTTATTCTTGGAAATTCATTTATAAAAAGAGACCTTTTTGCCAGTTTTCTATGACCATAAGAGATCTTGTTGAACGTAACCAAGGTAAAGAGACTATTCTAACTGTAGATTATTTAGAACTCTCCTTCGTTCCCGCATATGAATTTAATAATATAATAGTTTTGCATTGTTTTTGCAGTGATCGCTCACTTGCTGTTTATATTCAATCGATTGGATAATATTCAATAGAAATTAACTCCTTAACCGTAAAATTCCAAATTAGAGACAAAATGAAAAAGGGGGAAGAAAGGAAGGAAAAGGCAAAAGACAATAAAAAATATAAACTTACAGGTTTAGGGGGTTGCTACTCCACGCCAGGGACCTGATGTCACTCACACATTCACTCACTCAATCGCACAAGCACTAATCCGAAAGGTAGAAAGGATACCGTATCGGGTTTGCGAGAAATTACTCTGCGCCGGGGGCCCAAAAAATCACACAGTTGCTAGAAGGTTTGTGAGTCAGTACGACCGCGACAGGGACCTACTAAGCAACCACAAATACACAATCACGTACACGCTAAGAGGTAAAGGGAAAAAATAAAGGGGGAAGGAAGGAGGAATAATACTAGGGTTACAAGTTTTTAAGGTGTTTTTTGTGTCTGTGTTAATCTTTTTTAGGGGGTTCTTGGGGATTTTTGTGTAAGGTCCTTCTTTTAACATAGTATTGACCTTTTCATAGTATTTATGTTTTTCTATTATGACCACCGAGTTTCCTTTGTCTGCCTTCAAATAAAAGCAGCCCTTGTTATTTAGTTGTTTTATGGTATTGTATTCTCGGTGGCAAACGAGTTTTGTATTTCGGGTTTTGGAGAGATTCTGTTTGATTTTAATAAGGATGAGTTTCTAATGATATTTTTGTGCTTTCGGGTTATGATTTAACTGTGGATTCAATGTCTGCAATGGGGTCTTCTGTACCACAATAATCACGAAAAAACTCCATACCCAATTTCACATCTCAAACCCTATAATCCCTAGGATGTACTGCCTCACAAATATACATAAAAAAGGCATCCCCCTCAGACCTATTGTATCTGCTCTCCTACCTACAAAATTTCCCAATGGCTAAATGAACAGTTCAAACAATGGCCTCTTACTCAAGAGTCGCTTATTAAAAATAAAACCCATTTCATCAATGAAGTTAAAAACTTAACCCTCAAAAACACTGAAATTCTAGTTTCGTTCGATGTTGTGTCCCTTTTTTCCCAGAATACCCATAGAAGTAACACTATATTTCCTTAAATTCTGGCTCAAATAACAAAACTTCCCACAAAAATCAGTCAATGAATACGTTCTGTTAACACGCCTTTGCATGAAAAAAAATTTCTTCCAAATAAACAATAACATATGCCAGCAAAACCAGGGCACAACAATGGGAAATTCTCCGTCACCATTCCTTTCAAATTTATTCTTGATTAATTTCGAAAAACACTGCAAAACCGCGTTCACATACTTCCCTAAAACTTAGTGTAGATACGTTGACAACCTATTCGCGGTTTTTGACACTTCAAAATACAAGATCACTAACTTCCTTCAAGAACTAAACGACCAATATGACTCAATTAAATTCACACTCGAAAAAGAAAAAGAAAACACACTACCTTTATTAGACTTATTATTAACAAGACAAAACAACAAGTTAAAATTCAATATTTACCGAAAACAAACACACACTGATAGATATATCCCATCAAAATCCAATCATCACATCTCACATAAATTGGCCCCTTTTCATTCCATGATCAATAGACATCTTCACGTGCCTCTCTCCCCATCTGATTACCGTAAAGAACTCACACACATTAAGAACTGTGCAAAAGGCAACAAATACGACACCTAAATGATAGAAAGCATCCTACGTATACATAAACATAGGCTCCATGTAAAAACGCATACTACACTAAATGACATTTTCCCCACAGACACAAAATACATTAAAATCCCCTTCGCTCCTGGGATCACAAACAAACTACACAAAATCTTCTCAAAATTCAATTATTAGACAGTATTTGTTAACGACAATAAACTCTCCAACTTATTACACAACCAAAAAGACACAATTCCTTCTGTACACAATTCCGGCATATACAGAATATCTTGTTGAGGATGCGACAAAATATATTTTGGACAAAGAAAACGTCAGATAGAAACAGGCTTCAGAGAACACATAGCTCATTTTAAACACAACAGATTAAACAACTCTAGTGTAGCGACACTTATCCAAGAACACCACCATACAATCACGATCGAAAACCTAACTCTTGTTAAATCTGTAACCAACCAAAACAAACTAGACGCATACGAAAGCATACACATAAACGGAAACAAAAATTCCGTTATGAATAACGAACGCGGCCCGATCCCTCTTTCACCTCTGTACGTTGTAACGGCTGAAACTCTTTCCCTCCCTTTCACTTCAGCACATAAACATATAAATACCGCCTACAACACTCCCATCCCTCATTACACATCAGCTACTGATGATGAGAGCATTGCTCTCGAAATACGTATTTAGTACGTTTACTTCATATGTGGAGATCTTGTGTATTTGAGTGCTTGCGTGCGTGATTGTTTCGTCTGTTAGGTCCCTGTCGCTGCCGGAAGGTACATAAACCTACAGGCCGCTGTGTGCGATACTAGGTCCGTGTCGTGGTTTAATCTCCCGTAAACCTAGTATTATTTCCCCTTTCCTTCCCCCTTTATTTTTTCCCTTTACCTCTTAGCGTGTACGTGAGCGGGTGTTTGAGGCTGCTTAGTAGGTCCCTGTCGCGGTCGTACTGACTAAAAAACTTTCTAGCAACTGTGTGATTTTTTGAGTCCCTGGCGCAGAGTAATTTCTCGCAACCACGGTCCCGTTTCCTTTCTACCTTTAGGATTAGTGCTTGTGCGATTGAGTGAGTGAATGTGTGAGTGACATCAGGTCCCTGGCGTGGAATAACAACCCCTAAACCTCTAAGTTTATATTTTTTATTGTATTTTGCCTTTTCCTTCCTTTCCTCCCCCTTTTTCATTGTGTCTCTAATTTGGAATTTTACGGTTAAGGAGTTAATTTATATTTAACATCAATTTCGCCGTAGTCTCCATCTTTACTTATTTGATTGGATAATAATAAATTCAATAAATGCCTTACAAAATAAAAAAATCTACTGAAGTTATATCTACTTGGATATTGAAAGTTTTATGATGGAATAACTTGATGAAGAATTATTTCTTCGTTAATCCCCATATTATTTTAGTTTTCTTCTATCGGCTCATGGATACATTTCTTTAAAATGATTTCCTCCTTTAATATTTAATTTCATTTGACTGTTTGTCTAAAATCACCTTATGTATTCGATCACTTTTTTACAACCCATCATTTAATTACCATTTATTTCTATATAGAGATTTTAAGGGAGTGGAAGGAGAGAAGTGATTACTCTGAGCGATAGTCGGAGGAATTCAACTACTTCCCAAGAGTGAGCTTAGCACCTCCTGTTCTAACCTCTCGCTATCCGTTCCCGGTTGTTCGCAAGGTCTCATGGACGAGTTCTATGTCAGAGAAGAGCCGTGGCCGAGCGCACAAAGAATTTTCTCTCGGAGAAGAGCGCTTAACGTGCTGTGAGAGAATATTGACTCGGATGAAGTCATTATAACTCAGGTTGTTAAAAATTAAAAATTAACTCATTATTGACTTCGATTTTTTAAGTTCTGTCTGTTAAAGGGCGCAGCCAACGATTTCCAAAATCACTCGATAAAATTATGTTATTTTATAGAACTATGACACAAATCGCTTAATTTTCCTTCGTTATAAAGTATTCGAAATTATATCATTTGTTGTTTACTACTTTTTATTTTATCCCCATCTAATTATTTAACAATATTATATTTTAAGTTCTAGATATTTAAAATATACAGGAAATAGAAATGTTATTGCATAAAAAAATTCACAATTGTTGATCATGCTAATGATATGCAGCCTTTATTCTTCTTAAAGGATAAATACCTTATTTTGACATCATAACATACCTTATCTTGGATGATATTAGCAATTAAAGATTTAGACCTATACGCCAGCGTTGCAATTGAAGGATTTCCGATGGATCTCATCCAAAAAGCATTCAGCGCGGTCCGTCGCAAATATTCGGGGGAAATGGGTTTCAGATTGGCGAAAAACTGTCATACGCGTAGGCGGCGTTTATCCCAAGAGTCAGCGTTTCCGTTGTGCGATTTTAAATAGCTCCTTGCATCATCCAGTCGACGCCTGCTCCTATTCCCCACTCATATCCTTCTCCCCTCTCATTCCCTCCACCTCCTTTCCTATACTATTGCTCCACCGACCCTTCCTATTACTTCGACCAGCCGCAGGAGAAACCGATCTTCGCCGACTTTCCCATAAATAAACATCGACCTCTCTCCTTCCAAGGTAACATTTTTCTGAGTGACATCAATGGTGAAGACCGCTCTTCTATTTCCCTCCGTTTTTTCCCTTTTTTCCGTGCACCCTTCCGGAATGGAAAAATAAAAAACCCTTTTCCCCACGCTCACGCATCGAGCGTCCGACCCTTATATACCTTTATCCCTTCGACGAAAACATTACCTCCTCCTACTCCCCCTCCCTCCTTCTCCTCTCACCGTCTCTCTCACCTTTCCCTCCCTCCAACCCCTCTTCTTTTCCATGCATTTATATTCCCTATTTATGAAGCTACTTCCTTCCTTGACTCCGGACGTTTTTAACAGCCCTTGTATCGGCATTTTACAGCGTATCTCTTACCTTTTGATATACCACTCTTCCCTTATCTCCCTCCTTCACCTCCTTCCACCCTCTCACATCCTACTTCTCCCTTTTTCCTATATATTTAACTTTATTTTCTCCTCCATATGAGCATACTTTATATGCTTTTGCGCTCCGTAATTATGCCTTCTCCAGATCACTAAATTCTTCTCTTCTTTTATGCCTGAGTTCTTAAGCTCAGCTTCAAAAGTCTTTGAAATAGCCTCTTATTCTTTTAAACGTCCTTTTGAACTCTCGAATTATTTCTTTTCATTTCCGTCTGCCTCTTCAATTTTTCTCATGTGTAACTTTCTTTTCATTACCATTCCTAATTCTCTGACCAATTCAAATTCACAGTTCTGACTGACGCGCACTTTCAAATCCTTGAACTTTCTTTTCTAAATCGCGATCCTCTGGCTCTCAATTCATCCATTCCACATTTACACAACTTTCTGCGTCGTTTTTTCGTTCGCATGCCTATCTTATTTTTTCCTCCTTTTCGCATTTACGAATCCTTTCCCCACCCTTCTTTTAAACTCCTCTCTTCCTTCTTTATCTCTCATAAAGAGATCTCGAGTTGTCTGAATACGTAATCCGTGGTGACAGATTGAAATACGCAAGGAGAATCTTTTAGAGAAAAGAGTGGAGAGAGGAGAGGGGAAGGGAGAAGGAAAGTGGAGGGGAGAAGGAAAGGAGGGAGGGAGAAGGAATGAGAGAGAAGGAGAAGTTAAGTGGAGGGGAGAAGGAATGAGGGAGGGAGAAGGAATGAGGAAAGGAGAAGGAATGAGGGAGGGAGAATGAGGAAAGGAGAAGGAATGAGGGAGGGAGAAGTAATAAGGGAGGGCGATGGCATGAGGGAGGGAGAAGGAATGAGGAATGGAGAAAGAATAAGGGGGAGAAGGAATGAGAAAGGGAGAAGGAATGAGGGGAGAGAAGGAAAAAAGGAGGGAGAAGGAATGAGGGAGGGAAAATGATAGGGGGAGGGAAAGAGAGAATGGAGAGATAGAGGGAGGAGGGGAAGAGGCACGAGATGGGAGATAGAATTTATAAAGAGTAGGATGAGGAGGTGAGTATTTTTGAGTGAGGCGGCAGGTAAGTTTCGAAAGTGGTCGTCACTTATATTCGAGAGATATTCGTTCGAAGGAAATCTCATAAATGTTGAGTTGCAGCTCACTCACGAGTGGAACCGTTTGAATATATTCAAGTATTATTTAATTTTATAATAGATGAAGAGAAAGATGGAGAGGAGAGTGGAAGGAGAGTGAGAAATTGGAGGTCGGTTAGAAGGGGTGAGAGAGAGAGAGAGAGAAAGAGAGGCAGTTTTTGTTTCGCTCATTTCAGTAATCTTGGAGAGAAGCCGTCGACGAAATTAATTCTGCTTTAATCTGCGACGGGAAAGAGTAGAGCGGAATAATGATTCTGCAGCGCGTTGATTTATCGAAAAGAGCCGCCGGGTATTTTTTCTCTAAAGCGGAGGACGGAGAGCGGAATCATTCCTTTAAAAGTAAATTTGATAATGCACTTTCTTCCTGGTACAAAGTGCATACCATGCCATCATTCGGAGAAACGCACAGTTCATCTTGAACATTTATTTACATTTTAGTAGTTAATGTTATCTGGTGTTTGTAATGGGACACACTCTTGATCCTTTAATGAATCCTATATGAATTTCTTGATGCTTTAAATTATATGTACTTTTTATATTATTATTATTAAAAGAACCACTATTATTAATATTATGTTACTTGGTGTGTTTATTTTAGTGAATTACTTCCGCTGAAAGAGATTTCTCATGTTATAATTAGGATTTATGAAATTCAGTCTGCTATTCATATTCTTTCACATTATCTATTTCCGTGAAACATTTATGATAAAGCATACGCTAATAAATGTCAATAGTCTCTTAAAGAAGGAGAAACACGAATTATAATTTATATGTTCACTAATGAAAGGGATTTCCGAAATATTCTACATAAAATTATTATTATTATTCTCCCCATTACATCATTATCCCTTTGGCCTAAGAGAAATTAATGCATATTTTCCTGTTTTGTTATGCAGGGAATGAAAATATGAAGTTTCCTTTTAGAAGATGAATCGGGAAAGACGTATTTGTTAAGAGAGTCATAGTGATTTTTATTAAGTAAAACCTGAGAATTCGATGTTATTTTTATTAGTAGTAATAATATTAATCAGGTAAATCTATCATGAAAAAATCTGATCAATGATAAAAACCATAGTCCTTTAAAAAATAAATCGTGTAAGAATAAATTAATCATCAATATGTCGTTTCGTAGGTGTCCCTGAAATACACGTTTTACATAAATTAATTTTAAAAGTTATGAATTTTAAATTTGATTTAATTCAATTGTGCAGATTTTTACCATATAGTTAGTAAAATGCATGTATAATAACTTTAATGCATACATAAATTAGAACGAAAAGTTTTTGGTTCTATTTACACGGTCCCAATTCTATTTTTAGAAAATCAAATACGTGTGCATATTTCATAATTTATTTTCAACTGTAGAGAAAACCGACCTATGTCATATCAAATCCATCATTATTCTTAAGTGGGAAATGAGTTTTTAACACGTTAGAAAAAATGCCAATAAGGAAAACAAAGTTTTATCATGAAGAGTTTCATAAGATGGCTTCATGTTAGTTGGTATATGATATTGCTCTAAAAAATATTATGCACGCGCCTAAGAAAGAATCATTCCTTTCGCGCGAATACCGTCAAAATTAGGCCGAGAGATGAATTAAAGAAAGCATTGTCAATATATTGGAAAGGCACCGCGTTATTTTGATAAACGTCTAAATTAATTCATCTAGAAAAATCCGCCGTCACATAAAGAATGTAGAGGGAAGTGACGAGGTAATGGAATGAAACCTCGAGAGAGTATTAAGAGAGAGAGAGACGCAGGCTTCGTAGCATCGGATGGGGATTGTGAGGCGAGAGTGGGAGCGAGAGGGAAGTGGTGGTAACGCATAAAAGAGATTGTGAGCGAGAGAGGTTTCGGGATGAGAGAACTGTAGGGGAGGGTGAGTTTGTGCGGGGGGGGGGGGGGGGGGAAGAAACATCTGGAAAGGATTGGAGAAAATAGGAGAAAAGTTGGAGGAGAGATTTGAGAGACGAGTGGCGAGGTGAGAGAGTGATCATAAGAAAAAGAGAGATAAAGGGAGAGGGACAGCGAAGAGAGAGAGAGAGAGATCTGATGATTCCCCAACGTCTTCTCCTATGGGGTATTTTGAGAGCACTCACTGTAATGACGAGACCTCCGACCTCCTCCCGGGAGCAGCGAGAGGGACTCAAGATATACTCCGGAGACTTCACTCTCTTTCTTGTCTGTCCGTCCCTGTCTCTCCTACGCAGCTAAGCACCTAGACTGAACTCTGCCCTCCTAAATCCTTGCTCTCTTTCTCTGTGCACTCCCCCCCCTCTCTCTCTCTCTCTCTCTCTCTCTCACCTTCACTTCCACTTTTTCTCCTTCTACCTCTATCGTCTACCTCTCTCTTCTCTTCACAATTCTCTCTCTTCATACGCCATTTTCTCCTAGATAAGGAGGTCAACGAAATTTGTCTTTTACAATTAGACTCTCTTCGTTCGATAATTTTTTTTGTTTTATAATTTTTTTGGAAAACCTGTTTCCCTTTAAGATACATGTTGAACTCAGTCCATCCATAGTTGCTTTTGTTCTTACGAGATGAGAAGTTGTATCATTTGAGGCCAACGTGTTTTCATTCAATCATGCTGCCATTTTTAAAATGCCAGGATCCTAGATGAATGAATTTTTATACATAAAAATGATTAGTTTTCAGATGAATATTTGAGATATTCAATTTAATCAGTCACTCTGTGAAGCTACTATACCAATTATGCAAATTAAAACTTGTGTCGAAGTTGACCAATAATCGTCGCCTAACTCAGCAACTTCAATTTGCAGAATTGAAAAGTTTTTCCTCTATTATCCTTTATGGAGACTTAGGAAAAACTATAATTTCTAGTCCTTTTACTTTTTGCAGACTCAGACATCGGTTCGATTTACTTTTAAAGGTTTTACTTTTTTCATTCGAATAACCCAATTATTCACCATCACGACTAGTAAGAATCTCTCGAAAAATTATTTTTTAAAGGTATACAGCTTGGTTTTAAGATTGATTATGCAGCGTTTTCAGAAATTTTTCGGTACGAACTTTTATTTAAGAATGAATGAGCATAAATTTTATTACCGCTACACTCGACACATTTCCGTGTTTCTGTGTCGAGAGCATACAAATAAATTCAAGTCGTCCTTCAAAGTTAGACTGGCATTTATAGGGGAGAAAATCTTTTCGCTCCTCTTCTTTTTTAACGAAGACAATGAACACTACAAAATTACCTCTTCGGTCCTTCATTGGCAATAAAAAGCCTTATCGAAGGGAACGGACATAAAAAGGAACACGAGCGAATCAACAGCGTCGTTTAAAATAGTAGGCACTCAAAATAACCCTTTGTGTAGCCCCACGCTCTCTCCTCTCTCTCTCTCTCTCTCTGGCTCTCTTTCCCCTCCCTCTCTCTTTATCTCTCTCCCTCTCTCTCTTCCTTTCCTCACACACGGTTTTAAGAGAGGCTGTGAGGAAAAAGACCGCTGCAATAAGTGTCACGACTTACGAGGCCAAATAACATCCTCTCCCTCCTCTCTCTTTCTCGTCTCGCCATTTTACACTCCACCACGTCCTTTGTAAGGTGCGCGTTGCGAGGTTCGCTTGTTTCTTTTTCGAAACTGGAGCGGTAAAAATTTCCGCGTCCCTCGCGAGCGAGTTTTATTGCTCCCAATGGAATCGTCCTCGTCTACTGTTTCTAGGAGACGTTCCCCCCGCCCATTCCCATCACCCCTTCCCCTCCTCCTCACCCCCTTCCCCTCCTCCTCACCCCTTCCCCTCTCCATCACCCCCTTCACCCCACCCCCTCTCCCCTTACCACCCCCACTTCCACCCATGCTCTAGGTACGTGCCAAAACGTTTCCTCCTCCTCTGACGCGTGTGTGTGTGTGTGTGTGTGTTAGAGGCAAAAAGTCCTCTACGCAACATCTCCAGCTTTTCTGACAGGTGTCTCGGCGCATCGAGGCTCTGATATTACGCTCGCTACCATTCTTGATTACTTTACTTGTCTTTTTACCGAAGATGAGTAGACGGCGGAGATGGAAAAAAGTTTAATTTCCCCGCTTATCAAACGACGAAATTTCAGCTGCCTTTTGAAAAACGTCGCTTTTTTTCCTCCAACAGAGAACTTTCGCGGGTGACGTAAAGACTCCCATTATTCTGAGTTCGTCGTTAATCAGCCTCCTTCGCCTTTTATCTCAAGCGTTAAACTCCTCCTACCTAGAGCTTTTTTTGCGTTTTTCAGTCTGGTGTTGCAAGATGTTTGCACGAGAGAATTTTTTAGTGTTTTAGATGAGTTTTTTAAGTTATATTTGATTAATAAGTTTAACTTTGTTAATTAAGGCCGCTTATTATAAGTTTTTCGGTATTATATTTGGCAATCTAAATAATTAAACATATCGTGTTTTGTTGACTCCCACTAACTAACGCTGAAATATAAAAAGGTAAAATTTAGAAAATTATTATCTGAGCCAATATAGTATATAAATGAGAAACGGTGAAGTTTTATATAGACCTAGTATTTATCGTGAGAATTATCGAACAGCGCACTTTCAGCGCGGAATCTTTCGTAAAACTTAAAAGTAAATTTACATCAAATCAAGATAGGTATGATTAAGTCGAATTTCTGCAAACCGTAAACAGAGAAGTCGCAAATCGTAATATTAAACAACGCCTACGGTGGAAAGTATTTAATCTGCTTAGACGATTCGCTACTTTATGCAAGAGCTGATGGAGATCAGTTAACTCCTTGAATCAATGAGATTCGAACTGAATGTGAGATTTAAATGGGAGATAATTTCATGCTGAAGCTCAACGTTCGATAACTTATGTATAAAATTCTTTAAACGGCCAAAAATTTCTCGGGCAGTACTGAACGCATCGAGTGATAAGTGGAAAGTATAAGGATGTATACGGTGAGAATATGGTATAATCACGTTGAATACGAAAAGTTTTAGCAAAAGATATTTCTTTTAATAATACCACTCTTCGGCATTAAACATACTCCTAGATCTGATTTATGGTATATTTCTCTCATTAGTACACAAAGGTGCAAAGAAGGATTAATCAATAAATGGCGAGTGTTTCCATCGAAAGTCAATCAGTAGAAATACCTAAAATGCAAAATGAAGGTAAGGATTAAAATAAATCATCATGAGAATATGATAAGCGTCCAAGTTGGACAAAAACAAATCAAAACCAGCACTTTTTCAAAGCAGTGAAAATTATCGCATATTAAGTGTTTGATTAATTCTGCTCATTTAAGAATTCCGATACACTCGAAGGAAAAATATCAAATCAGTTTTTCTCCGGAAAACTACAATCAAAGTTATTTCTTCTGTCTATATATCTTACGACTCTTAATTCCATCTATCGCACGATCCCAACCGCCAGTATAATGATCCTGTTCTTCGATGCGTCTTTGTAATATGCTCACTTTATATACTAACACCTTTCTTCTATTATTCTGGAACTTCGTCGTTTCAACCAACACAATTTATTCCTTTTGTCTATTCGAAAATTGTTTAATTGCGCTGCCAATCTCTCGTAGCGATACCAGGTCCTACTCTATTTTTCTCGTTTCCAGCAAAACTCTTCCTTTAAAGTGTTCATTTTCCCAATATCTGCAAGATTGTCCCCGCAGTTCATCACCGATCGAATTCTTTGCAACCGGTCTCTCTTCATCGCAGTCTCTTCACTGTTTGTGCGTGTGTGTGTGTGTGTGTGTGTGTTTGTGAGTGTGTGGGTGTTGGATAGCGAATTAGCCTCGTGGGATATAATCTGGCAGTTTCTTCACTTATCGTCTTCTCCTCTCGCTGTTCATCGTCCTCGTATCTGTTCTACCAATATAATGCTTCCCTCTCTACTTCTTCTGATGAACCTCCGAAACAAACGCCCTCGCTGGGCCGAGCAAAATATCTATAAGGGTTTGTTCTTCCTTCTATTTCGCAATATAATAAAGCCCAATAAATTATGCTTGCATAATAAAAAAAGACATTTCGTTGACACCCAGATTTCCTTATATTTAATATTCATAATTTGAGCAAATTTCTTTCTCCGTGTCGTCTAAGAGTGTTATGCGAAAAAAACGGGACAGTATTAGATTTTTTGGCTTTCTGTCGTTTATATGCTTTACAAACAAATTTTTCGTAGCCCACAATTAAAGAAATTCAAACAATATATACGCAGAATTATTACAGAAATGATAAGAAAATAAATGAGATAAATGTGTTGGAGTCACATTTAGATTACCGAGATGCTATCACGACGCAATGATTTTATTTGATAAAGTGAGAATGACTAATAAATTGAAATAAAATACGTTATCTCGAAAATGTCATTCGAGACACCGGGAAAAATCCAGGAAAACCCGGACAATGTCGCCATCCTACGCTAATTTCAGGTTGAATAGTTATTTTTTTAATATAATAAAAATAATTTAAAAATCGAGATATGTAAAGAAATGTTTCCAACGATTCTCCAGATATTATATTAAATTAAAATGGCGGCCTTTTCTAACGGACATTTAATTTAATCCGGTGACTCCAGTCCAGTGATCATTAAGTTTTCTCCAGCTTGGAGAGTCTCGTGCTCTTTTCCCAGGGACGCGACCTCCTTTATTCTTTACTGTCTCCTTGTTTGAGGAACATACAACAGCAGTAGGCCTTTAAATAGGAGATATGAAAATATGACCTCCCTGATAAGTTTGTCCCGAAAAGTTAAGAGAGACTGTCTCTGAGACGACTCTTACATTTCGCGTTCTCAAGTGAGTCGTTCGTTTTTAAACGACGTCATGGGAGACATGACGGAACTTTCGCGGAAAATATTTTCCTTTATATAAATTTAATTTCAGTTTTAGAACTTAGATAATGACTCATTAAGGCGGGAGCGAAATATTACTCCCAAGTGGTATTTGTGATAGATAAGTATAATAATGCATTGGTGTACTGTCCGAAACTCACGGGATCAAAAATATCCAACTTTAAGAAGAACGATGCATATCAAAAGCGAAGGCGAATTAATTTTCTTAGCGTAAAAAAGTATATTTTCTCAATTTGCATTTCGATAATTGGGAGCACTTAGTTTTTCCCATCGGTATCATAAATGGTAAAGTTCAAGTAACTTCAAATATCATTTACAAAAATTTTTATACCAACGCTTTGCTAGATAAATAAATTATCTAAATGTAGTTATGGCGATTCCAACTTGAGCTGCATCTTCTGTCATTAAAAAATAATTTGACGATTCATTGTGTACTATTCCTTTATGTGCTCAGAAAAAGGTTATGTAATATAATTATTTTTTTGATTATAATAGAGACAATGACCCATAATGTTATTATAGCCAACAAATGCGCAGTACTTGAGTACATGATCGTTTATCCAAAAACTATTTCAAGCTATATAAATTTAAAACGTAACTAACGAGCGTATACACATCCAAGTATGAAAAAAACTAGTTCAGAATTAATAAATTTACATGATATTTTACTCGAATAACATAAGGAAAAGCGGCAATTTAAAAATTTTCCACCGCATATGAAAAATATCAGAATGAGATATTTCAATCTAAAAAACGGGAGTTTATTTCCGCGGTGCAGATTTATTTTTCGAGAAATTAAATATTTGATGAAGTGACGTCATTAGAATAAATTGCTTTTTCAAGGAAGCTGGTAAGGTAGACATAATTTAAACGTTAAATAACTGAAGTGAAGAAAAGAGAAGGCAGAGAAGCGAGGCAAGCAAATGGCTGGATATTATTTTTAACCGTTCACAGAAATGATAATTTTTCCTACGTATAATCTGAAAGCGCCGAAGAAACTTTGATATAAACATAATTTAATTACTCAAATCATTATTTATAACCAAAGAAAGGTAGGAATAAGAGATCTACAACCTACAGTTGTAGTGAAATTCAAAATTTGCTATATAATATTCGAAGAAAGTATAAATTTCGATGCATTAACTAGTGAGAACCTTCCTTTTACAGGCAATTTATATGCATACTCGTAATAAATACTGTTAATTTTTACCTGGTTGGCATCATATCCTCATATAATAATTCTCAAGTGTCCGTCTGTCTTTCCCGGTATTTTTGGAGATTTCCCAATAGAATTTAGAGCTGAAACTTTCACAATCGTTAAACCCCCATGAGATGGTTTCTAGAAAAATCAATCATTCAGAAAAAAGTCCCGAATTCGACTCTGGGAGACAATTATATTTTCCCATAAGTTTAAATGGGATTTTCGATTTTTCAAGGTGCAAGGTTTATTTCCTTCACTCATTAAAATATATGAATATAGACCGAAGTTCTCCATTTTTTATTTATTCGACGGCAAAAACTATACAAAATCTTATTCTTTCAATGCTTAGATGTTACAAGAAAGAGTTTGTCAGAAATACGCATTTCTTTTTGAAATTTTATGGCTTTTTCGTACTCTTTCCAGGTGATGCCAAGGCGACCCGCATTGTGTTATTCGCTTAGCGCAATGTCAAACTTAATAGATTGCAATGTTAATAATTGAAGAATATTATTATTCAGTAAACATATGAAGAGGAAGTATAACGGAGCCAAAGAGAGGGAGAATTCAAATGATTGTGAGGAATTTATTAATTAATCAAACAATTGCATTTACTCTATATATATATATGTTTTTACACACACACACACCACAGAAGTTATATTTTAATCAAACTACAAAGTCCCGTTGATGTTCAAAGGGTAATTACGTTCGTAAGGTAATAATTTTATTAATAAATAAACTCAAGAAAAATAATTTTTGCTCCAAATAATGCGTAAAGTAAAATAGTTATGAGGTTGATAGAATCAGCTTTACTCGATTACTGCATATCAATACTATATTGACGTTTCTTACTAATGATTTCATCATTATTAACATATAGGATGAGAGTAATGCTTAGGCACTTCCATAGCTACAGACTTTAACTTTTGCACAAATATAGGTTTTTATTAACAAACAACCACAAAAATTGAAAATCACAAAAAAGTTCAAATTTAAGGGATCATTTTAAACGCAATATTCTATTTAAATACCCCATAAGAAAAGCATGGGATTCAGTGCAAGGCTTTCTAAAAATGCATTTTTAAATTACTTTAAATTGGAATACGAACTCAAAAAATGTGATGTGGCCACCACATGACTTTTTCCATACCTGTATTATTTCTAAAAAGTCCAAATAGGTTACATGATAATAAATATTTGAAGGAACTATGAGAAAAATTTAAAGACTTCTGATATTGGATATAGCCACGAAGCTCCAAAAATTATGAAACTATAAAAGAGCGTTACTAAGACGTAAGTAAGCGTCAATTGTTAACAATAGCCGTCGGTAGGTGGCGTGGTGGTGGCAGCTAAAAATATTTATTTCACACTCCACTGACTACTCAAGACCCACGGACGTAGCCTACACCGGCACCGCCGAGTTCTATTACATTCCAATCCGGTGGCCGCCGTTGTCCTCCGTGTGACGCCCTTCATTTTTACCTTTAAACTTTCTGTTCGGCTCGCCTACTGCATTTTTTCCTGCTAGTATGGATGTACCCTTGACGGATATACACGATATTTGCCTTATGACGGACGTAAAAATTCGTTCAGTTAAAAGTCATCATTTTGTGTAGCGTTGGTTGTAGTAAAATACTTCATACAGCAAAGTATGTATTAATAATATAAGTCAAATTAAATTCTGATGGTTGATAATTCATTGTAAAAAATCTGTACTACATACATTCTCATATCGCTGTGTTTATACTCCACGCCATAATACTAATACGTTTTTTGAATCATAGCTGCTGCTGTTGCTTGTTAGAGACTGGCGGATACTATGCATACAACTCGATATGTGTTTGTGTCACTGGACGCAAAATATCGATTATTGAGAAATGTAGTTTACAGTAAATCCTCATTTTGTGAAAACCAATGTGGTTTTTTTTAACAAGGCAGGTGATATTATACTGGAATTCGTGATTTCATAGGATTCTGTTGAAGCCTTTAGTCCCTAGACCAAGGATGGCGAACCACTGGCATGCGTGTCAGAGCGAGACACGCCAAGGTCTTTAGCATGACACGGAAGAGTATCTGAACTTCTAGTACAGCCTGTTTTGAAAATGGATTATGGTATGCGGGAATACAGGAAAACACGAGAGTCCCTCTGCTCATCCGCTGGCATGGGTTTCTCCTAAGTGTTCCACTCTTCTCGAAAATTATCTCAACGGGGGCTTGCCCGGACGGTGCAAATGGCAGTTCAGTAGCGACACAATAGCGGTGTCCTTTCATATGATTATCTGGTGTCTCCACTTCGAAGGACGAAAACAAGCAAGCGGATAAGGAGTTTATCAGTAGTGACACTGTAAAAGACCGGATTTTGCTTTTAAACAAAGACGTTACAAATCAACTACTAACGGATTTAAAATCTGCAAAAATGTTTTCCTTTGTTTGGATGAAAGTATGGATGCAACAGCACTGGTGCAACTTGCGGTTATTGCCAGATCCTCCACTAAAATACAATACAATGAGGAAGGAATTACTTAAATTAATGGCGTTGCCCGGAAGAACCACAGGATGCGATATTATGAATGTTTTTAAAAAAGAACTTAAAGAAATGGGGATCAACTTAATAATACTGTGTTGGTAGCAACAAATGGAGACCCAAGTATGAATGGCAAACATGTTGGATTTCTTCAATTACTTTCAAAAGAAATTCCACGCCATTTGCTTCATTTTTATTGCATAGCAATATACCAGGAAGTACATTTGCGAAAAAAGCTTAAATTCACTTGGAAATGTGATTTCTGTAATGAACAAAAATTGTTAATTTTATTACTGCTCGTGCTCCTAATAAAAGTTTTTGAATTCAATTGATTCTCAGGAATTTATTTATTAATCAAACTATTACATTTACTATATATATATATATATATATATATATATATATATATATATATATATATATATATATATATATATAACAGCTTACGGAAAAGGAAAGGTAAAATGGACATATGGATGTCAACAAAGTGTTGGGATGAGGAAACCCAGTGAACACTCACCAATCAGACGACTTCAGGTTGGTGAGGCTCCGGGGATGTCAAAGCGACACACGTAAAAGAACGCTAAAACACAAAAAAATCACAAACGTAGAAGCTTTCGGAATTATTCCTTCATCAGCTACAGAGAGAGTCGCTTCGACATCCCCGGAGCCTCGCCAACCTGAAGTCGTCTGATTGGTGAGTGTTTACTGGGTTTCCTCATCCCAACACCTTGTATATATATATATATATTACACAAACACACACCTCAGAAGTTATATTTTTATCACCCTACAAAATCCCGCTGATATTCAACGGGTAATTCCGCTCGTAAATTTAATAAAACACGCCTAAATAAATTATTTTTGCTTCCTCCGAATACTTAAAATATACCCATTAGGTGGATGTATACCCAGGCAAAGGAATGATGAAAGTATATAAGAATATGAACTGGTGAAAAGTCCTTTAAAAGTACAGTAATAAAAATGAGTTAAAATATTTCTTTTATGAATCCCTCAGAAATTTGGTTGATTGATTAAAAACATTAATAATCTGCAACCATCAATCATTATTGGGAGCAATGATGGGGAGAGTTAGAAGGGAAACATTCATTTGCTTATGCATCGACAGGTAACGGAACGTTTGTTTTATGTTAATTGCGCGTGTATTATGATATTTATACCAGTTGAGAAATTGGAATATTTAATCGTGATTGTCGGAAAAACTATCGGCCGTATCCGCCCAAAAGCGGGGTTCGCAATGATCCTGGAATCCCGAGATAAACCAAGTTTCATCAAAATCCATGATCCCACTATCGTGTCCTCTCCTTCTCAGTTCCATTGGGAAATGTCAATAGAGTTAAATTACCAACGGAAGGATATTACGAAAATGAAACTGTAAGGAATATACAAAGAAAAATTAAGAGAAAATACATACGTGATATAGACGTTGTCATGAATAGTAATGTAGACAAGCGTTCGTATTAATGGAAATGCTTCCGATACGTATGTGCCCAAACTTAATAAAACGTACTTTGTCTATACTCATTGCTAAGTACAAAAATAATAGTTTGTTTATAGTTGTTGCTACAATAAAAGTTCTCAAAATGTACATAACAGTCAAAAAAATATTTAGGTGAAGACATACTGCAGAGCGGGTGCTGGGATTGGCAAATGGCAAATACCTAAACCAGGTTACCAGCTATGCTATGAACCTGACTTGGCTTGATATTGATTGTGGAAGGGTGTGCTGTCAGGTTTAGTGTGGCGGCGTTTATATCTGCCTCTGCCTCTTGGGTGGGGGTTGATATTGGGGACACATGGCCGCGATGGGACGCTTATGGCGGTCCCACGGCATGACCCTGGTTGCAGCTATCTTTCGCATGATGGGCAACAGGTGTCGGCTACACTTGGTGTAGAACGCACTAGCTCTCCTTAGCTGGGACTGCCTTAATGGTTCTACACCCGTTGTGGTCTCCAGCTCCGTGACCCATACGAAATCCCTCCAGGTGACAAGGAGGATCGTACGCAGGGCCGTGTTCTGGACGATGCTGAGCTGAGCAAGGTGAGTTGGCGACGCTCCCGACCATATTGAGGAAGCGTAGAGTAGAATTGGCAGCACACAAGACTTGTACAGACTCACCCTGGTTCCCAGCGTCACCTCTCTGGAGCCCAGGATGTGGCCAAGTCGGCGTACTTCACTCATTGATTTGTCTTTCAGACCGCGGATGTGCTTTTTCCAGGTCAGGCTCCTGTCCGATGTCACCCCGAGGTATTTGACGACATTGGACCAAGGAATAACCTGACCCTGAACTGCAATGGAATTGGATGTTTGCTCCTGCCCGGGCTTTGCCTTTAACATCACAACAGCCGTCTTCCCTGGATTCACGGCAGTCCTCCATTTCTCGTACCACTCACAGGTGCTGGAAAGGGCCCGTTGGAGGTCAACTACTGCCTGGCCTTCGATGGCGGACTGGGCTAGTATAGCCGCATCGTCCGCGAACAGACCCACGATAACGTGGCGGCTGTGGTTAAGAAGAAAGTCGTGCGTGTAGATGTAATACATGGTTGGCCCTAGAACCGAACCCTGTGGCACACCTGCAGGTACGGGGCGGAGGTTGGACCGCTCCTCTTGCCAGCCGACCCAACACCTCATTCCTTCTGGGTAGGAGTAGGTGAGGCGAAACAGTAACCTAGGAAGGCCAGTCCAAAGCATTTTCGCAAGCAGGCATTCATGTCATACTCGATCAAACGCCTTGCTGATATCCAGGAAAGCGGCTACTGTTTTGCACTTCTTTTTGAATCCATCAGTGATATAGCTGGTGAATCTAGCTAGCTGGTGGAGAGTGGAATGCTGCCGGCGGAAGCCAAATTGCTCCCTAGGGATGACGTAATTTACTGTCAGGTGTTTGTTCACCTCAGGCAGAAGAAGGCGTTCGAACATCTTCCCAAAAGCGTTGAGTAGGAAGATGGGCCGGTAATTCTCAACAGCACCCGCAGGAAAGCTTGCCTTTGGGATACCGATGATTTTGGCCCTCTTCCACTCCTTTGGGAAGTAAGCTATCACTTGGCAGCCGTTGTATAGTGCCGCCAAGTAGTCAACCGCAGTTATTGGCAACTGCTTGATGACGATGTTGTTGACCGTGTCATCCCCTGGGGAGCGGCGGGTGGAGAGACGCTTTATGACTTCTACTAGAGCGCGTGCACTGATCCGTGGGAGCTTGGGAGTGAAACAACGGTCACTCCTAATGTCCACCAGAGCCTCTTCCACCATCTTCTCTGCCCCCGCAGAGGCTGCAACTGAGGGATTCGGCTGGAAGTTGGACTCCAAGAAGTCGGCGTAGGCACAGGCTTTGTCCTTTGCAGTGCATACCAAACCGTCCGGGATTTTCAGTGGAGGATCCCGCCGCTGCGCAGCCTTCAGTCCTCTGCGGGCCCTCCAGATTGAATTGTCTGCGAAGGAGACTTCAGCCAGATACTCCTCCCAGGCGTCCATCTTGATCTCCCGTATCTCCTCCCTGACGTCCCTGTTCAGGCAGTCAAGGAGTCTGCGGAGGTCCGACGTACGATGCCGCTGCCACAGCCTACGGGTTTAGTTACGGTACGATATCAGCCTCCACCCGGCTCTGG
Source organism: Tanypteryx hageni (assembly GCA_028673005.1). Classification (NCBI taxonomy): domain Eukaryota; kingdom Metazoa; phylum Arthropoda; class Insecta; order Odonata; family Petaluridae; genus Tanypteryx; species Tanypteryx hageni. The sequence continues at coordinate 11,795,148 of CM054112.1, forward strand.
CAGGCGGCGAGAGATCAGCCTTGAAATGAGTTTGGTGGGGAGAGCGAGGTCATTGGCCTGCTGGACCACCACTGAGATGGTGGTTGCCATCTTGTCCACCTGCTGACTGGTAGCTGGCTCCTCCAGGTGGACTGGGAGCGCTTTTGCTATGTGCAGTCAGCCCTGGCGAAGTCCCTTTGCTGCAGCGGTGGTAACCTCACCCGCTGGTTTCCATATTGTATAAGGGTCGGCAGGTGGTCTGACGAGAGCTCGTTCAAGACCTTTATGTTGACGGATGCCTGAGCATCGCTGGCAATTGCAATGTCAAAAACGTCATTTGACAGGATGAACGTTGGCTTTGTTGGAGCCACCACTGTCAACCCTTCCACGGCGCACATATGCCTGCCCCTTGCATTCTTTGCTGAAGAGTTCCAGCTGTGATGCTTTGCATTAAAGTCCCCTATAGCGACGGTGGGAGTCCCGTCCGGAGGAAAGAGGGCACTTATATCCTCCTCTTCAAAGTTGACGCCAGGGCGGTAATAGGCAGCCACTACTCGGAGCTTCCCTCTTGTTAGGTGTGTGTCGGCATCTACTGCTTCCAGGAGTGGGCGTCCTCGGTATTTGATGGAAGGTTGTAGGAGTAGTGCCACACCCACTCCGGCAATGGCCCAGTCTTTCCTCAGGACGTGCCATCCACCGCCACTTAAGGGGACGTGGGGTTGGAGCTTAGTTTCCCCAACGGCCGCAACGGGCACCCTAAGGTCGAGGAGTATTGAGAGGAGCTCGTCTAGATGATGACGCAGCCCATTGGCGTTCTATCCCACTATCCCGAGCACACCTCTCTTAGACCTTTGCACCATTGCTGGTTCTTTCGCAGGCTAATTCCTCCAGAAAGGACAGAAGGATTAGCCCTTGGCGGCTTGTGATGTATAGTCTCACAACCTTGGCAATTGAGAGGATGGTGGTCCAGAGCTCATCGTTAGCATCAGTTGGTAAAGTAGGGGAAGTACCGTTCAAGGAGGACGAGGCTGGTGAAGTGACCGGCACTTGAGTGACGCTCTGTATTCCGCGTCCGCCTGCGATCTGTGCGCCTTAGCGGGGGGAAGGGATGAGTGGTATAGGTCTACCGGGCTCAAAAGAACCTGCGCCGTAGCTTACCCCTCCAGTTGGCGCAGCTCCCCTTTCTTCCCCTTTCCACACTACAGCGTCAACTTCAGTCAGTTTCAGCGCACACATTTTAACGTTTCGATCTCCCCGGTATCTTGCTTGCTCTTTCAAGGTTTTGTTTATTGTTGATAGTATTTGTTATTTTTATTGTTGTTATTGTTTTTCGGAATTTCGTTGTTTATTTAGTTTTTCTTTATTTGTTATTTTTGTTGTTATTGAATGAAATGCATCTTCATCAAGAAGTACGCCAGTTTCTAGGAGATCATTGAAAGGACAGTATGTTTCAAGCAAAGGTTGTAGAAATTTAAATTTCCTACAACGTGTATTCAATATATTTTTACATTTATCGAATATTAAAGGAAATATTTAAAATAACGGATATGTGACAAGAGTAAACACCCACTTCCGGTTATTATAATAAATGATTTGATACTTGTTACAGCCAATCAGTCAGTAATCAAAACTACTTTATAAACACAAGAGATAAATAATTTATCACAAATCATGAAATATTAAACAGAAAATTCATAGATTACCCCGCGTGAGAATTTCTTCAGCTAGTCGTGGACAACCGTACGGTGTGAATTTATCCGAAGCTGAAAGAGTGGGGGTACCCAGTGAGCTCCCGTCATCCTCCTTTGCTCCGCCCACTTTCGATAGAAGATTCTTTTGAGTCCGGTCGACCTATACCTTCTCCGGCGCGCCCTTGCTTAAATTTCTCCCCGGACAGGACTGTGCCTGAGCAGGGATCGCTGGCTGGGCTCTATCCTGGAGGGTGTCTTCATGAGGGGAGGCAACTTAGCTGACCCCGGACAAAGCAGCTACAAATTTTTGTAGGCTTGCGCTGGACAGAGTCGTTTCTAAAGTTCGCCTCCAACGCTCTGTCCAGGGCTTTTAAATAAACAGGACACAGCCTGTAGGTTGATGGATTATCGTCCCCGCAGTTACAGAACTTCCTCGGACCATAAGGAGGTACTGCACAGTCTCGGGAGAGATGGTTGCCGGCGCATTTATAACAGCGACTCGCCATTTTGCAACCCGAGGAGGAGTGTCCGAATCTTTGGTAGTTGTAGCATGTTTGCGGAGCGACTCCTCCCTTGAAATACTCTATCCGCACCCGGCAGTGGGAAAGATGGGTTATTTTGTGTAGAGGAGGCATGCCTGAGGTTTTGTCGATGGTGGCGATAAATTTCCTCATCTTGGCTTGAGGCTTTCCCTCCTTCTCCCTTTGCGCCATATGTCGAACAGTCCTGACTGTCATGGCCAAGGCGGCTAAACCTTCGGCGACCTTTGCCGGAGCGAAGTCTTTCGCCAACCCCTTGATGAGGAGTCTGGCAGAGCGGTATTGGTCAGTAGGCTGTGAGTGAAACTCAAGCTTCCTCGCATCGAGCTCTTCCATAACTATTTGGCGTTGTTCTGGAGTACAGATGAATACTCGAGATGATTCGTCGCGTATGTTCAGCTCGAAGTCTTCGCCGCACTTCTGCTGGAGAGTGTCAATAAATTCGGCATGGTCATTAATGCCGTAAACATAAATTGGTCTTGCTCGTGGGAGAGATGTTGGTTGGTCCAGGTTAGAATGAGCGCCAGCAGACTTTTTCTTTTTCGAGGCTCTCTTCCTCTTCACCACCTGGAATGGCGCTTCAGTGGCAGCTGGTTCATCCTGGGCGGCGGGCTCCAGTGAGTAAACACATAATGAAACCAAGGTATATAAACAATAACGTCCCGATCTCTGATTTGCTGGCCAGTCAACCAATAAAACCTGCCAAAAATTTCGCCGACGATTACGGTAATATAATAGAAGACAACTTTCTGATTTCAAATCAAATACATTAGTACACGATTATACTGCGGAAAATTTGACCAAACACTTCTGTACCCCGGGAAATCCGTGTACGTCCCTACTTGTTAAGTTTACTTCAGGAATTCATTCAAATTATTTCATAGTCTTAAAATGAAAGAAAGGACCTTGTAGTTATTTTTTACAATCTTTGACATTTAGTTCCTATAAATGCGTACCAAACTCGGCCTAAAGCTTATGCTCGTACAAATGTACTTCGCTTCCAAGAGTATGCCGGCGAAATAGAGTTCTCCTGAAGAGGAATGCGACGCACAGGGATCAGTGAATCTCCAAGGTGACAGCCTCTTCTCAGTGGAATCCTCGCCCGCGCGCCGAAAAACCGTCAATCTTTGCACGCACCTCGCTCGCTCTCTCAGATTGGTTTCTTGGAGATGTAAGTCGAAAGAATGTTTAAAGACGCTCCAGATGAAGAGATACCGATAGGACAGCAGCTTCACGATATCGTATTTTTTTATAATAATACTTGGAACTCAGTTTCATAGAAGTCATGCATGGAATTTCATTTTTTCTATGCTTCAGAAAGTCATCATAAAAATTAGACAACGATTTGTTATTTCAAAATATTTCCTAATGTTTATTGTAAACCAAAGTGAACAATATTTCATAATCTCTTTATAAATATATTCCTTTGCGGTAACTAAATTAGCACTGAAATTCATCATAAAATAATAAATATTTACCGAACTGCAAATGGCCTCCATAATTACATGTTTTGTAATAAATTTAATACTATTTATCTTTGAGGTATCACGTCATAACAGCGCATGAATAACATTGAACGTCATAACAGCGGACGTCAAAACAGCGAAAACAAAAACGGCGAACGGACAAACCAGCGAAAAATCGGAATGTAAAAAACAGCGAACGTCAAAATGGCTGAACACAGTTTAGCAAAAATCAGTATTGTAATTATTAAAGGTAATAAATAATTGCTGGTTATTAAATTTTAAATAGCCGGAAATGTTAAACCAAAAAATTATAGTTATAAGTGAATATTTCAAAAATGCGCCGAATTTACTGGAATTACTAAAATTAACATAAGAAACGAATCCTGCATCATATAGAAAGATTTAACAGATTTTTTACTGGTAGTAGGTCATTAACAAAAGCTTTTTAAAGATTGATTGTGGCTCCAAATTCGTTTAAAAAATTCATTCGTATTACTTAGATCTAAATTACATTAGTTATACATAATGGGCGACTATGATACAGAGTGCACAAAAGAAATAGAAAATATGTAGTTAATGAATAAGGACATATATTTACATTAAAAGTCAAAACTAATACAGTTTCAAATTACTGTTAAAACATTACAAAAGATATTTTAAAGTACGTTTTATTTGAAGGCATGTTAAAAATTGCAAGAAAAATATTACAAGAGATAATGAATTCAAAAAGCCTTATCTACATCTACATGTTACCCACCTAATAGGTGGGTGGCAGGGGGTCCAATGCACCATAACCTACCTAATGGTTGTCTATCGCAGGTTGAAATTTTCTATTATGTTCTCGTATTGTCCTCGGAAAGAACGAGCCTAGATAACGCTCCGTCCTAAAATCGATCTCAAGTAACTTATCACCACGGTTGTTACTGCTTATATACATGAGTGCCTCAGCTATTCCTAAACCATTGTCTTTTAGACATTCCGATCTATATTTCTCCAGAATCCGCAACCTTGAGTTCAATCTACGATCCTCCAGTGGTACCCAGTTCAAATCCGTCAATAATTGAAGTGACGCTTTCCTTATGTTCGTACTTTTGTTTTACGAATCTTGCTGCTCTGCGCTGAACCCTTTCTAATTGAATTATATGTCCCTTCTCGTAAGGTTTCCATATGCATGATGCGTATTCTATTTGTGGTCTAACCAGTGATAAGTAACATGTTTCGCGTACTTTTTCTGTAGTGTTCCGTACTATTCTACCAATGAAATCAAGTTTCTTGTTGGCCACGCCTATAACTCGACGAATGTGCATGCCCCATGAATGATCTCGACAAATGGTTACTCCTAAATATTTAACATACTCGGCTGCTTGAATATTTATTCCATCTATTTTATACTCGAAACCAATTTCTATTTTTACTTTTCCAGAACGTAATTGCGGCACATTTAGTGTAATTAATTTCAATTTTCCAATCTTTGCACCCATGATCCCATGAACGAGATCGAGTATGCGGCGGCAACCGTTTTGTAGGAGAGGATCCCGTACACCATGGTTGGCCAAACTCCAGAGGGACAAGGTCCCGACAAGGGAGCTCGTAAGAGGGTCCGAGTTTCGCCGAACGGTTGCCGCCGAGCTCAGCAAGGTGTGCGGCAAGGGGTTCGAGCTGGAGGTCCACAGGGCCTCCCCTCGTATTGTCGTCCACACGCCTGAGCACCACCGGGCGGCGACGAAGGTACTGGACGACCCTGGGGTCCAGTACCACACCCAGCTTCTGCAAGCGGGCCATGGGACGCGCCTGCTCATTAAGAATGTAGGGAAGGGCTACTCACCCGAGGACATCGCAGCGGGTCTGTCGCCCAAGGGCTTCATTGTCCGTGGCGTCCGGCAGATGACTGCGGTGGAGGGGGGAAGCGAATTCCCATAGGAAGGTTTGTCGCTACCTTGGAGAGGACTCCCAGGGCCCATCTAGCGTCGGCAATTAAAAAGCTCTGTCACTGCTCGGTGAAAATCTAGCAGTACAGAGGGAACAGGGGGCCGTTAATTTGTATTAACTGCTAGAGGATCGGCCACCTGTTGCTCGTCTGCAGATGCGACACGCGTTGTTTTATGTGCGCGGTCCCCACAAGGGGGACGACTGACCTAAGCCGGTCACCAAGCCAGCGTTCTGCGCCCACTGCGAGGGCGACCATCCTACCTCGCACCGGGAATGCCCGGCATTCCTGGAGGCGCTCTCGAGATACGAAGAGGGGCAGCATAAGTCGGTGCCGGGGAAGTCATCAAAGACTGCACCGCCCCGCCTGAGATGAAGGCCGTCCCCTCGGCAAAAGTGGACGCCTCCCGTCACTATGCCGTGGTGGCTGGGTGCACTGCCAAGCCGACTCTGCCAGATAGTGCCCGGTCGCGGCTCCTCTGGCAGTTGACAAGGCCGTGACAGAGCCTGAAAAGCGGGTGGTCGCGAGTTGGCCAACCGAATCCGCCAAAGTGGCCCCTTCCAAGGGCCCCAATATATCAGCCAAGACTAGCAAGCCGCAAAGCAGTGCGTCAATGACGGGCGCTGAGAAAGTACACCTCCACAACGTCCGGCCAACTCCTCCTCTCTCTCCTGGAGGAGTTGGTCAAGGAGCGCATTCCTGCCCTCAACAATGGGGACTAGAGGATTCAGCGTCCTTGTGCAATGGAACGCCCGAGGTGTCACGGGGAAGACGGAAGAACTTCGGGCGTTCCTACAAGAGAAGCACGTCATCGTCGCCGCAGTCAACGAGACGCACGTCCGCCCGGCGTACGCGTGGAAGATCCCTGGATGGGCGATTTATCGTGCAGACAGGGTCGGCCAGCCCACCAGGGGGCGGGGCGGGGCGCGGCGGCCCGGCACTGCTCGTTCATCGATCCGTGGAACATCGCCCGCATCCGGCGCGAACCTACGGGTCGATGGAGGCTGTATCCGCCAACATCAGGACATGCACCGGATGGATCAGGGTCACCTCGGTGTATTATCCGCCAGGGAGGGTGTGGGATCCGGATGAGGTCTTAAATGTCTTAGGGAATGGCTGTCCCTCAATCGCACTAGGGAATTTGAGTGCCAAGCACACCAGTTGGCATTCGAGAGTCCCCAACCCGAGGGGCCTTCGGTTTAAAGATCTTACCGATGAAGAGGGGCTCACGGTGCTTGCGCTCAATGAGCCTACCTTCCTTCCGTCAAGGGACTTCCTCGATGTAGCTGTCCTCAACAACGTCAGCGCGTCCCTGAGTATGCATTCCATATGAGATATGTTTTCTGACCATAATCCGACCCTGCTACTTCTGGAGAACTTGCCAGTAGGAGTAGCACCTTCTCAGAATCTGGACCTAGCTCGTGCCAACTGGGAGCACTTCCGCAAGTTCTTTGCGGAAAGGCTGCCGGTCGACCCATCATCGCCCAGAACGTGCGGGGAGGCAGACCGTATGGTCGAACTCCTCACTACAACCGTCCAGCAGGCCATGGACGCTGCGATCGCGAAAATGGTCGTAGCCGGGGGTATAGCAATGCTTTGCTTCGTGTCGTCAAACAGACAATCACGTTGCGCAAGAACGTGCAGCAGCACCGTACGTTGAAACTCAGGATCCAGTTGGACTCCCTCAACAGTATGGTCCGGGACATGTTGCAAGACGTGCGGTCGGACGCGTGGTAACTCAATCTTTCCACGCTTTCCCTGGAGGACCAGTCCATCTGGAAAACCTGTAGGAGGCTTTGCGTTGCCCATCGGCGGGACCCCCTGATCATCCAGGAGGACGCCGTTGCGAAAACTCCGGAGGAGAAATGCGGGTTGATGGCGGAATAGCTGGAGGGGGTATTCTGCTCAAACCCGGCCACAGCAGAGTCGGACGAGGTCGAAGAGTTCATCGCTCAAGAACTCGGGACGCTTGACCGCGGCCTCTTCCTTCGAACTCGAAGACATTTTGATGAAAACTAAAACTCAAATGCAATAATCTGTTAACTTTAAAATGACGCGCGCAACCTCCTGCCGCTGTACGTCGCCGGGCCCTAGTGTGCGCTGGCTTCGGTATTGACCGATCGTGACGTGACGTGAAGCAACGTGACGGACAAGTGTGCGCGATCCTTAAATTTTGTATGTTATTTGGGAAGTGCTTGATTAAAACATACACGATCTCGTGGTCAGACATGGGCGGTTCGAGGCAACGCGCCTTCGTGACCTTCTTTAAAATGTATCTCTGTATTATCCCGCCCCTTCCGGGCTAGAGAGACCCTGACGTAATGCTTAATTTATGTTGATACTGCACATTAAAATACCAGTAAAGTCCCAAAAATGCGAATTTAAACAACACAGAATCTTCGAGCGCGGGAAATAAGGTCCGTCCCCATATGGCGGCATCGCCTTCTAACATTTGTAAAACTACGTTCCCCTCAAAATAAGTATAAATTGAAACTTAGTTCGGCCAAGTACTGGCTTGGACAAAATTACTCGGAAGAGCGTAGCCACTACCATTAGCGTCACCTGATTCTCCTGTGTTTCTCTTTCCCCACGGATTTCTTCACTTGTTCACGGGTCGAATCCAATCTTGTCGTAACTTGGCAATGTCAGGTTGAACGGCCAATATCCTTTCACTTAATGTATTGAAATCTGCTCATCGGTTATTCTCCAACATTTTAAGGCGTTCCTCCTGGCGGTTGAGTCGCTGATCCGTCACTTTACTCAGGGTGGAAATACTGTTGTTAATGAAACGTAATTTGTCCTCATACTCTGTATATAATTTTTCATATTTGTGAGCCAGCATTTCACCTCCAGTAGCACACTGCTTCGCCAACTGTTGGAACAGGGCTTCACACTCTCTCCCCTGCTCGTCCATTTTCCTGCTAAGACTAGCTACTTCTAATATTTTCTTCTGTTGTTGTACGTTCCCATGCATGTGGCTCTGGTCTTCTACATGTTCTTTTAATATTTGTAGCAATTCATTAGCGTTGATGGAATGATCCTCCTTACTCTTTATTTCCCCCCGGGTTTCAGAAATAGCTCCCGATAGAGGTGTGGTAAGCAAAAGGCCCAGTACTGAAAAAAGCCGCCGCAGCGCGCTCCATACTGCTTTCCTTTGGTTCCATATAACCAGGCCCCAGGTTGGGAGCCAAAATGTCGCGTCTCCTCCTTTTTTCCCTTAGTCTTGCAGCCACCGATCCGCGCCGCAATCACCTCGGGAGGATCGTGACTCGGGGAATTTACGCTTTCTTCGTGGTGTAGATTATCCCTCCCCCCCCCCTCTTGTCTATACCCTCTCCCCCTCTTATCCCTTCGTTCCCCCCTCTCCCTCTTATCCATTCGCTTCCCCCTCCCTCTCTTATCCCTTCCCATCCCCCTCTCCCTCCTATCCCTTACCTTCCCCCTCTCCCCCTTATCCATTCCCTTCCTTATCCCCCTCTTATACCTTCCCTTCCCTCTTACCCATTCGTTTTCCCCTTCCCCTCTTATCCCTTCCCCTCTTATCCCTTCCCTTCCCCCTCTTATCTCTTCCCTTCCCCATCCTCCCATATAGTCCTTTGCCCCTCTTTTAACCCGCGACTCTCTTTTGCTTCCACAGCTCATCGCCGCATTTACTTTTCGAATACAAAATGGCGCCACAGACTCATTCGCAATTTTCTTTTTATTAAAAAGGTTTGGTCATTCTGTGCTGTGGTTTGCTCTCGCTGGATGTGAACTGACTTTCTGAATTCCTGGATTTTATTACGGGCGGATCACTTTAAGATTTCTTCAAATTGTTTTATTTTTCTCAAACGGCATTTATAAATCAAATAAAATTGCTCTCGTTTCAAAAGATTTCTAGGAATATACTTAGACGCACAGTTAAAGTGATCTTAAAAGACTGAGGCCATTGGACCTCTTCTAAAGAATGATAATTTATTCTTTAAGCTTATAACAGTCTTTTTCTCACTTTAAAATAAAACGACCTCTCAGGAACCTCGTTAGTTTCTGCAGGTTGGAAATTTCCGCTATTGATGTTATTTTTTATAATGCTAAAATTTTGATTGATATCTTAACGGAATCGTTCATGCTAGAAGATTTAATTGGAAGGGTGGAAGAAAGATCTAGACGTTTACAAAAAAATCTTTTCAACCCATGTCAATGCTTTGGATTTTATTAATTGCATTTCGAAACTCATTCTTTAATTTCACCAATGGAATGTCTCGTTCAGGAAAATATTTGCTTATGGTGAATATTTCCGAATTATTAGAAGTTATATTACATTTTGTGTTTCACTATCATTATCGTGTTATTTCTTCCGTAGTACAAATTAACCGACTGCGGTTTCAATCTCACACTCGTAAAAAATTCTCGGTAAATATTTTTGCAGCGTTTTCACCAGGTAACTGTCAATATTTGGGATGCCATTTCTCAATCGCTTGGAATTGAAAAGTTAAACGATAAATGCCACAATTTTAAAAAGATAAATATTTTTAGGATAAACATAAATAGAAAATGGTTATGTTGAACCAACATTTCCTTTTCAACCTGTGAAAGGGAAAGAAACTTCCTCGGAAGAAAAGAAATTGCAAACTTCAAGACGAAAACAAAATTTGCGATTCGCAATAAATTTTGCAATTCACCAATACAGTATGCCAAAAAGTAGCTTTTTATCCTTTTAACATGTTGAATACCATGAGAGTCATATTTGCTTCACACTCTCTCATTCTCATGGGGTCGTCAATGTCAGATATATTCCTCAGCAGTTATACGTATTTGAGCCCTCGTGACTCATCGGAGACACTTTTTACAGCGTGTTGGATGTAAGGCTTTGAGATCTGAGGTTTTGAGATGCTTATATTCTCTTGACCCCCGACATCTGCCTTTTGCATTGTTTAAGGTTTAAAAAATTACTTAGTAAAATGCCTGTGACTCCAGGGACATTATTTTAAAACATTGGTCCTGCAGTCAACGTGTTAATGAAATTCAGTTTGAAAACATTTGCATCTGCAAATCTCGCTGTACTAATCTAAATTCTAACATACTATATGTGATAAATTTCTCTCATTCAGCACATTGTGGGCGCCTTTGCTGAAATCAAGTGAGAGCAATTTTTTTCGCGTGAAACCAATCCAAAACATTTTAAATCCTCTTAACCTCTATAAAGAACTTACTACTCCATCCAAATATAACAAAATATATGGAAAGTATCATATTTTAATTCCTTATTTCCCCAAAATATATTCGAATACTCCGGGAATGATATTCAAAACAGAGCCAAAAACCAATAAGCGGCATTATAGAGAAGAGATACAGGAAACCCCCAACCCCAGCCCTCCCCCACCTACACGCCCTCGCTAGTCTCTCCACCATAACGGTCCATTCTCTCTTTTTACCCCTCTCTCTTCTCTTCGCATCCATCTCCTGCCCACAGGGTGTGAATCGAATCATGAAACTTCTTTCATAAAATATGCATTGCATCTTCTCGAAAAATATCATTTCCCTGAAAGTGCTCTCCTCTGCCATGTTTTCCTCTCATTTCTTAATCCTTCTCTTATCGTGCTTCGTCTAAGAAGGGGAAAGTGAGTGGAGAAAGGTAGAGAGATAGGGAAAGCGAGTGACGCGGAAATAGGAGATTGGCGGAGAGAGAATTTTCGGAGGGCGAGTAACCAAATGTTGAGAGATTTTCAAAATACATTAAAGTTTATCTTTTCGAGCTGTTACCTAGCGAATATGGAAGATGGTGCCCAATGATATGAACAAATAATGGTCAGTTATATATACATGGTTTGTCTAATAGTTTATCCAGTGCGCCAAGGATTTGAACCCATTTCCCTGAGCTGAGCATATTTTTAACGTGCACCTGTAGAACCCCTCCCAAAAGACCGCTTTTACTTCCTCCCCGCTAAAGACTTCTTATTCATCTACCTTCAAAAGTTCTCCCTCTGGCCCACCTTTCCTTTCTCCTTTCACCTTAACTCCTTTCCACCCTCCTACCGCGGCAAGTATACCGTGAGCAATATGCTGAAGAGAGAGAGAGATAGAATGGGACCAATGGTTTGACGAAGACACTCGTTCAGTTGTGACAAACGACGCATTTCTGAGCAACGACGCTCGACTCTTGGGGTCGCTTGGTCCCTAATGAAGGGCAACGCTTTTCGAAGGAAACGCAGCTAAACCTTTGTATCGATCTTTGGTAGCATTTGATTAAAAGGTCCGCACATAGCAGATTAAAAACAAGTGTTAGAAGAAAATTGAATGATTTCTTTTGTAACCTTAACATATATAAATTTGCTTACAAAATAAATTTACCATTACACTATTAACTATAAAATTCTTTAAACAACGTGTGAAAATATAACATGAATTCCATTAATTACAGGTTAGATCATAATATAGAATACTAGCATAATTGCCCATCAAAAATGACAGGTATGCATGAATAAAGTATACTAGTAAGTGTTGTATTGTTTATTGTTACCAATGTAACCAATGGAAAAAAGTAAAAATAAAGAATTCTTGAATTTTTCTCAAGCTTAACTTGTCTTTTGCAAGTTGTGGGGGAAGTGAAAATAAATGAAAAAAATAAAATAAAAATCTTGAGTACTGTCCTCTTCAGCGATGAAGAGGGGAGATGAGTGAAGGGGAGCATAGAAACTCTCTCTCTCAGGCAAGCTGTCTTCTGATCAGCATTTGTTTTTTTTCTGAATCGGTACCTTTTATTCCTCCATCATAATATAATCATTAACAGCTCTGATGAAATGCAATACTAAGTAAGCTCCCTTCCTCCTGGGCAAAGCTAACAACTCCCACTCTCACTTCTTCGGCTTACGAAGCATGACAGAGAGAGCTACAAAGTGACAGAAGAAGGCTTTTATAGATTTAGGACTACTTACAGCTCTAAACATCGCATTTAAACAGTTCTCATCAACATCATCTAAATTTGCATTTGCTCCAATGAGAACTGTCACACAGTTTTCATGGCCTCGTTCCACTGCCAACATAAGTGCAGTCCTAAAAGTTTGGGAAAAGAAATAATGATTAAATAAAGTATCAATACCACATGCACACTAATCACTTGGTAGAATTAAAATAATTACATCATTAATTACTTTAAAGTAAACTTGGAAAAAGCAATGAGTGACTCATGCAAAAAGTCTAATAAAAATAATCAAGTAGAAAATTTCCAACATTGATTATTCTGATAATTCCAAACATACTGAGAATTGTTCTTCCAAAACATGAAACCCTTGCAGTTAAAATATATAAACAATTTCCAAAACACTTTCATAGCTATATAGTTGACATATCATCAGATATTAATCATACTTCAAGTTACTTATTTAACTATTAATTTATAATATCAAAATAAATAAAGTTTGAGAATGTAGTGTTCATACCTTCCATGATGATCTTTGGAATTAACTATAGAAAGATTCCCTGAGCAGTCCAACAAAAAACGAAGATCTTTATCATGCCCATGTAAAGCAGCCTTGTGGATTGGAGTATGACCCATTATATTGTCTTTCACACAAACCGTAGCATGTTGTCTACAGAGATGTTGTATACACAGAGAATTACCTTTAAAGTAGATGGAAAATATTAGAATACGTAGAAAAACACTTTAAGAGAAATAAAGAGTAATGTCACACAACTCGGAGACTAAACAATGATGATTAAACAATGCTCAAAAAGGAATATCTGAATTTTGAGTTCTTAATACTTTTACTCAAATTGTTTAAAATATATTTGATGAATTTGTTCAGTACTCGCGATAAAACTGTAAATTACTACTTTAAAATTGTAGCTAGAATTATATATTCTTATTTTGTAATTCTCCTGTTAGTTAAAGAAAAGAAAATAACTTGGAAAATTTTTCCACTAATCATATTTTAGAGTAGAGGTCAATAACTCATAAAACTTAGTTTTCAACCACACTTAGACCCTCCAAAAAAACGAAAATAACAGGAATATATTTGGATTCGAGTTTAAAAATTTGAGACATTGTTTTAATAGAAGATTTTGAAATCCGTGCGTGGTAAACTTACTCATCATCCTCTATTATAAACCCGAATGGTAGATAATTTTCCTTCCGTCATCGACTCATTTGTCACGCAATTACGGGACTCAGGTGTACTCCATAAGTATTCCAACCTCTCTCCCTCCCTCTCCCCCCTCTCTCTCCCTCTCTCTACCCTCTCTCTCTCTCCCTCTCTCTCTCTCCCTCTCTCTACCCCTCTCTCTCTCCGTCTCCCACTCTCCCTCTCCCCCCTCCCTACCCTCTCCCCCCTCCCTACCCTCTCCCTCCCTCTCTTCCTCTCCCTCTCCATCTCTCCCTCTTTCCCTCTCTCCCCCTCTCCCTCCACCTCTTCTTTTCCATCCGCCTCTCCATCCCCCTCACCGCTCCCTCTCCTCCTATCCCCCTATTCCCCTATTCCCCTCTCCCCCTCCCTCCCTCCTCTCTATCTCCCTCCCATCCACCATATCTCTTCCTCTCTCTCTCCCTATCACTCCCTCCACCCTCCCTCCATTCCACCCACTCTCCGGTCCAACCATTCCGATAGACTGCGCTCCAGGGCACTTTCGAATCCTGATTATTTTTTTCTGACCGCCGTTAAAGAGAATTCCCGATCAGCCAGACGTTCCCTCCATCAAAACAGACGAAAGCGCCGAATTCAATTGGATGGAAACTCACCAGACAACCTCTGAGGATTTATATTTTCTACTTTCTTCTGGATGCTGACGTCGTTCCAATCAGACCTTCAACAGATTTATAACACGACGTTCAACATGCATGTATTTTTTACTTTTGTGTTACACAAGTTATCTCGTGTATGTTTCCCTACATTTTGTAAGCTCGAGATCTCTTTTATTTAATGAATTCTTCCTTTTATCTCCTAAGCTCCGCCTCGTAACGGTTTCCATCCGTTCTACCCTCTCTCACCCTCATTTTCTCACCCTCTCTCTCTATCTTCCTCTCTTTTTTTTGACGTTCCCCGTCTTTAACTACGGCTACGGCGTTCGCTCCGAAACTATTATCGAAAAACCTTTTAACAATCATCCAATTTGAGGATCCTTTTGCTCGATGAGAGAATGATTACTCGGGTCTCACTCCCAGCGCGCACTTGTGAATTGAATCGGAGGAAGAGGAGGGGTGGGGGAATGTGGGATTTTGAAGGGGTCTAGTGGAGTGTGGAGAGGGAAGGGTGAGGGAGAAGGGGGAGGGAGGGGCGGATATAGGAGGTGTGGGGGCGGAGGTGAGGTGGAGATAGCGGAGGAGGGGAGAGTGGTGGAGGGGTGGGGGCGGAGGGGTGGGGCGGAGGAGGGGGCGGTACGGGTGGGGCGGTACGGGCTGGGCGGAGGGGGAATGGGTGGGGGCGGAGGGCGGATGGGTGGGGTCGGAGAGGGAGGGTTGGGGGCGATAGGGCATAGGAGAGGATCTCGTTGAACTTGGTGTTCGTCGAGTCGAGGGAAATCTCTCCTTCCTTAAAAGATATAAAAGAACTCCCTTTTCAAGCTCAAGTGAGTTCGATTATCTTGCCGTGCAGTTTAGTTAGATTAGATTTCGAGGAAAGAATAGGATTCGTCTGATTCATTACTCTCTCTCTTTCTCCCTTTCCCGTTTCGCTTAATTATTTTCGGATCTTTATCTACGGCGAGTTTTACTGCAATGGGATGATTCGGCATATTTGATTAAGTGAGGCAGTGGCATCATACATGCGATTTCGGTTTAATTCGCCAAGATGAGTGGAGCGGAATGACTAGAGGATCGGCGGAAATAGGATAATTCGAATGAATTTTGATTTATGCGGAATAATTATGGGTGCGGAGAGGATGCCATTACTGAAGACCTAATTTTTAGGTAGAAATTCCATGTCGTTGGGAAATACGTGGAATAAAAATTACCAGCATTAAAATTCATGAAATTATAAGCGTTTCTTGATAAATTCAGTATTTTGATCCCATAATGATTTGGGCACATTGCACTGTTGATTACAAATTCCTCTATTTAAATAGTCATCGGCCATTACGCCCTTGGTAAATATTAAATATGCAGAATATTTATTCAAAATTTCAATGTATGACACTTCTATATATATATATATATATATATATATATATATATATATATATATATATATATCATCAGACTAATGAAACTCCTTAGTGAGTTATTTTCGGTATGGAGTACTTAATAAACAACTACGAGATCGCCGGAGTTTGAAATATATGTTATCTCCCTTTGAAGAGGTTCTATAAATGTTAAATGTTTTCTGTGGTCTCCTTATCAAATACTTTTTCCCATAATAATTTGGAAAGTTAGCTACGGAGTATTAATAAATTAATTAATGAATTTGTTAAATTGTTATTTTCAGGAGTAGGAAAATAATTTTTCAGATGCATCGAATCGCTGCCTTTGGTTCAATTTTGCTGAGTGAATAGGAGGTATTTTCTGCGAAATTTCAAAAATAATTATAATATTTGCATCTTCAAAAGTTTAACCAGAAAATGATTGCTAATATCAGGTTTTCAGACCTTTAAAATTATCTTTTTGCTTTAGTTTTATATACTTTTGTTTCCAAACGTCTTTAACATGCTATTTTCACCCCTACATTCTACGATGTTCTCATCTTTGCCTCCTTCAGTCTCCATCTCCCTCCCTCCCTCACCCCAACACCCTTCACCTCCCACTCACTTCTCCTCCCACTCCCTTCTCCTCCTCCCACTCCCTTCTCCTCCTCCCACTCCCCTCTCCTCCTCCCACTCCCTTCTCCTCCCACTCCCTTCTCCTCCTCCCACTCCCTTATCCTCCTCCCACTCCCTTCTCCTCCTCCCACTCCCTTCTCCTCCTCCTACTCCCTTCTCCTCCTCCCACTCCCCTCTCCTCCTCCCACTCTCTTCTCCACCTACTTCTCCATATTCAGGGCTAGAGCTCAAGTTTCTCGTTGAGGTGCGCCTTGTCGACCTCCTGTCGGAATTTCGTTACCAGGCAATCCTGTTTACTGTTGCTGTGCCTACGGCCTTATCACCCCCTTCCTTTCCTCCCGTCTCTCTTATCACTCTCTCTCTCACTCTTTCTTTAGCACTTCCTTGGCTCTCGTTCTTCTTCCAAACTCCATTCCCTTGTTCCTTCCAGGCCGTCTTCGACGCCTCCACATTGACTCCAAATGACTCTCTCTCGTCTTCCCTTGCAAGAGATTCTCATTTCCGCGCAGATTGGCGCTTCCTCGCGCGACATTGAATCTTAATACGGGATCTACTCTCGCAGTCAAAAGTCTAAATTCAGGGCCGAGGCCTAAGACAAAATATTTTTTTAATCTATCACATCAAGTATTTTTATTCGATCGAATTTCCTTCGAAATAATTTATCATATATCTTCCTATTTAATATTATTTCGGTTATATCTCTTTTGCTTCATAAATTTCTCCAACTAAACCTCAAAATAAACACTGCTTTTCTAATACACATGATTCGTGGGTGCTTATGTTAAATTAAAACGATATATGTATCTCCTTTCATAGGTCAATGCTAAGCATTCTTATTCTATATCTGATTGTGAGACCAAATGTTTAGGGATTAATGAAAGGCGGTAACTTTTCAGCGTTATTTCGCAAAACTTAGCATAAACAAAGTCAATGAACTGAAAATTTCAATTGGCTGTTGAAATTTTATCGCGGTCTTTGAAGGATTATAAATTTGTCTCTGCTTCCCGAAATTGTGAGCTGCGTTATCACAAGTTATATCTGGAATGGGGAGAAAAATGTTTTCAAACGATTCAATAATTGTATTTAGGGATATTGATTAGTATTTAATAGTAAATCCATTTTACTAAAATAATATATAAATACTATTCTTATTAATTAAGAAGTTCCGCAAATTCAAGCAGCGCCGCAAGTGTAATAAACGGCGCAATATGCATAACACAAACATTCTCATATCTATTATAAATAGCGTATGGATTTATTGGATTTTATCAGATTTTTACCCTCCGATTGCCATTTTTAAATTTCGGGTAAAACCCGAAAAAAATCAGAAATTATTAGTTTTCTTTAAACAATTGTTTTTTAGATTTGGTCAAAGAATTTCTATTCCGGCGCTTTTAGGCACCTCAGCACTTGAGTGCAATCCTATATGTTCTTGATCAGTCTATTCTCTTTGTAAACAATGTATTCGTAAGCTTACTTTGTAACACAATCTTAATCTCCTTGGTTTGTTCGCGCCACGAATAGTCAAGGACGCGCCTTAGCTAGTCCCTGTTAGATCTTTGCAAGGATAAAAAATGAGTCCAAGTGCCTGTTAGTTGATAACTCGAAGAAAGAAAATTTATTTCACTAATATCTGGTGTGTTTTCAAAAGAAGTTGAAAGGGAAGTAAGATATTTGTGCAGCCTGCGAGACGTTCCTATCCAACTGGAGGCGTTCAACAAAAGATATCACACCCTCAACCATACTTAAGGTATAATAAAAAGTTTTGATAGTTGATAAAACTTTTAATTGTTAAACAAGATTTTTATTAAAAAATCATTTTATCCAAATTACAAAATAATGAAACCCGAAAAATACTCGAGATTGAACTTTATTTAAAAACTCGATAAATCTGTACATAACTTATTTATACCCGATTTTAACCCGAATGAAAAGGAAAATAATAAAACTCAATAGTTACGCTTCGAATGAAATTTATTTTGAACCCGAAAAATCCATACTCTAAGGTCAAATATCTATTACACTTTTATTATTGAGAATAGGCAAAATGACAATTCTTTATTTTCGACTTGCAATGGCTTCCCCTAACCGTTGGTAAAGTATCGATCACGCTTCTTACGGAGGTACCTGGTTCTCCATATACTCCTATTTTCCGCTGTCCTCTTCATATCTTGATAACTCTCTTTCCCTTTCAAATCGTCTATCAGCTGAAACCTTTGCCGGCCTCTATCCCCATTTCCGTGTAGTTTTCCTTCTAACGTGTCTTTAATCATACTCTCTCTCCTCAGGTAATGTCCAAACAGTTGCCTTCCTCTTTCTAATAGTCTTTATAATTATTCGCTTCTTTCATACTCTTCGTAGCACTCCATCGTTTTCCATCCTGTCTGTCCATTTTATCTTCAGCATTCTCCTCCATGTCCAATTTCAAAGTTTTCCAAGTATTTGGTGTTCATTTTTCTTATCGTCCACGTTTCTGCCCCTTACAAATCTATATTCTATACATAGCATTTTATGAACTTCTTGCGGATATCTTCCCTTATATTCCCTGTAAGTAGGTGTTTCTTTCTTCTGAAAGCTGCTTTTGCTTTTCCTATTCTAGTCCTGATATAATCCGTGTATTTTGCTTCTCTTTTTATGATGCTTCCAAGGTATTTATAGTCTGAATCTTGTTCCAAAAGCTTTCCTCCAATACTTACGTACAGATTCTCTTCTTTGCCCGATTTTCGAATGAACTTGGATTTTTCTGTATTTATTTCCATATCGTATATTCTGCCTGTTATTACTAGTATATTTATCATTTTCTGGAGATCCATTTCTTTTCTTGCTAGAAGTACTTGATTATTCGCGTATATTACTGTTCTTATAATCCATCCTCCAATTTTGAATTTCCTGTGCCTTCTAACGCTACTTGCATTAGAATTTCTCCATATATATTGAATAGGGTCGGCGATATGCAGCAGCCTTGTCTTACTCCTCGACCGATATTTACTCCGCAAGTGTCCGCATTCTCCAACCTGACCTTTACAAATCGATTCACATATAGATTCCTAATCAGTCTCCTTTCTTTCCAGTCTACACGTATATCCTTTAATATCTTCATCAACATTACCCAATTTACTCTATCAAAGACCGTCTGCCAGTCTACGAAACACGCAGATATCTTGACTGTATTGTATTGCCCTTTACATGCCACACATTTCTGCAATATTTTAAAGTTATAGTACATTAATAAGTAAAATATTATTTATATAATTATTGAAAATTTCAAGATTTTTACCGGCCTCTATAACATTCATGGATATTTTAAAATATTTATTTGTGGATTTGTACTATGCTTTAAATAACTTTAAAATTTCAGCTCCCCAACTGTCCCCGTGGTACATAAACATTTATTTATTTGTTAAACTTTAATAATTTTTAATGGCAAAAACATTAACATTTCTATAATCCCAATTTCGTTCTTTTACAAATTCTAATTTTTAAAATTTCAGCTTCGTAGCACATTCCACAAATACACAAACCTTGTAAATTTCTTTAAACAATTGAAAATTTTTAGCGGCCGCATTGTTAAACTTTTTGAATATTTTCGTATTTTCTAGTCGGATTTGCACACAACCCTACCGAAGTAAAATATTTAGAATTTCCAACTCTTCTAGATGTGCCTAAACGTTTGTACCCTCCTATATGTTATATGTTATACAAGTAGATGGTGCATGCATTCCGCAAACATTTACTCACAATCATAAACATTAATTTTTCGGAGAGGTATTTCTTTATTAGAAATATACTTTTAATTCAAAAGTTTTCACCTATGCACCAATTTTCGTTCTATCATTATAGAAATATAATCAACAATGCCTAAAACTTTCAATTTTAACAATATTATAATTTTTTCATTGTGGTACATAGATGCAGCACCTTCCTGCCAAATGTTAACGCTGTAGCTCATTTATAACTGAAATAATATTTATCTACTTTTTTTAAATTTGAAATTTTTTAACGTCCGCAATTACATTTTCAAGGAAATACTAAAGTGTATATTTGTGAACTTGCACTAACCTCTAAATATCTTTAAAATTTCAGCTCTCTAGCTCACCCCGTAGTACATAAACGTTTACTTTTTTAATATATGAATTTTTAACAGACACAAATTAAAATATTAAAATTTCTAATATCCCTATTTCGTTTTTTTACAACTTCTACCTTTTAAAGCAATTCACCTTCGTAGCAAATTAAGAAATACGCAAACCTCAAATATTTGTTTATACAATGAAAAATTTTTATTGGCCGGATTGTTGAACTTTTTAAGAGATTTTCGCTTTTTGTAATCGGTTTTTCACTTAATCCTATTAATCCTATTTAGAGTCTCCAGCTGTTCTGGAAATGCCTAAACATTAGTGTCATACGATATACTCGTGCGTGCGTGTGTGTATACACACTAGTAGAAGGTTCTTGCATTCTGCATGCATTTCATTTCACATTGAAAAAACATCCATTTTTCAGAGAGATATTTCATCATTGGGAATATTTCTTTAATTCAAAATATTTCTCCTCTGCGCCAATTTCGTTTTTTCCTTATGGAACAATAATTGAGTAGAAAAATCACTATTACTTAAAATTTTATAAATTTTATACTTCTTCCACATTGGATTAATAATTCCTCGCATTTCCGCCAAATTTTAAAGTTGGAGGATATTGAAAAGTGAAATAAAAATTATCTAATTGCTTAAATATAAATAATTTTTAACGGCCGCAAAAACAACTTCATAGAAAGATTAAAATTTTTATTCCTTTACATTGACCACAATCTAAATAACTTTAAAATGTCAGCTCACTAGCTTGCATCGTATTATCTAAATATTTAACTATTTAAGAATTTTTAACAGCCACATAAATTAAAATATCAAAATTTCCATAATCCCTAAGTAGGGATGCAATGAATTTTACCTTTAAAAAAATTCAGCTTCCTGGCAGGTTCGGAAATACATAAAATTTAAAAATTTGTTTAAACATTTGCGAGTTTTTAGCGGCATCGTTGATGAACTTTTCAAATTTGAAACCTTTCAACGATATTTTAGTTCTGATCTGACAGTTGTACAAGGTAGGCGTAAACTGCGCTTCTACTGCGTGTCTGTGTTTTAGATAGTGCTATTTTTAAATTATTGCGCAATATTTTTGTGTATCGTTGTAGGTACATGAGGTTAGATGGTTTATAATTAATAACATTAATTGTAGTTTGTAACACTAATCATCAGTATACGGCTTACAGTTGGCTGATGCATTTTTTGCGTAATGGCAAACCCTCGGTCACGGCAGGATACGTGATTCAATGCATTTGGAAAAGAAAACAATGGAATGAAATCACGGAAAAATTTACTAACAGTACTTCCAACAATGCTTCGAAAAATGAAAATGTCAAAATCAGTGTCAACGACTGGATTAAAAGTTGTGATTCTTGCCGAATAAGAATTTGTAAATTGCTCGATCCGAATTGGATGATAACAGTGATACAGCAACTCAAAGACAAGTGGTTCATCACAAAGAGCCAGACCGAGTGCTTCACGTGCTGCAAACAGTGACTTTGAGTCACGTGCATCAAGCGGAAGCGTCAATATTCAAACTTTGAATAACACTTCAATAGAACTACAGTAGTCACCAATCATCAAAAAGAAATTGGAATTAAAATTTGAAACTCCTGAACAGTAAATTAACCCAGAGAGCACTCACACGTCAATAAGAAATAAGGAAATTTAAAATTATGCTTACAAGTTTGCAGGACGATGATGGCCTACAGGGACTTGCTTCGAAAACTAGCCTAAAAAGAAGAAAAGGAACACACACACGCACAATAACTCTGGAAATCTCTGGGAAACTACTCTCATACGACTTCAGCTACTGAAGATGGGAGCATAGCTCCCGAAATACGTATCTAGCAAGTTTCCCAGAGATTTCCAGAGTTATTGTGCGTGTGTGTGTTCCTTTTCTTCTTTTTAGGCTAGTTTTCGACACAGGTCCCTGTAGGCCATCATCGTCCTGTAAACTTGTAAGCATAATTTTAAATATCCTTATTTCTTATTGACGTGTGAGTGCTCTCTGGGTTAATTTACGGTTCAGGAGTTTCAAATTTTAATTCCAATCTGTACACCGTAGTCTCCAATTCCTTTTTTCAAAAGAAATTGGGTCAGCGGAAGTCTCCCGATGAAAAGCGACAAAAAGTAACTGATGTACTAACATCTAAAGTATTCAAAGTTGGACAGATTAAAGGAAAAGAAGAAGTTACAGAAAATGAAATCATTGCCAATGACGTTCTTGAGAAATTGAAAGAATCTTTCAAGAATACGAGGGATAAACATTTAAAGCTCAGAATATTAACGATTTTGAAGACTGATCATACCGACAAATTTTGAAACATTTTGATACAGCACATCCCACTATTAAGACGGCCATCGAAATAGCTGCGCTGAAGGGTATTCTCTCATCGCCGGATCCAAAAATGGGCAAATATTTAGAAAATCGCGAAGTGCAAAAAGTAGTAGAATATTATGAATGTGACGAAATTAGCCGCGTGATGCCAGGGCAAAAAGATAACATTTCTATTAAGAAAAATGGGTACAGTAGTAGGGAAAAGAGGAGTCTGGCCCCCCCCACCCCAACTTTTATGCAGCCGCCATCTTGGATTTATGACGTCACATCCGGTCACGTGACCAACCTGTGGCGCCACCACTCGGAGAAAGTTGGAACTAAGAACAAGTGCCGTTCGAAAAGCAATGTTGTCAAGTGAGTTTCGATATATCGAACAGATCGGTGTTGCCAAAAACAAATGAATCGCACATGCGCCCTCGAGCCGAAAATTTAAAAAGTGTAAATTTAAACGGATGCGTACAATTGAATTGGGTGGGAGCATTGTGGTTGAAAATATTTAACGAATGAAATAAGAAATGAGCAACTTTTTTATATCGAGGTTGCAGGCCCAAGGTTTGAATCACTGTTCGGACACTTAAGATAAATTAACACGAAAAGGTGTGACGGAAAAAGGAGTGAAATAAAAACATTGGTATAGGTTAACTCAAGTATTTATTGACATTTGTTTACAATTTTCAATCACATTCTGTTCTTTTAAATAATGGACACCCTCTCGAAAATTTGTCGTGCTCTTCTTTAGGATCGTCACCTTTTTCCCATGAATATATGCTCACACCACATTTACAGCATACGGTGACGTCCTCATAACCAGTAAAAATAAATCCTATATTAGCCATTTTGGTAATATTTAAAAATATCCTTTTTTTGGGAAAATCGTTAAACGTTATAAATCTATCATGTTCCCTATCTAAATTAACATTGCTCTGAAACCATTTCCTTAGTGATTCACAATTGTTCGTTGCACAAATGACTTCACCATTTTTATGTTGAGGTAACATGCAATATCTACACATTGATGGTAGTTGTTTAATCGAGGGGCATCCGAAAACTTGTAGATCGATGACTCGGTCTCCCAAAAGTGAGGAAAGGAATTTAACTTTTTGTAATCCCTTTACAAAGATTAAATGATATTTTGAAATGTATTTGTTTAAAACTCGTTGGAAATCCTCATGATGAACTTCCCCATCATCTAATGCAATTCTGTGATGATTATGAGCTAACCAAGTGTTTTCTCGTTTAAATGACAAATCCTTTGGGCAGTCAAAAACCCACGATTGAGAGCAATTGCGATCGGTATCACAAATTGCGAGTTCTCTGACTACGAATTGATTACCGCTATTGAGATACGCTTGAAAATCCACTATACATTTACTCAATCGGAGGACTTTTAATGGAATACGGTTTACGGGAGTTTTACTTCCATCGCCAGGGACCGACTCCATCATTCACACTCACGCTTTGCGAGGTAATTAAACCCAACGCCAGGGACCGAATCGACCACATACACACACAGAGATGAGCAGTTTACACGGTTTTAACCCGATGCCAGTGACTGTCACCACTTTCACATTCATCCGATAATTTTATCAGATAGCGAGCAATGTAAGGGAATTTCAAGTCTCAAACGTTCGAAGTCGAGTTTGCTCCCCTCAGGCTTTTCCAAGTTATCGACGTTTTCGATACCGATTACACCTGCCACTTCAATAAACTGTTCGTAAAAATAGTCTACGTTTATCCGTTCGTTGTCTAGATTGTCAAAAGCCAGTGCTATACATTTCACACATAGTAACAAATTATTCCATTCCTCAGCATTCAAGGTCACCGAGCATTGATCACCTTTAATGAGCACATGTTTTTTTCCAAAATAATTCACTAAACTCACAGGAGATTTGAGCGGAATATTTTTTTGTCCCAAATTAAAATAATCAGATATTAATTTCTCTTGAGTAACAAATTCACACCAATCGGTATAGTTTAGTTCAACCGATCCCTTGTTCACTTGAGTTAACTGTACGATCACTTCACAGAATCTCTCGGGATCGAAACCGATGCTGACAATTCTTGTTTTAGCAGAGTTCAAGAAAAACACAGTTTCTAGTAGCAACTGGGTGGCATCACACACTTTCTTCTTCTTCTTCTGCACAGTTTTCGGCTGTCTGTTAGATTTTGGAGTGGGTGATGTTTGCAGACTTGATGGAGGTGAGGGTCGCTTCTCGGGGGTTTCCAGACCGGATGGTGGTGGCCGTGAAGATACCCGTCTGCGTTTAGGAAGGGTGGGAGACTCTGCACTTGCTGGTTTCTGCATGACAACTGATGATAACTAGGTTGAATGCCAGGATATATGCTTTAGGAGGAGGCGGAAGGGAGTGAGGAGGTGGAACATTCGACATTGGTCGAACAAGGATCTACGTCGACCTTCAAGGTTAGGAATTTCAGCCAATGAGATAAGCAGTACGCATTTCTTAATGCGCAGTCACTTTTGCGTAAGCGGTGGCACGGATTCAAGCAGGAAATGGAGGGGAAGGAAAGGTCATCCGGTGAAGGGCAATCTAAATCTTTCCTCATGCTTATGAAAGTGCGTCCGGTGAGGTCAGAGAGGAAGCTACATTTTTCCTCGTCGAAGACGTAGAGGGCGGTGGCGTCCTTGATGATAGTTTCCAGGCAGGAGAGCAGCTCGGTGTAGGGAATGAATCCGTTTGCGAACGATGTCTCGTTACACAGGAGAACGTGGCTCGATTTCACCTTTCTGCCTCCACCGATCCATTTGTTCGGACTTTGGAAGCTGCACCAAAAGACTCTCTCGGAATCCACCTCCACCGCAGCCAATTCTTTCACTCTTCGGTCCGAGCCCCACTCGAAGTCGATGATGAGCCGCATCTTGACAGTTTCGAGTCAGAATCTCGAGTGATGACTTTCGCGGGTAGCGGTGCTATTTATTCTCGAACAGCAACTCTGCGACCGAGGATGGCAACGTCTTCCTTTCCTGGTGCTCCCAAACTCTAGGTAAAAGAGTTGAGCGACTCGGCAGTCGTTGAATTGTGGGAGGGAAAATAGGTTGAGGTATTGGGTGAGGGTTTTACCAGTGGACTTATAGAGTGCATAGAGACAACAGAATTCCCCGCAAACGTCCGAACGAAAGCTCTGAAGTTGAACTGAATTTCGAGCGAGAGAGAACGGTTCTAGAAATTTTGATATCGAATGGACGAGTGGTGGATAACCATACGAATCGAAATATTCTGCCTTTTGCTTATTTAAAATGTGCACCGCGATCCAATGGCTTCCCGGTCGAGTAGAAGCGTCTAAATTTATCACGTAGATTCCAGGCGAGGGTGAGGGTAAACTATCTGAAGGAAACACCCCACGAAACACTTTTCTCGTGCGTAGATCGCGACTAAGTAAGTTGTATATATCTAACGTGTTCATCGCTTATGCAAAATTCGTGATGATGTTTCGACTTTTATCTATTTCCAAAGAGGCGTCGTATTCCGCGTAAACGATGCACGTTATGGTTTTTTCGAGCGGGTTTTCGAAGCCAGCTTCGATTCTCACGGTACCCTTATCCATCAAACCGACATATTCTTCGTTACCCGAACCGTCAGGTGTTAGATCGAAAGCTAAAATGAAATATCCATGTGCGAACATGTCCAAGGTTATTTGATTACCTTTATCACCGTGATGCACGCCGATTCCCGAAAACATAGAACGGTATGCTTGCGTCCAGCATTTTTGATTGGTGAAATTTGTGGAAATGCCTTGCGGTGGCATTCGCTCACCGTTGACGATGAGAAAGAAACTAGACAAAGAATAATGAGAGAACGCGAACGGATTTTTGTCCCTCCTTCCAACGTACGCATCGTTATCGACCATGCTGAAAACTATTTTGTTCGGAAGCTGTCCTGTTATGACGTTATCTACAGAAATCGTTTGATTTCCTCGAGGGACGGTGAACGTCTTAACTTCCACTCGCTTGAAAGGATATATCGCGTTGCTTTGCTCCAACGCTCTGGAATGAGCCAACAAAATTGAGGGGTTTATATCGTTATGCTCGACGTATAAAGTAGCATCGAGAATTTTCAGCACGGAAGTACCCGCAGCATTCTCCTTGATGTAGAAACTCGGT
Source organism: Tanypteryx hageni (assembly GCA_028673005.1). Lineage (NCBI taxonomy): Eukaryota > Metazoa > Arthropoda > Insecta > Odonata > Petaluridae > Tanypteryx > Tanypteryx hageni. Next base: position 11,822,018 of record CM054112.1, read on the forward strand.
TTTGCGAGCGTTAATTTTACACCTACGTCGACTCCATTAATTAAGAGACGCTCTTGGTTAAATACGTCGACATGCAATTTACCATAGAGCTCCACGACCCTACTGTTAGCAAATTTAGCTTTTCTCGTAACAAATCCTACATTTGCGTCATCTTGTTTATTGATATCCTCACCGCTATCGAGCAACCACCCATCGCATGCCAAATGAGTCTTCGCCGCATCTGCACCATAACTAAGGAGATTTTCTAAAGTGCTACGATAGTGATAATTACCTTCCGAGTATGCAGCTTGCTTTCCGTTTAAATAGACGCTGCATTGCTCGATCATCGAATGCAAGACATTATTCACTACCCCGGGTTGTATTTTGTCCTCTGGCCCATAGTCTGATCCATCAGCTTTGACAAATTTCACCCTGATTTGTAAATAAAAACTGTTCAAATTTTTGTACGATTCTCCCAAATCTTTCACTACGAATTCGATGGTCGATTGATTGTCTAAGGAAGAGATCGGTTTGTACGGAATGAGGCGCTTGCCTAAAATATTCGTTTGCAAAGCTGGCCGACTAAATATGTCGAGCGAGGATAGCATGTGTTCCATCTCGGTTATGAAGAAAATATGTCCGTATTGACGCGACGTCTCTTTCTCCTCGAATGAAGTTTTTTGCGTTTGATGTTCCTTTTTATTAACTTTGGTCTTTTACTTATGCGTAAACCCGATCCACTCATCTTTTTAATTTTTTCTTCAGCCTTTCTCTTCAAATTCGCTCCAGCCTCACCCAATCGATTACGCAATATTTCCTTAATTGGTCTCGTTCCCAAATCCGAGAGAATTCCGACCCCCGTACTGGCCGCCTCCTTTCCTACCGCTTTAAGACCGCTTTGTATAAGTGGTTTAGCGAAACGAAAAAGACCCGCGAGAAAGCTTCCTAATCCTCTACCTCTCTGCACACGATAACTGGCGCGGTAGACGGGACCTATTTCTCCTCCGCATTGATTGACGTAATACGTCGTATATCGATCCACATCCTTTAACATCTCGAACGATAATGATTGCTTTTTTTGTTATTGCAACACTTTTATAAAGTGTAAAACTAAAAGAGAAGGTGTAGCTCCACCGAAGAAAGGATATGGATTGCCATCTTTTCCTGTGAGTAGTATTTCGACGTTCTCGATTTCTTTTTTCTCTACGGGAAAGTAGTAAACTGGATTGAAAAAATGGTGTCTTTCTTCGTTTACGCTGACAATTCGCAAACATCTGCTGAGAGAATCACCAACCAATTGCGGCTTGATTAAATCCGTATAAACGAAAATATATCGCGTGTCAGTACTGCGTGCGATGTCCCGCTTTTTCCTATATTCTCCTCCTTTGGTGATATCTATCGAATAATTTGGATTTTCAAATATGACATAGTTTATTTTCTCCATCATTTCTCTTACACCGACTTTCGCTTCGCTACCCAAAAAATCCTTTTTTTCACGGACCTCATATAATACTCGCAAAAATTCCTCCAGAGACCTGTAAGATCCTGGGGGAAAATCCACACCCAAGCCATTCGGTAATATTTCGACGTGGAAACTTACGAGTTTATCCATAGCTTTTATCATCCTTTCACCGAAATCGATTTCACCCGATTTCTTCGGTTCTAAAACCGAAGATATTAATTCAACAGCAGACCCGTAAGTGCCAGGAGGTGATCTAATCGGTGAATTCTCTGGTATTTCGATGCGTACATTAGCAAATTTTTCTAAATTTTTCACATCTTCAGGTATGTCGACGCATTTGTAGAGAAAATATACGAGTTGCAAAAAAATATCGTCAAAACGAGCATTCAAATCTTGGGAATTCATACTGATGATATATTGAAACAAAGATTCGTATTTTCCCGCAGGAGGTGCAATAAGCAATGAATCTGGTGGAATTTCAACATAGACGCCTATTAATTTATCCATCTCCTTAATCACCTTCGTTCCTAAAGACCACCTTGCATTTAATTCAACATTCATCATTGATTTCGATTCTAAGACTAAATCCAATAACTTATCCGAGTCATTTTCATCACATTTCAGCAAATTTCTTTTCTCATCAGCCGATAGCGATCGTAACATATCCTCTAACGAGTTGTAAGTTCCTGGATGGATCGTAACTGGTAAATCACCGGGAATCTCAATATGAACTTTATCTTTAGGACAAGTCATATGTTCCTTCAATACATCCAAAGCGCGTTTTCTTTTCTCAGTAGGTAACGAGTCTAGCATATGTTTCATAGATTTATAAGTTCCTGGAGCTATCGTGATCGGTGTACTATCATCCATTTCGATATTGACCTGTCGTCTATCCCTATTCATTTCCTCCCTGTGGATCCTGTTATCACGAATCCTTGGATGCGAAAATTCGGCCAAACCCACTCTCCATTCTCCGTTTCCTAAATCCACTCGTTGAGATAATTTCGTCCAAAAATGAGCTATTGTATTATCTTCGAAATACTCGCGAGAGCTATCGCTAAGGAGGGTGAGATAGAACTCGTTCATTTTAAACGTTTTACCGTCGAAGCCTTAATCCAAGAATTAAAGGAATCCGAATATCCTTTCCACTTGACGAAATATTCGAGACTGCGACCTATTCCTCTACGCCTCAATATTTTATCTATTTTAAACTCGGTGACCTCGGATACGATTGTTCTCTTTAGTTCTGGTTCGTAAAAGTATCCTTCGATACTCTCTCCGTTCATATCTTCCAACTCGTACGTAGGAACAATGTTCCCCGTAACGATAGATTTAATTTTAAAAACTTCGGTCGTATAGTTTGGCGTATATCCTTTAGTGAACGGCATTCTCTCTTTGCTGATTCTTACGTAATCTCCCGCGGTAAATCTCGGCTTTTTCTTTTTTTTCCTCTCTCCGAGACGTGTTTCGACCAGTCTTTTCCCCACCTCGAATGCATTTGAGTCGTTTACTCGGGAAGGAGCTATTCCGATGGTAGAATGAACGCCATCGTTATATCCCTTCATAAGTTTCGGTAAGACGCTCACAAAATCGTAAGTGGAATATTTGGTGAAATATTTGTACATTTTAGTCTTGAGGGTTCTATTAAATCTTTCCACAACCGAAGCTTTAACATCCGGATTGTGTGTGTAATAAAACTTTATATTTTCCCTTGTTAGAAATTCTTGAAATTTTCTATTCTTGAATTCGGTACCCTTATCGCTTTGCAATTTTAACGGTTTTCTACCGCTCTGCTTAAATATTAACCTGAATGCCTCCACGATGTCTTCCCCAGTTTTACTTTTTAGCGGAAGTGCCCACGCATATTTTGAGAACAAATCGATTACGGTCAAAATATATACATATCCCTTATTGTATTTTTTCAAATTTCGCATATCGTTCAAATCGCATTGCCACGTTTCGTCAATGTATGAAACGTCGTAAAAGTTTCTTTGAAAACGTTTTCGTAACGGTCTATGCAACGTATACGCATCCTGCGAATCCAGCCAATTTTGAACTTTACTTTTCGATATCTTTTTATTCAAAGCTTTCCACAATTTATCCGCAGTGGAAAAACCCGCAGGATTTCCAGGATCACCGTAAATACTTTCGATTACTTTATCGGGGTCCACGGCGTCTTTGGTTTTCGAACCCGAGATCCCCGACGCGGTAAGCTTCTTCCCCGCTTTGATGTTATTTTTTCGCTTAACGCCTCTGCGCGGTTTAATCTCTCCATCATACCTTCCCATGATTTATCTAACGCTACACTATCTAATTTTATGCGCTTAGTTAGAGATTCCAAGGTCTTACCGGGGGGTCTCTTCACCGCCTGCCTCCTAACTCTTTTTTCTTTCACGATCGGAATACTAATGGGCTTTCTCTCCTCTGCCGCAACGCTTAAATAAGTATCCAACGCACGTTTGTATAGGTGCCATTTATCTACATCGCTCAGATCTTTCCTGTTTAAGACCTTTTGCATTTCTTCGTCTAATTTAGATATTCGTGCTTTTGATCGTTCTCTGTCGAGAACTTCTGGGTCGATGAGTAACATCTTTTTGAGACTCATTTGTTTATCAGACTGCCTATAATTCCGCTGAGAATGGAACCGATGAGCATTGGAAGGAAACCGCCTTTCTGAATCAATAATGTCCGCTTCTGTTTCAAGGACCCTTTCTTATCGCCGAGCGCTCTTAGCGTTTTACAATGCTTCCTTAGATTTTTCTTTAAGGCAGGGCTTATTTTATGATTCCCGTTCAAAGTATTCAAGCAGCACTCGCACAAGACTTTGATTACCTCTTCGTCTACGTTTTTCAAAATCGCGTTACGCAATTTAGGTTTGGCGTTTTTCAAGACGTGTAGCAAATGCTTGTTAGATCTCAACCTTTTCATCATCGATCAGATGTGATGGCGCATATACGGTGGTAATCTCATCTGGGAATATACATGTACTGAATCTCAAACGATCGTCCGTCTCTTGTGAAAGATCTAGGACCAAATAACTGTACGGTTCTGATGTCACCTCCTTATATATCCTCACCAACTCGGACGATTGCTCCGGATACACCTGCCTCGCTAAATGACCAAACTGAAGTCTATCGCGAGGGTTGCGAAAAGCGACGATGTACTTGGAATTTAGAGATATGTTTCTCGATTGAGGACTCTGATAGAACACGTTTTGAGTTATGAGTATTACAGAGATACTACTATGGTGTGAACCTCTCGTGAATAATTCGCAAACTTGCTTAGTATATGCTTCATGCATCAAATCATCGATGACATATAGAGTCGGTATTCTTTTCGGGTTATCGAAAGAAGGAATTTGATTTTCAAACTCTATTCCCTCAATATCAGGCTCACTACCGGGGCTGCAGCACCAAATTATACGATCTATATCACCTTCTACCAAATGTTGTAAATTTTCTAAAAACCTCAACACAAATGTTGTTTTTCCACAACAACTAGGACCGGCACAAATACAGGTAAATGGATGTTTCCACCTCAACGACATAACCTTAACTGAGCAAATTTCCCGAAATTGTAGCTTTTATTCAAGTGTCGCCTTCAGATTCAAAGGCTTCATCCCACGTCCTCTTTAAATTTGGAATTTTGAGACAAATGAGATCAATTCACGCAAATCACATTTTATACAGTAGATGAAAATGAACTTCTATGTACAAATGTACTTACCCATAATCTCAATTGTGGAACCTCAATTGTGATAATGAATAATTGCCAATTTTATTGAAGTAACTCGTTATTAGAGGAGTCAAAACCTCTTCCACCTCTTTTTGTTTCATTTAAACTCTCAACTGGTATAAAATTTTTCACACTCTGACATTTCTCAAATATAATTTGACATATTTTCATGCCTTTAGTTATATAAAAGTCAATGTCACTGTTATTATAAAGTAGCACCTTAATTTCCCCTCTATAATCGGGATCAATTACTCCCGCACCAACTTCCACTCCATGCTTCAAACTCAATCCTGATTTTGACGCCAACCTCCCATATGTCTCATCCGGTATCTCAATCACAAGTCCCGTATTAATCAACTTTCTACTCCTCCCCTCTATCACACACTCCATTACACTCCTTATGTCGTATCCTGCAGCCATTTCGTACGCCTTCTCAGGCAGCTGAGCCTCGGCGTCAACTTTAACCACGTTTACGTTCATGATCTGTAAAATTATGAGATTACACATGAAATTATGAAAAAAACTAAGAAAGTAAGCTAAGCAGTCACTAATTATTACCTCTTTAAAGCTTATAAATGTCTAGTAACGCTTGGCCGGTTTATAACTCATTTAGGACTACTTATTTCGGTGATTTCCAAAAGTTGTCGAGGAAAATCATTTGAATGATCGCAGGGTGACTCCCTTGACTTTAACCAATGGTTTTCCATAGATCCAGTTTTTGTGGTCAAGTAAAATTCTTCTTTTTTGTCTATATATTACCAATCTAAAATATTCTATTACTACATTTAGACTCATTTTAGTGAGCAAATCTAAATCGAAATCGTACAACCAATTTAAAATTATATAAACGTCAGCATTGGATTCTACCCTACAGTCTTTTAGGCGATCGATCCAGAGTTTGTGAGTACGATGGTCGTGAGCATCGTATAAATAAATATCTTTAGGCCAATCTTTTCCAATTTTAAGCAAAGCCATCCTACCTTTGTTGAAGCGAAATATTTTTCCAGAACTTTCAAAATCAAGTTCCTCTTCTTCTCGGCCCTCGGATGTACTCGTAAGCACGTCTGAATCGTAAATAAAATTAAATCATTTTTAATTTCGATTGAATCAATAATAAGCGAAATATAAGTATTAAAATTTCCGCCTGAAATCAGTCAGTGTGATATGTAGTGAAAATATGAAACTAGCATTAAAAACTACGGAGCAGGAGGACGCCCAAAGAACCGTTTTAAAGGTATAATAATGGCTTGATCAGAAAAAAATGAATTGCCCCTGGAAGGTTTGGATATCCGCAATACCATAACCATAACCATCGCCATAGTACAAATTACATATAGACATTGAAATATTTATCCTCTATTTTTCAATATAGTATTTTCCAGAAAATGCTACACTATAGTCTCGGTGAAGCGTTTCTTGAAAGAAACGTCTTCACGTTGATTGATAAGTCACCAATAATTGGCGACTTGATCTAAATATTAAGGAGTTTGTCTAAAATATCTCGAAATCTTTCAACTTTTTAAATAAGCTATTTCTTTTATTGGAAGCGCAATTGTAATATGAACAAACTTTGCATTTACACCATTCCAATATCTCTTCAAATAACGGAGATATTAACAAAATTGTTCGAAAATTTCGGATTTTGCCAAAAATCTCGAAAACGGTGGGTCCTACGATGAAAATAACCCGAAAAAACGCCTTCCTACGGAGGAGGGCGCCCAAAGAACCGTTCTAAAGGTATAATGGTCCTAATTAGGAAAAACCAAAATTTGCCCCTGAAGGTTTACTTACCTGCAATACAATCGCGATGTTTTTTTTACGCGTCTTGTCTTCCGCGTCTGTGACCTCGTTTCTCAAGTATTAGACGGAGTTAACATGCACGTACAAAATGGCGATCCTGCATAGCGGGCGGGGTTAACATGCTCCTCCTACAAAATGGTGGGGCGGATTTACTAGGTTATGATAGGGCGGGGGATGGGTGGAGCTAAGAAGTCAGAGGAGTACCTCTTTAAAGCTTATGACCGCCGTGTAATATTGAAACATTACAGGACCTCTTTTGGGGTATTTTTCCGGCGGATTTTGATGAGATTCGGTTATATGTACCATTATTTAAGGTTTTTCAAATAATATGAATTTAAACCGAATCCGTTAATTTTTTAAGGGGGTTTCCATATGAAACATCCCATTAGAATATTTTGGTAAGTGTCGCAGAGACAATCTGTGCGACTAGTATTCTTCGATTTATCGTTAACATTATAATTATTTCAACTTACCAGAATCAAAAAAGCTGCCGTATTCTTTAACGTTTCGACGTTGACCTCTCGGGGAAACGGCTCTTGAAATCAGCGTGCTGACGTTGGTCGTGGAATGTTGAACAATAACCGATGACTTCTCGTATTCTCTGCACCGTATTTATAGTGGTGTAAGGTCTATACATCGCAATAAGACGTCGCCTTCCTACCCCAACACCTCAGCATTTAAGGTAGGTCATACGTGGTGAAATGCTACCCACATACACATGCGCTTTAGGCGGGTCATCCGCCACACATAATCTCTTTAGGTGTGTCATACGTGCTATGGCATGTAGATTTTTTTTAACCTACTTTCCCTACACAACACCCAAGCGATTGAGGCAGGTCGTACGTGGTACGATAAATATATTATTCACGTACTTCCTCCCCTCACACTTACGCGCTTTAATTGTGTCATGCGGGCTATGGTAGATAAATTATTCTTAACCTGCTTTCTGTCCCTCCACTCCTAGTCGCTTGAAGCAGGTCAAGCGACTTTACCAAGGTATGTAGGTTATTCGCCTCTTCCTGTATCGTATACACTAACAATTTCAGTATATAAGCAGCGCGATAATCGTAGAAAATTACTCCTCTTCGACTACGAGTAAGAGCACCAACAGCTGCAGATATTCGGTAAGCATAACATTCATTTCTTTTATATTTTTTTAATCACTTCTCCCTCTGAGAAAGCTTTGACTTTATTCTCGCGGATGGTCTATTTTCTTTAGAACACTTTCAACTCCGCAACCACCACCATTACCGTCACCGTCTCCGCCACCGTCTCCGCTGCCTAGGCTACAACAGATATTGAGTAAGCATAGTATTAATTTATTTATAACTTTTTAATCACTTCTCACTCTGAGAAAGCTTTGACATTACGCTCATGAACGGTCTTTTTTCTTTAGACTAATCCTCATAACCTTCGCCGTCTCCACTACCGCCGCCACCGTTTCCGCCACCTCCATCTTTGCTGTCATCGCCCAGATTATAGTAAGTGGTTATGAGATTTATAATATGTCTAAAACTAGATTTTGTTGGGGTATAATTAGATGTATTTCGTAACGATAAATATACTCAAAGCGTGTTTGTAAGTGCTTAAGCTCTGTTCATATTAAAAAATCTTTGGCTCATCATCGCACTTTTTTCTTTTTTTAGATGGATTCTATCGTGCAAAAATTGTTAGAAAAGAATAACAGCATCTCCTTCGTTAAGAAGGAAGACTTGAAGGAGGACAGATTTTACACCATAGAGAATATGGGCAAAATGGTGACGAAATATGGAGAGGCGTTAGTGGTGGAGCTCTCAGACGATCGAGACTGGGATTTTAAAAACAAATTCTTTTTACCTAAACGGTATAATGTGGTGACGGTGGAAGAAATAGCCCAGTGTAATGCAGCTGCTATTAAAACACTGGAATTAATTGTCAATAATAAAAATGTAATAATAAAATCTGTTTGGATATATCATGAGTATTATTTCATTATTAGATGAATGCATGTGATACGCCTTTCCTATTTCAATCGTTAAATAGCATTAACCACAATAGTACCAACCCACTCAAATGCACACAGCATTTGTCACATGCTATAGTGCTGACAACCACCCCCTTTAAATTTAGACCTTTCAAAATTCTGGACGAGAGCGCATGCGCGATTCATTTGTTTTTGGCAACACCGATCTGTTCGATATATCGAAACTCACTTGACAACATTGCTTTTCGAACGGCACTTGTTCTTAGTTCCAACTTTCTCCGAGTGGTGGCGCCACAGGTTGGTCACGTGACCGGATGTGACGTCATAAATCCAAGATGGCGGCTTCATAAAAGTTGGGGTGGGGGGGGCCAGACTCCTCTTTTCCCTACTACTGGGTACAAAGTACACAGGCAGAAACGATTGAATCTTTGTAATTTAAAAGAAGCACATCGAACGTTAACTGATTGTTCAGAGTAGAAGCGTGAGCTTTTCAAAAGACGCATATTTGGGTGTGAGGAAATGCGCTACTTTCAGTCCCACTGTTAATGCAAGTCCAGAAAAGGAACGAAACCGCAGTTAGCCAATAATATTGCGAAAAAGGTAAACAGAAACGACTTAAATATTATAGTTAAGAATAGGTTTCGGTCGTATACTTTTCCATCTTGTTGAAAAATCGGCGCTTATTAATTTTCGTATATTTAGAGAATAAAAAATGGACGTTTATCCACGTTTTTCGATTTAAATCGAATACTACCAAGTCTAAATATAAGACTTTGCATGTATGTTATTTTATTATTGTCTTTGCTCAAAAATATTAAAAACCTACTTTCATGAAAATCCGATCGGTAGAAGCCGAGAAAGAATACGCGTACGGACGCATGGACAGAGAGAAGCTAACAGGAGCACGCGGTGGAAACAAAACTAACCAAAAACTATCATTAATATCAATATTTATTTTAAATATAAATCGGCTTTGAATATTTCAATATATTATTATATTTATACTTTTTATGGATTTTTATCAAGGGAAATATTTAAAATTGATTTCCTACTAATTAAACCTAATTAAAAGTGTATAAATAAAAACAACATCCCGTATATGAGGGTTTGTTGGTTGTTATTTAAATTTTTGTTAAAGTGTTGCTGTTGACATCGACCACCAACCTGGAACAATTAGTTGTTCGGAATAAATCAGAAAGTATATTTTACTCGTTAATTCGCACCCCTTATTCACGAAATCATGATTACTCGCGAAAACATTAATGTGACGTGATTATAAGTTACAGCCAAATTTAAGAATGAACATTTTTATGAAAAAATATTGCCTTGAGTAACAAACGACTATGAATGCGGAAAAAAGCCCCGTGTGCGTATTCGGAACGATGCTCCTTCGAGAGCGATACAATGAAACTAAGCACGGGGGACACTCTCTCTCTCGGAGGATGAATTATATAAATTGAAGATAGGGTACTTTTTGAAAATGCCATAAGGACATCTGACGATCGTCACTCATTTTTCACTTCGGAAAGACGTTTCTTCTCGCCTCTTGGAGGAGGTCGGCAGATCTTGTCGCAAAGAAGACGTCTCCCGACATTTAGGAAAATGGAGCTCAAAGTACATATCGATTATCGGATCTGAGTGTGCGTGTGCGAGGACATTCCGTGGGGTAGGCAGACGGCGTCCCGATCGTGCTATTGGCTGTGAAAACGTTTATTACAAGCCGCCCTCCCCTTTCAGGTTCGCGGCGTCAACTTATGAAAATGGAAAGGAGTAACTGGGAAAACCAGTGCAACCGAAATACATATTTACTACAGCACACACGCTGAAACGGGTAACCCCATGTGATTAATCCCTTTTCTGGGAAAGGGAGTCGAGGGTAACCGAACAGATAAAAGGTGTTAAGACAGTGCAGTAGTGCTGGCCTATGGCTTCTTGGCCGCCAGTGGTTCCTACCCTAGCAATTCTTCTCGAGGGCTGATCTTGAGGAAAAATTTGTCGTCTTCTAACTTCCGAAAAGAGTTTTACCAAAGCACTTGTTTCGTTAAAGAAAGCTGGGGTCCTAGAGGTCATCCAGGATCCACATCTCTTTCCCATAGGATTTCCGTTAGTATTTCATTGAAAGTTATTGGAGATAGATTGTCAAGTTCTACTGTTTCGGACTTGGCATTTATTATCGTACAGGTATGCATTTTTTCATAAAATTAGATATAAATTGTTTCCCGAATATACCGCGATCTCGGAATTAGGATGATATATCGGAAATAAATTGGTAAAAGTTATCATTATAGGTTCGAAAGCTACATTTATAGCAGCTTGTTGTTGTGGTTGATATACATCATGTATTCGCATTTTTGGAAAGTTAAATGAAAGAAAGGATTTAAAATTAATAAATATATATATATTTTTTATTGCAAAAAATATATTGTAACATTTCTAACTACCACAGAGAAAAACGACAAAAAAATCGGTGTATAATAGGTGTCCTGTTATTTATTCTAAGTTAATTTCACTTAATCTCTATTATAAATATCTTGAAGAATTTGTTTGTTTGTTTGTGCATTTATTACTCAACAACCACAGAACGTAGAATCAAGATGAAGGTGCAATTTTAACCGTAATAAAAAGATAAGCAAAATGGGTGGGTTTTAAGGCGATTTAAACTACTTTTTCAATTTGAAAATTTTTTCTCCTTTAATTGTTCCCATATAAATAACATGAGAATGAGCGTATTGTTGGATTGACAATCTACATGACAACCTTTATAAACAAAACTTAATATTAACTAAAAGAAATAATGTATAACTAATATAAACTAAAGTAGGGAAGAAAGAAACACTACGGTTATTCAAAGGTCACTTTAAATTTGGCTAATTGTATCGAAAGGTACCTAGAAGACAGTTTTAATGTGAAAGTTTAAGTGATTTCGTTCTCTAAAAACTTTTTATGTATTCTGCATATTCTCGATACTTATTAGACAGCGAAATATGTTTTCATTAATATTGAATATGAATAAACTGAAAGAAATCTCAGAAGGTATGATAAGAAAACTTTTATAACAGTTCTTTAATTTAAACCAACATTTATAATCGTTAACTCTTCCACCATTGAACATCTATATGTACATTTTGCTTTCCATTCAACTGAAGAATTTTATGTATTTGAGAGACATGACCTCCTTATGTCATGCAGTGAAATAACGATATCTTGAAAGTGATTTCATTGATTGTATATTATGATTACTTGAAAATAAATAATAGGTTGCTAAATTTGTCGGTAAATTTGAAATAATTCTCTTATATATTTTGATGAGTTTGTTGGTTTGTGTAAAAAGAAAGTCATATTTCCCGAATAGCTACAGATACTAAATTTTGAATAAATAATCCAAACACTGAAATTAGCCGAATGCGAAAATTTTCACACCGAAATATTTTATGTAAAAGGTTTAAACAATTATTTTAGTTTCATTTATTGCTGAGCGTCATTAAGATATCATGATTAGGACAGGCGAGTGCAAGAGCAAATGTAACTAATGACCAAAGGTGTTTACGACTTTAAGAACAAAGAAAGATATCACAGAAGGTACAATAAGAAAACTTCTACAACATTTCTTTAATTTCAACCAAACAATTATCTTTAACTCCTTCCTTCCTTAAATCCCTAATGTACACCATGCCTTCTCTTCAACTGAACTTCTGTATGGATCAATGAAGCCCATTATACATATTAGATTATAATAACACTTTCCATGTCATACCATCCCACGTTTTATCGCCAAATTAGATTTCAAAGTCCGGAAACTCATTTTCTTTCCTAGGTTTGACTTTAAAATATTCAGGTAATGAATTAGACCCACAAAATCAGCCATTGCATGCGATAACGTATGGTTAAACTAAATTTAAATATATCTTCAAATGTGTTTCCACCATTTGCATCCCTAGAGCTTGCAATTCCGTCCTACGGTTATAATGTTTTTGATATTCATGACCACATAATATCTACATCTACATTTACATGATACCCTACAAGTCACATTTTTGGTGGGTGGCAGTGGGTGTAGTGCACTAAGGGTCCAAATTTATCCTATGTTATCTTTTCCTATTATGTTCTCTTATCGTCCTAGGGAAAAACGATCCTCTATATCGCTCCGTTCTACAGCGATCTCGCGAATCTTATCCTCACTGTCCTGCCTTCCGAGATAAGTCGGTGCTATGATAAGTCCTACTATCTCATTCGCTAGTCCCTCCGACATACATTTTTTCAGTAGTTTAAAATTAGCCTGCAGCCTACATTCCTCTAACGATGTCCATTTCAGATTTTCTATTAATGATGTTACGCTTTGTTTACTTTCGTAAATCCTCTTTACAAATCTAGCTGCCCTGCGCTGAACCTTTACTATCTCGTTTTTTCCTTAGGGATCCCACAGAGCTGAAGCATATTCGACCTGCGGTCTAAACAAGGATAAATAACATAATTCTTTCACTTTTTCGTAGTTATTTCGAGCTATTCTCAGTATAATGGCCAGCTTTTTTTAGGACACCTATCAATGGGCAAATGTGGGTGTTCCACGAGAGATCACGATGAATCGTGACTCCGAGATATTTAATCGAGTCTGAAACTAAAATCTCTACTCCGTCCAACGAATAATTAATATCCAATGAGATACAGTTGGTTCTCTAGATGTTGATGAGGAAGCATTTCTTTTGGTTCATCTCTAACTGCTGCGCAAAAGGGTATTCTCTCATCACCGGATCCAAAAATGGGCAAATATTTAGAAAATCCCGTAGTGCAAAAAGTAATGGAATATTATGAAGGTGACGAAATTAGCCGCGCGATGCCAGGGCAAAAAGATTACATTTCAATTAAGGAAAATGGGTACAAAGTACACGTGCAGCAACGTTTTATTATTTGTAATTTAAAAGTAGCACATCGAATGTTTAAAGAGAGAAATACAGACTTCCAAGTTCAATTTTCAATGCTTGCAGACCAAAAAATTGCGTATTAGCTTATGCACGTGGCACTCACTGTGTTTGCCTTTGTGCCATTAACGAAAATGTAAAGCTGATGCTTGATGATGCAATTATAAATAAGTTAACTTCCAACTCAAGTGTGCCATTAAACGATTATCACGATTGCCTTGGTCACACGGTTTGTAGTGCATCAACAGAACATTGTTTTATGCACTGTGCAGGATTAAGAAATATTATGGAACAATTGCAAAGCATGTTCGACGACAAATATGTGCAGAACAGCACGTACTAACAATGGGTGTCCGTTGAAAGAGCCACTCTGGAAACAATGCAATCATCTGTTGAAGATTTCCCGGAAAAATTATCTGATAAGCTGTAGGCCTTATTAACGCATTAATTTATTGCAAAACAACAAAGCGCATTCTTGAGAGAAATTAAAGATAATTTATAACCAGGGGAGTACATCGTTTCTTGAAATTTCTCTGAAAATTATGCATTCGTATTTCAAGACCTAGCTTAGGGAGTCCATTGGAATAATGACCAGGAAACTGTACATCCATTAATTATTTACTATAAGGAAAAAGAAACAAATTTTATTGCAATTTCAGGATGCCTAAAGCACGACACCATAGCTGTACAACGGTTCCAGCAAAAATTGATCGTTTTTCTATACTATAAAGTTTTACCGATGGATTGTCGACAACATAAAAATGTGAATACAGATTTATTTTCTGAAGAATATTACCGCGCGGAATCTGAATCTCTTCAAACTCGTTTCGGACAACCCAAATCGATCCGTGGAACTCCTACGTACCACGCTTTCATCCCCATTTACCAAACGAAATTAGTTACAAAAGCTTTTTCTTTCGCAACAACAGCTACTGAGGCAATTTTGTGCTACAAATAAAGTTTTCGTTTTATCGTGCGAGCATTACTGAACAATACTCCTTCCAGATTCCTTCACCATGCTCACTAGTTTGAATCGAGCGGACGCGCAGCGCCATAGACAACGATTTATTTCATATAGATTCCATCGGTTATTCATCTTGAAAATTACACGGTATATAAAGATTTTACATGAATTACTACAATTCTAATGTTTAGGCAGGTCCAGCAGAGCTGGAGATTCGAAATTTCTTGCGACGGTAGGATTATGTGAAAAATCGACTAGGAAAAAACTAAAATCTTCTGAAGAAATTAACAGTACGACCACTAAAAATTCGCTATTTTTTAACCTAAGTTTTAAGGTTTATGTATTTTCGAATGTGCTACAAAGCTGAAATATTTTTTAGAGATAGAATTTGTGAAAAAAAGAAATATGGATTAAAGAAATTTTGATAATTTAATTTGTTTCGCTGTTAAAAATTCTTAAATTTTAAACAAATAGGTAAATGTTCATGTACTACGGTACAAGCTAGGGAGCTTAGTTTGTATGCACAAATAAATATTTGATAACCACCATGAAATTATTATTGCGGCCGTTAAAAATATTTAAATTTTAAACAATTAGAAAAATATTATTTCCCTTCTAGATGTGCTTTAACTTAAAATTTTAGCAGAAACGTGTGGAATTAGTGCATCACAATGTAAAAATTATAATATTCTTAAAATTTCTAATTTTAGGTATTGTTTTAATCAAATATTATTCCATAAGGAAAGAACGAAAATTGGTGCCGTGATGATATCTTTAGAATTAAAAAATAATCCTAATAATGAAATATCTCACTGAATAATTGATATGTTTATCAGGAAGAGATGAAATGCTTGCAGATGCAAGCCCCAACTTGTTTACTATATTGACTCTTATTACATACTGGCCTTGCAAAAAGTCTAGACACCCGAGTTTGAGAACGTATAATTCGACAATAACTGCAACGATTTTAATTGGGTGAAAAGTAGCGGTTAGAGAATTTATTACTTCGTTAATTGATCTACATGTTAAAATTTTAGTCTGTTTTAATATTTCATATTGGGCTGTACTTGAAGAAAAACACGTTTTTAGACAAGGAAATCCGATAAGGCCAATTTGAATGTTTACATCTAAGAAACCCTACAATATATCAACTTGCAATTTTAATAGCACTTACCTATAACTATTAGAAATGAGTATTTGGAAGTGTTATTTTACAACTGCAACATTAACAACCGATTTTGTTACATTTCTGAAATTCGGCTATCTTCGTTATTCCTAGGTTGTTTTCAAAGTTAGAGGTACCGTAGTCACCGGACAAATGCCTATATTACTAATATGAAAAAATAACATCAGGAAATTACTTCCCAAAATAATACCTATTTTTATTTGATCTCCATTCTACCTCCGCCTTACGTCTACGTCTGGCGTAGTAAAACGGCGGGAGAGAGGAGGAGAGAGCGCGCGCTGTTGCTACCTCCTCCGCATTCATTGCTCGCCCGGTCATGTACATGACTCAGTAGCAGGGAGATACATGGCAACAGCGCTCTTCCATTGCTACTTTCCTTCTCTCTCCCGCCAGTTTTGCTAATCCAGAGGTAGCTTTAATAATAATTATATATCAAAAGGAAACTAATGTCCAGCCAAACCTACAAGAGCTAGAGATCTGAAGGTTTCTGGGTTTGTAGAGATCATAGAGAAACCTCCTGAAAAAAATGGGAACTCTTACCTAAGTGACATGGGTTCGACTCCAGAAATTCCGAAAGTTGCGTTTTTCCCCTAAGAAAAGCATTGCGCCATTTTTGTAAATTAATTTCTGGCACTTGGCGATAAGCTGGGGAAATGAAAGATTGAGTGTTGCTAGAGGGCAGTAATACCTATTAGGGATTTGTATCATTTTCACCTGTAGTGTCCTGGGTTCGACTCCATGTGCCCCGGAAAATCTTCCATAAGTTAGCATGGGGAAAAGTTATTCTAGTGTGTAGACCAATCTAAGAAGAATAGGAAGCTGAAATTTTGCACGATTATAGGATTTTGCTCACAAACATGCATAAAATTAAAAATTTCAAAATTGTTCATTTTTAGGGTTTTTTCCCCATTTATTAATTAAGGTTTAATAATTTTTATTTCAGAAACTATAAGGCGTAGGTACAAGAATTTGTAAGCATTTTGTAGAAAATTCTATATAGAAAAAACAAAAATCTTGAAAAAGTTCATTTTGGCTATCATAGTCTTGGGTTAGACCACAATTGCCCAGGAAATTGTGGTTTTTCGTCCTTAGGAAGATTAAAGATTGTCAAAATAATTTTTATGCAACACTAAGCACACGAGAACTTAGTTTAAAAGCTACGAATATCAAAAGTTCAAATATAAAATTTAAAAGGGTTAACTCGATCTTTTAAATTAATCGATAGTAGCGTGTTTGGGAATAAGTTCTTTCTGATTACAAATAACCGTTAGCTCTAACAACCATCGAGTTAAATATAATACTCAGCAACCCATATAATTCTTTCAACGCTCGAATATTATTTTCGAAAAATAGTTCCCATTACTATCGAAAATTTAAATAAGTAGTAGAGAAAATGATCCTAAAATATTTTAAATATTCCATGCGTTTAAAATAACAATTTTGGTATGGGTCCAAAGAAACAAAGATGAAAGACGAAATCTCAAAAGAAAATTCGACCAATAGTGAGCTTAAGCCTTTGTACCGTCGGATTTGAGGGACAATAAGTTTCTCGAAGATACAAATACTTCAAACAAGAACTTTATGTCTCATTTATAATTAGACTATTAAGACTAATGTTTCCAAAATTTCCGAACCCTCAAGGGCCTCACACCTCCTTCTATCAGCTTTTCACACCCGCCCACCTTTTTTCCACACCCTCACCCCTCTATCTCGTCTCCCGCACCCTCTCCCCCGCCCCTTAATATCCGATTTCTCATCTCCGCAGCCCCATGAGCAATTCCTCCCCCTTTATCTAATCTTCGTCCCCACTGCGTCCCTCCGCCTCACACGCAAGAGCGAGGCCTTCGCCTCACAGCGAGGCCTTCGCCTCTTCCTCAACCCACGCACCTTTCCATCCGCGGCTAATTCTTACCCTACCCTGCGACACCTCTCGTCTCCTTTTGAATGCTTCCCTCGCTTACCTCCCTCCTTCCCTCACTCGTTTCCTCTCTCACCTCTCTACCCCCCCCTCCCCCCCCTCCCCCCTGCTTCCCCTCACAACCCTAGCGCACTCATCGTCCTGCTGCTCTTCTCCATTGCGGGAGAACGTTAAATAATGCATGAATTACAGGAACCTTAGACTACCCGGACCTCTCTCTCTCTCTCTCTCCCTCCCATTCCCTCTCTCCCTCTGACACTCCTTTTTCTTTCCGGAATATTTGATTACGCCTTTCCTCTTCGTCCTTGTTTCATTGTGCTTCCTATTCACAAATTCCCATTCCCTTTCGTTCTCTTTACTTTCCACTTCCTTTCCAACTCCACCGTATCCCATATTCTCCTCTTTCTCTCAATCTTCCTGCATAAAATTTTCTAATTCTTTCTTCAATTTTCTTCCATAACCGTCATCCCTTCTCTTTTCAACCCTCTTGTCTCTTTCTATCGCTTCTCACTCCACCAATTCCCAGCCGCATTTTTTCTTCTCTTCTTTCTGCTGCAAATGCAGAGAGAGAGAGAGAAAAGAGAGCGGAGGAATCGAGGGGTAGAATATTTAAAAGCAACAGGCAGAGAGAGGGAGAAATAGGGGGCGTCGAGTTTTTTCACGAATATTTTTGTTTCGCCGGCTGCTCGTGTGTTTATGCGGACGGGAAGGGCGAGACAAAAGCAAGTCGCCGATGCTCTATTGTTCTTTTTAGCGTGATGAGACTGACGTCAAAAGTGTCATGCGCTGGGCGTGATTGTGCCGTTTTTAGTCCCGTTTTCCCCTTTGTCGCAAAAGGGTTATGAATACACGTTTTTGCCTCTTTGTCTGCGTGTCCACATGTCCCAACCTAAATTCTCGGCTTCCAGCCCTCTGGCCGAATCGAATTTCGCCCCACTCTCTCTTTGTATTTAGAGGCCTTCTTTTCACACTGCGAATATCTTTGAAAGAAGTTAAATGCGAGCGAGCTCTCGTAAAATAAAGAATATCGTTGGAATTTAACTTCCAAAATTTTTTTGAGGCTAAAATCCGTTTGATGCAATAAAATGCTTAATTTAAACATACATTTTTGCATTATTGGTTATTTAATTCGGATTTATACGTTTCAATTCCTAAGGCATCAAATTAGATACCGTATTTTTATTATTCTTCCATTCTACTTGAAGAGATGTAAATAGCATGTTGGATCCTTCAGATATATCCAAGTCAATGTTAATAGTGCCATTCTCAGTAAAACGAAACAAATTTTAATGTGGATTGGCAAGTGGGATAATATAAACCGCCCGTAGAGTACGCAGAACCAATGAGTTGCGTAGTGTTAAATCTATAAAATTATTTATCATGTTTGAAAACCTCATTAAGCTCTTTTTATTGAATAGTTTAATTCAATTTTCAGTCATTTAATTTTAAAAAAATAATGAAAGATTCTATTAGAATGTGAAACGAATGGATTTTTTAAGGAAATATTTACAAGATAATAACAGGGAATGACCTTAAAACGATTGTATTTTTAAGAACTAATATGTTATTACTGCCAAGAATTTCATATTGTATTATTTTAACAATTGCATACATGAATAGTTTATTAATTAGATAGAACAAACAATAATTTAAAAAGCCTCCGATAGTATTAAAATTTTATATTTCTGCAACTTAAAAATGTTAAAGGAATCAATATATTGCACGCATCAAGAAGTTGATTAAAACTCCAAAGCTTCTTATTTCTCATCAATCTATTTTAATATCCCACTCGTGGCAAATGCGGCGCCATTTTGAACCGAAAATTGGAATAAAAACCCACCACAATCTTCCAAAAACCTCGAAGCACCACCGGCTCAATACTAGCTCATCTTGAGTTGTAATAATATTTCATTCGGTTAATGCAATGGTACCACGCGAAGGGTTTTTGGGCGGCACACGAAGCTATTATGAAAAAGCAATCCGAAAAACTCGACATACAGATTCAAATGTTTTATTGAAAATTTTGATAGTAAAACTTTTTATATTGAAAATTTTCCCCTAAACATCTTTAGACTTGATTTTTACTTATATGTCAACTCAGAACGTGTAGGCAACTTCCGAATTAAACTTTAACCCAGCCTGCCTAAGAATTGACTACTTCCCATGTAGCCCACAGATAGATTCGCTACCAACAGCGCAGAAAATGTTGAGCACCACTGGTTTAAAATCCATTGGAAATAGTTTTAAAATATATAACTCCAAAACTCCAAAAACGCAGTAAAAGTCTCACTTAGAAGAATGCTTGCAACATGAATTCACAATAATACACATTAAAATATTTGGGTTTCTCTTTTTGTATTCTTGGTGGATTCTAAAATGGCTATCTATCGAAGGACATATGTATAATAGAAAACTTCTTTCATATATGCAACGTCACACGAATTCTGTTTATGCTTGCACTTAATTCTATATAGATGTTTGTGTGCGGGCGTCTGCGGGTGAGCGTGCGTGCGTGCTATCTCGCGCGTGCACCATTGCTTTATCACTTTTTACTCGGAAGAAGATAAAAAATGCATAAGAGGAAAGTCCTTAGATATCATTTTTTTAGTTGTTACCCCATCAGTTACATAGCGGCCTCTCTGTGCCTTTCGGAGGATATCTGAAATTGCGTGCTGGACACTTAAGAGACTTATTGTTTTCTTACAGAAAGTTGGGAATACGCACTATTGCATGGATTACATGAATTATCACTGGTGCTCCTGCAATTGAGACAACATGCAAAAAAATCTCGTATTCCTAATAAATAATTTTCAATATCAAAATAACCGTAAACTTTCTTTCGGTGGCGTCTTTACCGATTGTTGTTGCAGGTGGGACTTACGATCAAATCGGCGCATAAAAATAAAGCAAGAAAGCAGCATTCGATATACGGTTCTCGTTCTTCCTTATTCCTCGAAACCAGTGCACAAGCGAAGGTGCAAATAATGAGCGTAGCTGTCACCCAAAAGTCTCCCTCGGAGCGCTCCATATCATTCACTGCGAGCGTGAAAACTCGATGCCTCGACGCAAACTGACGTCCTTCCAGCCGCCCATGACCGATATCGTTATAGAACTCCGCCTTCCAAAGTCTCCCCTCCCCCTGCATGTAAAGCCCCTTCCTCTCCATCGCCTCCTCCCTTCGCCGTACCCTCCCCTCACCCCTTTCCACCGTTTTGCAATTCCCTGGGATTTCGCTTTGGGGCGACTCCACGAGGCAAGGGTGTGTGCAATCGCCAATTCCCACTTGACACATTTTCGAGACAACGGCTGTCTGTCAATCGGAGTGCATGGAGGTACCGTCTTCTTTAGGGTTAGAAGGGTCTCGACCTCGATGAGGGAAAGGGGAGAATTAAGGAAGATAAAGAGTGAGATGGTGGAGAGAGAGAGAGAGAGTAATGGAAGAGAAAGAGATAGAGCGGGGAACTGTTCGTTGCGTGATAGAGCTTTGATGTCTTTCATTATTTGTGTTGGTTCTAAAAGAATATTTAAAGCAATAAAGACGTGTCAGAACACCACTTGCAGTGTGCAAGAATATTTCAGATTGTTGTTCTTTTTTGGCTTCTCAAATTACAAATTCACTGAGGTTTTCCTGTCCATTTTGAAATATGTATTCCTTCGTGTATTAAAGAATCAATGTAAATGTATATGTAACAATGTACTACCGTGCAATGTTTAGCGGGAAACAGCTACATTCCGAAAATGCTACAATTATTCATCATATTAAATCCGAGAAAAAAAGTGTGAGCGAATTTTTAACGAACACATCTTCAGCAAACGTAGGAACGCTTCAAAGAGTCGAGTTTGTGCGAATGCGTCGAAAGAAAAGAAACAGGAAAGAGCAATTCCTTGGAAACATGACGAACATCTTTCACGCGTTAAGAATTAATAAATTAACGTCTCTTTAGAATAAACAGTTGTAATTTTCGGTAAAATGATTATAGGCATTAATGAACGTTTATTACGGTGAACTATATTCAGATTTGGATATCATATCTTTTAAATACAATGGAAATCTTTTTGCTTGAACATTATGATATTTTCTTGTTTTAGCAAATATTCGAACCGTAACATTGACAAGATGGTTAGGCCGAGTGCCAAAGGAATTGATCTCAAGCGAGCGTCAATCCGATCTTAGCACGTGATTCGAACGAATGGTGTAATTGGATGATGAAAAAAAGGCCGAAGAAGGGAGCGGGGGACGGTCTTTCGTTTAGCCCTCTTATCACCAAATCGGGCGCAGATTGAGAGACCGTCGTATAATAAAAAATGCGTGTTGACGTTCGTCCGAATTCGCAAAATTTTAATACATTTTCAATCGAGACCCCACGGAGATGTGGTAAAATAGCATAAATCTAACGGCTGCACAACCGCTCTTGAATGTATAAATCTCGGTATTCATTTCCTGCAGCAGAGGATTTAGACTTTGCCCTGTCTACCGCGGCGGCGCACGAACCACAGGCGAAACAAGGCAAACGCGACTCGCGGTCGATTACTCGCGGTAATCACTTCCGCGTAACTCGCAAAGAGGGTGTCGGCTTGAGGGCGGATAGAGAAGGAGGAGAAGAGGGAAGATCGCCATAAAAACGTCATAGAAGTGGACAAAGGGAGAGGAAGGAAGGGACGGTTTGTCCAACTCTTTAAAGACGCCGCGAGTTTTCCCTGAGTGATCAGCGAGGCATTTGAAATTCTACGAGCGAATCGTTAGCTGTCGACGTAAATGCTGCAAACAAAAGTGGCGTAATTTTGTCTTCAGGATGATTACGATTATTTGAGCGTTTGAGATAAATCAAAATCGAAACGGACGTCAACTTGTTTAAAAAACTATATTGCTGAGTTAGGGCAAAAATCTGTGAAAAATATTGCAAAAATATTTCATATTATGCAATAAATTGAAAAATATAACGATTTTCTTTGAACATATTTCCCTTGCTTTGCAGAAGTCTAGGAGATGGAGATATAATTTTCATACGTATCTGGTAAAGAAAATCTTAGGAAAGCAGTAGGTTGTCAAGGTAAACAAATTTTTAAGCATGGGAGGAAAAGACCACAATATAGTAAGCTAAAGTTTTAACAATTACATTGTCGTCAAGGAAGTTATCTTTAACATGGCAATATTTTCCAAAAATATGTTTAAACGCTTTATCTGAGCTATTTCGAGCTGTAGGCGGAAAAGGATAAATAGAATAATAGATTTTATTAATTTTTCTTTAAAATAGAGTAATTCTTGTGATCATAGGTCAATTTTTCTAATATTATTATTCAAAATAATAAAAGTCTGTAGGTCGAAAGTTGTAATTTTGTGGTACTGAGGAATTTTTTTGTGGTAAATTTTGTCCTTTCTCCGAATAAATTTTTTAAACGATTCCTTTAGCTAACCAAAATTTTCGATACAACAACTTCTACTGATATGCTAAGGATCTTATGAAATTAGAACCATACACTATGTTCAGTAAATATAACAGAATTTTACATAATTAACACAATAAGGAAATACTAATTTAAGTATATGATAGACAATTTGAGACGGAAAATTGTCTCTTGGTCAAAGTCAGTTATATTACACCAGATATAATGACGATAATATCTTCAAGTTGCTGGTATATCCACTCCACTCCAACACATAATAATATCTTCAGCTGCTTGGTATATCACTGTCCCCTCGAAGAACGAAGTCGGCGATCTCATGAAATGCTCGTACACAAGAGAATCAAGTGAATCACCGCTATCACTCTGCTTTCCGTCAGCGCGCGCGAAGTCCTTCTTGTCTCCTGGCATTAGGGTGACCAGATTAAAAATTTGGTTTTGGGGTATCATAGGTAGATTTTGGGGTATTCATGGTTAGGTTTTGGGGTATTCATTATTGGGCTTTGGGATAATCGCACTATCAAATATAAAGAACGAACAATTATAATAAGAATACTTTATTTTTTATATTTGTATATTTTCACAATATACAAGTGCATGGAACACAGATTTAGACAAATTTTGGCACAATTAGTCAAATTTATAGCAAGTCTTTAAACAAAATTTAAATATTTTATTTTATGACAGTTATGAACACTAACATAGACTTTTACAAATACTATCATGATATGTTTTGCATAATTATTTACAATATAAATTCAGTAAACTTGATTTATTTTATCAAAATAGAAGTATTTACCTAACAATATTTTGCATTCGAGCGAATTTCTTTTAGCAATTTTTCATTTTTTAATACAACTGCATAAAATTCTTTGCATGACATATTGTAATTGGTTTTCACCAGTTATTCTCCCTCAACAGTTTTTAGGTCTAATCTGTTCCTATTCTTTTTCAAAGAGTTGAGCATTAAGCTAAATACTCGCTCACTCGTTGAATTTGAGTGAGGCAAAGCAAAAACAAAATTAATAATTTTTTCTATATTAGGTACATCGTATGCATTTAAAAGTTTTACCCAAATACCTGTGATATTTTTGAGTTCTTTTGTGTTAGTATTTTTATGGAACGATTTTAACAGGACGTACTCTTCATATAGCAAATCAATATTGATATTGGAAATTTTAAATAAATCTATAACTTTAGAGAAAAGATCAAAATGTGCCACTTCATGTAGTTTGAATATATTAAGATACTCATACTTATTATTTTCAAAACTAAATCTTGTTTCAATGTACTGAATAAAAGTTTTAAGAAAATCGTCTGATCTTCTCTTAAACAAATTTATCTCTACTGGGTTGCGAAAAGATTTCAATTTTTGTATAGCAACGAATCCATAAAAATGATCATTTAATTTATAAAGTAGAGAGTTTCTTAGATTGAACATTAAGTTAAATAGTTCTATTATAATTGGACCATCCTGCTCTAGATTACAAATTGCGTTTTGGACACAGGTTGCTGCATTTGAAAAGAAAGAAAGGTAGGCTTCAGATAATTCGTTCGAAAAAAAATCTCGCAAAATAGGTGGACATCTTTCCAAAGATAGAAAATAGTTATTCACTGGCTCAAAATTTTTGTTTAGCCTATCTACTGCTGGAAGGAGCGACGACCATCTTGTAGGAACGTGACGCATTAGATCTGAATATTCTAGATCGCAAAATTCGTAATGTTCTTTTAAATTTTCTAACCTTTTACTATGTAAACTAAATTCATTACATGTTTGTAAAATTATACATTCTATATCAACTTCTAAACAGCTTGTAGCTTTTCTTGTTGCATTGTGTAAGACATGGCAAAGACACCCCATATCTATTAAATCCTTATTAAATTTCTTAAATTCTGTAAATACACCCTGATTAATACCAAAATTTACATTAGCATTATCACCGCAAAAACTAACAATGTTCTCGGGATTTTAATTCAACCCCTACAACTTTTGAAGTAAGCAAAGTGAAATATCCTTTGAAGTTTCTGACTGGCTGTTAAAGAAACTGAATAGTTTTGTTTGAACTCCTCCACTAGATTTAGAAATATATCTACACATTAAGGGAAACATTTTAATGTTCCCTTTATTTGACGAATCTGTTGCAATTGAAAATGGATGATTTTCTTTTAAATTCTCGACAACTTTAGATACGCAGTCTTTTGCTAAAACATTTGTAATTATTTTAGATATTTTTGTTCGCGCGCATGTCAATTGAGAAGCGATTTTTGAATCACTAAATAATGTTTTGAATAATGAACTCATGCAATCCGATGATCGATAGCTATGCGCATGTTTCACTGTGTGATAGGCAAACATAGCTTCTGCGGCAACAATCTTTTGTTCTTCAGTCGAAACTAATGACGTCGTCGAGGAAATGAAAAATAAATTTAAAGTTTGATTATTACTAGCTAATGCTTTCCCTTTTTTATGCTTATTACTTAGCATATGCTTTTTAAGGTCATAAACACCTCCATTTACTATGGAAAATTCACAATTGTACCATACACATTTCGGTTTACCAGCAGTTAGTTCTTCCTTTAATCACCCAGGTGTAAGTTCCCTGCCACTCCTCGTTGAAATAATTCTAATGTTTTCTCTTCTTTTGATTTAACCTCTGTATTTTTTCTTCTTCGGTATCTGATGACAATGAAGAGGACATTATGTGAAAATAAGGGTGAATGTAATATTTATAGAATTTATTGTATTAATAAATAACCGGAAAAATAGTATTATTAAAATTAGTACAACAATACTTGGCTTCGAACATTACCTATATAAAAATGATCATAATAAAATCCGATACAATCCAGTTATATAAATAAACAGTTTCCGAAGCACATGCCAGGAACTCTCAGTTTCACACTTCGCTGCGAAAATCACACCGGCAAGCTTCTCTTAATTTTTGCTCTAAATTCCTTCTGGAGAATGTAGTATGGTACACTATCTTCTTTTATTCGCTGCATAAGCCATCAAGATAATACAATGAGATAAAAAAGATCTCAAGTAGAGACCGCGGGACCCCTTACTCCCTTCTTGTCGGGCCTGTGACAGGTGCCGAACATTACAAAGTAAGCATAATATAAATATCCTATAACGCTCTGTATAAGTAGGATACAAAGTAGTTTTTTCGAGTCTTGAAGCGTGCATTTCAACAAAATAGTTACCCTCCGCTAATTCTTTCCTCTTATATAATTACCTAAACTTGGTATTATATGATTTGTCGCGTTCACATTTTGCTTACTTAGTGGCACTTGCAGTAAAGGCAA
This sequence comes from Tanypteryx hageni, assembly GCA_028673005.1. NCBI lineage: Eukaryota > Metazoa > Arthropoda > Insecta > Odonata > Petaluridae > Tanypteryx > Tanypteryx hageni. Next base: position 11,848,650 of record CM054112.1, read on the forward strand.
TATTAAATATTTATTCATTTAGTACAGAACACTGAGAAAAGAATATTATGTCCAAAACACTGAAAAGGGGTATTTTTCGTTCCCCATTTCAGATTTTAAAAAGGGGTATTTTATAAATTTAATTCAGTAAATGGGGTAATATACCCCGAAATGGGGTACGTCTGGCCACCCTACTTGGCATCCTCACGAGGGAAAATGGCGATCACGTGACGCTGGAGGGAGAAAATTTCAGCGAAGGGGAGGGGAATGACGTCAGGCAGTCCTTTTGAAAGGGTGTTTAAGGAACCGTTTATCGGTCACTTCTTTGTTAAAGTTACATAACCGAAGGAAAGAGGAAAAGTTAGAAAGGTGAGTGGTACCTAGGATATATCGTATAAGGCGGGTAGGTTCTCGGACTCGTCGTCCTGGGGGCGTGGCCTACATCTACATTTACATGTTACCCTGCAATTCAACTAGTTGGTGGTTGGCAGGGGGTGCAATGCAACATAACCTACCTAAAGATTGTCTATCGCAGGTTGAAATTTTCTATTGTGATCTCGTATTGTCCTCGGAAAGAACGAGCCTAGATAACGGTCCGTCCTACAATCGATCTATCGTATCTTATCATCACGGTCGTTTCTACCTATATACGTGGGTGCTTCAATTATTTCTCCAGAAGCCGCAACCTTGAGTTCAATCTACGATCCTCCGGTGATACCCACTTCAAATCCATCAATAATGAAGTGACCCTTCCATATGTTCGTACTTTTGTTTTACGAATCTCGCTGCTATTCGCTGAACTTCTAATTGAATTATATGTCCCTTCTCGTACGGATCCCATATGGATGAGGCGTATTCCACTTGTGGCCAAACCAGTGATAAGTAACATGTTTCGCGTACTTTTTCGGTAGTGTTCCGTACTATTCTACCAATGAAATCAAGTTTCTTGTTGGCCACGCCTATAACTCGACGAATGTGCACGCCCCATGAAAGATCTCGACAAATGGTTACTCCTAAATATTTAACATACTCGGCTACTTGAATATTTATTCCATCTATTTCATACTCGAAACCTACTTCTATGTTTTTACTTTTCCAGAACGTAACTGCGGCACATTTAGTGTAATTAATTTCAATTTGCCATTCTTTGAACTACGCTGAAATGGCTCTTAAGGCTTCACGCAGTGACTGATGGTCCTCATGGTTTTTTATTTCTTTATATACACATCGAAGATCATCACGAGGATTCTTAATAAATGGCTGGAGAAAAAGGCAGAAGAAATAATAGGGGAAAATCAATTCGGTTTCAGAAAAGGACGAGGAACTAGAGATGCTATAGGAGTAGTTAGAATCATATCAGAAAGGGCAATAGAGTACAGTCAAGATATCTGCGCATGTTTCGTAGACTGGCAGAAGGCCTTTGATAGAGCAAATTGGGTAAAGTTGATGAAGATATTAAAGGATATAGGTGTAGACTGGAAAGACAGAAGACTGATTAGGAATCTATATTTGAATGAAGTTGTAAAGGTCAGGTTTTAGAATGCGAACACCAGTGGAATAATTATCGGTAGAGGAGTAAGACAAGGCTGCTGCCTATCGCCAACCCTATTCAATATATATGGAGAAAGTCTAATGCAAGAAGCTTTAGAAGGCACAGGGGATTTCAAAATTGGAGGAAGGATTATAAGAACAGTAAAATACGCAGATGATCAAGTACTTCTAGCAAGAAAGGAAGAGGAGCTACAGAAAATGATAAATTGACTAGTGATCACAGTTAGAAAATACGGTATGGAATTAAATAAAAAGAAATCCAAGGTCATTTGAATATCGGGTAAAGAAGAGAATCTGAACATTAGTATTGGAGGAAAGCCTTTACAACAAGTTTCAGAATATAAATACCTTAAAAGCATCATACCACGAGAAGCAAAATGTACGGATGTGATCAGAACTAGGATAGGAAAAGCAAAAGCGGCTTTCAGGAGAAAGAAACAACTACTTACAAGGAATATAAGGGAAGATATCCGCAAGAAGTTGTTAAAATATTACGTATGGAGTATAGCATTGTATGGGGCAGAAACATGGACGCTAAGGAAAAATGACATCAAATACTTGGAAAGCTTTGAAATGTGGACTTGGAGGAGAATGCTGAAGATAAAATGGACAGATAGGATGAAAAACGATGAATTGCTACGAAGAGTAGGAGAGAAGCGAATGATTATACAGACTATCAGAAACAGGAAGACAAACTGGGTTGGACATTACCTGAGGAGGGAGAGTATGTTTAAAGATGTGTTAGAAGGAAAACTAGATGGAAAAAGGGAAAGAGGTAGGAAAAGGTTTCAGCTGATAGACGATATGAAAGGGAAAGAGAGTTATCAAGATATGAAGAGGACAGCGGAAAATAGAAGTATATGGCGAACCAGGTTTAACCAAGAATAATCACGGACCTGTCTACGGACAGACTACCTATGATGATGATGATAGAACGGCATCATCGGCAAAAAGTCTAATTTTACTACGAACTACCGAGCAGATATCATTCACATAGAAAGATAGAGGGCACAATACACTTCCCTGAGGAACACACGACGCAACTTTAACGGGGGACGAGTATTTCACATCGATGACAACTATCTGTTCTCTATTCGAGAGGAAATCTCTCACCCAACTGACAACTTTCGGGTTGATACCATATTGCTCTAACTTTCCTATTAATTTCTTATGAGATACTTTATCGAACACCTTCCTGAAGTCAATGAATATGGCATCGACCTGAGTATTTTTCTCTACGCATCGCAACAAACCATCCACGAACAAGCCGAGCTGCGTTTCGCATGTCTAACTCTCCGGAATCCGTGCTGGCATCCGCTAAGCAATGAGTTACTATCTAAATAGCGCATTACAGAACTAAAGATTATGTGGTCAAGTATCTTGCACGATAATGAAGTTAGGGAAATTGGCCTGTAATTTTCGGGGTCTCTTTATCGCCGCCCTTATGAATGGGCGTAGCGTGTGCCATCTTCCAATCTTTAGGAACTACACTTTCCGGAATGGATTTCTCGTATATAATTTTTAAATGCTGCGCGATTTCATAAGCTAACTCTTTCAATACTCGCGCGGGTATTTCCTCCGGCCCAGGAGATTTATTTGGTTTAAATGAATGAAGCTGGAGCGCGATACCATTTTCGGAAAATATCAAATCTTCCATCGAGTCGCCCTGATGCATAGGAATAGTGGTTTCACATTCATCGTCATTAGGGGTAAAAGCCTTCTGAAAGTGTTGATTTAAAAGGTTTGCTTTCTAAGCACTATCGTGAACTACATTTCTCGTTTCCGATCTAAGTGTCGCAATAGTGGGGCCTCTACCTTGGACTTCTCTGATATATGACCAAAATGCTTTCGGGTTCTCTTTCAAGTTATTCTGTAAAACCTTCTTTTTGTAATTGTTAAACGCATTTCGCATTGACACTCTGGTTTGGGAGCGCGCCTCCTTGTATTGCTGCCTTAACGTTGCACTTTGCTCGACCGTAGCTGTTGAGGATGTGTTATTTACGCGAGAGTAGAGTTTTCTTTGCCGTCGGAGAGCGCTCCTACCTTCCCGGTTGTACCATCTAGGTTCTGCATTTTCACGCTTCAGTCTGCTTGGAATAAATTTATCTGCACACTCTCGCATCATATCTTTGAAGATGCACCAGAATTCTTCCGCGTCTGCAATATCTGTTACCTCGAAGAAATTAGTATATTTATTTCGCAGAAAAGACCTAAATCTAGTGAAATCGGCTTTGGCAAATACATAAAGCTTTCTTTTAGCCTTAACCTGTTTCTTAATTTTGAGCTGAAACTCTACGTGATCGCTTATTCCCTCAGCAGCAGATACCTTATTCATACGCTCAGGAAGATTAGTAGCCAATAAGTCTAATATATTATTAAATCTCGTGGGAAATCTCACTAACTGATACAATGAGTGTTTGCCGAAAGTTTCAAGTAAAGCGCAAGATTCACGCTCTCAACCACAGGGATAAAAAATACGTTATGCCTCCAATCAATTGACGGAATATTGAACTCGCCCCCGATTATAATGGCTTTATAATTGTTAATCGAACTTAGCGTCGCCACTTGTTTCTCTAGATAATAAAAGGTTTCCACGCTCGCATTTGCTGGTCTATAAATGGCGCATATATTTACAGTTTTACAGTCGTCCCCTTTCACACTACACCAAACACTTTCTTCTTCGTCATCAATAATCTGTTTTGGGTAACTTTCGTACTTGTTGCTAACTGCTATAAAGACTCCACCTCCCGACCGGCTACATCGATCTTTTCTAAAAACACTATAGTCACGAGGAAAGATCTCCTGACTGGCTATGTCCGCCGTTAGCTAACTTTCTGTGCCTATCACTTCGTCACCACGCTGACTACGAATAAGATGTTCAAGGTCGGCCTCCTTCCTGCGAATGCTGCGACTGTTAACCGTGATGATTTTTAGTTTAACGCTATTACTACGTAACGATGCCTCGCGCGCTACTCAATTATTATTATTAATTACTGCCTCCTTATCCTCCCTATTACGTCGACTATTCCTACGCTTAGAATGTATTCTACTCTTAATTAACATCGCGTTTATAGTGGTTTGACGGTCGGACCTATTACTACTTATGGCATGCCTATCAACACTTTCTGAATAATTACCATTCCTTAAGTCTAACCTAAAAAAGCCCTAGCATGCTCGAACACCCTACGCGCTACCGCCTCCGCAGCCTCGGCAGTGTAGTGCACTCCAGAACCGTTTAGAGATGCCCTACTGAGGACGAGACCATTATGTCCGGCGATAATACGAATAACGGCGATGTACTACAGCGCCGTTATTCGAACGTGCATTTCGAATATGCATGTTCGTACGTTGCGATTCGTTGTGCTATCGGATAAGTGCGATAAGAAAGGGGGGGGGGGGGTAGCCGCATCCTCGCCGGGAAAATGATGAATAAATACCAATACAAGTCTTAATTGATTGAGGGTAAATTTCTGACTCACTTTATTCCCTCCATTGTTCCCAGACCATGAATGAAGCACACATAACACTTAGTAATAGTCTCTGTCAAACAGTGTAATATATTATGCAGCGTAGTTTCGGCAGAATACTTTAAATTGATATAATACATGAAAGTCGCATGCTCTGAGGATCAGAGTCCAAATTGTTGTCAGGGCTGAAGTTCTCAGAAAGAAGTCCACCTGTTATTTTCAATTTCACCTTGATAACACTAGTCTGGGGATGCACACCCCTTAGAAGGCAGTTTTAAGGATAGTCACTCGGTGGTATATTGAAAATGAGCAACTTCGCAATTTTGACTGGCTTCTTGCTCAGCCGGAAACTCAATAACATCTTTAATTATCTCACCAAAAATAGCAGATAATTATAATTACAATATGCCATAATTTTATGGCCTAAGTAAACACAAAAGTTTAATACCCATTCTTGCCTTAGATTTAAAGTGAGGGCAGATTACATGCACGAAATGGGAAAATTGGAGAATCATCTCGGCTTTATTAGACTGGGTGTCTTCGGCGAGTACAGATCATAGCTAGGGAGAGGAAAATATGATATCTAATTGTTGGTCGACGGATGCCATATGATACGAGTATACGTTTATTTAAGTTCTTATAGTGTAAAGTGAAAGTTTTAATTGACAGATGTAGTTGAAAATTGCACTGCCAGACATTTTTTTATAAGGATCGCCAACACTAAATTTAAATAAAATACGCACAGTAGTTTAGGAGATTAAACATGCGAAAGGGCGGAGGCGACGTTCCCGTAAGTCGTTCCGCAACTATCGCTCCGCAGGAAAAGAACGCCTAAAAATTGGGGAAGATCACAAGTTTTCACTTCTGCACTGATTTTCGTTCTTTCCTTGTGGAAAAATATTGGAGTAAAAAAATCCCTAAAATTTGCAATATTAGGAATATTGTACTTTTTCCATTGTGGGGTTCTAATCCACACATTTCTACCAAATCTGAAGTTGAAGCACATCTAGAGGTGAAATAATATTTATCTCATTTTTTAATTTTTAACATTTTTAACGGCCGCAATAACAACGTCATAGGCATATTCAAATGATTAATTGTGCATTTGCACAATCCTCTAACTAATTTAAAAATTTCAACTACCTAGCTCGCCACGTAGTGCCTAAACATTTATCTAGTCGTTTAAATGTTAAGAATTTTCAACTGCCAAATAAATTAAAATGCCAAAATTTCTGTAATTCGTATTTCGTTTTTTCACAATTTCTACCGTTTGAAAGATTTTTAGCTATGTAGCACATTCCAAAATTCATATATAACTTTAAATTTTTTTTAACATTTGGGAATTTTTAGAGGCCGCATTGCTGCACTTTCTCGAGATTATGGATTTTTCTAGTTGGTTATGCATATACTTCTACGAATATAAAAAATTTAGTCTCCAAGTCATCTGGAAGTCCTTAAACAGTATCTTCCTGATATATATATGTTATTACAAGTAGTTGGTGCTTGCATTCTGCAAGCATTTTATCTCACCTTGAAAAAACATTACTTTTACAGAGAGGTTTACAACTCAGTTAGCCCTTCTTAACCGTAAATACCCCAATCCGAGAATGGAGAATCATGTTGGCTTGATAGCTTAGTTGGTTAAAGCACCTATACGGCAAATGGTGAGACTCGGTTTCGATTCCCGGTCAAGTACAGGGTTTTTCTCATTCTCAAATTTCTAAATTTAATTTCAGATTTATGTGAGCATCCAGTCATCTCAACACCCTGGTTTCTTATTTATGTATTTACTTGAATTTTATGAATTTTTAAATTCCAAACAAACCAATATATAAAAATGTCTATAATTCCTAGTTAGTTTATTTCAATTGTACTTTTAAATAAATTTCAGCTCCGTAGCACTATTGGAAAAAAGTAAAAGTTACAACTTTTTTAAACTATCGCGAAATTTTAGTGGCCGTAATTTTGGACTTTTATTTGAGTGTCATTTTTTCCAGTCGGTTTTGCATATTAACCTACCGACATAAAAAATTCCGATCTCCAGTTCTTCTAGAAGTTCCTAAACATTAGTATCCTCTTATATATATATAACAGCTTACGGAATAGGAAAGGTAAAATGGATATATGGATGGCAACAAGGTGTTGGGATGAGGAAACCCAGTGAACACTCACCAATCGGACGACTTCAGGTTGTTCTCTCTCTGTAGCTGATGAAAGAATAACTCCGAAAGCTTCTACGTTTGTGATGTTTCTGTGTTTTAGTGTTCTTTTACGTGTGTCGCTTCGACATCCCCGGGGCCTCGCCAACCTGAAGTCGTCCGATTGGTGAGTGTTCACTGGGTTTCCTCATCCCAACACCTTGTTGCCATCCATATATATATATATATATATATATATATATATATATATATATATATAAGTAGTTGGTACTTGCAATCTGTAAGCATTTCATCTCACTCTAATAAACAGATTAATTTTTAGAGAGATATTTCATTATTAAAGATATTATTTTAATACAAAAGATTTTACCTCGGCACCTTTTTCGATCTTTCCTTAAAGAAGTATTTGATTAAAACAATAGCTAAAAGTTGCAATTATAAAAATATTGTTATTTTTCCATTGTGATGCATTAGCTAATCAAGAAGTGAAATAATATTTATTAAATATTTCACATATTGAAGAATTTATAACGGCCGCAATAACAAATTCAAGCAAATACTAAAATTTTTATTTGTGCATTTGCACTAACCTCTAAATTGCATAAGAATTTAGCTCCCTAGCTCGCCCCATAGTACCTACATATTTACCTATTTGTTTAACATTTACGAATTTTTAACAGCCAAATGTTATACGTTATATGTTAGTACTCCTCTTTAAGGAACGTCAATATATAATGATATCATTATATATAAAAAGAAATGCAGAGCGGGTGTTGGGATTGGCGAATGGCCAATACCCAAATCAGGTTGCCAGCTATGCTATGAACCTGTCTTGGTTTGATATTTATTTTGAAAGGGTGTGCTGTCAGGTTTAGTGTGGCGGCGTTTATATCCGCAGAGGTATTAGTGCAATGAATTATTGCCGGGGAAGGGAGGAGGGAAACCCGGTGCCGGCATTTGCCTGCTCTTACGAAGAACACCAGGGGGGCCAATAGCTTAACGTCCCTTCCGAAGGACGGAACAGTTAAATTTGCGCGGTCTCCTCAAACCACACAAACAGGGGGCCGGGCGACCTTAGAAAAAAATCCTACTTGCGATTGATTCGTACCTGACGACTTTTTCAAGCATCAGGCGAGTAGCAGCCAGCGTCCTAACCACTACACCACCGGCACCACCTATATATAGAGGTTCTTTACAGAGGAGGAGGAGGAGTATACTAATGTTTAGGCACTTCCAGATGAGCAGGAAATTCGAAATGTTTTTCAAGGTAGGATTTTGTGCAAAACCGACTAGAAAAAACGAAAATCTTGAAAAAGTGCAACAATGCGACCACTTAAAATTCGGGATTGTTTAAACAAATTTTCAAGTTTTATGTATTTCCGTATGTTCTACGGAGCTGAATTTTTTTTGGTGGATAGAATTTGTTAACGAAATAGAGAATATAGAAATTCTGATATTCTAATTTGTTTGGCAGTTAAAAATTCTTAAAATTTAAACATATAGATAACTGTTTAGGTACTACGGGATGAGCTGAGAAGCTGAAATTTTCAAATTATTTACAGAGTAGTGAAATTGCGCAAATAAACATTTAAATTTTACCATATATGAGTTGCGGGGGCCGTTAAAAATTATTTATATTTAAACAATTAGAAAATTATTATTTTACTTATAAAAGTGCTACAACTTTAAAATTTGGCTCAAATGTGTAACATTAGTACCTTATAATGAAGAAAGTGTAAAATTTTTAAAATTGCAACATTTGGGGATTGTTTTAAAGTATTATTTTTACATGTGGGAAAAACGAAAATCGCTGCGGAGGTGAAATCTTTAGAATTAAAAGAATATGTTTAATGATAAAATATCTGTGTAAAAAAAAAGATTTTTCAAGATGAGATGAAATGCTTGCAGTATGCAAGCACCTTCTACTAGTATATATATATATATATATATATATATATATATATATATGGATGTCTCTCTCTCTGTAGCTGAAGAAGGAGTAGTTCCGAAAGCTTTACGTTTGTGATGTTTCTGTGTTTTTGTGTTATTTTACGTGTGTCGCTTCGACATCCCCGGGGCCTCGCCAACCTGAAGTCGTCTGATTGGTGAGTGCTCACTGGGTTTCCTCATCCCAACACCTTGTTGCCATCCATATATTCATTTTACCTTTCCTTTTCCGTAAGTTGTTATATATATATATATATATATATATATATATATATATATATAAACATCCGTATGAACGGTCACCGGAATACCGCTATACTCAGACGCCCCCTCCCAGTTGCATTACACGCCAATGCCCACAATTTCCCTTTCATTAGTTGTTACAATGTAAGGGCTATTCGTGCCTTACCCATTGACACTCCTGCACACATCTCCGACATTGGGAAGAACAAATTATTGACTCTTTCTCCCCCCCCCCCCTGGGGGGCCCCCTTACAATATCTCCTATAGTTACATTGTAGCTATTCGCGCTTTACCTTACCACACTCCCTTCTTAATTGCTATCCACCCTTCCCACTACCCGTCTCTTCCAATCATAAACCTTCTCACATCACCCTGTCATTCCCCGCCCAGTGTGTCACTTTCTGCTACTCTCTCCCCATTGCTGATGAAAGGCATGTGCCTGAAAAGCTTACGTCTTTTTGTGTGCGTGTATTCTGTCTCTTCGACGCCCCCAGCAGCCAGCCAACTTGGTAAGTGTCCGCTGGGCTTCCTTCAACACCTTGTTGCCACTCATCACCATCTTTCCTTTTATATATATATATATATATATATATACATACATACACACACATATATATATAGTCAAACTCGGATATAACGAGCGCCACGGGACCGTCTAGTTTTGCTCGTTATAGCCGTTAAACTTAATATCCGTGAAGGCAAAAGCATGCATGCGTATGGTGAAATAAGACATAAGAAGTAACAGTGAATATATAAACAAAAAGTTTATTTAGTAAATTTATGGAAAAACATAAAAATGAGAATAAACTAGAAAATTTAAAATAAACATTTGTACATATAAAATTTACTCACAGCTGCATCCTCAATCATTCCCCTTTTTAGAAAAATAACTTTGAATGGTAGCCTGTTTCATAGATTTCACTTTGAAGTCTCTTAAGTTTCCTCTTATTACACTTATTGCACTAAAAACACCATCGGAAATGTCAATGTTTTCAAAAAAATCATTTAATGTTTCCACAGCATCCTGAGCTTGAGAGTAATAGAACTGGAAGATGAGGAAAACATTGAAGAAGACAACTTATGACCAAGTATTATGGAGAACGAAGTAAAAAAAGCGATACTGGAACTAAAGAAGGGGAAAGCCACGGGCAGCGATGGAATACCGGCTGAGATACATTAAGTCATATAATCAGAATGTCTAAAAGCGATCACGAAATTAATTAATAAGATTTACGACACGGAAGAGTGGCCTCGTGATTTCCTAGAAGTAACAATGATCCCTCTAAAGAAGAAGCCAAAGGCAATGCAGTGTAAAGATTACAGAACGATAAGCCTTCTGTCACACACATCGAAGATCATAACGAGGATTCTTAGCAAAAGGCTGGAGAAAAAGGCAGAAAAAATAATAGGGGATGATAAATTCGGTTTCAGAAAAGGACGAGGAACTAGAGATGCTATAGGAGTAGTTAGAATCATATCAGAAAGGGCAATAGAGTACAGTCAAGTTATCTGCGAATGTTTCGTAGACTGGCTGAAGGCCTTTGATAGAGCGAATTGGGTAAAGTTGATGAAGATATTAAAGGATATAGGTGTAGACTGGAAAGACAGGAGACTGATTCGGAATCTATATGTGAATGAAGTTGTAAAGGTCAGATTTGGGAATGTGGACACCTGCGGAATAAATATCGGTATCGCCAACCCTATTCAATATGTATGGAGAAAGTCTAATGCAAGAAGCTTTAGAAGGCACATGAGATTTCAAAATTGGAGGAAGGATTATAAGAGCAGTAAAATACGCAGATGATCAAGTACTTCTAGCAATAAAGGAAGAGGAGCTACAGAAAATGATAAATTGACTAGAGATCACAGTTAGAAAATACGGTATGGAATTAAATAAAGAGAAATCCAAGGTCATTCGAATATCGGGTAAAGAAGAGAATCTGAACATTAGTATTGGGAGAAAGCCTTTACAACAAGTTTCGGAATATAAATACCTTGGAAGCATCATAACATGACAAGCAAAATGTACGGATGAGATGAGAACTAGAATAGGAAAAGCAAAAGCGGCTTTCAGGAGAAAGAAACAACTACTTACAGGGAATACAAGGGAAGATATCCGCAAGAAGTTGATGAAATGGAGTATAGTATTTTATGGGGCAGAAACATGGACGCTAAGGAAAAATGACATCAAACACTTGGAAAGCTTTGAAATGTGGACTTGTAGGAGAATTTTGAAGACTACCTATGATGTGTATATATATATATATATATATATATATATATATATATATATATAACAACTTACGGAAAAGGAAAGGTAAAATGAATATATGGATGTCAACAAGGTGTTGGGATGAGGAAACCCAGTGAGCACTCACCAATCAGACGACTTCAGGTTGGCGAGGCTCCGGGGATGTCGAAGCGACACACGTAAAATAACACAAAAACACAGAAACATCACAAACGTAAAGCTTTCGGAACTACTCCTTCTTCAGCTACAGAGAGAGAACTCCTCATCCCAACACCTTGTTGACATCCATATATATATATATATATATATATATATATATATATATATATATATATATATATATATATATACATATATATATATATATATATATACATATATATATATATATATATATATATACACACACACTAGTAGAAGGTGCTTGCATACTGCAAGCATTTCATCTCACCTTGAAAGTACCTTCATATTTCAGAGAGATATTTCAACATTGGTAATATTTTTTAATTAATAAGATTTTTTCTCTGCACTGAATTTCGTTTTCTCCTTACGGAAAGGTAATGGATGAAAACAATCACTAATATTTGAAATTTTAAAAACATTATAACCTTTCCACATTCCGTTAATAATTCCACACATTTTTGCAAAATTTTAAAATTGAACCACATTTAAAAATGAAATAACATTTATCTAATTTTTTAATATCAAATAATTATTAACTGTCGAAATAGCAATATCATGCAGACATTGAAATATTTATTGGTTTTTATAGACTATGTTCTAAATTACAGCTCCCTATTTCGCTCGGTAATATCTAGATGTTTACCTATTTTTTAACTTAAAGAATTTTTAACTGCCAAACAAATTAAAATATCAATATTTGTGTAATCTCTATTTCGTTTTTTATATATTCTACCTAATAAAAAAAATTCAGCTTAGTAGCACGTTCGGAAGTACTTTTACCTTGAAAATTTGTTTAAAAAACTTCGAATGTTTAGCGGCGGCATTGTTGAACTTGTTCAACATTTTCGTTTTTCTAGTCGGTTTTGCGCATGTTGCTACCAATAAAAAAATTTCGAGTCAGCCGCTCTTCTGGAAGTGCCTTAACATTAGTATCCTCCTATATATATTTTATGTTACCCTTCCCTTGTAAGGAACGTCTGTATATAATGATGGTATATGTTACTCCTCCTCTGAAGGAACGTCTATATATAATGTTACAAACACATATTTACACTGGGGTCTAAGTAACTTAAAAATTTCATCTCCCTATCTCGCCCCGTAGTACCTAAACATTTATCTATTCGTTTAAATTTTAAGAATTTTTAACAGCGAAACAAGTTAATATATCAATATTTTGTAAGAAAACTGCAGTTTGCCAGAACTGAGGGAACACGGGAAAAGGATTAAAAGAGACCAACTCACACCATACTCGCTTTATTGCCAACAACCCACTACCACGGATTCTCTCGTTCACCTCTTCCCCTACCCCTCTCCTCACTCAGGAATGTACAAGTGTGTAGACTCCAAGCTTGAGACCGGATGCAGACGAAGCAAAAGGCGAGGAGGGTGAGAGTGTTCAGCTAGATAATTTGCAGCCCGAGGGAGAAGTAAGATAGAAAGAGGAAGGAGGAATGGAACAGGAAACAGGAGAAAGGAGATGTTGCGTTCCTATCTTACATCCATCCCCCCTCAAAAAAAGGAAGAAAGAAATTTCTTTGCATTCATTTTCTCCAATCTTATATCTCATTTCTTTACTGCTGTCGTGCTGTGCCGCTTGCTTCGCGTAGGCCATCCGGTTATTCGTTCCTCATGCTCCCCATGCTTCTTGCAGTCGACGGCGTAGATCGTAATAAGTCTGTTGAAAAGACTAATTCAAACAACTTAGATAATTGCGATAAAAGAGAAATTGGTTTATAGCTGACTATATTATATTTTTCCGCTTTATTTTTGTATACTGGTATAACATTGCTAGTCTTTAATGCTTCAGGGAAGGTTCCTAGCCTTAAAGACTCATTTAATAGCAATAATAAAGGTTTCAAGATAAAATCTTTGCATTTGTTCAACAAGTAACCAGGTACACAATCTAGACCAGCTGCTGACCCTTTACGTAATTTATGCAAAGAGAGATTTAGTTTATTTTTATTGCAAGGATATAAATATATTGAACTAGATGCTGATTTATTACTTAAACCTCTGATGATACTATTTTTGATATTATAATCATTACTTGGGAGTTTTAAAAAATTATTATTTATATAGTTACATAGTTCAACTAAATCACCATTTTGATTGCAGAATTGAGGTATAAATTCGGTCTTGTGTTTACCAAGCTCCCTATTTATTATTTTTCAGTCCTGTTTCATTTTGTTTGTAGCACAATAATAATTCATTATGGTAGGAGCTTTTAGCTCCATTAATTAATTTCCTGTAGAGTTGCTTGATATGCAGATAATATGAATGTGTTTCACGTGTTGTGATGGTGGTCATAATTAGCCCATTCAAAATTGGCGGTGACCACTTTCCTTTTCGAGGATATGGCAGCACCGTCGTAGGTGGTCGGGCGGTGAGGGGACGGACATCAAGAGGAGAGGAGGCAGTCGGGTAGAGAGAAGAAGGAGGAGAGATCCCGGAGGAAGCTGGAAGGGAAGACCGGCACGGGAGCAGCCTGAGCTTACCGACCTGGGACCATTCTTGTGTTGCTAGTGATTTATTTTTCGAGAATAAAAAGTCGCTGTTACCCACGGAGAATTGCGTATAATTCAATACTTGTTACATGGCGCCCAACGTGGGGCCAGCGATTTTGTGTTGATTTGTGTGACTTGTGTGGCAGAACAATTACGTAAGAGTTAATTTAAATTGTCGCTTATTCCAATCCCATCGGTTTCCTTACCACGGCCCAACCCTTACCTGTAGTTTAATGCCTCTACGGGCCTCGAGGAGAGAAGATATAGTCGCCTGTTACTCTTTTCCTTTTGCATAGGGCCAGGATTTATATTTGTTTTCGCGTAATGGCTGTCCCTGCAGGAACGAGCTGAATCGTTAACCTTTCAAAAGACGAGATTGTGCGGTGGTGCCACCGCCTCCAAATTGACGACTCTGGTACGTTAGATGACCTCTGAAAACGTGTGAGTGATCACGTGAGGAAGATCAAGGCGAAGAAAAGGTGCCGATCGAAGCTTTCCCGGGGTTAGATGAGGCAAGCGGAGTTGCTCCTGCAGGTAATAGTAATCCGACTATTGTTAGTCCGGATGACGAAATATCGCGTCTATTAAGAGCGTTGATTCAATTTCCCAATCAGAATATTTCCTCGAGAGAGGACCGTATTAGGCGACTCGCGAATGATATATCGCGTTGGGGCTTAATATTTAATGGGCGAAAGCGTGGCTCTCTTTTTGGATCAGGCTGACACGTTTAAGGATTGCAAAGGGGTGTCTGATGACGAGATGAGGGAATTAGTGCCCGAAATCCTTGGAGCAAAAGCAATACTATGGTTCAGGGCAAACAAATTTAGCATATCTTGCTGGGATGATTTTAAAGTAGAAATTAGGAGAGCTTACCTTCCCGCGGGATATGATATTAGGCTTAGGAAAAATATGTTCAGTCGTACGCAAGGCGAGGCTGAACAGCTAAACGCCTACGTCACCACCTTAAGCACCATGAATGCTCACTTGGAAAAACCGTTAACAGAAAGAGAACTACTAGTGCTCACTTTAAATAATCTCCATCCATACTACCTTTCGAAAATTGCGCCACAGGAGATTAGTAGCTTCTCTCACCCTTTGCGTGTCGGTGGTGAGCTGGAAAGTAGACAAGAGCGATGTAAATTATACCTCCCCCCGCCCCGTCCCGAGGAGATGGTGTATCCCGAGTTTGGTTATGACCCGTTTCGATGCCGGGCAAGGCCAAACCCAAAACTACCTTCGAGTGTAAGGGACGGCCGGGAGCTGTGCTGGGTAAAATGGTGCACCTTTCTCGTGATTGCCATTTACGTCGTGAACCAGCTGAACCGGAACGTCGCGCTAATGTAGCATCGTTGGATTTAAACGAGGAAGCGACCCCTTAATGACGGGCATGAGGGGTCGCGGAGTTAGCCCGGTAAGTGACGAGGCCGAGTGGCGAGAGTGGGTGGAAACCGTGAGAAAGTTCATGCACGCCGATGAGCGAGTAGGCTCCCTAAATAATAGAGACAACCGATTGTCTGTGTTAGTAAAACTAGCAGGGAAAGAAATGTTGGCCCTTTTGGACACGGGCGTCCATTTCACTTATCAATGAAGAAACGGCGGCATTGCTTACGAAACCGGGCCGTCCTAGAGCTGTTAATACGGGAAAGGGGGTCGAATTAGCAGACGGGCGGTTAGTAGATTTGGGTCCGAAGGTTGGAGCCGCAGTAGCGATAGGACAGACCGTGTGGAATAATGATTTTTATATTTTGCTGGGGCTCACGTGTTCCGCACTGCTTGGAGCGGACTTTTTCGCGCGGTGTCGTCCAACAGTAAATTTCGACCAAAGGTCCATTACCTTTCCGGATGGGCTTTGCGCTCCGTTATTAATCCACGACGGCGATCGTGCGCGCAATGTAATCGCGAAAGAGATGAGTCACTCTCGTGATGATCAAGTCGGGGCGGAAAATTTCGATAAATTCTTGGACGAGGAAGTGCAATTATTCGAACATGCCCGAGGACGAACAGACGTCATCCGCCACCATATCGACACTGGTCACGCGATTCCCACTAAGCAAAGATATTACCTGGTTTCGCC
The DNA here is from genome assembly GCA_028673005.1 of Tanypteryx hageni. NCBI lineage: Eukaryota > Metazoa > Arthropoda > Insecta > Odonata > Petaluridae > Tanypteryx > Tanypteryx hageni. Next base: position 11,865,008 of record CM054112.1, read on the forward strand.
CCGAATACAGGAAGAAATTAATGCTCAGGTGGATGATATGCTTTCCTCCTGTGTGATCGAGCCGTCAAAAAGCCCGTGGACGTCCCCGATCATATTAATCCCAAAAAAGGACGGCACGCGTAGGTTTGTGGTGGACTTTCGCAAAGTAAATTCTATTAGCCGTAAGGATGCTTATCCGCTTCCATATATATCTGCTATTTTGGATAAATTAAAATGTGCGAAATGGGTCAGCACAATAGATTTAGGGAAAGGTTATTGGTAGGTGGAATTAGATCCCGATAGTAGAGAGAAAACGGCATTTACCGTCCCTGGTAAGGGGCTCTTTTAATTCTGTGTAATGCCCTTCGGGCTACATAGTACCGGGGCCACATTTCAAAGATTTATGGATTGTGTCCTTGGGCCCGAACTCGAGCCTTATGTCTTTTGTTATTCGGACGACATTATTGTTGCAAGCGAAACCTACGAGTAACATTTGGCAATGCTCCGGAAGGTTTTTAAATTACTGCGGGATGCCGGTTTGAAAATTAACCGTGACAAATGTAACTTCTTAAAACGAAAGCTTAAATTTTTGGGTTATATTGTCAGACACGGTAAATTAGAAGCTGATCCGGAACGCGTAGAAGCCGTTCAATACTATCCTGCCCCAAAAAATGTTACGGAACTGAAACGATTCTTAGGCTTCGTGAGCTGGTATAGGAGGTTTATACCAGGGTTTACCTCAATAGCTGAGCCCCTAACGAGTCTATTGAGGAAACGGTCGGTGTGGAAGTGGCAGGAGAGTCAAATTACTGCATTCGAGGAGTTGAAAGATTGTCTGATTAACGCCCCCATTTTAAGTTGCCCCGACTTTAATCGCCCTTTCATTATACAATGTGATGCCTCAGAGGTTGGAGTTGTTGCTGTCTTGTGCCATCAGACCGACTCGGGTGAGCAAGTTATAGCATACACCTCCCGAACTTTCAACGCGGCGGAGCGCCAATATAGCGTGACGGAGCGGGAGGCACTTGCTGTAATATTCGCTGTAAGCCGTTTTAAATCATGCGTGGAGGGATACCATTTTGAGGTGATTACCGATCATGCATCGTTAATGTAGTTACTGAGCATGAAAAATCCAAAGGGCCGGCTCGCGCGATGGGTAACCCAGTTACAACAATTTGATTTTAAAATAACACACCGAAAAGGGGAAATGCATGTTGTCCCCGATGATCTCTCAAGAATATACTTCGTTGGGACTCCAGAATGGGAAGGGAAAAAAATAACAGACCCTTGGTACTTGGAAACATATAAATGTGTCGAGAATCACCCTGAAAATTTCAAACATTATGTTCTTATTGATTACCAACTATTTTGGCGAAAGAACGAGAACGATAATTTAGGGGTTCGACTAGTTGTTCCGAAAGAATAGCGAAAGGATCTTCTTATTAAGAATCATAATAGCCCTTCCACAGGGCACTTGGGAAATAGCAAAACCTACCACCGCCTCCATAGGTTTTATTACTGGCCGAGTCTGAGGAAGGACGTGGGACGATACATAAAAGCATGTATAAAGTGTCAGCAGTATAAGGTCGAACAACGCCTCCCAGCGGGAAGGATGGAACCCAGAAGTATGGTGATGCCTTGGGCAGTGGTCGCGTCAGATATAGTGGGGCCGTTACCGAGGTCTAAGAAAGGAAATAGGTACATATTGGTGTTTATGGGCACGAGTACACGATGGCCAATTGCTATTCCTTTAAAATTTGTGAGGGCCGATGTAGTAGCCGATCACCTGTTAAGTAGCGTAATTAACCACTGGGGGTGTCCAGAAGTCCTATTGACGGAAAATGGGCCACAGTTTAAATCCAGGGTTCTTATGCGAGCGTTTGTAGCGTATGGGATCAAACAGGCTCATATTGCCCCTTACCATCCAAGAGCTAATCCCACCGAAAGGTATATTCGCACGCTCAAAACAATGATATCCATGTATTGTCAGGGGGCTCAGCGAACGTGGGAAGAAAACATATCTAATTTAATGTTCGCCGTGCGGACAGCGCAGCGCAGCTTAACCTCGGTCGTGAATTGCGCGGCCCAAATGAGCCCTACCAGGAATTGAGCGAAGGGAATAACAGACCATTTGAACCGAAGGAATATTACCAAGTTCTAAGGAGGAGCTTGGAAAAATCACATGAGAGGGAGAAAAAACTCATGAGAGAAGCAAGCGAGCGACAGGCCCGATATTTTAACTTGCGCCGAAGGGAAGTCACTTTCAAGCGCGGCGACCTAGTTTGGAAAAGAAATCATATATTGTCAGACGCGGGTAAGGGTCGGTCAGAAAAATTGGAGCCGAAGTTCGTGTGGCCATTTAAGGTGGTTCGAGCACCGTCGCCGACGGTCTATGAACTCCAAAACCTGAAGGGGAAGACAGTTGAGACAGTACATGTCGAAGATTTACGCCCTTTTGAGCACTAATGATCTCTTTTTTCAGGGGAGGAGCTATGTGATGGTGGTCATTATTAACCCATTCAAAATTGGCGGTGACCACTTTCCTTTTCGAGGATATGGCAGCACCGTCGTAGGTGGTCGGGCGGTGAGGGGACGGACATCAAGAGAAGAGGAGGCAGTCGGGTAGAGGTAGGAAGAAAGAGAGATCCCGGAGGAAGCTGGAAGGGAAGACCGGCACGGGAGCAGCCTGAGCTTACCGACCTGGGACCATTCTTGTGTTGCTTGTGATTTATTTTTCGAGAATAAAAAGTCGCTGTTACCCACAGAGAAATGCGTATAATTCAATACTTGTTACAGTGTATTATACACTTTATCAAGGTAGGCTCACTCCTTGACAATTGCAGAGAACTTTAGGATTTCAGGTTTGACCCAATGTGTCCTCCTATGCTGCCTATTATCTCTTCTGATTCTAATTTCATGGATTGTATAATTAAATAACTAGAGGAATTTTAGTAAAAATTATTAAAACTAGCATTGAAAAGACAGGCATTGAATACTGTCGACCAGTTTTTCCCATTTTAAAAGAGTACAGAGATATGAGATGTTAGATGGTGAAATAACTCTAGTGGTGAAATAACTAATTGATTTTATTTGTGCTAGAGAATCATGTTCAAATACAGTTGAAATAGCCAAATGATCTGATAAATGTAAGTCATGAACATCTGATTCATTTTCCTTGGAATTATAGTTAAAAAACTAGTTATCCAATAATGTATGTGATAATAGTGTTTTTCGTAGAAAGATTGATCGTTTCATACCATACGAGTCAAAAATACCTGTTAATTGTGCACCCTTAGAGGTGACAACCAAAAGATTATAATTAAAGTCACCAACAACAATGAGGAAATGCTTATTACTATACAAATTATCAAGTAAATTGTCCAGTCCATTGATAAATGGTTCATAGCAACTAGAAGGAGAATGATATATTGCTACAGGGACAAAGTTAGGACTGTCTATAGCAGTGTTTCTCAACCGGGGTGACATCACACCCCAGGGTGATGCGAGAGATGTTTAAGGGTGACGCAAATATTTGATAAATTCACAGTGTATCATATTCTGGCTTATAAAAATAAATAAAACCAGAAGAATACCTGCCTCTGCTTCTTTGAATGCATAACTTTTGATCTTTATGTTGTAGATAAAGCCTAATTTATCTTTAAAGATGACTTGAAGGAAATAGAACAGTAAACGGTGTGACGCAGAACAGAAATGGGGTGACGTAAACTAAAAAAGGTTGAGAAACACTGGTCTATAGTAAAATAGTAAGCACAACAAAAACTTTTTTCACCCTCATAGCAAGATTAAAATTTTTACATTTATAAGAAAAATAATTAATAATAAAAATTGCTGTTACTCCATTCTTACATTTAACATGAGAGAAAGCTGCCACCAAATGGTAATTGTACAAAGGAAATTCTCTTATTGTTGGTTCTAAGTCACTCAGCCAATGTTCACTGATACACAGTACAACAATATTCAAATTTCTAGGTTGTAATTCCAATAAACTGGCCTTATTCCTCATACACTGAATATTGATGTGCAAAACTCTTTACTTATTTTTTGAGCGTGTCCATCATTTAGCCCAAAGGTACAGTGGGTTGAAGTTTGCGAAAATAATACCTATTAATTGAGACATTTTTGGCCGGAATATTGACTCACTTAACACTTTTAAGTTGTCAGCATCAGCTGATACACGAAAGGAAGCATAATCTCCCTTTTTCACCAGTTGCTCTACTTCCACCTCAGTACTGGTGGATAATTTCTCCTTTAAATACCTGCTGAGATCTTCTTTTGACGTGTCTTTCCTAAATCTCTAGACATGCAGATGAATTTTCCTCGGTACTCCAACTAGCAGGCACTCGGTGTTTCTACATCTACATCTACAAGTTACCCTGCAATTCACCAAGTTGGTGGGTGGCAGGGGGTGCAATGCACCAAATCCTACCTAAAGATTGCCTAACGCAATTCGAAATTTCCTATTGTGATCTCTTATTGTCCTCGGAAAGAACGAGCCTAGATAACGCTCCGTCCTACAATCGATCTCACGTATTTTATCGTCTCGATCATTTCTACCTATATACGTCGGTGCCACAATTATTCCCACTACCTCCTCTTTTAGACATTCTGACCTATATTTCTCTAGAAGTTTCAACCTTGAGTGCAATCTACGGTCCTCCAGTGATACCCAGTTCAAATCGCTCAATAAAGAGGTGACGCTTTCCTTATGTTCGTACTTTTGTTTTACAAATCTGGCTGCTCTGCGCTGTACTCTTTCTAGTTGAATTATGTGTCCCTTCTCGTACGGATCCCATATGCTCGCTGCGTATTCCACTTGTGGTCTTACCAGTGATAAGTAGCATGTTTCGCGTACTTTCTCTGTAGTGTTCCGTACTATTCTACCTATGAATGCCAGTTTCTTGTTGGCCGCGCCTGTAACTCGACGAATGTGCATGTCCCACGAAAGATCTCGACAAATGGTTACTCCTAAATATTTTACATACTCAGCTTGTCGAATACTCATTTCATCTATTTTATATTCGAAACCTAAATCTTTGTTCTTACTTTTCCAGAACGTGACTGCGGCACATTTAGTATAATTAATTTCGATTTGCCATTCTTTGCACCACGCTGAAATGGCTCTTAAGTCTTCACACAGAGACTGATGGTCCTCCTGATTTTTTATTTCTTTATATAGAACGGTGTCATCGGCGAAAAGCCTAATTTTACTACGAACAACCGAGCACATATCATTTACATAGATTAAGAAGAGCAGAGGGCCCAATACACTTCCCTGAGGAACACCCGAAGCAACTTTAACGGGGGACGAGTATTTCCCATCGATGACAACTATCTGTTCCCTATTCGAGAGGAAGTCTCTCACCCAACCGACAACTTTCGAATTGATACCACATTGTCCTAACTTCGCAATTAATTTCCTATGGGATACTTTATCGAACGCCTTCCTGAAATCAATGAATATGGCATTGACCTGAGTATTTTTCTCTCCGCATCGCAACAAATCGTCCACGAACAGGCCGAGCTGCGTTTCGCATGATCTACCTCTCCGGAATCCGTGTTGGCATCCGCTAAGCAATGAATGACTATCTAAATAGCGCATTACAGAGCTAAAGACTATGTGCTCAAGTATCTTGCACGATAATGAAGTTAAGGATATCGGCCTATAATTTTCGGGGTTCTCTCTGTCGCCACTCTTATGGATGGGCGTAACATGTGCCACCTTCCAATCTTTAGGAACTACTCCTTCTCTAATGGATTTCTCGAATATAATTTTCAAATACGGCGCGATTTCAGCAGCTAATTCTTTCATTACACGCGCGGGAATTTCCTCCGGTCCAGGAGATTTATTTGGCTTAATTGAATGAAGTTGGAGCGCGATGCCATTTTCCGAAAATACCAAATCTTCCATCGAATCGCCCTGACGCATAGGAATAGGGGTTTCACATTCATCGTCATCACGAGTAAAAGCTTTCTGAAAGTGATGATTTAATAGGTTTGCTTTATCCATACTATCGTGAACTACGTTTCCCGTTTCCGACCGCAGTGACGCAATAGTGGGGCCCCTACCTTGAACTTCCCTGACGTAAGACCAAAATGCTTTTGGGTTCTCTTTCAAGTTTTCCTGTAAAACCTTCTTTTTATAATTGTTAAACGCATTACGCATTGCTACTCTGGCTATGGAGCGCGCCTCCTTGTATTGATGCCTTATTATTGCAATCTGTTCGACCGTAGCTGTTGAGGATGTGTTATTTACGCGAGAGTGGAATTTTCTTTGACGTCGGAGAGCGCTTCTTACTTCCTGATTGTACCATCTAGGCTCTGCACTATCACGCTTCAGTTTGCTCGGAATAAATTTATCTGTACACTCTCGCATCATATCTTTGAACATGCACCAGGATTCCTCCGCGTCTGCACTATCGGTTAAATTGCAGAAATTAGTATATTTATTTCGCAGAAAAGACCTAAATCTTGTGAAATCGGCTTTGGCGAATACATAAAGTTTTCTTTTGGCCTTAACCTGTTTCTCAATAATTAACTGAAATTCCACGTACACTGCCTTGTGATCGCTTATTCCCTCAGCATCAGATACTCTATTCATACGCTCAGGAAGATTAGTAACAAATAAATCTAATATATTATTAAATCTCGTGGGAAATCTCACTAATTGATACAATGAGTGCTTACCGAAAGTTTCTAGTAACGCCTCGCACGATTCACGCTCTCTACCTCCGGGATAAAAGCAATTATGCCTCCAATCTATTGACGGAAGATTGAAATCGCCCCCGATTATAATGGCTTTATCTTTATTAGACGAATTTAGCGTCGCCACTTGTTTCTCCAGAGAATGAATAGTTTCCACGCTCGCATTTGGGGGTCTATAAAAAGCGCAAATATTTATAGTTTTTGAGTCGCTTCCTTTTACACGACACCAAACACTTTCGACTTCGTCGTCGTTAATCTGTATTGGCTAACTTTCGTATTTATTGCTAACTGCTATAAAGACTCCACCTCCCGACCGGATACATCGATCTTTTCTGTATACGCTATAGTCACGAGGAAAGATCTCCTGACTGGCTATGTCTGCCGTAAGCCAACTTTCAGTGCCTATAACTACATCAGCACGCAGACTACGAATAAGATGTTCAAATTCGGCCTCCTTCCTGCGAATGCTGCGACAATTAACCGTAATGATTTTTAATTTCTCGCTATGACTACGTAACGATTCCTCGCGCTCTACTGAGCTATTATTACTGTTATTATTATTAAGATTATAATTATTATTATTTACTGCCTCCTTATCCTTCCTACTATGTCGACTATTTCTACGCTTGGAATGTATTCTACTGTTACTTAACGTCGGGTTTATAGCGCTGTTAAGGTCGCACGCATTATCTACGGAATTGTTGCATGGAAAATCGTTTATCCCCATGCCTTCGATAATTCTGTTACCGCACGGATTTCTTACATTTTCCCCTATTGTGCTCTCAATTAATTCCGTACCGGTAAGCTGCCTACATCCTAACCTACCATCTGATCTACTATTGGCGTGCATCTCAACGCTTGCTAAAAAATTGCAATTGCTTAAATCTAACCTAAAAAAGCCCTAGAATGCTCAAACACCCTACGCGCTACCGCCTCCGCAGCCTCGGCAGTGTAGTGCACACCAGAACCGTTTAGGGATGCCCTACATGAGTCCAGGACCGGCCTCAGGTCAACGAAGTCCACTCCATTGCCCCTACAGAAGTCCCACAGCCTACGGTTCAGCCCGACCACTCGGCTCCAAACCATAGAACCGCAGTCCGTCCGAGGAACAATGCTACAGATGGAAAGCCGCACATCAGCACCAGACTCCTCTCGGACACGAGCAACCTCAGCGGCCAAGTCCTTAAAAGAGCTTAAGACCTCCTCGGAGCCGCGCTTCGAAGCGTCATTGGTACCAACATGGGCCACCACCCGCAGCGAGGAGCAACCCGTGCCCGATACCGACACCCTGAACTCCTTCGTCACCTGGGGCACCGAACCTCCTGGTATACACCTGGAGAACACCCGCTCGTGAACTCCCTCCCGGCGGGCCCGTGACAGTAAAGGCGCCACCACACGCCGGACGTGTTAGCAGTGGACGCACTTCCTGTGATCGGCTTAGGTTTGGGTTTACGCTTGCAGCTCACTTTTGTGAAACCTTTATCATGGGTCTCGTTTTGTTCTGCACTGTCACCAAGATTATTCATATCTGGACTAGAATTGTCGGGATTGAGACAGTCATTGCTCATCGGTTGAACGACAACCTAGTAATACGGTCGCGAAACATCCTCTTCCACCTTGGTTTGTTTCTTCTGTTTCAACAATGAGTTTTTCAATTATCTGGTGAAGGTTGGAGTTATTAGATCTGTCTTCCCTCGATATTATCGATCCTAGCGACTGGTTCATGGATTTCGTCTCTGTCTATGGGGGTTGAACCGTACACCACGTGGAATTCGACAAACTCTCAAATACGATCTTGGGTTTTAAGGATTTAATCTCTTCGCTTTGAGATGAAATCATTTTAATACAAGAAATAAACTTGTTTTGCAGGTCCTTCACAATTTGTAAGACATCTTGTTGTTAACTCTCAATCTTGTGCACCGCTTCATTCAGACGGCCGTTCGAACTACGTAAACCACTCTTTCATTTATAAATAAGATTTTCATTGCTAATTACGACATTTGCAACTAATTTACTCAGGCTAATGCAATTATAATGAAATTGGCAATTGCATCCGAAGTTACGAGGAATGGCAACCTGTAAATCTTCAATTATTTCGAAGAACAAAGCACAATCAACATCAGCGTCGGCCATCTTGAATAATGACAAGGCTTGCAAGAAGTTGCAAATGGATGTATAAAATATATTTTCCTATCCAGGAATATGTCGTCAAATAATTTTATTCTAATTTATTTAGGGAATATTTTCTGAATAAATTATGGCTATATTATCCTCTTCTAATTTTCAACATTAAAATTTTAGTCTTAATTCCTCAATTTCGGCCAATCACTAATGTAATATTTTAATATGATATTCACCTAACTCAATGTTTTAAAGTAACCGGAATTTCACTAGTTAGTTGCCATATTTTTGTAAAATAGCTTGAAAGCTATGTTTATTTATCTATGTTAATATTTGTACGGCCTCAAATTGCTAAAAATATTCTCCTAATATCTAACAAGAATGAAAGTTTGTAAAATATTCTCAAGAATTACGTTGATTATAGGAGAAGTATAATGATACAGTTCTTAAAGTGGGAAGTAGCGTTGGATACGACCGTGATCGTGGAACCAAATGAAAGTTCAAACTATAACTAGATTTGTGCAGTTTCTGTCGCCATAGTGATAGATAACGGGAACCAAAGGCTTGACGTTATTTGTCACGGCCTCTAGTGAGTCGATTACAAAAGTGTGTCAGCTACTGTGACAGAGAGAACAAGATTAATACGTCATCATTTTCTCGGAACTAACGTTTTAGTGCCTGACGAAAAAATATCTCTTGCTTTTAAATTTATAGTTGAGCGCTTTGTAAGTAAATTATAAGCTTACAGGCATAACTCCTTTTGTCCTAAAAAAATTTGACTTTATGATAAAACATTTATTTATGATTGAAAAAAGGTTGCATAAATCCAGATTACCACGAAATTTTGACATTCCGTATCATCGCGTAGTCAAATTCTATGCGACACAATCGGTCCCAGCCAGGAAAATCAATTCCTAACCTAGTTATATATGAGTCTGTCGAGTTTAATTCAAACCTCAGCCAGTTACTGCAATTAAATGCCTCGTCTGAAAAAACAAAATATCCGCCGATATTGATTAAATGATTTAAAACCAAACTGCTTTTTAATGATGTCAGATGTTTTATGATTAAATACTTTTCATTTTGACATAACATCTCTTCTGGTTGCGTATCAAAAAAATTATGAGATATTGTATAAGCAATCATCTCAAAAGTCTTCACTTGAATTTTTATGAATTACTTGGGGAAAAATAATTGCACACGCACAAATACATAAAACCCAAAATTACTAGAAAAACCTTCGCAAACTAATACAGTAATTTAGGGCTTTGCTTTTGTTCCTCTGGAGGAACTAGCATTTAAGAAATACTCGTGTCTCAGGTGTCTTCTTCTACTCAAGTTCTCCTTCATCTCTCAGAAGACGCTGCCAAGAACGAGTGCCCTGTCTTCTTTTCCACTTTCCTTCTGTTCCAAAAGAAGTCGCCTCACTCCTTCCCTCCCTCCCTCTCTCGCCTTCCTTTTCTCTCCGCATCACGCTACTCCACTCACCTCCCCTCTGAAACAAAAGAATATCAAGAGCCGATTCTTCCCCTTTCTGTCCGTTTCACCTCGCACTTTCTTTCTCTTCACGACCCGCCTCCGTCCCCTCTCCACCAAATTTCTTACATATCCTCCTTCATTCTCTCTCACTCTATCCACTCGCGTCCTAGAACTCTCTTCTACCGTCTAAGTAGGCCCCGCAACGGTTTCATTCCTAGCCGATTCCATTCTCCGATGGTTTATACGTTAGAAGTCTCAAGGTCGGAGGAAGGTTTCCTTCCTTTCTCCTCTGCAAATCGTTCAGTATTTCCGATCCTTTCCAACGCTCTGTTCTCCATTGATCGCCTTTACCTTTGCTGCTCCTATTCTCTCTCTTTCTTTCTTTCTCTTTCTCTCCTCTTTTAAAAGCACTAATTCCTGCTTCTCCCTATTCTCTTTTCATCTCTTCCTACGCCGTCGCCCTTTCTCTTGTTAATGATTGCGTCTTTAGGAGTTATTAAGGCGAGGCAGAGAAGTGGAAGGCGTTATGGGCCGGCGGTGTCTGTCTGTCTGTCTCTGTCTCTCACGTCTCTCATCTTCCTAACCTTTGAAGGATTTTCGCGAAATTCGACGATTAAAACGTGAACGCGGAGGTAGTGTATTTAAGACTAGCGACATTGAAGGGGTGTGTAAAATAGTTTTCGCTTATACACTTACTCAATAAATAACGAATGCAAATTATATCTTATATAAATACAGTTATATTATAAAGCTAGATTAATTAAAGAGAGAAGGGACACTCAAAAGTATAAACGAAAAATTATATTTTGGAAATAATTTCACTTGTTTATGCTCTGTTTTATTTACACTTATTACAAAACTAATACAAAAAGAGTTTAAGTGAATTATTTTGACCAGTCCGTGATTCCTGATGCAATCATAATCCAAAAAAAGATTGTAACTTGACGGCTGTTAATTATGATTAGCCTCTATATGCATAGAACTTGAAAATGGTAAACATTTTGACAAATTTCTATTGTAAATAGAGTTTTTCAATATAAGGGTCTTGCCATCATTTCGTCTCCTCAAAAAATTACTCCATTTATAACTGCGAAAAGGGCATTTAGGTATAGTAAAAGATAAATACAAAAGCCTATTACATTAATATTTAATTTTAAAGAGGAAAATGTTTGGAAGGTGTTTTTAATTTCATCGTGTGATGAGATTAATTCGATGTTTGTTATTCCCTCATTTTCATATCATACTCTCGTTTCTTTGGTTCCTTGCTCTATCGAATATTTATCTTATGGTTTAATCTCATTTTTTTATTTTTCATCTTTTAAAATCCCATTGATTTTTCCGTATTCTGATTCACCGTCTTTTTCCTCTCTCAATTCTTCTTCTCCACTCGATTTTCACTTTTCCTTTATCAGTTCTTCTTTTTCATTCCCATTCCTTTTTCTTTCTCTCAAATTTTGCGCCAGCTTTTCTCATACTTACCTTTCTTCCAACTTCAAACTCCCTCTCAGTGTATAAATCGCTCTTTTATCTTTCAGTTCCTGCACCCCCAGCCCTTTCATTCGTCTTATTCTCTTTGCATTCCTATTCCTTTCTCCTCCTCCTTCCTCTCCTTTCCTTGAACAACTTTTTGCTTTCCGTTCGCTTCCCTCCTTTCCTATTTCTTTTCTCCCCGTAATATCCTCCTTGGCATTCCTCCCTCTCTCCCTCTCCTCCTCTCCTTCCCACTCCCCTCCCTCTCTCCCCCCTCCCTCTCTCCTCCCTCTCTCTCTCCTCCCTCTCTCTTCCCACCCTCTCCCCTCCCTCCCTCTCTCCCTCTTTTCCTCTCCTCTCCTCCTCTCACTCTCTCCTCCCTCCCTCTCTCCCTCTTTCACTCTCTCCCACCCGAACCTCTTCCTCTTATCTCACGCCTGGACATTTGGCCACTAACGCCTTTTTCCTAGGTTTTCGACAAGGATTGGATCGCCATAAAAGAGGGCTCGTCTCTATCTACGCCCCTTTTTCCCTCTGCCCCTATCACGATCCTCTTTTCCTTTCAAAGAAGAAAAGAGAGAAAGATTTCTGGCTATCTCAGCAACTTCTATAAACGAGGTCTCCACGTGCAGTATGCGGTCAATGGGTGAAACCGGGAGATTGAAACGTCTGTGGACGGCGCCGCGAGGATTGACCTTTCGCCCCCATCCTTAATGGCTCTTCGCGCGTCGCTCTGTTCGAAATGAGCTCGATCCGCTTTCGTTTTGCATGTATGCGGGGCTGTTGGTTGAGAATTACGTCTATTTGCACTATGAAGTCGGTGCCGGAGGGGTTGCATTCATTTTTTTCATGGTCTTGTTATGAAATAGGCGAATATCTGTTCGTGAAAGCTATGAAAATTAAACATTCAATATAAAAATTAGAATAATTTTTTACAAATTCACGTTATTTTATATTTAAAAAATTATGCCAAATTTTATAATTTTTTTCTCTCTCTCTGAAAAAGGATATACAGTCAAACTCGGCTATAACGAGCGCCATGGGACCGTTTAGTTTTGCTCGTTATAGCCGTTAAACTTAATATCCGTGAAGGCAAAAGCATGCATGCGTATGATGAAATAAGACATAAAAAGTAAAAGTGAATATATAAACAGAAAGGTTATTTAGTAAATTTATGAAAAAACCTAAAAATGAGAATAAACTAGAAAATTTAAAGTAAACATACGTACATATAAAATTTAATCACAGCTGCATCCTTAATCACTACCCAAGTCGCACTTCCTCATTTTCTTGTTCGTTGTTAGGTTGTTCTCTAGTGCATATAAAATCGCTTCTTTGTTTTTCCAAAAGGTTGAAACCGTAGACGATGATAAATTAAATTTTTTACACACTTCAACATTTTTTTACCACGTTCTAACTCTCGAATAATATCAACCTTTTCGCGAATAGACAAACACTTCCTTTTATGTACGGACATGTTACTCGTTCAAGGGCAAAATCTCAACTGATTTTTGTGATCAACGCTACGAACTTTCTTTGCAAACTGCGAGCATACCAATTCCAGGAAGAGTTAATGAGGAGACGGATTAAACGTGGGATTTCCCATCTTTACGTGGGAAAGGGTGTTGGGTGCATTCGGCTGAGCGACGTGGGTGGGCGCCATTGTACATGCCCTCAGCCACTTACCCCCTTCCAAACACAACCTCCTGGCTGTAAAAGAGCTGGGGGTTGGGAGGAGAGGACAGAGGACCTCCGCGAGTGCCACTGTACCTGCAAGTAGGGAATTCTTGGTTTGGACGAAGGGATTATTTTTTAACAACAACGCCGCGGTCTTTAACCTCCCCGATGGATAGGGTGTAGAGGCTGGACTCAAGAACACAAGGTTACATATTTTGGGTCACTATGAGGATTTAAGGGGCTGACCGCCACCGCGTTTGAGACAGTGAGAAGTGGTCAAAGTTTGCTCGATATATCCGTGAAGCGTGCTCGTTATATACGAGAAATATTTGTATGTAAATGCTCGTAAACTTATCTTGGAGGTAGCATTTGCTCACTATAGCCGTGAACTCGTTACAACCGTGCTCGTTATAAACGAGTTTGACTGTAGTATACTACTTTAATGAAATTCCCCATTATCGCACATAGCTTCTGTAATGGATTTACGTGGATAGGAAATATAATAGATCATTCCTATTGTCAGAATAGTCTGCGGTAACTTGGTCAGTATTAGCCACTATTTTTCATCGTAGCAAATTGTGAGCCATTAGCTCATACAGATATTTTAGGATTCTACGTCTTGTAAAATCAGAAGACAACCTTTTAATCAAGGTTCAGCCTATGAGAACAAAATGTTGCATTACTGTTATATTAAAAAATAGTAGACAATCATTTTTCTTACGGCTAAGCTGACTAGGTAATTTTTTTAACGTACGTACGAGTCAAGAATTTCACATACCTTCTTTAATTTATAACAAATGCTCTATTAGATGATTAGCAAAGGAATTGCAAGCATGCATTTTGATGGCATGCACGTGTCTACGAAGATTTTTTGTTCCGCCTTTAAGCCTTCTGTTAGGATTTTTTCTTTCTCAGCCCATTTCGGAACAGCCATTTTGTTCTCTCCTTTCTCTTCCTCCCCTCGACAAACATTCTCCAATTCCTCCCTTATGTCGCATTCTCTCCGCACCTTCCAACCTCACCTTATTCTCAGTCTGGAAAATGCGCGCCTCTAAAACTCGAGCTTTCCCTTTCCCGCTTCTGCAATACTCATCCAATGGAAAACGGCATGTCCTATTAATGGGTCGTATTTCGGAGTTTATGCTTATTTCTGTTCCATTAATTTTCTTATGTTAACATCGATGGTCATATTAATCTCACCTCACTGTATGCACCACTCAATAAATGTTACATTTTCCAGCATTATAATTAACCCCGATTTGATAAATTCCCTTTTATCATATCTAACACCATCTTTCTTTTTATTATGAGCTAATTGCACGATTTATTCGCGGGATGATTTCTTCAGATAAACCTATTTCTTCTTGTCATTTTTCGCATCTCTCTTTCTATCTCATTTGACTGAAGATTTCTTGGAAATATTTTTATATATTCCATTTACTCTAATAAACATTTCCTTTTCCACATATTCATCTATTTCTCTCTTTGCTTCTTTCAATCTCTTTCTTTCCTTCCTTCTCCAATTCTCGTCTCGTTTTACACATCCTCATCCCTCTCTTCCCATCTCATTTTTACCATTCTTGGTACAGATTATTCTATACTTTTTCTCTCTTCTGTACTTTCACTCTCCTCTTTCGATGCCGTCCAATTTTACCCTTTTAAATTCCTTTCTTATTCTCCATTTTTTCTTTCATTTACATCTCACTCTTTATCGCGCCTTCCATTCCTGCCTCTTCCCTTTGATTACATTGTCTCCCAAATATCCTACTCCACTCCGCCCTCTTTCCTGCATCGCTCCTAACCCGTCTCCACCGCGGTCGCCATCAAAAGCCCCTCCCACCTCCCCCTTCATCTTACCCCTTCATCTTCCGCCTTCCACCTACCCTCCCACCCCCCCTCCCACCTTCCCCTCCCATCTCTCCTTCCTCTCCCCACTCTCCCCACCCTCCTCTCTCACCCGCCGCTCAGAACGAAAAGGAACGGAAAATACTCCCTTTATGACCCCGCGCCACTGACGCTACATCCATTCCCGAAAACGCGTAAAAACGTAGCGAAGAGGCTGTGAATGGCGGATGCAGGAGTTCCGGATGGAGGAGAGAGGGAAGGAAAATAGGAGAGAGGGATGGGAGAGGGTTAGGAGAGAGAGGAGTTTGTTAGGAGGGAGAGGAGAGGGGGCTAGGAGAGGAAAATAGGGAGTTAATGGGTGTGGGAGGGAATGAAGAAGTAAAAGATCTTAAAACGAGGTTCTTCCACCGGTGGCGTGCGAGGACATGGAGGGTATTTTTTAATGGTAAGACTATATCATTCTTCTACAAATGCATGCTGACGATAATATTCGTAATAATCGATTAGAAATAGTTGGCTGCTAGGCAAATGGGAGAAAGAGAAATTGGTACTCTTTAAAGATGTGGTGCCGCTAATTATTAAAAGGAACTCTATTGTATAGCAAAACAATTGGTGCGATATAAAAGCGAGCTTTGTTGTGTGAGATGTTGAGTGGCGTAATGCTGTTTACGTAAGAGCAATCGTGTCGCAAGTGATGTATGCGTTGATCAAAATTGACCTTTACTTTATTTTTTTAACTCTTGCGACAGATGCAGCAGCGTTATGTCATTCACTTTTCAAACTATTGCTTCAGAATACCATTCTTCCCCTCTTATTGCATCTTCTTTATCTTAGTTCCAAAGAGATCTTTTTGCTGATATTGACATCACATTGTCAGTTTTTATTTATCCGTCAATTATATTTTCATCTATAATAAATAGAAAAAGCTTTCTGTAATTGTAGCAGTAGATAAATAAATAAAAACGTTGATATTTTAGAAAGAATGGGTAATAGATCAATAAAAGTTAAAAATAGTCGACATTATTATCATCTTTATTGTACTGCTGTTAACGAAAAGAGAAAACAAAACTATTCATAAAATATACCTTCTGTTAGGAGACGAAGGAAATTTATGATGCAAGAAGAATAAATATAAATAAACCAGAAAGTTTGTATCGCGCAACTGCCTCAGAGCCCCCGAAATTATATCAAAATTATTTACTTAAAATATGCATGCACAAAGGCGTATATTTGATGAAATAACGTCCTCGCCTGCCAATCCGAAGGTCGCGGGTTCGAATCCCGCCTAGGGGGGTTTTTCTTCACCTAGGGCATGGATGTTTGTGATAGTCCTTGTTATTATGTTAATGAGCCCCCTGTAAAAGGCCGATTACGGCTGTTTAGGGGCCGCATGGAAATAAATAAATAAATACTATATTCCGATAATTTAAAGTTATGATGTTGTTTATTAATTTCATATATAAAAAATAACTGACATGAATCTGACATTATTATATCGGTGAGGAAGATGTATTCTATGATGAGAGTTAAAATAGAAATTAAGTAATTAAAATGAATATACACCCTGAAGACCAAACAGATAAAATCCAACTATCTCGCAGCAAAGGATTGGAGTTTCACTACCATCTTATGTTGACGTAAAGAAAAATTTCAAGTCGCTCGTAAGACATTTCGTCAAATACATTGGTTTCGCATCAGTGATAGGACGAAAAAATCTGATGTGGCCACCACATGACTTTCTCCTTACCTGTAATACAGGGTGTACATAAAATAATGTCACAAAATTAATCAGAAATAACTCTTAAACCACTGACTGTATTTTCATTCTGTATTCTGCAAATGATTTACAAACTTTGGAAGTTTTGTTACACAATTTCCACATGTGAACCTTTTGTTGCTCGGACAATGTGCAATCAATAATCGATTTCTACCCATGTGCATTCAAGTATATCTGGTGTGATTGTGGAAATGACATCTGCGATTCTGTTATGCAAGTGCTGAAGACCCTTAACGGGCATTCTGTAAACAGTGTCTTTCACATAGACCCACATAAAAAAGACCAGTTGGGTCAAATCTGGGGGTAGCGGTGGCCAAGTGATTGGCTCATCCCGACCAATCCAACGTCCACGGAAATGTCTATCGAGAAGCTGTCTAACAGGAAGAGACCAATGTAGGGATGCCCTATCTTCTTGGAACACGATATTTGGTTGCAGTTCCTGAAGCTGAGGCAGCACAAATTCTTGTAACACATCCATGTACACAATCGAGGTTATTGATTTTTCCATAAAAAGAAAGGTCCAATTAAGCGGTCATGCATGAGGCCGCACCAGACGTTGACATTTTGGCTGTCACTTTCATGTTCCCTCACTTCATGAGGCAGCTCAGAGCCCCATATCCGGACGTTGTGACGATTAACGAACCCTGATAAATGAAATGTCGCTTCATTTGAAAACAGAACTCTTTGTAAAAAAGTGTTATCTTCGTCTATTCTGTTCAACATATCCTCAGCAAAATTCACTCTTTTTGGTTTGTCACTGTCTCACAATGCTTGCACAATTTGCACCTTGTATGCATACAGTTTAAGATGCCTGCGAAGCACATTATGGATGGTTGAGTGTGGAATCTGCAGTTCTCGTGATGCACGACGAGTTGATTTCCTGGGGCTGCGCTGGAAAGCTTCCCGTATCGCCTCAACGTGCGCTTCAGGTACAGAGGGTCTTCCTGGGCGCAACGCCTTCCCTACACTGCCTGTTTCCATAAATCGAGGATACCACAGTTTAATATCACGTCTGGAAGGTGCATCTCGTCTACCGTACACCCTTCTGAAGTTTCGTTGCACTTGCGTTGTGGATTTCGTCTCTATAAACCACTCGACACAATGAGCCTCTTCCTGCATGTTCGCCATTTTCAAAAAGTGAACATTGTTGCGCACGCATGACATTCAATACCATCTGTTGCCAACAGGCAAAAACTCCCAACTTTTGTAAATCATTTGCAGAAGACAAAATTAAAATACAGTCAGTGGTTTACGAGTTATTGATGTTTAATTTTGTGACATTATTTTATGTACACCCTGTATTTCTAAAAATTCCAAATAGGTAAAATAAATATTTTAAGGAACTGCAAGAAAAATTTAGAACAAATAAACTCAAACCATAGCCTTCAGATATTTTATATAGCCACAAAGCTCCAGCAATTAAGAAAATAACAAGTGTGGGTGCACACGGGTTTCCCGTGGTACAGAAGCTCTTTTTATCAAATTTGCCGTAGTATTATATTATAGTAATGTATTTGTTTTAAATTCAGGAAATTACTTTCCTCATATTGAGGTAACCCTGCTTTTTGTTCCGTTTTAGAAACATTTATTTCATTTTCCCATTCTATACTCGCACTACATAGGAAATTTCTTTTAAATCATTTCAGCCAATACCCTCCAAATTCATAGTTACAGAAAAATTCTAGCCTTGATATTGTGGTAGCCCTGTTTAGTCGACCCGGTTGAAATATGCTATTTTGATTATTTATATATTTGAAGATTATATATAACATATTTGGTTAAAATCCATTGTGTCAGTTCTCTAGAAATTCGTGTAAAAGAAATATTATTTTACTTATCACTATGGTAACCCTGCTCTTTAGCTCCGCATTAAGTGTCTTGATTTCATTATGGTATGTCGTACAAATCTTATAAAAAAATCTAATTGAAATTCGTTCAGGCAATTCCTTCCAAATCATTAATTACTGAAAGAATTTTATTTGTAATTGTGGCACCCCTGTTTAGCTGATTTTGTCTAAATATAATAATATGTTTTTTTTAATGTGTATATCATAAACATTAAATTTGGTTAAATTTGATGCGGAAAGTTCAAGTTAAAGGTATTATTTAATTCTTGTGTTGTGGCAGCGCTGCTTTCTATATCTATACTATAAATATTGATTCTTCATTTTTATGTAGCACACCTTCTTTGTACAAATTTTTGTTGAAATTCACCCAATTCCTTCCATATTAAAAATATCGAAACTTTTAACTCTGCAATTGTGGCACCCCTGATTAACGGATCCGGTCGAAATATGCCACCATAGTCATTAATTTAGGTGAGTATTCTATGTACCAAATTTTGTTGAAATCGGTTAAGCCATTTATTCCCTGATACGGACGGACATCACAGCAATGACGGAAAGCACTAAAAAGGAGCGTTACTATATAGGACGTAACTAAGCGTCATTTGTTAACAATAGTCGTCGGTAGGTGGCGTGGTGGTGGCAGCTAAAAGATATCTCTTAAACAATGCATTAGGTGGGAAAATGTTTCATAGAAAATTAAATTTCCTACAACTTTTGTTCTAGTGTTTCTCTCCTTTATAAAAAATAAAGCAAATATTTCAAAACAACGCTTATGTGACACGAGTAAACACCCACTTCCGGTTGACTGATTTTTACCAAAAACTAATCAGTTCTGGCGGCTTTTATAAAAATGTTAAGTATAGAATTTCGCAGTGACTTCATTAATAGTTTTTCAGTTCGAGTACCCACAAAAAGCTATCTCACACATATCATCGAGGAAATGGTCAAAACGTGTTCATGGAACCTCAAAACGTGTATTTCCGTTGAAATATCGAAATCGAAATTTTTCATGACAACAATACTTGCCCCTATACTACGTATGGAGAAAGTAAAAATCGACGTTTAATTACATAAGAGTCATATCAATGGATCCACGAGGATACGTGGCACTATAGGAAGATAGCACACGTTCGAGGCAAGTATTTTCCCTCTCTCTATCTCTCCATCTCTCTCTGTCGCGAAGCGATTCGCGGAATGCACCTGAGGTATCCATGTGAGTGAGCGAACTCTACCGAATGGAATGGGGCGAGATATGGGATATTGGGTGGAGAGGGGAGTTTGGGAAGAGAGGCGGAAAGATGAATGAAGGGAGAAAAGCTGCTGCAGAGGAATAAGAGTGTGAGATCCTCATTTCAGCTGTACGCTCTCTCTCTCTCTCTCTCTCCTTATAGGAGCTAGCTAGACTGTGAAAGTAAATTGTTTCGAAAAAGGCTGTACTTAGTTGCTCATGTTGCTGGCGTTCATGAGAAAGTGTGCCGATAAATAGAATTATCTCCTTGACCGTAAAATTCTAAATTTGAGACACAATGAAAAAGGAGGAGGAAAGGAAGGAAAGGCAAAAGACAACAAAAATTATAAACTTACAGGTTTAGGGGTTGTTACTCCACGCCAGAGACCTGATGTCACTACCATGTCCACTCACTCAATCGCACAAGCACTAATCCTAAAGGTGGAAAAGAAAACGGGACCGGGTTTGCGAGAAATTACTCTGCGCCAGGGACCCCAAAAAATCACACCATTGCTAGGTTAGTGAGTCAGTACGACCGCGACAAGGACCTACTAAGCAACAACAGACACACGCACACTAACACGCCAAGAGGTAAAGGGAAAAAAATAAAGGGGGAAGTAAAGGAGAAATGATACTAGGTTTACGGGAGATTAAACCACGCCAGGGACCTAGTATCGCACACAGCGGCCTGTAGGTTTATGTACCTTCCGGCAGCGACCTAACAGACGCAACAATCACGCACGCAAGCACTCGAATACACAAGATCTCTACATATGAAGTAAACGTACTAAATACGTATTTCGAGAGCAATGCTCTCATCATCAGTAGCTGATGTGTAATGAGGGATGGGAGTGTTGTAGGCGGTATTTATATGTTTAAGTGCTGAAGTGAAAGGGAGGGAAAGAGGTTCATCCGTTACAACGTACAGAGGTGAAAGAGGGATCGGGCCGCGTTCGTTATTCATAACGGAATTTTTGTTTCCGTTTATGTGTATGCTTTCGTATGCGTCTAGTTTGTTTTGGTTGGTTACAGATTTTACAAGAGTTAGAATTTCGATCGTGATTGGATAGTGGTGTTCTTGGATATGTGTTACTACACTAGAGTTGTTTAATCTGTTGTGTTTAAAATGAGCTATGGGTTCTCTGAAGCCTGTTTCTATCTGACGTTTTCTTTGTCCAAAATATATTTTGTCGCATCCACCACAAGAAATTTTGTATATGCCGGATTTGTGTAAAGAAGGAATTGTGTCTTTCGGGTTTTGTAATAAATTGGAGAGTTTATTTTCATAAACAAATACTGTCTGATAATTGAATTTGGAGAAGATGTTGTGTAGTTTGTTGGTGAGCCCAGGAGCGAAGGGGATTTTAATGTATTTGGTGTCTGTGAGGGAAGTGTCATTTAGTGTAGTATGCGTTTTTACATGGAGCCTATGTTTATGTTTGCGTAGGATGTTTTCGATCATTTCGGAGTCGTATCCGTTGGCTTTTGCGCAGTTCTTAATATGTGAGTTATTTACGGTAATCAGATGGGGAGAAAGGCACGCGAAGAAGTCTATTCATCATGGAATGAAAAGGGGCCAATTTATGTAAGATGTGATGAATGGATTTTGATGGGATATATCTATCAGTGTGTGTTAGTTTTCGGTAAATATTGAATTGTAATCATCTACATCTACATCTACATTATACCCTGCAAGTCACCTTTTCGGTGGATGGCAGGGGGTGCAGTGCACCAAGGGTCCATAGTTTTCCTACGTCATCTTTTTCTATTATGGTCTCTTATCGTCCTAGGGAAAAACGATCCTCTATATCGCTCCGTTCTACAATCAATCTCGCGAATCTTATCATCACTGTCCTGCCTTCCGAAATACGTCGGGCTTCTGATAAGTCCTACTATCTCATTCGCTAGTCCCTCCGACATAAATTTTTCCAGTAGTTTAGTTCTAGCCTGCAGCCTACGTTCCTCTAACGATGTCCATTTCAGATTTTCTATTAATGATGTTACGCTTTGTTTACTATCGTAATTCCTCTTTACAAATCTAGCTGCCCTGCGCTGAACCCTTTCTATCTCGTTAGTGAGTCCCTTTTCGTAAGGATCCCACACAGCTGAAGCATATTCGACCTGCGGTCGAACCAAGGATAAATAGCATAATTCTTTCACTTTTTCGGAGCTATTTCGAACTATTCTCCCTATAAAGGCCAGCTTTTTGTTAGCGGCACCTATCAATCGGCGAATGTGGGTGTCCCACGAGAGATCACGATGGATCGTGACTCCGAGGTATTTAATCGAGTCTGAAACTGGAATATCTACTCCGTCCAACGAATAATTATTATTCAACGAGATACTCTTGGTTCTCCAGAAGTTGATGACGCAGCTTTTCTTTTGGTTTATCTCTAACTGCCATTCCTTACACCATGCAGAAATAGCTTCTAGGTCATTTTGGAGATACTGGTGGTCTTCCGGATTGCTTATTTCTCTATAGATGACGGTGTCGTCCGCGAAAAGCCTAATTTTACTTCTGACTACTGAGCTGATATCGTTTATATAAATTAGAAATAATAACGGACCAATTACACTACCCTGTGGAACGCCAGAGACAACCTCCACTAAGTTCGAAGATTTCCCATCTATAACAACCATCTGCTTCCTATGATTTAAAAACTCACGGATCCAACTAACGATTTTAGAATTTACGCCTAAGGTTTCTAATTTCGTTATTAACTTCCTGTGAGGTACCTTATCAAAGGCTTTCCTAAAATCTAAGAAGATGGCATCGACCTGCGTATTCTTTTCTCCGCTTCTCAGTAAACAATTAACAAAAAGACCGAGCTGAGTATCACATGACCTGCCTTTCCTGAAGCCGTGTTGACAATCATCTAACAATAAATTACTATCAAGAAATCGCATTATGTTGCTAACGAGTATATGTTCGAGAATCTTACACGATATCGAAGTTAAAGAAATCGGCCTGTAATTTTCTGGGTTCTCCTTGTCTCCGCCCTTATGAATTGGGGTAACGTGCGCTAACCTCCAGTCGCTAGGGACCTCTGCGCGAGAAATGGATTTCTCGAAGATAATCAGAAGAAAAGGTGCTATTTCTTCTGCTAATTCTTTTAAAACGCGAGCAGGAATTTCTTCGGGGCCAGTGGCTTTGTTATGTCTGATGGAAATTAATTGCTTTGCTATTCCCACCTCAGAAAATACTATATCGTCCATCAGCCCTCCCCCCCTTATTGCGGGTGCAACATGTACGCAATGGTCGCTGACGGCTGTGAATGCTTTTACAAAATGACCGTTTAACAGGTTGGCTTTCTCTACGCTATCATGAATAACGTCACCCGAGTCATTACGCAGGGAAGGTATTGTAGGGCCTCTACCTTGGACCTCTCTCACATAGGACCAAAACGCTTTAGGGTCCTCCTTCAAATAATTATTTAATACCTTATTCCGGAAGTTAGTAAAAGCCTCGCGCATAGTAGTTCTCGCTTTAGCGCGGGATTCCTTATACGTCTTAACTTTAGTTGCTCTATATTTATCGGATGATGTAGACGGCATATTTTTTATTTTCGCGTGGCATATTCTCTGACGCCTAAGCGCACTCCTAACTTGCTTATTGTACCAACGTGGCTCTTTATTGTCGACCTTCGATTTAATTGGAATGTACTTATCGATACTCTCTAGCATTATATCCTTGAATAGTTTCCATGACGACTCAGCACCTGATCGTTCGGTCATATCACGGAAGCCAGGTAGTATTTCTCGTAGGCGCGACCTGAAGCTTGAAAAGTTTGCCCTAGCAAATATATAAAACTTTCTTTGAGGCTTGGGGTGCCTATCGATTTTCAACTTACACTCTGCATATACGGCCTGATGATCACTTATCCCATCTTCAATGGTGACTTTGTTTATTCTTTCTGGGACGTTAGTTGCTAATAAATCTAATATGTTTCCCAATCGCGTTGGCTTTCTGACTAATTGAAGGAGAGAGTGCTCGCAGAATGTTTCGATTAATGCCTCACAGGATTCGCGTTCTTTACCTCTAGATTCGAAACATAGATTTTCCCAATCAATTGAGTGTAAGTTAAAGTCACCACCGACTATAACGATACCATCTTGATTTATCAGTCTAAGCTTTGATAATTGTTTCTCGAGACTTAAAATACAATCTACACCAGCGTTAGGTGTCCTGTAAAACGAGCATATGAACACCTTTTTGGAGCCATCTTTACCTATGCGGCACCAAACACTCTCGATATCCTCGTCACTTATCGGAATCTCACTGCTATCGTACTTATCGCTAACCGCTATGAAAACTCCCCCGCCCGATCTATTAGCGCGATCTTTTCTATAGACACGATAGTCTCTAGGAAATATCTCCTGACTCTGAATTTCATCCGTTAACCAACTTTCTGTGCCTATCACGACGTCGGCATGCAGACTGCGAATAACATGCTCGAACTCAGCAATTTTCCTACGGATGCTGCGACAGTTCAGTACGACGACGTTTAATTTCTCACTATCACTTCGCATGCTAATCTCACCCTTGACTTTCTCTTCCACTCTAAAACTACATGCGCTCCCACCACAATCACTTCCACGACTGTATGGCGTCGCATCAAAATTGGAATTGCGACCCGTCGCGCCCTTAACGGAACATTCTATCAATGACCTATCGCGAAATTGGTGCTGCATGTCACGCTCGGTGTATATTCTATCATTAGATAATCTTTCGGGATTCTTATTTTCTACAAATGCATCGATTATCCCCTGACCCAAAACTGACCTACACCCTGCCCTACTCTCTAGCCTAAAAAATCCCTACTGTGCTCGAGAATCCTACTCGCTACTCTCTGAGCCGATTCGGGCGTGTAGTGAACACCAGAGTGATCCAGTGGTGCCCTGCACGATTCGATATTCGGTCGTAGGTCGACGAAGTCCACTCCCAAGTCCCGACAGAAATTCCACAGCCTTCGGTTCAGACCTTCAACTCTACTCCAAACCTCAGAACCGCGGTCAATCCTAGGGACTATACTGCAGACAGTAAGCCGCACATCGGAACCCGACTCCTCTCGGACACGAGCAACCTCAGAGGCCAAGTCCTTAAAAGAACTTAAAATCTCCTCGGACCCGCGCTTCGAGGCGTCGTTAGTCCCAACATGGGCCACCACCCGCAGCCGAGAGCAACCTGTCGCCACTACCGCTTCTCTCACCGTGTTGGTCACTTGCGGCACCGTGCCTCCTGATATACATCTGGAGAAGACCCGCTCTTCAACTCCCTCCCGGCGGGCACTGGATAACAGGGGTGCCATTACACGCCGAACGTTAGAGCTACCTAACACTAACAACCCTCCCTTCCCAACTCGACTCCCCTTGGGCCCGGCCTCCATCGAAGAGACGGGAGTGGGTACGGGCGCAATGGCCGTGGAGTCGTCCTCCGACAACACCTCGAACCTATTACTGACAGGAAGCGAGTCCGCCGAAGCATTCCCAACTCCCTGCCTCCGCAGCACCACCCCACGATCTCCCCGAGTGGACACCACTCTCCACTCATCGGATTTCCCAGCCCGAGGACCCTCAGCCCGCGGTAAGGAGTCAGAGTCAACCCCGATCACTTTACCGGCTGCCGCACCCAGGCGAACCCGGGCCGCCAATTTGGCGCGGCGAGCTTTCAGGGATGACCCCGCAACCCCCACACGAACCAAGGCTGCCTCGGACCTTTCCACCCTCTGAAGGAGGTCCGCAACCACCCTCTCCATCTCCGTGATTCGAGCCCTCATGGCCTCGCAACCAGCGGCGCACAAGAAGGAGGAAACGGGAGTCCTCGGTGAAGCCATCCTAAACTTACCTAATTTATATACTAACGCAAAAGAGTTACAATATAAAAACAAAAGCTGAAATGGGATAAGGCTAAAGAATTTGGTCTGTTTTAAAGCGGGGACGCTCTTCGTGTAGCGTACGAGAAAGGGTCAAGCGCAGGTATAAAGTGAAAGGCGTAAACAACACAAACAAGGTTAGATCACGCACAGGAGATGATAGTACACAACAACGAAAAATATAAATACTATGGAGCGTAAAACTAAAACAACCTTACAAATGTAACGAGAATATGCTAATACACAATAACTACTATGATATAAATATTATTTTGTAAAAGGGAGAATGAAATTTCTAACAAGAAACTACGAGGCTTAAAAGTTAACTATTACGGTAGAGAAAAATAAAAACTATAACGTGGATGTTATAACAAAACTAATTACATAACTTAAACGAATGTTAAATAAAATTACCGAAGGATAACAATAGAATAAAGTAAATTGTTAGTTCTACTTAACACTACAGCTACTCTAATGCTACAGCTACTCTAGTCGCTCGAGGCTACGTAGGAGCTCGCAGGAGCACGTGAAAGGCACGTCCGTTCACTTCAACAGCCAGGTAATCCCCTTCGCTCCTGGGCTCACTAACAAACTAAACAACATATTCTCAAAATATTGAATTTTACGGTTAAGGAGTTAATTTCAATTCAACATCAATTTCCTCGTAGTCTACATCTTGACTTATTTTTTTAAAAGTGTGCCGAATTTATCAGGGTAAAAATGGTATCGCCAATCCTTCTGAAAACTTGGCGCATTCATTTCGGTTTTCTCGTATTTTCATGTCAGCCTACAGGCATTACTGCGTACATGTTATTTGGAATTTTCGAATCTGTTCTGAATATGTTGAGTTTTATTGACGAAGTTTTTTTTACTTTCTCCATAAACGTAGTACAGAAGAAAGTATTGTTTTCATGAAAAAAATCGACTTCGAGATTTCAACGGAAATACACGTTTTGAGGTCCCCTGAACACGTTTTGATCATTTTCTCGATTATCTGTGTGGGTGTGTAAGTGTTAGTGTGTGAATGTTTGAGTGTGTGATAGATTATTGTGGGTGCTCTAACTCAAGAACTATTTATCAGATCAACGCGAGATTTTATATTTAACATTGTTATAAAAGTCCCAAGATTTAATTAGATTTTAGTACTAATCGGTTAATCGAAAAAGGGTGTTTGCTCTTGTCACTTATCCGTTATTTTGCAATATTTGCTTTAATATTTGACAAAGGAAAGAAATACTGGAATAAAAGCTGTAGTAAATTTAATTTTCTACATCATTTGTATGAAACATTTTTCCATTTAATGCACTATTTAAGGGATATCTTATATTTTTAGCTTCCACCACCACGCCACCTACAGACGGCTATTGACACTTAGTTACGACTTATATAGTAATGTTCCTCTTTCTTTTCTTAATTGTTGGAGCTTTGTGGCTATATCAAATATCAGAAGGCTATGGTTTGAGTTTATTTCTGTTTGTTAAGTCTAAAATGTTCTCGCAGTTTCTTAATATATTTATTATTATATAACCTATTTGCAATATTTACTTCCTCCATATACGTATTATAGGGGAAAGTATTGTATTCATGAAAAAATCAACTCCGAGATTTCAACGGAAATACTCATTTTGAGGTCCCCTGAACACGTTTTTACCATTTTCTCGAATATGTCGGTTTGATAGTTTATTTGGGTGCCCTAACTCAAAAAATATTAAAGAAGTCACTGTGAAATTTTATAATTAACCTTATTATAAAAGTCTCAAGAACTAATTAGGTTTTGGTAAAAATCAATCAACCGAAAATGGGTGTTTACTCTTGTCATTTTTCCGTTATTTTAAAATATTTGCTTTAATATTTGATAAATTAAAAAATGCACTGGGATACATATGGTAGGAGATGTAAGTTTCTACAACATTTGTTTGAATCATTTTTCCATATAATGCATTTTTAAAGAGATATCTTATATTTTTCTGCCACCTACCACCTACCGTAGATTTTTGTTAACAATTGACAGTTAGGTCTTAGTAACGCTCCTTTTTATTTTCTTAATTGTTGGAGCTTTGTGGCTATCATTATACATTGACATATCTTACAGAGGAGGATATAACATATATATATATATATAATACCCACAATGTCCCCTTCAATAGTTGCTACAATGTTAGGATTATTCGCGCTTTACCCTATGACACTCCTGCCCCCCTTCTCCGACACTGGGAACTAGCACATATCCATCTTCTCGACTCTTTCTCTCCGCCTGGCCTCAACCTCCGCTAACCCTATTAGCCCCCTTACTATGTCTCCTTGTTACTTTGTAGTTATTCGCACTTTCCCTTACCACACTTCCTCTTTATTGGCTATCCACCCCTCCTACTCCCCACCTCCTCCAATCATCAACCTTCCCACATCACCCTGTCATTCCCCGCCCAGTGTGTCACTTTACGTTACTCTTTCGCTGAAGAAGGGCATAGTCCCGATAAGCTTGCGTGTGTTTTTGTGTTCGTGTGTTTTACGTGTCTCTTCGACGCTCCCAGCAGCCTACCAGCTTGGTCCTCAACTTGGTAAGTGTCCGCTGGGCTTCCCTCAACACCTTGTTGCCACCCTCATCACTACTTTTCTTTTCCTTTAATTAATATATATATATATATACATATACATATATATATATATATATATATATATATATATATATATATATATATATATATATCATACTAATAGAAGGTGCTTGCATACTGCGAGCATTTCATCTCACCTTGAAAAAACATTAATTTTTATAGAGATATTTCGTCATGGAATATATTACTTTCATTCAAAAGATTTCTCCAAGGGACCGAATTTCTTTTTTTCCTTATAGAAAAATAATGGAGTAAAACAATTGCTAATTTTTGCAATTTTATAAATATTATAGGTTTTCCACATTGGATTAATAATGTTATACATTTATGCCAAATTTTAAATTTGTTGCACATTCAGAAGTGAAATAACATTTATCTAAATATTTAAATTTAAATAATTTTTAACGGCCGCAATAACAATTTGATAGATACAATGAAATTTATATTCGTTTAAATAGACTAAGCTCTAAATAACTTCAAAATTTCAGCTCTCTAACTTTCCCCGTAGTATCTAAATATTTACCTGTTTGTTTAAAATTTAAGAAGTTTTAACTGCCAAAGATATTAAAATATCAAAATTTGTATAATCCCTATTTCGTTTTTTTACATATCCTACCTCTAAAAAATTTGTAGCTCCGTAGCACATTCGGAAATACATAAACCTTGAAAATTTGCTTAAACAATTGCGAATTTTTATCTTCAAGGTTTATGTATTTCCGAATGTGCTACGGAGCTGAAAATGTTTTTAGAGGTAGGATTTCTAAAAATACGAAATAGGGATTAAACAAATTCTGGTATTTTAAGTTGTTTGGCAGTTAAAAAATTTTAAAGTTTAAACAAATAGGTAAATGTTTAGACACTATGCGCTGAGTTAGGGAGCTGAAATTTCTAAATTATTTAGAGTTCAGTTTATGTAAACGAATAAACATTTCACTGTATCCATGAATTTGTTATTGCGGCCGTTAAATGTATTTAAATTTAAACAATGAGATAAATGTTATTTTACTTCTAATTGTGTTATAAATTTAAAATTTGGCAGAAATGTGTGGCATCATTAACCTAATGTGGAAATAGTATAATATTCCCAAAATTACAAAAATTAGTGGTTGTTTTACTTCATTATTGTTCCATAATGAAAAAACGAAAACTGGTCAAGAGGAGAAATATTTAGAATGAGAGAAATATTACTCACGATGAAATATCTCTCTGAAAAATTAATGTTTCTTCAAGGTGGGATGAAATGTTTATTCTACTAGTATCCAATATTAGAAGGCTATGGTTTTAGTTTATTTCTGTTCTTTGTAAAGTCTAAAATTTTCTTGCAGTTTCTTAAAATATTTTTTGTATGTAACCTATTTGGAATTTTTAGAAAAATTATAGGAATGGAGAAAGTCATGTAGTGGCCATATCAGATTTTTAGAATTATTACAGATATGGAGAAAGTCATGTGGTGGCCATATTAGATTTTTTGTAGTGTTCGTTAAATGTTTCATTTACGTTGTATCATTATTTATCAGTTTTTTTGTGGCCCTACTATGATTTTAAGTTCCGTGTGGATCACTATTCTTCAGTAAAATGGTAAAATAATATTTTTATTTGGGCGTTAATGTGATTTAATCACAATTCGATAACATCGATCAATTCAAAGTTATATGATTTTGATAATGTTTAAAAGACGATGAGTTACTGCTATTTAACTTTAAGAAAAATTTATAGCTCATTCGCTTATGCCAATGTTAAAAGTCTTAAAAGAACTCGAGGATTATTGTAAATATTGAAAATCATGCTATCAATAATACTGGTGAATAATAACTGAATGTCAAAATCATTCCAAATGTTCATTCGATCCGATTGAAAAATGCTCATTCTATATTCATCAAGCTTTTAGATAATAAAAGAGAGCCCTCCCAATTTCCTTCCCTCTCCCCTCCCCTACCACTGTCCTCTTCCCCATTAGACATCTTCAGACCATTCAGGTGACTATTTCCCTCTAGATCACGTAAACTCGCCTTCCAATTACATTCCACAACATCACCGACCGCTCCCTCCTCCCTCCCTTTCCCCACTCCCTCCACTGTCCTCTTCCCCCACTCCCAAATCCCCCTCCGCCCTCTCTCCCTAATCCTCCCGTTCGAGCATACACTTCCCCTCCTGTTTACGAAAACCCGTTTCCTTTTGACTGTTTCCAGCCCCACTTAGTTTCGCGGCGACGCAGGCGGAGACGCAGCTAGGAGGCTTGGCATGGAGTAAAGGTGGCAGAAGGGGGAGGGAGGGAGGTTAGTGGCCTATCCCATAGGCGCCGTATACTTTTTGTGGCGCTGCGTCTTGCGGAGCCTTAATGAAGTCAGGGGTTTCGCATGACGGGGCCGTTACGTAGGTTGGTTCGAGACACTGTTTGAAGATGACGCCACACTCCGCGGGGTGTTTGTGCCACACTCTCTCTCTCCCTCTAATGCTCCTTTATTCTTCTCACTCTCTCTCCTACAGCAAACATTAAATGTAGATGTAAATTGCATAAATGTCTTACAAAATATTGTTTTGGAAAGATATCAATTTAAGAATTTTTACCATAATTTTATTTTATTTTATATTTATATTTTATATTTGTAAATAAAAAAATAATTTTCATCCTCCTCTCAATCTTAACCACTGTAAAAATAAAAGAATTTTTCGTTCATATTCTGTGGCTGTTCGAAGGCTTGTGGAAGAATTCATTCGTTTTTCAATACCCACAACAAAATTCTTCATATTATAATAGCAAATAATTTTTTTATTATTCTATTTCTGGTTTCTAAGTAATTGCAAAACTGTATCTTAACAAACAGTCCTTGTACAATACCTGAGAGAAGATGAAAATGTGATATTTAAAAATCTAGCAAGAACATACAAATCTTATTTGTAGACAATGCTTGAATCGTTTCTTCAAGTGAAGCAAAATATTCTTCTTTACTGATTGCTGCTTCAAAAACAATATCTTAGAAATAGTGAGCTTAAATTGCAAACGTCTAAAGAGCTTGAAAAACATCTGGCTCTCAGTACTGAGACTGTATGAACACATGACGATAGTGTTGCATATCACCTCGGAAGAATTGATCTAAAACCGTATTAAATGTTTTCGAGGTTAGTATTAATTGCAAAAGTTGACTTTTATTATTAAAAATCGAACTTCATGCGTTCATTTAAAATAAATTCGAAAATGATAATTGTATCCAGCTTATTTTTCTTTTTGGCAAAATTGTAATTTCACGTCAGTAAAATTATATTCTTAAATATTTTCACTATTTAGATCTTACCTATATAACCTAAATAAAATAAATTGAGTAAGCAAATGAAGAAAAGTTTTACATCATTTTCGTTAAGCTCTTCCTGCAAATATACACGAGAAAATTACAATAGAAAAATGACGTTTATTAATAAGATGAGTTTTATACATTTATTAAATCTTGTTTTATAGAAATTTAAAATTTTCCTATTATTTAATGTAACCAGTAAGAAAAACGTCTTTGTAAAGAAATCCTTCGTTTGTGGTGAATTTTTCATTCTTCCTTTCAGTTTTCAGAGCTCTTTTTGTCAAGACATACACAAATTATGTTTATGCCGTTGAGTTTGAGTGGTACGTGGCAAAATGTATATCTAAGTTATGGTCGATTTCGCTTGAAATTGGTTTTGCCGCTCGAAGTCCCAGCGTTCAGTTTAAGTTTGGCAAGATACAGAAATTTACTCCATTCCCCTCGTTCGTAAATGCAACGTTTAAATTCCCCATCGGTTAGGAGGACCCGTCCACTTCGTTAAGGCCCTCAGGGCACTTATCTCCCAATATCCTAGCTAGCGTCATCTCACTCCCCCTCCTCGCCCTCCCCCCTCCCACTTACCCTCCCCCTCCTACCAACACTCCCCTTATCTCCATCCTCTCCCTCCTCTCATCCTCACCCTCATCTCCCTCCTCTCTCTCCTCTTTCTCCTCTCCCTCCTCTCCCTCCACTTTCTCCTCTCCTTCCTTACCCTCCTCCCCCTCCTCTCCCTCCTCTCAATCTGCTCCCTCCTCTCCATCTGCTCCCTCCTCTCCCTCCCCTCCCATCTCTTCCTCCTCTCCCTCCTCTTTCTCCTCTCCCTCCTCTCCCTCCTCTTTCTCCTCTCCCTCCTCTTTCTCCTCTCCCTCTACTCCCTCCTCTCCCTTCTTCCCCTCCTCCCCCTCCTCTCCCACCTCCCCCTTCTCTCCCTCCTCCCCCTACCCTGCCTCATCTCCCTTCTCTCCCTCCTCCCCCTACCTTCCCTCATCTCCCTCCTCTCCCTCTTCCCCCACCTCCTCGTCCTTCCCCTCCTCTCCCTTCACCCAAGGGATGAGGTACCCCGGTGCGGAGGAGTATGTGATGACTCCCAGAGGATACCACGGGAAAGGGTCAACGGTGGGCACTCGTGGAAGCAGCACTAACTTCGCGACCCCTCGCCACCTAAGGCAAGACCTTTGGAAATGGAGCCATTACGAAACAGATCGCAAAGTTCAAGCGACTATCATTTTGTAAATGCGGGAAGTTGTATTAGGATAGTGACAATCAATTGAGTGACCGCGATAACTGGAGCGAAAAGCATTGCTTCTTACGATTCCCATTTGCAGGTCAGAACAAAATCCTGTTGATAGTTTTTAAGGTTATACAGCAATCCATATTTGGACGAATAATACCAGTCATATGTTTGCCAATTGAAAAACTGTTGAGCTACCAAACGTATTTTATACGATCCTGACATTTAACCACGGAAATATTATTGATAGTGGAGTTATTCCTCTTTAAGGAATATTCCAGATATTGTTTAATATATTATCACTAAACTGAAATACTCATAAGCTAATTCATAATTTACATTAATTCCAACTTATTTTTAAGGCATATTATGCCCATTAATTTTTTAATTAGAAATCTAAAATATATTTAAATACGAGACTGTCGTTTTTCCTTTATATGATTTAGATAGAGCTGCGTTATAAAAAGTCAGCATAGTTTTAATACTGGGTTAGATTTGGTTTTGGGGACACTATAAAGCCATTATATTTTTCGTTTCCTTCACAAATATTTATTTCAAGTATTACTTGTAGTTAACTGAGTATGAAAAAATACAATAAATGTTAAATTAACATTTATATAATTTTTTTGCATTTTTAATCGTGAAACACCGCAATTCTACATTTAAAATTCTGAGAAATAAAGAAATAAAAAAAGAATTTTCAAAATGGACCGTGGGAAACCCGCGCCTAGCACTAAATAAGAAAAAGTGCGTAAGTATTTGTCCGTATGGGTAAATAAATGCGCGAGTGTGTACGAAACGGATGTCGGTAGAAGAAACGCGAAGGCCGACCGTGTGTATCCGCGCCATGGTGTAAGAGGTTCCGGAGGGGAAAGAGAGGATGACAGCGAAGTAATAAATACTGAAGAGAAGCGTAGAAAATCGTAGAAGCAGAACTTGATCATCTCTGCCTCCTCCTCTGCCTTCCCCACCACCCCTTCCTCCCGTCCGCCCCTTTCACCTTTCCTCCCTTCCACCCATTCCTCCCTTCTACCCATTCCACACTTCCACCGATTCCCCTCCTTCCTCACTTCCTCCCATTCCAATCCTTCCCACACTTCCTCCCTACCTTCCCTTCCGACCTTCATCCCCTTCCTATTTTTCTTCACTTCCTCAACTTCCTCCTCCTCCTTCCTCATCCTCAATTTTGCCCCTTCCTCCGTTCTTCCCATTCCTCCCATCCTCCTTTTCCCCACCTTCCTCCCCTTCCAGCCTTTCCTAGGTATATTCCCTAAATTACATTTCCCCCTTCATGCCCTTACTCCTCTTCTTCCTTTCCTCACTTTCTTCCCTTCCTCTATTTCTTCCCTTCCTCTCATTCCACCCTCCCTACCCTCCGTCCCTTACTCCCATTCCTCCCATCCTCCACTTCCTACCCTTCTTCCATTTCCACCCATTCCTCCCTTTATCTCTTCCTCCCCTACATCCCTTCCACTCTTACTCCCCTTTCCCCCTTCCTCCCTTTCCTCCACTTCCTTAACTTCCTCCCTTCCATCCCTTCCACACTTCCTCGCCTTTCTCCATTCCTCCACTTTCTCCCTTCCTCCTCTTCCTCACTTTCCTCCCCTTCCTCTCCTTCCTCCATTCCACCCCTTCCTCCATTCCTCCCCTTCCTCTACTACCGCCCTTACTCACCTTCCTCCCTTCCATCCCTTAGACCCTACCTCCCCTTTCTCCCGTCCACCCCTTCCTCTCCTTCTGCCTTTCCCCCTCTTACTCCATTCCTCCCTTCCTATAATACACCCATTCCTTCCTTTCCTCCCCTTCCTCCCTTCCTCCCCTTCATCTCCTTCAT
The DNA here is from genome assembly GCA_028673005.1 of Tanypteryx hageni. Classification (NCBI taxonomy): domain Eukaryota; kingdom Metazoa; phylum Arthropoda; class Insecta; order Odonata; family Petaluridae; genus Tanypteryx; species Tanypteryx hageni. Next base: position 11,899,997 of record CM054112.1, read on the forward strand.
CCCCTCCGTCCATTCATCCCCTACCTCCCCTTCCTCTACTTCCGCCTTTCCTCCTCTTCCTCCATTCCTTCCCTTCCTCCAATACTCCTCTTCCTCCCTTTCCTCCCCTTCCTTACTTTCCTCCCCTTCCTCCCTTTTCTCCCCTACCTCCCCTTCCACTCATACATCCCCTTCCTCCCATACTCCCCTTCCTCCCTTCTTCCAATTTGCCCCTTCCTCCCCTTTCCTCATTCTTCCATTCCTCCATTCCTCACCTTCTTCCATTCCTCCCTATCATCCCTTTCCAACCCTTCATTCTTTTCCTCCCCTTTCTCCCTTTCCTTCCATTCCTGACCTTTCTACCATTCAACCCATTCATCCCTTTCCTCCCTTTCCTCCAATTCCACCCATTCCTCCCCAATCTTCCTTCCACCCCTTCCACCCTTCCTTCCATTTCTCCCTTCCTTCCCTTGCTCCCTTTCCTCCACTCCCTCCCCTTCTTATCTTTTATCCACTTCCTCTCTTCTATCCCTTCCGCCGTCCTTCCCTTCTTCCCCTTCCTCTCCCTCCGCCTTTCCTCCTGTTCCTCCATTCCTCCCCTTCCTACAATAATCCTCTTCCTCCCTTTCCTCCCCTTCCACCCTTTCCTACCCTTCCTACCTTTTCTCACCTTCCCCTTTTACCTCCTCTTCCTCCCTTCCTCCCCTTCTTCCCCTTCCTCCCTTACTCCCCTTCCTGCATTCCTCCCTGCCCTCCATTCATCCCTATCCTCCATTCCTCCCCTCATTCCTTTCCTCCCCTTCCTCCCTTTCCTCCATTCCTCCTTTTAATCCCTTTCCTCCCCTTCCTCACTTCCAAGTCTCCCTCCCTTCCTCCCCTTCCTCCTCTTCTTCTCCTTCCTCCATTCCTACCCATCCTCTCTTCCTCACCTAACTGCGCTTCCTCCCTTCCTCCCTCCCTTTCTACATTCCTTCCCTTCTTCCCTTCCTCCCACTCTTCCATTTCCATCCATTCCATCATTCCTCCCCTTCCTCAATTCCTCGCCTTCCTCCATTCCTCCTCTTCCTCCATTTCCACCCCTTCCTCCCTTTCCTCCCATTCATCCCTTTCATCCATACCTTGCCTTTCTCCATTCCTCTCTTTCCTCCTTTCCTCCCCCTCCTCCCTTTCCACCCATTCCTCTCCTTCCTCCCTTTCTTCCCTTCTTCCCTTCTTCGCCTTCCTCCCTTTCCTATCTTTTCTCAGTTCCTCCATTCCTCCCATTCATTCCTTTCCTCCCTTCTTTCCTTGCTCCTCTTTCGCCCTTCCTCCCTTTCCACCCTTCCTCCATTCCTCCATTTCTCCCCTTCCTCCAATCCTCCTCTTCCTTCATTCCTCCTCTTCCTCTCTTTCCGTCACTACCTCTCTTTCCTCCCTTTCCTCTCCTTCCTTCCCCTCCTCCTCTTTCTCCGTTCCTGCTTTTCTCCCCTTCCTCCTTTCCTACCATTTGTCCTTTTCCTCCCCTTTCCATCATTTTTCCCCTTCTTCCATTCCCCACCTTCCACCCTTTCCTCTCTTTCCTCCTCTTCCTGCATTCCTCCCCGGCTTTCATTTCCACCCCTTTCTCCTTCTCCTCCATTTCTCCTCTTCCTCCCTTCTACCCCTCCCTCCCCTTTCTCCCTTCCTCTTCTACCTACCATTCCTCCCCTTTCTCCCATTCTCCTATTCCTCCGTTCCTCCCCTTCCTCCTTTTTCCCTTACCTCTCCTTTCTCCCTTCCATCCTTCCTTCCTCCCCTTCTTCCCTTCCTCCCATTCCTCTCCTTCCTTCCCCTACCATTCCACTTTTCCTCTTCCTTCAATCGGGGAAGATAACCCTTATAATCAGCAGGCCCTATTCTATCTTCTGGTAGCACTATCGACATATTGGTTTCATCATGCAGTCCCATTTTCGGTAATGACATATTATGCATACCATTATTAAAATTTTAGCAAAATGCATAGCCACACCTAAAAGATCAGGTATATAATTTGTTTTTAGGAAATTGTACTCAATTGTGCAGGCGTTCTATGTCAGCGAAGTGATTGTTGCGGAGCGCCTTATGGATAAGTCTCATCCGTCCGTCCCTTCGCCAGCATGTGAATGCATCTATTTAGTAGATGTTCATATAATTCCGCATTTAAAATTTAACGCTAAATAAAATAAGAAAACAAGAAGACCATACCAGGACTAATGCAGTCTGGCATGACGGATTTGAGTCATCTTATGTAAGAGAAATAGGGAAAATCGTTCGTGGAATCGAACCGGGGTCTTCAATCTTCGCCAAATAAAATATAACCCAGAGGTGGGCCCTGGCAGCACGAATCTCGTACCAAGTTTCATGAAAATCGGTTCATTGATGCAAAAGTTGTTAAAATTGGACACACACACACATCGTACATACACACAGACAGGACCATTTTATAAGGCTATGTTTCCTTTGGAAATAATAATGATAGAAATGATTCACATAGTCTAATCAGGAGTACCACTATACTGGTGACAAAAATGAACTTTCAGTCATACCTCGTAAAATATTATTTATATAAAAGGTGTTTTCAAACACAATTTGTAAATCTAGTCAAATAAAATTTTTAAATACACTTTATCGAACGAGTAGCCCTTTTCTATAAAATCAAACTAGAAAGTTGTAATTCACTTTGAACTCGAAAAATTTTCCCCGTGTATATTTGTCAGCGAAAACAATCTTCGTGGCAACTGAAGAAAACTATATTTTTATTGATACGTGGGTCCCAGATTACGAAGTTTTATCTAAAATATTACAAGCGTTGTACTTCTTGTGCATTGAACTCACTATGAAGTATAATTTTTTTTATGATACTGAGTGAATATTTTTCCCTTATGCTTCGCCTGTTTGACGAGACGGCGAAAAAGGCCCTCCAAACTTCGTGGAGTGTGTTGGGAAAATCGCTCGTTCCTCCTCCCCTCTCCTCCCTTCCCCCTCCCTCTCCACCCCTCTCCTACCCTCTCCTCCCCACCCCTTCCCTCTCCTCCCCTACCCTCCCTTCTCCGCCCCTCCCCTACCCTTCCCTCCAGCCCCCTCCCCTTTCCTCCCCTCCACTACTCTCTTCTTCTCGCCCTTCTGCGGGCCCCCGATAAGCGGCGTGAAATCCTTCAAAAGTGCTCGCCTATTCTCTTTCGGAATGAATACCGGGTGAGAGGGAAGAGAAAACTTAGGGGAGAGGAGGCTAATGGGAACGGGGGATGAAGGCATTCTTCCGGGATATGGAAATGGAATCACCTCTCGCTCTTCCCTCTCCTCTCTTCATTTTCCCTCTCCCACCTTCGTTTTTTTTCCCTTTCTCCGCTCTCTTTTCCTCTTCCTCTATCTTTGTTTTCTTTCTCCTTATATCCTCTCTTTCTGAAGTCTTCGTCCTTAACACACGTGCTGTGATATCTTCAGCGGGTTTGCTAATACAGCGAACGAGTGATATTGTCCGTTCATTACCGAGGCAGTGGCGACCATATAAGCTGTTTTAAATGGCCATCCTTCCTCAAAAAAGAAGAGTGGGTGGGATTTGCAGGCATGAAATCACCCAGACTTACATGGCTGGGAAATGCATGTACTCCCTTCAGATGTCTAAAGACATGTTTAAGATCAATCGTTCTTTTATAATCCGCAATGCGTAGCCACAATCAAAGTCGGATTCCGATTAATAATATTTTTCTGTCGTTCTATCGCACCCAACGTCTTGCGGTTGGCAGAAAGGAGTGCATATGCAGTCGCATGCACTTGACTATCATCGGATTCTTAGAAATATCATCCTAACATGCAAAACAAACAAGAAGTAAAAGCGTTAGTACGGATATAATTTGCTTAAGTATTCTTTTTTGTTATTCGAAATGGCCATTTACTTTTATAGTCATAAATAAACGAGTTGTTAATGATCTCTAATGACTAAATGAATGCAAAAGTTTGTAAAATGTTTTAGTGCACAAGTAGTTGACATTTTGATCAAAAATATAACCATAGGATGTCCTAATGCTGAGTGACTAAACGTTGCCAGAAAGGCAGTTGTTACTCGTTCACTTATGGATTTAAATTATTCTTTCTTAAGACATCATCCCTACTCATGAAGATGTATAGGTATACAAAAGAAAATTGGCAATAGAACTATAAATTAAACATATTTATTGATAAAATTTGAAACAAGCATCGATTTTTTCCTATAGGAGGCTATTTATAATTCCAATAAGAGTTTCGATGTTTTAATGGATTTTTGGCACATTTTTATTGCTTGAGCCTACCCATATTCTCCCCATTAATTTATTTTGCAGAAATTATTAACGCATCTCAATAGAGCACTTCTCATCATTTGAAGTAATTCCGCTACACCACTTCATCCGCAAAAACTTCGCCAATCGCCAAAATACAGCGTCGGTCTCGGCAGGTCGTCAAAACGGAATTCTCCCGGGAGTCGCACCGATGGAATATTAACGCGAAATCACATTCCACATTCAATTACAGCCTTAGATTCAATGTAGCCTGCCTTCGAATCTGCCATCGGCATACTGCGCACGCCTTGAGTCGATATAACGGAGATCACTTCAGCTACTTCGCCCTTATTGTGCGCGGTTGCAGAAGTCATGAATGCTAATAGCCTTGCAGAGTTAAAAGGAGCTATCAGGAGCATGTGTGGCTGACAATAAGTGGTAGGAGGAAGAAGGGGAGGAGGAGGAGGGGAGGGAGAAGGGGAGGAGGAGGAGGGGAGGAGGAATGGAGGAGGAGGAGGAGAAGGAAGAGTGGTGGAATAGGGTAAGGAATGAGGTGGGGGAGTGCCAAGTCTTAGACGTCACTTCCGTTCGCTACGGTAGTTCGTTCATTCCGCATGTATGCATGACGATAAGAGATGATTACTTCGCCAAAGATAATTTTCGAAACACACTAATGCGTTGCTAGTTGCTAAAATGCACTAACGGAGCTCGGGCCTCGTGTTATCGCGTTTTCCCTTTTCCTTGGAGCACCGAAATTTGATAATAAAATGCATTTTTAGCTTATATTTTGTAGGTATAATTTGCACCAAAAGTGACTTTATTTTTTCCAGTTCATCTATTCCTAAACAAAATGTTTCGATTTTAGCGTAAATAAGAAACATTGTTCGATTTTGGAGTCAAAAACTTGAAATTAAAAAACAAATAAATGTCGACAGCAGATGAGGGATAATCTTTCGCCAATTAGGTTTGAAAAGAAGGGTGTGGCGAAGATGAAAATTGCAAGAGTTTGAGGGATTAGCATTAACAAAAATACCCCAGCTTTAGGGATGGACGTGACAAGGAAAGGGGATAAAAACAAGTGGAAATTCCATTTAGAAAGAATTTCCGATAAACATTAAATTCTGAGAAGTTTGGTTCCTGAAATTTAGGCAAGGAATCCGCAGAAAAGAAATTCGCGTATGTTTTTGAATCCGATGGAGGTAATGAAACTTTACGAGTAGAAGAAGGAGGAGAAGAGATGTTGACGACCTCGCGCCACTCTTTACGAAGATGGCGTGGCGAGCGAATTTCTCCTTCAGGCGTCAATTCCACCTTGCAGCTGCATTTCTTTCGGGATTTGTGGAATTTGCTCCTCTCCCCTATCTCATTTGCTTGAGGAAAAATTGCCCCAGCGTGTCCACGGCCTTCGTTTTTATCACCTGCGAGACGAAAAATTGACTGTTTGAAGGGATGAAAGAGAGAGTGAAAGAGAGAAATAGAGAGGGAGAGATGGGGAGGAATGGTCGGAGTGGGGATCGAGGCGGGAAAAGGGTTCTTTCAACGACTTTTGCCGCTCGCGGGAAAAAGACATCCTTCCTTTCGGAGAAGAAAAACACGCAAGCGAAGGGACAAACACGGACTAATAAAATATTTATGGCCAATGTCGTTTGGATCGGAGACGCCGCGGAGCAAGGCAAGAAAGGATGGAGGCGAGTCGGTTAGTTGTTTGGGAGAGGAAGGAGGAGGGAATTGCGGGTTTAAGCCCACGTGAATATGCGAGCAATATTTATGGATTGGGACCAAGGGAGGAAGTTCCTCGGATACATCTCCTGCGACATGGTGTTTTTTCCTATCCTTTTCGCTTCGCGTCATCAACTTCCGTTTGTATATCTCGCAAGAGAGATATCTTCCGTGCTAGTGATATTTCCGGCGGAGATGAAATTGTAACCGGGCGAAGTATCGAACCCGGGTCTCGTGCGACGCCGCCAATAAAATATTTTTTTTCGGTTCGAATGGATTCAAACAAAAGACGTTTTTTGACGTTTTTATGAATGTAGAAAAGAATATCTTTCGCGAAAGACCGAAATTGCATAGTGTCCGTTAAAAATAGTAAAAAAATTTGAACTGAATTCATTCACACTCATTCAATGGAATAAACATCTCACTAAAATATGTATAAAAACCACAGAAACTTTTCACGTTCGTTAAATACAGGGTGGCCCGTTAGTCCCGACTGGCTATATAAAACAAAAAAGAAAAACTCGAAGTAAATTTTAAAAATCTTAATATATAAACAGCAATTCGTTTGTTTGTAAATGTAAATTCCCATAAGAGTGCACTTACAAATCCCTTTTTTGAGCAAATTATAAGTTATTCAGAACGTATAGAAATTAACTTAATAATTGAATTGTTTTAATCTTACGCTTAAAAACAGAATAAATGTTAATGAACCTTAACAATTTACCATCAAAGGAAAAATGTGTAGTACTTACTGCAAACTAAATACTTACTTACTTACTTAATTATCTTTTAACTATAGTATTATTGAATTTTTTTCAGAAAATTCTCATTATTTAAAAAAATTTTAAAGTCATAGAATGTTATTTTTTCAATCGTATTAGAAATTCGGTTCGAAATATTTTCTGTAAGTATTATCATTTAAAGAAATCCATTAAAAATAACCTTATATTTAGTTTAATGAAAATAATGGCGCATGATTCGATCGTATAAAATGTTTTATAATGAATTATAATTTATAATTGTTATTTTTGTGCTGCAGCTCCTTTTTTTCTGCGCAAACTCTGCATCCTCCTCTTCCTTTTTCTCAATTTCTGGTCATTTCCATTCCCTTTACCTTCCACCATCTAACTACTTACTAGAATCTGCATATGTGTTATACCATTGTATAAAAGTCTGATCCGTATTAAAGCACTAAAATGGTGCATTTATTAAGCATGAATATGAGGCCAAGAATAGAATTCAACTCTCTGGAACATATGTACTATAAAGTGATTTATAGATTTTATAATTTTTAGTCTAGAACATTGTTTAATTAAATCATAATTTATTAGTTTTATTGCAATTGCAATATGTCCCTCCCCCTCAAAATAACGCCACAAACGGACAGTTATTTTTAAACTACCATGTCAACCCTTCATGAACGAATTCTGATTACCTCATTATATAAATTTCTGCCAAATTTCAATTTTCTATCTACATCCATGAACAAGTTATTCGCGTTTTAATAACTTTACACTCAGACCAACGGACTGAAAATCTTTTATTATTATTTTCGTGATTCTTTAAAACTCTCTATCTCTCTCTATTTCCCAAACCGTCCTCAAGTCCTCCATTCTTCTACATAACTCACGTAGCCTATCTCCCAATCTTTCACTGTATACACTTTTACACGCTCGGCTGGTTTACTAAAATTTCCAGCCCCTTTTTCAGGTTTTCATCCTGTTCTTATTTCATTAATATTGAATTTAGCTCATTGTTGCGATTTTTAATCTTTTGGATCGTATTTCATCTCTTTAAGTATTCCTTCTCGTAAATAACGCAACGAATGTAGTTTGCAGAAAATCTTTTCCTTCTCCTTCCGTTTTTCTCTCCATCTTTTATTAAAAGCCTTCAATGCGAGCTTAACTTATAGGAGTTGAGATAACAATCGAATTTGGAGGTTTGACAATGTAATTGGTAGGCAAGGCAATATCCCGTTGAAATGGCAAGATTTTCCCAAAATATGTAAATTAAACATGGACAGAATAAAAAACATATACTTATTTCTTAAGAATGGTTTAGATTTGAAGATCCTAGGTTAGCTTTTTATAATTTTAATCTCAAAATGAAGAAAAGCCTGCACGTCAAAAAGTCGATTTTTACGGGGAATTTTATGGGGAATCATCCCCTGGAGTCAAATCCTGGACGTTATTCGTAAAGTTTTCTTCGTTACATCATTTACATATCCAAATAAATTATCTCTGTCAAATTTCAAGTTTATATTTGCATATTTTATTGAGTTATTCGCGTTTTAATAGAGTGTCATGGACCAACCAATCAACTAACCAACATAGCCTTAATTATAAGGGGGGATGCATGTATATGTGGGCTTAATAAGAAGTAATCTATTATTCCTCAAGCAGATGTAATGTTTAAGTGGAAATTAGACGAATCGTTATAATTCTATTTTTCCGAAATAGATATATTCGAGAACAAATCTAATTACTACATTGCTTATAGTAATTTTAAAGGTATTTACATTAAGAAGTGAAGACATTACTCAATTTTGTGGCTTAATTATCAAAATTGGAAATAGAATGTTGACATATTCGAGATCGAAATATATGTTTTAAGCATATATACATACGAGAGGCGCGTTTTACTAAAATGATACAGAAAGAAAAGTCCATGGGCGCCCGCTGAAGTGAGCAATTGGAGGGGGGTGCACTTTCCCCTCCTTGGAAATGTTGAAATTTTTGTTGTAATTTGAAATATGAGGGTTTTTACTTAAGAGATCTCTATTACATATTTAATATCATATTAACTTATTTAAATTACACCCAAGGGAGTTGAAAAAGATGAACAGGCCGGAATTAATTAATTTTCTTTATCAAAGCTTGCAAAAATATCAATGACGTCCCATGTTCACTAAGCGAAATATTAGATAAATATACGTTTTTACCAGACTTTAAAATCAGCAAATTAAATTGCGCTATTTTTACCTGCAACAACGTTTACCACTTCCTCAGAGTGAAAACTAGACTTTAAAATGACTGAAGATAGACTAAGAATACTGTGAATGTTAAGTGCTCACAGAAAAAAAATTTTGAAGAAATATTTTATCGAACGAGTAATAGACGTTTATGGGGAAAACAAGGAGGCTTTTGTTTGAAATGAATAGATATTCTTCTATCTCATATTTTTTTAAATATAAAGATGTTATCAATAACGCTGACACAATAATTATTATTTTTGCGATTTTTTCGCACGGGTTTTACTAGTAAATGTAGAAATATTAACTGATTATTCAAAGTATAAAATATAGCCACGTCAATAAATATTTCTAAACTCATTTTTATTTCAATTTTTTTAATTTTGCTTCACCATAACCAATTGTGACTTATGGGCCTCTTTATGTAATATTTCTAGTGTGAACCTAAATAGAGGACTACTTATGCAATACAATTCATTTGATTGTAACGAGGAAACGCATTAAAACAACTCGGAGATGAAATTTGACAAACAATGCCATCAATAATGTTGATTTGGTTGTTCCATATTCACGTTTCTTGAGTAAACACTTTTTTCTTTAGACATGTGCTATAAAAGCTCTGTAATTGAAACATTAAAGCTTTAAGTATATCCTTATGATTTATTATCAATCTGAATGAAAATACACGATGTCTTAATCGATCCTAACGCTAGCGGGTGCGCATTTATGGGGAATGGTTGACGATTCGTTTACTATCTCATCATATAGACGATATGGAATGTATTTTAGGTAATATCATTTCATAATCTGTCGTAATCAATTTTTTTGTGCAGGGGAAAATTTTTCAAATAAATTTTATGTTATTATTCAGTAGATATCTTCGATGAATATATTTTCTGTATTTTCTTAGTCATAAATGGAGTTATGCAGATTATAGTGGCTCTCTTAGTTGCACTGGAAAGGCGAAGCAGGAAAATCCAGTAGCCATAAAAAGGTCGAATATACCAAATTCACATTAGAGCTGCAAAATAGGTTTCCAAAGTGATTGCTACATCATTTAATGTCTCTTTTCATTCCTCAAAATTTAAGTTGATGGCGAAATGCGTAAGGTGATCTGAGCGATTCAATTTTTGTATTTTTTGAGCATAATAATAAACAAATTATTTTAAGAAAAGTTAAAATAATTACTTCGTCGTTTAATGAACTCTTCTAACGTTTCATTTATTTGTGTGCCAAACAAGAATTCTACTCGAAAGAACTAATATGTATGAGCTCCAAGATATCAATATAATTCTATAATGTCACCTCATTTTGTCATATTTTGCATACTATCATGTATACGAGATTATCCTCTGTCACTATTCTGTAAGCATTTATAAAACAAAATGCTAAAACTAATATGCAACGTAGATTTTGTTAAAAGCTATATTTTTAAAGATAGAAAATACAAAAATAAACTGTCATCTTACTTCAAATAAATGGGCAAAGTTTTATCCAGTAAATTTCTTGAAAACGTTATTCACATCAGAAACATTTTCTTGAAAATACCACCTTTAATATCTACTTCTAAGCAACGAACGCTTTTATTTATGCAAAGAACGAAACTTTTCCCTGCAAATTCCCTCGACAATTCGACCCACTCCATTCCACACTACTTCTCCCTCCAACCCCTTCCCATTTCTATTTTCTCTCCAACCACTTCCCATCCATCTCTTCCAACACCCCGCCTTCTCCCTTTCATCTTTCCCTCTTCCGATTTTGCCCGGAGACTAGATGTTCTACGGGACGCAAAGTTAATTATCACGCCCCTGTGTCTACACTAGAATCCTCTCCCCCTACCACCTCTCTCTATACCACCTCTCTCCTTCTCCTCTCCCCCTTCTACCTATCTCCCTTCCGCCTCCATCTCCTCCTCTACCCCGGCTGTCCAATTTACTTCCATGCTGCCGGCGTGGAGGGTTTACAGAAACACCGATGACCTCGTTCCTTTCTCCCAAACTCCATATGCTTCTTCTTCCTCTTCGTCTTCGGATTAGTATATTTTTGGATAATCCTTCCGTACTAGGCTCTTCTTCCTCCGCGAAGTTTGGAGCCGTTCATCCCATTTTAATAGCGCGGAGGGCGAATAGGGTGGGTAGTAGTGACGAAGGGGCTTCTCCGTTCCGGATTTTCAGCATCTAATGCATGGCGCGTATGATCGGCCGTTGTCTTAGAAATACCGTATGTTCACGTCATTTGCGCTACTCTAATTGGTTATCAGACAAAAATTCTATATCTACAGCATTGTCAGATTTTAATCATGGGGATCTATTAACGGAATTCACATCGTTTCGCTTTTGCGTTCCGTTTGTGCGTCTGTCTGTCTGATGCGCTAACCCCTCCTAAACAAAATCAGATAGAGACTCCCGATTCAGTATTTTGTATCGTAGTCCACGTTTTCTCACTTTGTCCGGTTGTCCGTCTGTGGGTCTACATTTTTTTAAACTACCATTTACTGTCTGCTTCAGCAGCTCATTCCTTACTTGTTCTTCATTTTTCTCCCTAAGCTAAAATCTCCCATCGTTTCCTATTCTTTCTCTATCAGTTTCATATAGCGTCCTTTATAATAATATAAACCTTTTGTTTTGGGCACTGCACTGCATCGTTCGTCCACCTGGCCAACTTCTTTGCCTCATTTCCTTAAATTTCCATATTTTGCTCCCTCTCTCTTGCTGTTCTATTTTCTTATGCTTCACCTCCACCGATTGGATGCTGGACCCAGCTTTTCCTCCGTGGAACTTCACAAAAGTGGTGCCGAGTATGATTGTTGGGCGTAGAACGAACTAGGAGTCGGATTTGGAACAGATGATCGCATATAGATCGCCGCCATCCATTCCCAGGGGCGCGTTTTTACGTATTCCGACGCCCACAAGAAACCTCTTAGGGAGTCTCTCTCTCTGTCTATGCGAAGAATGAAACCGCTCTCCGCAATCTGTTTCATTTGCTTTCCATAATGAATCCTTGATCGACAGCGTCGCCATATTTAATGTACGAGGAAAGGGAGAGAGGCCCGAGGTGCTTGCCTCGACCTATACCTATATATTGGTAGTTTTAACTGATTATTCTTTTAATATCCGAGATTTTATCTATGGAGAATTGCTATTTTTTTGAACCCACGAGCGAACGCACAAGCAATTTTTTATAATTCCTCCGATACGAGTGATTGTATTTTATGGCCTGTTTCTATTTACCCATTCGTAGCCATTTATCCTTACACTTATAACCTTTATTACGAAATGTATACGTTATTATTCGAAATTTGTTTAAACTGTCCATGTTGTAAGAAAAACACATGAAAAGTACTTTTCGCCAAACAAATGGTGATATTTTCTGAAATAGAATAATAACTTTAATATTCTACGGATATAACACACGCATAGCGTTATAAAATTTCTTAATTTTTACAAGAAGAAAACTGATAACTTAAACTTTTTCGTTTATAATCAGTATTTTTGGAAATTGAAAATTTTTTATTAATACAACGCGCGCATATAATCCTTAGAATATGCGTTTTATTTTAATATTTTTCTTGATATCGGATGCCACAAATATTGCTAAATAAATAATTTAATTTCATGGAAAAACTTTTAAATCTTACTGAAGGTTAGTGCAATCGTCAATAATTTATTCCAGCTTCATAATGAATCTATTATCAATAACGATGCTCTAACCATGCAAAAGATAAAAGAAATTTCTTTTAATAATTTCAAATAATGATATTACTTGTAGCTTTAAAAAGCCTATATGCCATTCTTCATTATATTGAACATGATAGCTGTAAGAATGCCTTAAATAATACTTTCAAAAACCATTTTACCTATGGCCCACGAAATCGGCAAAAACGACAAATATCAGTATGAATTCCACTCGAGGAGGAAACTTTGCAATGTAATGAATTCCATGAACTTCCTTTTTTCTTTTTCACAAGAGCGTCATATTACTAGCGATTCACTTCAAATTTATGGAACTCGTACGGATGATGTGCCTGGTTTTGTTGAACCTCCTGCATATGTCGCTCGCAATAGATGATATGGTTCAGTGACTCTCAGCCTTTTAGCATTCACACAACAAAACAATATGTAACCATTCGTCATAATCAGTTGCATTTCTGCGTTTGAGGTCTGCTATCAGTTTCTGCTTGATAACCTTTTCGAACCGCTGGTCCACCGTCATCTTCAACAAAACTAATTTTAGTTTTTAGCATCATTATTCAGATCAATAATACGTACCACTTACAGCAAATTCTAAGGCTACAGGTCATTTATCTATAGTCGAAGTTACTCCTAAAAATGTTGAGTTAACCAGGAGCGCATTTTGATCACAATGTATCCGTAAACATTGGTTAGTTATTAATCTTTAAGTGTAATTAGAAAAATATAGGAGTTATCTTACTAATAAATGGGACTCAACTCGCTTTATAGGATAAGATCAATTGTTAATTTTTATATTTAGAGCCACTAGTCTCTATAATCTATACCATAATTAAAATCACAATCTTTCTTCATTCATGTTCTGCAAAATGAGCCAATTGCCAGTCTTCTGCTCCAAAGGATGCTTTGCCGAGCTTCTATAACCCACTGAAAATCGCCAAATATGTCCTTTCCTTTTACAGCAAAGTATCGTTAGCTATATATCTTGCAATTTTTCAAGCGCACATTTCATAATGAAGTTTTCTAACGCATTAAAATGTTCTGCTAGAAATCGTTTCGTCATGCACGATGATTGGCCTAATTAACGCATATGAAAACTTTATTGAAGAGAAATGGGAAATGGCATTATTGATAAAATGCAATTAAAACTCGAGTGGGATTTTTCATGCTCAATGAAAATTTAAAACAAATCATATTATCTCTTGCGCTCAAACTGCAGCACAGATTTTCCAAAAGTTTTAGGACGTCGCATCCTAGAACTCGTCACTGAATCGATGATTAAATGAATTTCCTAAGTTTCTCTTCGCTCGTCGCTAAACCGGTTTAACAGAGACGAGAGATAAAACGGAATCTTTCCATCAGCGCAGGTGTTGCTTCCATTAGCGTCGAAACGGTTAAGCAAACACGGCGTACGCCCCTCGCCCCGTATCCCTTGTTCTCTTTGCGCTCTGAGAGACGAGTTAAAAGGTGCGCCCGAATTAGAAGGCGAAAACTGTGCAAAGAGAGAGAGAGAAAGGGCCCGGGTGGTGCAAAACTGGAGGTGCAGAGGGAGTGCGCGTGCGTGCGTGCGTGTGTGCGTGCGTGTAAGAGTTGTAAAGGGGGATGAAGAGGAGACAAGGAGAAACGTTTCTGCAGAGATAAAATGCACTCACGCACGTACAACAATTTAAAATTAACGACGCTTATTATAAAATAGTTAATGTATTAAAAATATCAAATTTATGAAAGTTTATTGTTTTCGATAGGTAACTTGAAGAAAAATTCCCGTGCAAGTTGATGGAGAAGGCCTCTTGGGTTGATAATTAGTGAATGGTTTCAAAACAGTTCGGAAGGAGAGGAGAGGGTATTAGCTCCATAGATCTCTAATAGAGATATTTGGAATTAGGTAAGAGCTAGATCAGCATCTATTTTATTCAAAGAAATGTATGCTCCAAACTGATGCTGAGAATCAAAAGCGTGGAGAGAGGCAAAACCTCAGTCTCATTATACGCAAGAGATTCTAATCTTTGAATGGATGCTGATATTACCGGTAATCGAACCCGTGTCTTCCATTTGCCAGGCGGATATTTTATCGCGGAACTACCGTAGCATTTATATTTTTAGCCTTACTGTATATGAGACTGTATAAACAACACCGTTTGAGGCCTCTTCATATCTCACTGCATCACACACCATAATACCTTGGCAACACACCGAGAAGATTTTTAAAACGAGCGATAGGTTTGGTTTGAAGTGTAGTGAACATGGTATTGGAATGTTTGGGGATATATAAAATAATGGCCGGTGACGAGTACGTCGGCTGGGGTTTCCAAAGTACATAATGGCGCGGGTTGAAGGTCGCACGAGAGGCGGAGGAAGGGGGCAGAGAACAGATCCCTAGAAAGTCCGGCCGCAATGGAAAATTCGTTTATATTTTTGGAGGGGAAAAGAGGATAAGGCTTCTCACGTGTCCCTTCCTCCCGCGTCCAAATTCCGTCGGATTGCTTGAGTTCGAGCAAACAGAAGAGTGGAAAGAAAACAGTTTGGAGCAGAAAGGTTTAAGTCTGACTAGATGGTGGCTGTGCCTCTTCTCTTTTCTCTCGTTGTCTGTAAATTCCCCCTCCACACAAATTCCACTACTTATCCCCTTGTCTCTCATTTCACTTCCTCTCTTATCTCTCTCTCCCCACCTTCCCCATATCTCTCTCCCCACCACTCTCATATCTCTCTCCCTCTTTCCCATCTCTCAACCTCCAACATTCTCATCTGTCTCCATCGCACTCTCTCATATCCCTCCCTCCAAACTCATATACCTCCCTCCTTCTCCCTCATCTCTCTCCATCGCTCTTTCCCATGTCTCTCTCTCCACCTATCACGTACCTCTCCATTCCTCTGTCCTATCTCTCTCCGTCCTCCTCTCTCATATCTCTCCCTTCCTCTCTCATCTCCCTCCCTCTCCCTCTCTCATATATCTCCTTCACTCGCTCCGATCTCTCTCCCTGATCCTCTCTCATCTCACTCCCTTCCACTCAGCCATATCCCTCCTTCCCCCTTCCTGATCTCTCTCCATCCATCTCTCCCATGTCTCTCTATCATATCTCTCCTTCCCTATCTCCCGTCCCTCTCCCTCCTCCTCTCTCATCCACCTCCCTCCCATCCATCGCTCTCTCCCATGTCTCTCTCCCCGTCTCATATCTCTCCCTCTCTCTCTCTCTCTCTCTCCCATCTGTCTCCCTCCCACTCTCTCATATCCGTCCCTACCTTCCCTCATCCCTCTCCATCTCCCTCTCCCATGTCTCTCTCTCCCCCTCCTCATATCTCTCCCTTTCCCTCTATCATATTTTTCCCTTTCCCTCTCTCATCTCCCTCCCTCTTTTCTCCTCTCTTCCCTCCCACTCTCTCATTTCATCCCTCTTTCTCATATCTTTCACTCCTCATCCCTAATCTCTCTCCATCCCTCTCTACCATTTCTCTCTTTCCCCCTATCTCATAACTCTTCCTTACCCTTTCTGATATCTCTCACGTTCCTCTCACATCTCCCACCCTCTCTTCACTTCTCTTCCATCCCACTCTCTCATATAGTTCCCTCCCCCTCCCTCATCTCTCTCCATCCCTCTCTCTCCCATTTCTCTCTCTCACTTTCTCTCTTATCTCTCCCTTCCCCTCTCATATTTCTCCCTTTCTTTCTCTCATATCTCTCCCTTTCCCTCTCTCATCTCCCTCCCACTCTCCTGCTCTCTTCCTCCAACTTTCTCATTTCATTCCACTCTCTCATATTTCTCCCTCCCCCTCCTTCATCTCTCTCCATCCCTCTCTCCCATTTATCTCTCCCCCCTCTCATATATCTCCCTTTCACTCTCTCATATCTCTCCCTTTCTCTCTCACATCTCTTTCCTTCTCTCCACCTTACCTCATTCCCACTCTCTCATTTCATCCCACTCTCATAGCTCTCCCTTTCCCTCTATCAACTTCCTCCCTCTCTCCTCCTCTCTTCCCTCCCACTCTCCCATTTCCTCCCAGTCTTTCATATCTCTCACTTCCTCTATCTCATCTCCCTCCCTCCCTCCTCTTCCTTTCCACTCACTCATTTAATCCCACACTCTCATTTCTCTCCCTTTCCCTCTCTCCTCTCTCTCCCTCTCTCCTACTCTCTTCCCTCCAACTCTCTCATTTCATCCGACTCTCTCCTCTCTCTCCCTCTCTCCTACTCTCCTCCCTCCCACTCTCTTATTTCATCCCAGTCTCTCATATCTCTCCCTCCACGCCGCACAGCGGATTCGGGACTCGGAAAACAAACATGTTTCCCCTTCCCCTCCAAACTTCCTCACCTCTTCCTTTTCTTCTTCTATTGCGAGACGTCCTCGTTGCGCGGTCTCCAGTGCTCTCAGCAAAAACAAACGGACCTCTTTACCTCTTCCATTTTCCCCCTTCCACCCTCTCCTCTCCCTCCAACTACCTCTGTGTACTACTCCCCTCCATCCTTCCATCACGTCAACTCCTCTCGACCCTCTCTCGTGCACCGCACTCGAGATTATTCGCTTCCGAAACAAATAACGGTTTAGATGATTGCTGTGCTCCTGAAGAATATGAACCCTTCGTTGGCAATTAAGTGGCTTATGTGTAAGCTTGACTTAACAAGCGGGTATCCTGATTTTTTATTTTGGTCTCTTATTAATGTCTGGAGGATATTTCAGTTTGGATAACGTTGCAATTTTTTTATTCGATTTAGTCTAAAATTTGCAATTATTTCACGAAAATATTTTTAAATGCTAACGCTTAAAAATTCATGAACTTTAAGGCAGATCAAACAAGAAATTAACTGATTTCTTTATAATTAAGAGGAATTGTATTTTAGATTTAAAAAACTTTTGTATAGAATTATTTCTTTGTTTATGATTTTAATGAACCTGATAGAAAACATGAAGAGGGTGTTTCAATTTTCATTCATATAGCTTATTAGATAAAAATGTCTCCACATTCTTATGTGCTCTTAAAAGCCAAAATTAAAATATTTCCCACATTTTTTATCCATTTAACACAGCTTTGAAAATAATTACTGTAAGTTCGTATCATATTTGGTATTTCGAGGTATACGTTCATACAACTCGACTTTATTGACAAAATCGCATTTAAATTTCCATGTATGGTTATAATAATGTACTTTCTTGAAATTCGAGCATTTTCTGAAAATAAGGACTCGGGAAAATTAAAATAAATAGATACTGCGACAAGAAACAGAATGGCTATACAAATGTATGGGCTCGTACCATTGCGCATTTATGAAATACTTAATCGTAGTTCTTTTTCTCTTCATTCATACGGTGGCGACATTGAGGAGAAGCTGTGGCGGCCGCCTTTTCTTTTTTCCTTCTCTTATTCAGTCTCCGAATGCGCTGTCCCTAGAAGCGGATGAGGTTGAGAGGGATGGAGAGAGAAATGGGGAGAGACATGTAGAAAGGAGGAAGGAGCCGAGTGTGAGACTGCTGTGAGAAAGGGCTGGAGGTGGGAGAGAGAGAGTGTGAGGGAGGCAGGGAGTGGAGGTGTAGAGAGAGAGCAAGAGGGAAAGGGAGGTAGGGAGTGGAGATAGGCCATGTAGAGAGAGAGAGAGAGGGATGGAGGGGTGTTTGGGCCTCAAAGCGGGGTTCCGTGCGATTTTGAAGAGAAGTACATTGGATTGCCCCCACAAGGAAACTGTTTCCTTCTCTTAATGCGATTGAATGGATTTCATTTCGCTCCGAATGGCATCATAACCCCTTTGCTTGCTCATCCATCCTGGATATTTGCGAATGCGCAAAAGGGCCCCTTTTCGGTTTTTCGGGACGCGCCTCACTTTTTCAAAGATTGCGGACATTCCTGCTTGGAAATGATTCAGAGTTTTTATATGATTGAATGCGACTCGTTATTTACGAAAGATTCGATTTCTTTGAAGATGAATTTTACGAAATCAGATTTTGTGGGTAATATTTTTCCTAATCCCAATTTTGTTCGTAATTTGTTAGTTAAACTGCAACTTATTTATGTAAAAAAATTGAAGTTAATTATTGATAGTGCCAAAGACATCGGAGCAATTATGTAAGAAGCGTATCGTAGCTCTCTCAGAAGAATTCGAAAAGAAAATTTAGATTTATGTGTTCGTAGTATTGATCGAGCGGTACGATTGTGTTTTAAATACCGAAATCGAGTGTTTTATCCTAGGATTAATGAGTTGATTATAACAAATTTTATACCCAGTAATATGGTAGCCCTGAATAAATGTTACCTCTCATCCATGCCAGTTTATCACGTAGCCTCTAAGAACCGTAAACTATTCTCAACAGAAATATTTCCTTCTGAAATGTATGCCTCTTCCGATACTTGCTGAGCTCTAGAAATATCTACTTAAGTTTACGCTTACGGACTCGTCGACCGGTAAAATTCGAGACCATGTTTCCTGCGTCGACGTTACATTAGTATTTACAAATAAGATAATTTGTTGATTTTATAACCTTAATAATAGGAAATACTATAAAACATGGAATATTTGAGTCGAAAGAAAAATTGTTTACATAAAAAGCAAAATCGTTGCTAGCAATTATGCTCAGTTTTCAGCATATACAAAAACAATAAATAATTTACATATTTATCGAGTCTTACGTGCCCACTTTCACGGGATACGCTTGCGTATACATGATGATTTTACAGTTATAATACTTGTTATATAAACATTAATCGCCCAAAAATTATTTTCATGCACCGAACAATTTTGCTGACAATCAAACTTTCATAGCAATTCGAACTATGGGAGTGGAATATTGGATTAACATGTAGTCTTGTCTCAACGAATTTTAAGTTTGGAATTACGCCCGCTGGATAGAAATGCGATAGCGCGTTCTCTGCAAACATTTCGAAGAATCATAAAAGATTGAAAACTAATAACGTTTGAAGTTCTTCGAAAAGAGAGAGAATCGACAGAAACGTTGACTCGTCTTTCCTCGTGTATGGATGAAGATTAGAGAAACGAGGAAAAACCGGACGAGATTTCGCAATTCTCGAATATTAGTGTCTATTTATATTTTAATTTTCATCCCATTATAAGACTTAACTTTTCTATTCTCATACAAAAACGGCGTGTGTTTTTGAAGTTTTCAGCTTGTTAAAACTGTTTATTATAATTTTCGTAATTAAAGGAGCTTCATAAGATGTCTGTAAAAATGCGTCTTTAAAAACGATAACTTTAAAAATTCCTTAAAAAAGAGTTATCCCAAGATGAATAAAATGAAACTGAACAGTTTTCAAGACAACATGATGAATAGCAGTGTGAGAGAAAATGCCCAAGTTCTCCCATTTAGGATTATTGATTTCGTTAACAATTATACATGACCACACAATCCCACATTTATAGTATAAGAAACACTGTATGAAGAACCTCATAAAGTATACTGTCTCCTATTTATCATTCAGCATAGAAAAATGTTTCCTTAAAAAATAAACAACTACATTTCTTTCCATATAAATAGCCTATAAACACTAAAACCATTCTTGTTTCGTAATTTAATTCTCGTTGTCTTACCATTACCATGCACTCGGGATAACGATCCGAGTTCTTCATAATGTTATTAGTATTAGAAAACTTATCATAATGTCGTCTTGAGGCGATCAAATTTAAGAATATTTGCTGTTTCGAAATAAACATTCCCAATCATTTTTAGACGTCAGTTCTCAATCCCGCTCCATTTATTTTCTCTTACCAATTAAAAAACACGAAATAAATCAAAGAATATTTTTTTGCGATTGGATGTCGTACCGTTATCACCGCGATGAAAAAATCACGCCAAGTCCGCATAGAAAATTCGCCAGTTGCTTATAAAATTTCCAAAGAGGCGTCTGGAAACTGGAATACCGTCGAATTTTGTCCCCTCACGGAGTGGGAAGAGAGACATCTCTCCCGGCCTCTCTTCTAACTCCCACCATTCACTCTCTTGCCCCTCCTTCCTTTTTAGTCTCGCATGAAATGTTAAAAGGAGTTTTGTGGGAGTGGGGAGAAAAGGAGTTAGGAGAGAGGGGAGTGGAAGGAGAAAGGCGGAGGATGGGGAAGGGCAGGGAATGGAAAGTAGGCGGGAGGGGACCTTTTCCTTCAGCGAATCCCTTTGTTGCTTTTAGCGTTAAGATAATCGTGGGAGTCGTGGGGCGAGCCTAAGTGAGATACGTGGGAGTGAGGGAGGGGGAGAGAGGAGAGGGGAGGTGAGAGGGGGAAAAGGGGAGGTAAGAGGGGAAAGGGGGGAGGTGAGAGAGGGGAGAGGGGGAGAGAAGGGGGAGAGGGTAGGGGAGAGAGGGGAGGGGGAGAGGGGGAGGGGATAGAGGGGAGGGGAGAGGGGGGGAGGGGAGAGAGGGGAGGGGAGAGAGGGGAGGGGAGATAGGAGAGGGGGGAGAGTGGAGGGGAGAGAGAGGAGGGGGGAGAGGGGAGGGAGAGAGGGGAGGGGAGAGAGGGGAGGGGAAAGAGGGGAGGGGAGAGAGGGGATTGGGAGAGGGGGAAGGGGAGAGAGGAGAGGGCAAAGGAGAGACTAAAGTTGAGATGAGGGGAGTCAAATGGTTAGGAGAGGGGAAGGCAAGAGGGAGGAATGCAAAGAAGGGAAGGGCTGTGACACTGCCGTGAGAGAGACTAAAAGGAGGGAAGATGTTTGGCCCCCCTCTCCTCCCCATCCCAACCTCTTTGTCCTTCACTCTACCTTAACCAGGATTTGCACGCATTCTGGGTAAGGACATGAGGAAGACATTTGTTGCTAGGCGATCTTTTGCATTATTCTCGTGGCGGTTTCCTAAGTCGTTTGTTTCAACTCTCTCCGAATTTTCTGCCTATTAGACGTAAAGAGACTTGAGAAGTAACTCCGACACTAATAAAAGTCGGTCATGTGGTAGACGACGGTATCGGTTCTCCGTAAAGAGACGGCTGCGAAGTACAGTTTTTTGAGCTGAGAGGTAAAGGATTTACTCATGTGAGACTGAAGTATGTAATACTTTGGGTGTATAAAGGACGGCCGATTATTATGTATCGCATTCATATCGAAGAAGCCTCCAAATTCTGAAGTGTGTGATTATTAGATTTAATTCTTGATCCTGCGTTATCGCTTCTCTATTGCACATGCTTCGCAATGTATTTTTAAACAAAGGGTGAAAATTCGATGCAAAAAATCGAGATTGATATCTAAGAATAATATATGTCAAGTACTTCTTATTTGGTCTCTACTGATTGCTAAATTATTAAATAACGTAAAATCGGCACGGACATCTGATAAAATAAAATCTATGCTTATTAATCTGTATACACAATTACAGAGCTTATTTTCACTTAGTTTAGCCTTAATTAGCGGCATAAGGTAGTGGGCCATATTCCGACACGGTCATAATTCCGACATTCGTCTCTATTGGTCATAGTATTGATCATAACGGGTAGATTCCAATACTTCCTTAATCTATCTTTAATGACAGCAACGCAGTGCTTGTTTCATCTCACTGGCCGCAAAATTGCCGCTGTCAGAGCACATCTTGGTTTTGTTGGAGTTTGGCGTCGATTTTAAGGTGTGATATTTTTATGAATTTATGGTATAAAATTTAAAGAAAGTAATTCATTCAATATATCACTTAAAAGCTAATTTGATTCTCTTTAATATGGTATTCATATGTTGGAGAAATTATCAATCTTATTCGTGTACCAGACCAATTAATAGCAATAAGCAAGGGATCCCAAATTCCGAGTGTATTTATTTAAGTTAAGTGAGTAACGTATTTATTTCTGCATAATTTGAAAATACTGATGAAATATTGGCCTGTTTCTTGAGATTTTTAAATAGTGCTATAGTAACCCAGCCAAATCTCACAATTATTTTCAGATTTTGATTTTCACGGACATTTTCATAAAAATTTTGTGAGAACTTTTTCATTTCTTAAATGTTTCAATTTTAATAATAATGTTATGATTTTTTTAATGTTATAAATATGTAGTATTATAGTTCACAATTAAAGTTCATTATTTCATTTTTGTGTAAGCAATGTCTCCTATGAGTTCTACTGAGTGTCGGAATTTGGATCATAGGCTCTAAATTCCGACACTTGGACAATATTTTCCCATTCCTGTTACTCTCATTCAACTGATCATATCAAAGAAATATTTTTTTCTGAATAGTATTTTACAGATACTAACGTTATAGAAATTCTCAGCTTCCTTCAATATGCCAAAAAATTATTTAAAATCGCCAAATCTTAGTGTCGGAATATGGCTCACTTACCTTATGTATCCGGAGAATGAAATGACTTTAATAAACCAATCTTTAGATTCTACAAAAAGTACTTTAATTTTTACTCCTACGAAGCATTTGATTGGTAATTATTAAGAAAATTTAAATGAATAAACAATAGTTAAGACTGCGCAAGGGTAATGCATTTCACGCAAAAAAGTTACCTTTAGCGCAAAAGTGAAATATTTTTTATTGAAAATCTATTCTTAATAATATTATAGGTACTTGGAGTTTTTTTTCTCTCGAACTAACATTGCTCATAAAATTAAGTGACTCAGTTTAGTCAGACATTTCCTAAATAGAGAAAGTTCTTATCATCCATAACTTGCTCACTCACTCTAGTATGTACACTCCAAAATGTCTTTTCTTACGATTTTTGTGCTCTTGCCAGCCCTTCCATTGCTCCTAGCGTTCTCTCAGTTGGATGCCACCCCGTATTGTGATTTAGACTTCAGAAATGGTGCGAATAAAGAGAATTCGAGAATTCTGCTTTGTGAGTCATTTATTGCTTGCTACCTGCCGTCTAACAACATTCCCTTATCTATTTAAAGGATTGAACGTTTTAAGAATTAATGAACCTTCTGCTATGTTTGCATGGCATTTAATTCAGTTGTCAATCAATAATTTTATGATTCTATTTACAAATTAAATTAACTTAAGTGGTAATAAAATTTCTTCTATGAGACGAAGATTAAATAAAATTACGTTTATGGTATAAATTATCAAAGTTATTTCCACTTGAATTATTTCATCGTTAAATGGTTATTATCTTAATATATTGACAATGCATAAGTGCGGTCCAAGAATGACCAGGATTGTGAATTGTCTGGTGTACAGCACTATCAAGAGAATTAGCTCACTAGACATTTATCAAGCTTGTCTTATGGCTGAATGCAAAGATAAAAAATTAGCTCTTAATTATCGTTATTGGAGA
Source organism: Tanypteryx hageni (assembly GCA_028673005.1). Taxonomy (NCBI): domain Eukaryota; kingdom Metazoa; phylum Arthropoda; class Insecta; order Odonata; family Petaluridae; genus Tanypteryx; species Tanypteryx hageni. Next base: position 11,923,792 of record CM054112.1, read on the forward strand.
TATTCAAAGATGGCTCAAAAACTTTTTGGCGTAAACTGAATGAAAGTTAAAACTCCAGCCAAAAACAAGTGGTATTAGCCCGATGCATTTCGCCCACTAAGTGGGCATTTTCAAGGGTGACGTACCTTCGACAGTGACCAAAGTCGACTTTGCCGGAGTGGAGAGACCAAGGGTGGAGAAAGAACGAAAGGCAAAAGCCTTCCGTTTTAACTTTCATTCAGTTATTGGAGATACCTATGATAAGTACTTGATATTTCAATTTATGATGCTTAATTTCATTTTAGACCTTATCTAGATTAACTTTTATTTAAAAGATTACAACAGCAAAGAGTATCACCAATGTTTCATTATTCTTTATCTCGTAAAACTGACTCTTTGGAGAACGTTTATCCCAAACAAATTTCTCTTTAGTTACTTACACTAAATATATAACCATATGCATAGAACAGCTACATTTATGTACAAACTAGATTGTGAGAGATAATATTAAATAGAAATAGCGATATGAAAGAGGGAAGCTCATCTGGAGGCGGTGGTTTAAGAATTGGAGTAATATTTTTACAAAAGTTTCAGCCTTTCTGGGCCAAAGCTTTAATTGTCGCGAAGGTAAGGTTCACGTGCAGCTATATCACGCAATGGAATTCTCGCGTCATCTTTAAAAACAATAACGCGAGTTTGTGGCGATTTAAATGAAAATAATCCAAAAATGTCCATACTAACTTATCTGCACAACTGCCATGCAACAGGAGAATGGCGTTGGCAGATTCCTTCCATTAAAACTCTCGGTTTTGTCGACTGAGCAACAAGTAAAATTTTTGCCACTCCTTCTCTTTTCGCCCCTCTTCCTATCACTCCCTCTCTCCCTCCACCTTCAGCCGTTTTCCAAACAAATCCCTCGTCATAAGCAGGTTGGCATCAAACGGCATCACCTTCTCTTCATCCCATCTTCCCCCTTCATTCCCCTTCTCCTCTCTCTCTCCCCCCTTTCTTCTACTCCTGCACTCCATCCTTCTCCAAGAGATCTCGTTCCGTCTCAGACTCTTACTTTTTTCCACTCTCCTCACTTTCCACGCATCACATTCCTACCATTTTCCCTGTCTTTTGTCAACATCTCCCTCCTTTTTCTCCACTCAATCCCGTCTGCCCATCCTTCTCCATCTCTTTCCCTCACCCTTTATTCTTTTCCCTTTCTCTTTCTCACCCTCTCCTCTCTTCTCCTCCCGAATTTCTCAAACGCAATCCTCCCTCTTTTCGCTCTTCATTCCCTCCACACACTCGCTCCGCACGCTCCCTTCGTCCGCTACCAATTTCCATATTCTTCCTATTACTTCGCGTCTCCTTTTTCGCGCAATCCTCTCACCGTTTCATTTTCTGCCAACGTCTTTCCCTCTCTCTCTCTCTCACTCCACTTGTTCTCCACTTTTACCCTTCGTTCCCCACGCGCCCACGAGCAAAATTCCTCTCCTTAGCCTCCCCTCCTCCACGCTTACTGCGCTCTGACCTATCTCCCATTCTCCTTCTTCCTCTTTTCCAACCCCCGCATTGCTACATCCCTAAAATCGACCGCTCATTGCTCCCTTTTCCACATCCTATATCAATGGGATTTAAACATCCGTCCCTTCGATTCCAGCGCCATCTGTCTTATTAATTCTCACTCTTTTCCAACTTTCTCTCTTCTTCATTCTCCCTCTTTTTCCATCTCTTTTCTTCCAGCCTTTGCTTATCCCACCTTCCGCATCAACTGCCTATAATCTTTTATTTATCTTTTTCCTTTCCCGCTTCCTATGTATCTCTCGACACTAATATTAACCTCCTGCTCCATATTTATTTTTTATCTCTCTCGTTTTATTCCGTTTTTAGAGACGTATTCTTCTCATGACTAGTTCTTTTTCAGTATTATAGCACACTCTAGATATCATTGCGCAAAGTCAGAGAATTTTAACTCATCCTGACTGGCGTTCGAGTCAAGTTTTTCTTTCATTCTTATAGGAAATTATCGATGACGTTAGGCACATTCTCTTGGGAGCAATACAAGTGAGTTTTAAAGTTGTAAAATAATCATTCGATGCTTGGAAATTTGTTAAACACAGTATATATGCCAAAATGAATTATTTTATAGAAATTTTAAATGTTATTAGTAGTCTAATCAATAAATACATCCTAAACCTACATATTAGTAGGTACTAATAAGAGTTGTGGCACAAATATTTAAACATACGTGTATTGATCTTGTACATTATTTTTTTACAAGGACATAGAAATGACGGAAAGCTGAAATGGAATTTATGACACTTTTTTTGCCGTTCTCACATCCCTCTCCTCCCTCTCACTCTTCTCCATTTTCTGTCACCTCCTCTCCCTCCTTGCTGACACGTTTATTCTGTTGGTCCTCCTGTTTTCGTATTCGCACTCAACCGCACTCTCGTCACGCAAAGATCTCCCAGCAGAGTAGTGAGGTGAAGGAGAGAGGTGGAAGAGGGAAGGATAGAAGGGGGGAGAGAAGGAAGGGGGATGGAGAGAAGGAAGGGGGATGGAGGGAAGGAAGGGGATTGAGGGAAGGAAGAGTGATGGAGGGAAGGAAGGGGGATGGAGGGAAGGAAGTGTGATGGAGGGAAGGAAGGGGGATGAAAGGAAGGAAGGGGATGGAGGGAAGGAAGGATGATGGAGGGAAGGAAGGGAGATGGAGGGAAGGAAGGGTGATGGAGGGAAGGAAGGGGGATGGAGGGAAGGAAAGGGGATAGATAGATAGATAGATAATCGTCTTTATTCGGGCGAAATTTAGACCAGATGGAGGGGATGGAGGGAAGGAAGGGGAATGGAGGGAAGAAAGGGGATGGAGGGAAGGAAGGGGGATGGAAGGAAGGAAGGGGATGGAGGGAAGGAAGGATGAAGGAGGGAAGGAAGGTGGATTGGGGAAGGGGGATGGAGGGAGTGAGATGGAAGGAGTGAGATGGACGGAGGGGTATGATTGGAGGGGTATGAAGGGAGGAGGATGAAGGGAGGGGGATGAAGGGAGGGGGATGGAGGGAGGGGGATGGAGGGAGGGGGATGGAAGGAGGGGGATGGAGGGAGGGGGATGGAGGGAGTGAGGGGCAGTCTCAACGGGGCAGCGGAAATGATCAGAAGAGAGCTCTGCAAGAGTGTGTGCGTGCGTGCGTGTATGCGTCAGATGTGCGGAGGAGGAGAGCGTGATACGCCGTAGGGGAGGGTGATGGGAGTTTAGATTGAAAAGATGGCAGCAAAGTGGATAGCGAGGAATCTGGAAAAGAGGGAGGTTATGCGAAAGGAGAGGGCGAGGGGAGGTGGCTCAGGCGAGGGGGATAGAGAAAGGGATAGGGATGTAGAGGAGAGAGAATGGGAGAGGGACGATGGGGGAAAGGAGAGGTATGTACGAAGTGGATGGCGGAAGAAGATAAAAATGGAGGGGTTGGTCGTGATGGAGAGTGTTAAGGAAACAAAAGAAAGTGTGAAAGGGGAGAGGAGAAGAGAGAGAGAGCGAAGAATGTAGAGATGGACGCCGAGGAGGGAGAAAAATAGCTGCTAAAGGAAAGCTATCAAAAATACATCGACTTGTCGTTTAAGGCTTGGAAAGAACAAGAGGGAGTCTATCCAGAGTAAGAGGTGTAATAATGAGTAATTGAGAACGCATGAAGGGAGATAGAGAGAGAGGGAGATGAAAGCACTCTAGGAGGGAAGGGAAGGATGGGGTGGTGCGGTCAAAGAGGAGGAAAGGAGAGGGACTGTTGGAGGTGGGATGGCAAGGGTTTGATGAGGGCGGAGAGGTTTGGTAGGGTGTGGAAGGGGGGGAGGCGACTGAGATTTGTATGGAAGCTTCGTTGAGGGGATGGAAGGGGGAGAGGGGTGGAAAGGGGAGAGGGGGGGACGGGGAAGGGGGGTGAGAAGAAAGCGTGGGTTTGCGGTGAAAGTTTTGAGTGACGTGAAGGATGCGGCAGGTGTGCTAATGAGGAGACGGAAGGACACGCGAACAAGACTTGTTTAAATTATGGAAAAAAATTTCTGTCAATATTTAAATTAATATTTATGCGGTTGACTCATTTATGATAATTACAAAATTGGTGCTGTTACACTGCATGTTTAAATTTATGGAATGCGCAGGGAAAGCGCCAATTAGGTAATAGAAACTAAAAAGCTATTCTCAACTAACCTTCCAATCAACACTGCTGACATCCATTTATTCATATCTATCGGAGAAATAAAATTATATGTCGTGTAAAATTTTGTTCATTTGCAGAATTTTAACAATTTGTTTAGAAAAAAGAGCTTATCATCGAATCTTTTCCGTTGATTTTTTCCAATTTTCCACCAATCGACTCTTAATTTCTGTTTTTGTCACTTTTTTTGTATTTTTCATTTCCGCTTGTTATTAGTAAATGTGAATTTCATCTTTGTCGTTATTTTTTTAAATATTTTAATTTTATTGAATGATTTTTAATTCGTAAGATATAATTATATTTTTATGACAATAAATATGCGAATGGAAGGGAGATAGGAAGGATATTGGTAGAGAGAAGGAGGAGAATGGAAGGGCGGTATAAGAAGGAGATTGGTAGAGAGAGGGATGAGAATGAATGAGACAGAGGAAGAAGAATAGGGAAGAATGGGAGAAGAATGAAGGGAGATGAGGTGAATTGAAGGAAGAGAGGGAGTTCAATGGAAGAAAGTTGAATGTGGGAGAGGAAAGGAAAAAGGAATTTGGAATAATTATTTGGGATGTAGGCATCATATGTTCCGTTTGCATCAACTTGTTTGATCAAATATGGTCAATAAAAATTTTAATCTTTTATAATGCGGTTTTTTATCTTATGAAGAGTTTGCCTAACACTTAAGTACTACTTAGTATCCATATAAATAAAAACCTTTTGAATTTCTCTAAAAAATCATTTCAAATGAAGAAGTCTTTTGATCCAATTGGTTTAAAAAATTTAAAATAGGTTGCGGCTAGTATATTGGTTACTAATGGGCCCACAGGATTTCGTCGGAGAATCAAGAGTTTTCCTCGTACACGCAAGAAAATTTTGTTATTATCTCGATAAAAATGACTCTTTTATCAAAATACATTCCGCGACAATGGCTTTTTGACGACTGAAATATGTATCGAAAACTTATTAAAATATTTATAGAAATATTCCATTAGAAGAAAATTTATCTTCTTAATTCTGATTTATTTTGCTGTACGTCTTCTTGTTAACAAAGTCATTGTAGTAATGAACAGCATGTTATCGTTCGTGCAGAAAAATATCAGAGATGAGTTTTATTTTTAAATGTACCAGTGCATCGAAATTTAAAACACAAGTTTTTAACTTGAGCAACTTAATTTGGGACTTCAAGCAGATAAATTGTTGTTTTATCATTGATTGACATACTCAAGATATTCCCGAGAGAACAGTACATTTGTATACGATTATCAATTTGATGTATTTTATGTAATTGAAGAAACAATATTGAAGTATTCAAGCTGTTTTCTGTAGAATAATATATTTATTCTTCTGCTTCTCAAATTAGTAATGCTTTACATGTCCTTTATGCAACATATGTGTCAAACTAACCAGCAATTTTCCAAAGATACTGTACAGTTCGATAAGAGGGTAAAAAGCAGAGTCATTTATTTATTTTTATAAATGAAAACAACATTTTTATTCAAATTTCTGTCATATTTCTATAATTTAAAAAAGAAATTTATGCAACAAAACTTCAAGCAAAGATGTATATAAGCGCCAATGTGCCTGAATTATTGATTATTAATTAGCTGCAATATTTAATATGTTCGCAAATATAATCGCTGATATTTCATGATAAAGTATTGCTAGAGAACGAGTTTAAAATTTTCATATAAATTATGTACAATAATGTTATGAAAAATACTATTTGAGAAATATATCAATGACACAAAGTAGAGGAAGCAAACAGTTGAAAGCCGGAATCGCCTCTCCGAGGGAAAAAAGGAAATTCCTTATTCTCAAGACGGAATTTCAGGAGATGGTCTCCTTTCTGCGAAAATAAAATTCGCAGTCCGCCTTCCCTTGTTGTTCTAACCGCGTCATATTTCATTTCCGGTCCACTTTATCACCCCTCCCATCTCCAACTCTCCTGACAATATGAATCCATGTTTCAACTCCATTTCCTCCTTTTTCCCGCTTCCCTCCGCCCAACTCCCCCTCTCACCTCTTTCCGCTTCACTTTGCACCGCTATCACTTTTTCGGAGAGGAATAAGGGAAGGAGAAATGGAGGGAGAACGGCCTGTTTTCGAATGGAATTCTTCTTCGAGAAGGAAGAGAGAGAGAAAAAGAAAGAAAGAGAGAGAGAGAGAGGGAAAGTAAAGTTTGTGGGTCGGATGGAGAGTAACTGATTAAGTGATTGATTTAAGGATTTTCCGGTTCTTCACCGAAAGCGCTCAGGAATAGATGTTGTTGTCTCGCAGTTTATTCTCTCCAAATGTCTTAACTGCAAATTCCTCCTATGATGTTTCTCTCCTTCACTCAGCTTCCGATCCTTAGAGATGAAAATCAACACGTTTTACTTCACTAGACAATGCCATATTTCATTAGATTATTCCATAATTTGTTTCATATTTGTTAGCGCGTTTTAATCACTTATTATTTCACTTTGTCCGCCCGTCCATGTACAAAATTTTGAAGCAATGAGAGCTGATTTTCAGAATAATTTTGATAGGTATGAATCCTTTTGGTATCGAGATCCGTCCGTTTGCCTTTTGGCATAAGTTAAAAAATACCCATAAACTATCTATACGAGTCCGTTAATATGGTCAAGTGTCGTTTTAATTACCATACCACTAGAATAACATCGAAGCGAATATACGCCCAATTTACATTTAAGGATAAAGGAATAAAGATCACATTAAAACTGCTAATTTCGATGAGGTATGTTTTAAATAACAAGGAGGGAGAGGAAGTTAGAGATTCCAAAAATTCTGAAAAAAGCGCCTTTGAAATCTGCTTCTGGCGTTTTTTTCTTAACTTATTGTGTATAACTATTTTAAATTCCTTGTGATTATAAGGACTCAGCCATTTTAGGGTTATTATAGTTGTTCCGATGTATTACGGGTTATCTAGTACATATCTGGGGATCTAATAAAATAATAAGTGCAACTACTTTAAACATTCAATTTATAAAAGTTATTAAACGGGGCAATCTCATCGAAAAATTAATGATTTATTGAAAACGAGATTCATGATTAGCTAGCAAAAAAGGAAAAGGAAAAAGCCATAAAATTGAAGGAACGAAATTCTTAGTTTCAGAGATGGAGTGTAACATGGAATGTAGTTGAAGCGAGGGAAATTAACTTGAAGAATATGGAGAACAGATTGGATTAGAAAATGTAAGGGGGATAAAATGCTTACGTCGACAATAATAACCAAATAAAAGTGTCTAAAAATTGGTGAGAGGTAAGCATAAAAACATGAAATATGGGAGGAAATTAAACTGAACGCGGATAGCAGTGATGAAAAACCAAATAAACGAGAAATATACCAATTATCACGAGGTAAAGAAAATTCAGTAGGATAAGGTAGAGGAATTAGGAAAGAACAAAGCTGTGCTGCATTAGACACGTCAAAGGTAAAGAAAAATATGGATGATAATTTTTAAATGCGCAAATAAATCAAAAATGAAAGCTGCAATGGATTAGAGATAGCAGAAAATCGGAAACAAGTGAAAATAACTGTGTTGCGAATTGCCCAATACGGTAAAAAAAAAACGAAAAAGAGAAAAAGCGATGCAGACGAAGCCGAAAGAAGCAGCGGGAGAAATGAGAAGAAGATAACCGCACATTGCGCGAGATGAAGAGAGAAGAAGAAAATGAAGAGAACGGAGAGAGAGAGAGATTGAGAGTGGGAGAGAAAGAGAGAAGAAGAGTTAGAAGAAGAGAGATGTGCGAGCAGCATATCAAGGAGACGGGAATACAACGCCCAAAGACTGTTGTCCGTTTTTCTCATTCCTATTCCGTGTGAAAGGGAGAGGGATGAATGGATGGATGGAGTGAGATAGAGTGTGATCCTGTCTGCTGGGGAAAATGGAATAAAGGAAGGGGGTGGAAAGGATATCCATAGAAACGTCCAAGGGTATTTTATCGATGCTTTCGATTGGGTGGGAGGGTGCAGGTGGGGTGCGGCAAAATAGAGGCAGCGCGAGATAGAGAGGGGCTTGTAAGAGGTCGGAGGTGGAAAGGAGAGAGATGAGGAGGAGATGAAAGAACAAGTGAAGGATGTAAATGAAAAGGGGAAATGGCGGCGGGGGGTGAGGACTCTGCGAGGAAAGGGAGGAGAAGGAACGAAGACGGATGGCGGAGGTGGGAGTGAAGAGGAGACGCCGAAATATATGGGGAATGAGGGTGGAGAAAGGGGAGGAGAAGCTGAGATGGAATAAAATCTGGGAGTGGTAGCGCGCAAGGGGGGGTTGGAGAGGGGAGGAGTGCGTTCTGGGGCTATCGAGGGGGCGGTGGGGGACGATGGGAGATCTGAGGAAAATCGCACGAGATATGAGATAAGTTGAGTCAGGGATTTCCTCTCGGGGGCCTTGAGCCGGTTAAGGGTTTTGGTCTTAAAAAATAAAGAGGTCCGGATTTCCAACCTTATTGAGAAGTGCACGCGCCTTTTCAGTAGTTCTTTTGAAACCGAGGTCAGTTCGTCTCTCGTTGAACCTTGCGTATTCCTTCGAAGGACTTACGAGATTTCCGGTCCGTTGGTTCGTCCCTCCGAAAGAAATGAGTGGTGGATTCTTGATGATTTAAGAGCAGGAAATTTGTAAAATATAATTGAATTGCTTTAAATGCATACACGAATCAAATGATGTTTGTGGAAAATTGGAAGCCATTGGATGGAACTTTAAATATCCTATACCAAAAAATGCGTTGATTTAATAAGTAAAAAAATTCGTTGATAAATCATTTATATTTTTGTGAGGAATAATTTTCTTCTAAATATTTCTTTCAAATCGTTTTATTATTAGAAGAAATTCTGCAACATGGTATTAAAATATAATTAAAACCTTTTACTGATTATTATTGGAAAATTTTTACTAGGCTGGTTATATTTCCTAATCATATGCAGTTTATTTTTCGTTGTAAGCAAATATTTGCTGAGCTCATATCGTTAAATGTTTACATGTTGCAAAATCTGAGCCAAGAAAGAGTAGCAATTACATGCGAAACTATGTTCAAAACTCGCACCTTTCGCATGATGAGCAAAATTATAGTTAACTTATTACAAAATAACCAACGTCTTAGAAAAGGATAAGGCGATCATTTTGCAACCAAGATACCAATTGGCATTTCTGTAATGCTATTTTGCCATTGGCACTTATGGCTGCAAAGGTTTACGACACAAATTAAAACATTTTGCAACGTGAGTACAGCCTGCACTACCACCAAGGTGATACATTTTAATGGGACGCAGTATCAACTATGTGGATACATCTCTGACGATTAGCCGTAATTAGCTTTTCGTTTGAGTTTTGGATCTGCGTGAGATTCCAAGATAAATAAATTTTGTTTCATATGGATATCATTGTGTACTACATAGCTGTATTTCTGTAAACAACTTTAATCTTAATTCATGCCCTGAGTATTTCTTTTTAATTTTACCTTAAAATCTAGGTAGGTCTCATCAACTATAAAATACTGTAACTACCCAAATTCAGTGATAACCAGTAGATACTTTAAGATGAAGATTTTTCTCATTAAAATGACGGCAGAAACATGCAATGTGTTCAAGCGAGTAAACTGAACTCAGAAATTTCGCCTTTGACTTAAAATAAGGCACGGAAAAAGTTTCTTCGCGAGCAGGTGGCACTTTACATAGGCTTCGTATTTAGAAAAATTCGAGTGCGGATTTTTTTCCAGAAATCATGATTAGCAAAAGATAAAATAGGTGAGTAAAAATATCTGCTAGTCAAGGGAATCATGACGTCGTATTCCAAGCGTAACGTTCTTCTTTCGACGGGAAGGGATTCAGAGACACATAAGGATTTGTCAGACAACGTATCCAGTTTACGCGACTCTTATCTCCGGATTTTTAAATAGGAAAACATGCATGTTGCTTGTGGAAACCTTCAAATTACACTGTGATATGCGGAACAAAAACATGTCATCGCGTACTTTTTTACACCACAATTTTCCTCATCACTCAAGTTTAATTATGCGCAAAAGAACAGCCTTGTCCTCAATGGGCTCCTGGGATCCTTCAAAAATGTAACCTTAAACGGTGACAATTGACACACGCTTTTCTCCATGCATTCTATCCTCCCCTCTCCATCCCTCCACGCATTCGCACCCTCCCATCTCCCTCTCTTCCTCCATGCATTCGCACCCTCCCATCTCCCTCCCTCCCTCCACGCATTCGCACCCTCCCATCTCCCTCCCTCTCTCCACGCATTCGCACCCTCCCATCTCCCACCCTCCCTCCACGCATTCGCACCCTCCCATCTCCCTCCTCTCAACCCCTTCGTCCACCTACGCATGCGACCCTCCTCAGCGCTATTCCTCATCCAAAAAGTTGCAAAATGAACCACCATCCTTGGCTCGTGGAGCTCGGGTGACCCCACTTTGTATTATTAGCCGTGTTGCGGGGGAGGCAAATGGGCGGGATAGCGAAACAAAACACTATTACCATGGAGACGCACAATGGGTCTTTCCTCTGACCCTTGTTCCCCTCCATCACCTCTGCGCCGTGTGGCTGTGTGAATGATGCGGAGAGGAGGAGGTGGGGGAGGGATAGAAGGCAGTGAAGGAGGGAGAGGAGATGGGGGTGAGAGACAGATGGAGAAAGGGAGGGAGAGATGCACGGGAGAGAACATACCGCGTGCCAGGAAGCCATGGTGATGAATGTAGCAATATCGCGAGAGTCACACCCATTTCCATATCTCTTCTCCCTCCTCACTCCGTCTCCCACCTCCTTTCTACTCTCTCCTCCCCGCTCTCTCTCTCTCTCTCTCTCTCTCTAATCTAACCCTTTAGCAATGCTGGAGAAATCCACATCGAACACTTTTTGTTTTTACTTATCGCCGAACCGTTTGCCTTGGTAGGTGAGCGTGCATGGATCGCGGAAACAAAACCGGTCGATGATTGACGGAAACAATTATAACATATGTACGTGTGCGTTCAATTCATATAGATGTGTGTGAGGCGAAGAGACGATAAGGGTATGCCGTAATCATGATCGAGGTTTCAAGAATATTGCGAAGTAACGTGACTTATTGTTTGTTAAGATCGTTCATAGATTGTAACGGTGCCCCCGCTTAGCTCGGTCGCGGGTCCAGATTGAAGGAGCGTTGGGCGCCAGTGCAAGTGTCCCCGTTAAGGGATATTTCCGCTTGCACACGGAGAAAGAAAAAAAGAAATGACGAAAAGGAGGAATCTAGATTATGGTTTTTTAATGGGTGAGGAGGTGAATACAAACAAGTGACAAAAAAAACGGTGGCGGTCCTCGGCCACGGACGAATTTACGCCGATCCACAACTGCACTCCAAAATGTGCCTTCTCTCGTTACTCTCCTCGTGCTACCGAGAGGGTCACCCTCCGGGTACGGTTTCCCCACGAAAAAAAAGTCCCCTTCCTCTTCTGGCAGCTTTCTTATATAGCCGGGTCGCCGGTGGTGACCTCTCGCTGAAAGACCGGTAGGCGTAAGTGGCGGGCGCCGAACACCGCGCTAGCCTTCAAACGTTACATCACCCCCCTCTTCTGAAAGAAAACAAAACAAACAAACAACATTCAGTCATTAGCGCTTGCCACTTAGGCCTAGGTAACTGCCTTTAAATCCCGTGCATGCCACCGTCCTGCAGGTTTATTTCCAAGGGTCACTAATTGGTAAACAGAGTTCCCAATCTCCCGGTCGATTACGAAGGGACCCACAAACTTGGGTTCTAATTTGGCTGAAACAAAATCAGCCGCATCTGACAGAGGGCGGTTTTTCCGCCATACCAAAGTTTTCCTTGGGAGCTGAACTTCGCGGCGGCGTAAATTGTAGTATTGGGCCTGTCTTTTTGACGCCTTTAGCTGCGCCTCTCCCGCCCTTCGATTCATCTCCCCGAGCGAATTCCGGAGTTTCGCGGCGTACTCGCGTGGCCCGAGCTCCAATGAATTCCCCGCCTCTGACTCCCTATACAAATCTTCGGGTTTCCTCAATTCTCTCCCGAGATTTAGGGCGGCGGGCGATTGTCCCGTTGTTTCCGAGACAGCCGAACGCAAGGCGAACATCAAATCTGACAGGTTTTCGTCCCACTTTCGCTGCGAATCTTCACAATAGATGGAAATCATGGTCTTCAGTGTCTTATTGGTCCTTTCACAAGGATTCGCTTGTGGCAAATACGGGGCAGTATGACAAAGCTTCACCCCAAATATCCGGCACATTTTCTCTAATGTCCGGCTAACAAATTGTGGGCCATTGTCTGTCAACAATACCTCTGGACAACCCCACTGGTTAATCACTTGGACACGGAAGTGTTCAGCAACGTGCGTGGCCTTAACTGAGCGCAATGGGACGGCTATTGGCCATCGGGTTCCTATATCCACAAACATTAACACGTATCGGTTCCCTTTGAGGGATCGGGGAAGGGGACCTATTATATCGGCCGCCACTATCGTCCACGGACGGGCCCTTTTCTGCGGCTTCATTACACCCGCAGGCTTCGTCTGCTCCACTTTATACCGCTGACAGGTTCGACAGCTACGGACGAAATCGCCGACATCCTTTCTCATCCCAGGCCATGAATAAAAACTCTGGAGCTTTCTCAAGGTTTTGAAAAAACCCATATGTCTACCCCTCGGAGAGGAATGGTTTGAATCTAAAAGGCGTTTTCTTTCCCCCTCGGGAACCAATAATTTCCACGACTGAGAGTTTCCGACCGAGTTGGTTTTCATATACAGCCGCCCTTCGACCGCGCGCACATCCGGGCAGTCCCTCGGGCATTCCTCAACTCTTCGCCGCAACGCCACGTACCAGGGGTCAGTAACGGTGGACGGGTAAAATTCCGCGGCGTTTTCCATCGCCCCGATCCGAGACAAAGCGTCAGGGACAACGTGGCATCCTCCTTTCCGATGGATAACCTCGCAATCATACTGTTGAAGTTGAGATATCCAACGCGCGAGACGACCTTGCGGATTGCTAATATTAAATAACCATTTCAAGGATGAATGATCAGTTATAACTGAGAAATGGTAACCTTCCACGTAAGGTTTGAACTTACTGATTGCAAAAAGTACAGCGAGACATTCTCGCTCTGTGACGCTATAATTCCTCTCCGCGGTCGAGAGCGCACGCGAGCAGTAAGCCACAACATGCTCTTCGCCATCGATCATCTGCGACAGAACCCCACCTATTCCGACGCCGGAGGCATCGCATTGTATGGTGAACGGTAAATCGAAGCGAGGGCAAGATAGAACAGGTGCGGACACCAAATGGCTCTTGAGCTGGCTGAAGGCATTCTCTTGCTCGTCCGACCAACAAAATTTGCGCTTGCTTTTTAACAGGTCAGTCAAAGGAGCCGCCAGTGTAGCGAAGCCAGAAATGAAACGTCGGTACCATCCGACGAAACCCAAAAATCTTCGAAGGTCCCTAACATTCGTGGGTGTAGGATAATTCACCACCGCGGAAATTTTGTCCGGATCCATTTCCAATTTACCACTTCCCACTATGTAGCCCAAAAATCTAAGTCTCGATCTCGCAAAGTGACACTTATCCATATTTATTTTTAACCCCGCGTTACGTAGTCGTTTAAAAACCTCCCGTAAATGCCCCAAATGCTCCTCGAACGTTTCACTAACAATCACTACATCGTCAAGATAAGCGAAACAAAACGGTTCCAACTCCGCCCCAAGAACCTTATCCATGAGGCGCTGGAAGGTAGCGCCCGCACTGTGCAACCCAAAAGGCATCACATTGAAGTGAAAAAGTCCACGTCCTGGTATCGTAAAAGCGGTTATCTCTTTGCTTTTCGGTCCCAATTCCACCTGCCAGTATCCTTTCTCAAGGTCTAACGTGGTGACGAATTTGCCAGATCGTAGTTTGTTTAATATAGTGGACATATAAGGTATCGGATAGGCGTCTTTCCTACTGGCCTTATTAACCTTTCGGAAATCCACCACGAAGCGTTTTGAACCGTCTTTCTTCGGCACCAGTATGACAGGAGACGACCAAGAGCTTGTCGATGTCTCGATTATTCCAGCGCTTAGCATTTCATCAACTTGGCAATTAATCATCTCTTGGATCACGGGCGAAACTGGGTAATACCTCTGTTTTACTGGGATATTTATCTCCAGCTCTATATCGTGTTTGACCAGGTTAGTTCTACCGGGGACCTGCTCAAATAATTTCAGTTCTGCATCCAAAAAATGCATAAGGGTGGCATCCTGTGACGACGTCAGATAGTTATCGGAATCGATTTCATCCAGACTCGCGTGAAATCCTCCAGAGGGGCCCTCCGCCCGCAAGAGGGGCACGTCTCTTCCATCCGCCAATATAACGGAGAAATTAGAGAAATCCAACCTCGCCCCGATGCTTCTCAAGAAATCCGTTCCTAAAACGACGTAATAAGTCATATCGGGCAAGGCATCGAAACGAATTACGGCCACCTCACCTGCTAGACAGACCGGTAGCGTCACACACCGAGACACATTCGACCGACGCCCGTCTGCCATCTCTAACTGTGCCTGCCGCTCGAAAGTCGGGACATTCAATCCCTCCAACCACTTTTCCACCGAAGAATTTATAACGGACCGAGTAGCTCCCGAGTCTAATAAGGCTGGCCACATTCTTCCATATATCTTTACCTCCACGAACATCCGACCTGGTGTACTGGATGAAGGGTCAGATCCTGCGCTTACGAACGCCCTCACGGTCTGGAGCCATTCCTCCCAATTATTTTCCAGGCGATTGTCGGGACGCCTCAAGCCTGGGTAAGAGACGCCCCGACAGCGTTTCCCGAGCATGCACAGCTTTCCACCATACTCCCTCTTCGACCGCAACGGCGGCAGAATCTCTTCAGGGGTTTTCTGCATTGGCGGAAGAAATGGTCCGTCGATCCACAATTCCAGCAGTCGCGTATCCCACTTCTTTGATTCTCGCCGATCGCAGCCACCACAGGGCTCGACTTATTTGCTTCTCCACAGGGGAATGAAAACTCCGCTTCTACCATTAGGTTGGCTTGCGGAGGTGGTCTGTACGCGTGACGGTGAGCCTCCATCTCTTCCGCCGCCTTCCCCGCCAACGTCAATTCCTTCAAGTTTCGAAAATTTTTCCCCATCAGATGGGTTACGTAATCAGGGTGTAGGTTTGAGTAGACTAATTCAACCAATTCGACCTCCGGGATAGGTCTTCGAAGCCGATTATTCATAGCGGAAATGCAAGTCACGAAATCATTAATTCTCTCTCCCTTACCCTGCGATCTCGCGAATATGTCCTTTTTCAACCGAATATCATAAGTGAACGGTTGGTAAGCCTCCAACAATCCCTCTCTTGCCGAGAAATATGAATTAAATGATCCGCGATTTACTCTATACCAACGAGCTGCTCTCCCCGTTAAGAGATCCGGCATCAGACGCCACATCGAATCGTCGGGTACGGCGTTAGCAAGCTTAAACTCGTCGCATCGTTCGAGGAAGGAGGCGACGCTTTCCTCATCGTCTCCTGAGAACAACAGACCCTTTCTGCCCGCGCATTTAGCCAATTCCCACAAATTTCGACATCTCGTCCCCTCTGACGTGGCCGAGTCAACTAGCCTCTTCAGTAATTCTTCTAATACGCCGTCCGTTCTATGGATCGCCTTGAAAGACGTATCGTCTTCCGATTCCTTGCAATAAGCCCTAATTCTGGCACGTAATTGATCAAGCGTACCGTCGGCATCTAATCCGAATCTCACGCAATGGGATTCGGCTTCCGACTTGGTTAGTTCGTTCACCCATGCCGTTCCCGGCCTTCGCTCCGCCATTTTGCCACGAGCAAACCAATAAATCAAACAGGAAGGAGGGATGGGTTCTAATCTTCTCTCCCCTAGGTCCACAGGGGAATAAACTACGGGAAGTATAGGATGGACCTTGGAAGGGTTCAACGAAGGGATTGAGAGCACAATAAAAGAACGGAACGAACTGACCTTACACGTAAACTACAACGTGACCGAGCGAGCTCAATCGGTCTCCTCACTCTCTCCAACCTTCGGGCCCCACGTTGGGCGCCAGATGTAACGGTGCCCCCGCTTAGCTCGGTCGCGGGTCCAGATTGAAGGAGCGTTGGGCGCCAGTGCAAGTGTCCCCGTTAAGGGATATTTCCGCTTGCACACGGAGAAAGAAAAAAAGAAATGACGAAAAGGAGGAATCTAGATTATGGTTTTTTAATGGGTGAGGAGGTGAATACAAACAAGTGACAAAAAAAACGGTGGCGGTCCTCGGCCACGGACGAATTTACGCCGATCCACAACTGCACTCCAAAATGTGCCTTCTCTCGTTACTCTCCTCGTGCTACCGAGAGGGTCACCCTCCGGGTACGGTTTCCCCACGAAAAAAAAGTCCCCTTCCTCTTCTGGCAGCTTTCTTATATAGCCGGGTCGCCGGTGGTGACCTCTCGCTGAAAGACCGGTAGGCGTAAGTGGCGGGCGCCGAACACCGCGCTAGCCTTCAAACGTTACAAGATAAGGTCGCTTGACCGATCGTTATGAAATTTTGTTTTGTACGATTGAAACAACGCGCAACATTAATTTATCATCATCATCATCATGCTTCTGTCCGAAGACAGGTTTTAACAGAATCGCTGCCTCCATTTCTCTCTCTACCTAGAAGCCTCTTTTATACCTCTATAAGTATTATATCCCTGCTTTATATTATCTAATATTCCTATTCTTTTTCTCCCTCGTCCTCTTCTTCCACTAATTTTGCCTTCTAAGGTCGTCCTTTGTATACACTGTCTTCTCAATATGTGCCCTATCCAATTTGCTTTTCTTTTCCTGATTGTTTTTATTAACCTCCTTTCTTCTCCCACCATTTCTAATACTTCTTCGTTTCTCTTCCTCTCTGTCCATTTCACTTTCATAATTCTTCTCCATACCCACATCTCAAAACTTTCTAAATATTTTTCCTCCTTTCTCCTTACCGTCCACGTCTCTGCACCATAAAGAGCTATGCTCCATATGTAGCATTTTGCTAATTTCTTCCTTGTTTCTAAATTTATTTTCTTGCTTGTGAGAAGCTCCTTCTTCTCGTTAAATGCTGCTTTTGCCATTGCAATCCTACTTCTGATGTCCTGTGTACTACTTCCATCCTGTGCTAAAATACTGCCGAGATATTTGAAACTACTTACTTGTACCAATTTTTGGCCATTTACCATTATATTTAATTCTTTATGTTCCTTTGAAACCACCATGACTTTCGTTTTTTCTGTATTGATCTTCATTCCATATTGTTGGCCAACCTCAACTAGTCTGTCTGTCATCCTCTGAAGCTCTTTCTCGCTTTCCGCTATTAAGCCCTGATCATCTGCGTATTTAATGGTAGTAATACTTTCACCACCTATCTTAAATCCTTTCTCTTCCATCAACGCTTCTTCTGTTATTGTTTCTGCATAAATATTAAATATCGCTGGTGAAATAGGACAACCCTGCCTCACTCCCATCCCTATTGAAGTACTTTCTGTTTCTTCTCCTTCAACCCTGACTCTAATCTTTTGATCAAAGTAAAGGTTTTTAAGCAGTCTTTTATCTTTCCAATCTATTCCTATTTTATTTAAAATACCCAACATTTTATCCCATTTCACTCGGTCAAAAGCTTTCTTCCAATCTACAAAACAAAAATACATATCTTTATTGACTTCTAGTGCTCTTTCTATCTTAATCCTCATACATCCAATAGAATCTCTAGTACCTCTTCCTTTTCTGAAACCAAACTTATTATCTTGCAGCTCCTTTTCTATTTTACATTCTATTCTTTTGGTTATTATTCTGGTTAGAACTTTAGCTGTATGAGAAATTAAACTAATAGTTCTGTAATCCTTACAACATTTTGCATTGTTCTTTTTCTCCAGTGGTACCATAATAACATCTAAAAAATCTTCATGCCATATGCTAGTATCATATAATGGTTAAAGAATTTTGTGAGTTGCTTAACTGCTTTCGACCCCAAAACCTTAAGAACGTTCACTGGTATATCATCACTCCCAACAACCTTCCTTCTTTTCATGTCATCAATTGCTCTTTTAACTTCTGACTAGAGAATACTTGGTCCTAGCTGATCTTTTTCCACATCCTCTTTTTCATCTAATTCAATATTTCTTGGCTTCCCTTCTTTGCCATACAGCTTCTCAATGTATTCTTTCCAGGCATTCCTTGCATTCTCTTTCTCTGAGACTATTTTACCACTTTTGTTCATGATTCATTTACGTCCTATATTTCTTGCCTTTTTCTTGAATGTTCCCTTGCTTTGCTATACATGAGGTTTGTTCTACAAATTCTTTTACATTCGACAATCTCCTCGCATTTCTCATTTATCCACTGTTCTCTGGCTTTTTCTGTTTCCCTTCTTAAAGCATTATTTAACTCCTTGTACTTTTTTTGGCCTTCTTCAGTGTTTATGTCCTTCTACGTTCTCCGCTCTTCCATTTTTTGCAGCATGTCTGCTGTGATCCAAGGTTTTTTGTTTCTTTCACCCGTTATCTTTCCTACCTTCTTTTCCATTAGATCTTTAATGTTGCTATGGATGTATCTCCACTCCTCCTCTACATTCTTCCTATTTTCTTCAGCTCTCTCCCCCAACCTTTCCTCCAGCTCAGTCATGATAGCCTTCTTGTTTTTAAGGAGTTCCTCTAAGTTCCATTTCTAGTTAACTCTTATGTTTCTCTTAACGCTCTTCAGTCTACATTGTGTATTTGCCACCAAAAGGTTGTGGTCAGAATTGATATCTGCCCGTGGTAGTGTTTTCACATTTTTAATGCTATTTCTATATCTTTCATTGAGTAGTATGTAATCTATCTGGTATCGTCTCTGGTCTTCTGGGCTTCTCCATGTGTAAATTCTCCGCTGGTGATGGTTAAACCATGTATATCTACATGTTACCCTGCAATTTACCTAATTGGTGGGTGGCAGGAGGTGCAATGCATCATAACCTACCTAAAGATTGTCTATCGCAGGTTGAAATTTTCTATTGTGATCTCGTATTGTCCTCGGAAAGAACGAGCCTAGATAACGCTCCGTCCTACAATCGATCGGTTAAACCATGTATATCTACATGTTACCCTGCAATTTACCTAATTGGTGGGTGGCAGGAGGTGCTATGCATCATAACCTACCTAAAGATTGTCTATCGCAGGTTGAAATTTTCTATTGTGATCTCGTATTTTCCTTGGAAAGAACGAGCCTAGATAACGCTCCGTCCTTCAATCGATCGGCTAAACCATGTATATCTACATGTTACCCTGCAATTTACCTAATTGGTGGGTGGCAGGGATGCTATGCATCATAACCTACCTAAAGATTGTCTATCGCAGGTTGAAATTTTTTATTGTGATCTCGTATTTTCCTTGGAAAGAACGAGCCTAGATAACGCTCCGTCCTACAATCGATCTCAAGTAACTTATCACCACGGTCGTTTCTGCTTATATACGTTGGTGCTTCAGCTATTCCTAAAACCTTGTCTTTTAGACATTCCGATCTATATTTCTCCAGAAGCCGCAACCTTGAGTTCAATCTACGATCCTCCAGTGGTACCCAGTTCAAATCCCTCAATAAATGAAGAGACGCTTTCCCTATGTTCGTACATTTGATTTACGAATCTGGCTGCTCTGCGCTGAACTCTTTCTAATTGAATTATATGTCCCTTCTCGTACGGATCCTATATGCATGAGGCGTATTCCACTTGTGGTCTAACCGGTGCTAAGTAACATGTTTCGCGTACTTTTTCTGCAGTGTTCCGCACTATTCTACCTATGAAAGCCAGTTTCTTGTTGGCCGCGCCTATAACTCGACGAATGTACATGTACCACGAAAGATCTCGACAAATGGTTACTCCTAAATCTTTTACATACTCGGCTGCTTGAATACTTATTCCATTTATTTTATACTCGAAACCTACTACTATGTTTTTACATTTCCAGAACGTAACTGCGGCATATTTAGTGTAATTATTTCAATTTGCCATTCTTTGCACCACGCTAAAATGGCTAAGTCTTCACGCAGCGGCTGATGATCCTCCTGATCTTTTATTTCTTTATATAGAACGGTATCATCGGTAATAAGTCTAATTTTACTACGTACTACCGAGCAGATATCATTCACATAGATTAAGATAAGTATAGGGCACAATACACTTCCCTGAGGAACACACGACGCAACGTTAACGGGGGACGAATATTTCCCATCGATGACAACTATATGTTCTATATTCGAGAGAAAATCTATTACCCAATTGACAACATTCGGATTGATACCATATTGTCCTAACTTTGCAATTAATTTCTTATGAGATCCTTTATCGAACCAGCCTTTCTGAAGTCAATGAATATGGCATCGACCTGAGTATTTTTCTCTCCGCATCGCAACAAACCATCCACGAAAAAGCCGAGCTGCGTTTTATATGATCTACCTCCCTGGAACTCCGGACTATCTAAATAGCGCATTACAGAACTAAAAATTATTTGCTCAAGTATCTTGCATGATAATGAAGTTAGGGAAATTGGCCTATAATTTTCGGGATTCTCTTTGTCGCCGCCGTTATGGATGGGAGTAACGTGTGCCATTTTCCAATCTTTAGGAACTACACTTTCCGGAATGGATTTCTCGAATATTAGTTATAAATACTGCGCGATTTCATAAGCTAACTCTTTCAATACTTGCGCGGGTATTTCCTCCGGCCCAGGAGATTTATTTGGTTTAAATGAATGATGCTGAAGCGCGATACCATTTTCGGAATATATCAAATCTTCCATCGAGTCGCCCTGATGCATAGGAATAGTGGTTTCACATTCATCGTGATTAGGGGTAAAAGCTTTCTGAAAGTGTTGATTTATAAGGTTTTCTTTCTGAGCACTATCGTGAACTACATTTCTCGTTTCTGATCTAAGTGTCGCAATAGTGGGGCCTCTACCTTGGACTTCTCTGATATATGACCAAAATGCTTTCGGGTTCTCTTTCAAGTTATCCTATAAAACCTTCTTTTTGTAATTGTTAAACGCATTACGCAGTGACACTCTGGTTTAGGAGCGCGCCTCCTTATATTGCTGCCTTAACGTTGCACTTTGCTCGACCGTAGCTGTTGAGGATGTGTTATTTACGCGAGAGTAGAGTTTTCTTTGCCGTCGGAGAGCGCTCCTACCTTCCCGGTTGTACCATCTAGGTTCTGCATTTTCACGCTTCAGTCTGCTTGGAATAAATTTATCTGCACACTCTCGCATCATATCTTTGAAGATGCACCAGAATTCTTCCGCGTCTGCAATATCTGTTACCTCGCAGAAATTAGTATATTTATTTCTCAGAAAAGACCTAAATCTAGTGAAATCGGCTTTGGCAAATACATAAAGCTTTCTTTTAGCCTTAACCTGTTTCTTAATTTTGAGCTGAAACTCTACGTGATCGCTTATTCCCTCAGCAGCAGATACCTTATTCATACGCTCAGGAAGATTAGTAGCCAATAAGTCTAATATATTATTAAATCTCGTGGGAAATCTCACTAACTGATACAATGAGTGTTTGCCGAAAGTTTCAAGTAAAGCGCAAGATTCACGCTCTCAACCACAGGGATAAAAAATACGTTATGCCTCCAATCAATTGACGGAAGAATGAAATCGCCCCCGATTATAATGGCTTTATCTTTATTAGACGAATTTAGAGTCGCCACTTGTTTCTCCAGAGAATGAATAGTTCCCACGCTCGCATTTGGGGGTCTATAAAAAGCGCATATATTTATAGTTTTTGAGTCGCTTCCTTTCACACGACACCAAACACTTTCGACTTCGTCGTCATTAATCTGTATTGGGTAACTATCGTATTTATTGCTAACTGCTATAAAGACTCCACCTCCCGTCCGGCTACATCGATCTTTTCTGAAAACACTATAGTCACGAGGAAAGATCTCCTTACTGGCTATGTCCGCCGTTAGCCAACTTTCTGTGCCTATCACTTCGTCAGCACGCAGACTACGAATAAGATGTTCAAGGTCGGCCTCCTTCCTGCGAATGCTGCGACTGTTAACCGTGCTGATTTTTAGTTTAACGCTATTACTACGTAACGATGCCTCGCGCGCTACTCAATTATTATTATTATTTACTGCCTCCTTGTTTCCCTATTACGTAGACTATTTCTACGCTTAGAATGTATTAGTTACAATCAATCTATTTCTATGGCAGAATTCCACAAGTTTCTCCCCTCTTTCATTTCTCTTCCCTAGTCCATATTTTCCCAATATATTTTCTTCCTGTCCCTCTCCGACTACATTGTTCCAGTCTCCCATTACTATGGTGGTGATCCTTCATTTTCCCTACTCCTCCAATATATCCGTAATCTGTTCATACATTTCATCTACTTCGTCATCACCAACATTAGTTGTTGGCATATACACTTGAATTATAAGCATTTCCACAGGCTCCATCTAAAGTTTTATGGCAATCAATCTATCATTAACTGTCACAACCTCGCTAATTCTTTCAGCAATCTCTATTCTCATCATAATCCCCACTCCCCTTTCCTTTTTCTCTCCTCCCGAGTAAATAATCTTAAATTCGTCTGAATTTATCTCGCCTTCTCCTTCCCACCGAACTTCACTAAGGCCTACTATACCTACATTATTCCTTCTCATTTCCCTTTTAAGTTCTATAGTTTACCCACTGAATTCACAGACCTAACATTCCATGTGCCTATTCTTATTTTTTCACTACCTGCTTTCCTCTAATTAATGTTACATTTCCTCTGTGCATCCCCCAGGGTAGTCCCCACCCGGAGATCCGATTCGGGGACTAATTTACCTCCGGAATAATTTACCCCAGAGAGGTCCATAGAGGTATTTTCAGCTTTTCAGCCTATCATGGGTAATAAAATGAGGTAGTTTCCCCTTGCTTTCCTCATCGCAGTTTCACAAGAGTGATTACCAATCTGTAGCTGTTCAGATCCACATGATCACCACCTACAGAGGTACTGCGCAAGCCGCTGTCCTTGCTCAGAGGGATGTGAAACCCCCAAGACTGGTTCTTAGTCTGACACTTCCCCTCAGATTTTTCCGGCTTGGATGGTCCTACCTGGAGAATTATCTCCCGCCGGCGTAGCTCTTTGGTTCAAAAGAGTACACAAACCCTCCCACCTCTGTAGAGTTATGCAGTCCTTAAAGCCATGTCACGCGGACCAAGTTTATCTCACACTTTCTCTGAAATAAGGTACCACACAAAAAATCGTAAGGTTTGGGTGGCGAAATGTGAGATTTTTTTGCAAGAATTTGTACGTGAAGTAGTTTAGAGCGCATCCTATTTTCCTATGAGAATTTCCTTACAACTAACAATTAGAATAAAGAATGGTGAAAAACATAAGAATGCTCCGGTGCGCAGTCGACGTGGGTTTCCGGCTTACAGTTAGCGTGGTGTTAACGTGGTCTGGCGTGGTTTTAGCGTGGTGTCAGTGTTTGTCTCCATAGATTGAGTGCTCCGTGGAGTAGGGAAGCGGTTGAAGCGTTGATAATTAAATGGCAACAATTTCCTTGCCTTTATAATACAAAGGACAAGGTCTATTTTAATAAAAATGCACGACTGCAAGCCTTGCAGAACATTGCAGCAACCGTGAGCGAGCAGAGGCCGGAGACAACGGGCATATACTGCAAAACTAAGATGCGGACTCTGCGTTCGCAGTATGCCTCCGAGAACAAGAAGATAAAATCTTCGGAAAGAAGTGGATGCTCGCCAGATGATGTAATTCAACACTAACCTTTCTCTCAAGCTGACCTGTACTGATGTGATTAAATATCGATGTGTGTTTTCTGCCTGCCTTGAGTAGTATTACTTGATATAAGAAACCCCTCCTTGCACAACTTACTGTTATATGATAATGCAAATATACAAATATTATTAATTAAATAAATCGTAGATTTGAAGGAGATTTTAAACGGATAATCTTTACGCAGGTGTATGTGCCAAGCCTTCGGTTCTTCACCAAGATGAAGTTTTTGGAGGCACATATCCAGCCTAGGACCTCAAAAACGCTGGGAGGTGTGAAAATGAGCTGTCCTCAAGTAAGTATTATACATTAACCGGATGCACTGGAAGTTTCAGTTGTCCAAAAAGTAACTAAGAGCCACACTGGCCTTGTTTGTATTATACTAACAATTGATATTTAATGGATGCATGAAAACAATAATAAATAAAATATTGTTTTCATTAATCATTTTCTTCTCTCTAAATCTGGATATGGATGCTACTGCATTAATCAGTAACTTGTAACTTTCAACGAAGTTCAGCATCGAGAGTACTTATTTCAATGTTAACGAAGTATTATTTTAATTGTAGTTCTTTTGCAACACAACAGCCATGGGAGACTGGGAAGCTTTTGTCGAGGAGAGTGAGGAAGGCATTCCTCAGCCTACCCATTCCTCGACATATATGGAATTAATAGAAGGGAGTGAGGAGGCAGAAAGGACACCCAGTTAGGCTGTGTCACCTAGTGATGGTGAAAGCCCTGTAAGTACCAATCAACTGCAAATCATGCTGAAAATATTCATATCCATAAATATAATAGATTAAATGTAAGAATGGACCTTATGATCTAAATCTCGCCCGAATAAAGACGATTATCTATCCATCTATCTATGTAGCAGTAGAGGTTGCTCTGCCAGTTTTTGGCAGATGACTGGTCGAGAATTCGATCACTCACTGTCAAGAAAGAGCTAAGAAGGAAATGGCTACTGGCGTTGATGGAAACGGAGGAGAAGGACGACGAACAAATTTAAAGTGTTTTTTTTAAAATAATAAAACATTATTATTAAATAAGTTTTTATTTTCAAATACCCATAAATAATGCATAGTAATAGAAGTATGTTCTAAGAAGCCTCATTTGTTTGCCACTTAATTGAATTCAGTTACAGCCCTGTCTTGCCAAGGTACTCTACCTGGTCCATTGAAATTTATCACGGATAATTATGGCATCATTTGAATGCCAGATCCCTCGTTCTTGTCGCTCTCTTAAATGTGGCAAAGTGCAGGCTTGAGGTTCCCCTTCATTTCCAATTGTGCAAACTACTGGTTTTCTACTTAAAATGTAGGAGGCAGCACGCACATGTTATGAGCTCCACCTTATCTGGCGATAAATTAATGGAACTCAACAATATTCTAGATCTATTGGTAAGAATACAAAATACATTTTCTGCAATGCGACGTGCTCTGCTTAGCCTATAATCAAACACCCGCTTGGTGTAATCATTTACCCTGCTCCCATATGGCTTAAGCAGGTTTGTCATAAGGGGAAAAATATCATCCCCCACTACAACGTATGGCAAAGGTCGGTGAGATTCATGAAGTACTGTTGGAGGAGGAAGGTTTAACGATCCATCTTTGAGAGCTTGAGCCATGCCGCTCTCATCGAACACACCAGCATCACTCATTCTTCCATTAGCTCTAATACTAACAAATAGGAACTTATGGTCAGCATCCACTAATGCAAATAGTACGAAAATGGGGTAACCCTTGTAGCATCTGTAGTAAGCACGCTCTTTAACAGGAGCAGAGAACTCTATGTGCCTTCCATCCAATGCACCTATGCAGTGAGGGAAGTTCCATAAATTATTAAACCTCTCTGCAACTCTTTGCCACTCCTGAGGTGTAGAAGGTGTCTGGAATCCAAAACCTGATATTAGTTTTGCTTTATATTTCTTACTTAGAATTTTTGGTCATCACATGTGGAGATATAAAACCTCACCTTGATGAAATTTATAAGGCATGTCCTAATTGCAGACAGGACTTCAGGAATCAGCTTCGATAACGTGTTGTGAGGAATTCTGGTGAGGTACTGCAGATCAGTGTAATTATTTCCTGATGCCAGAAATCGCAGAATGACCTCTAATCTGTACAAAACAGGAAATTGAAAATGGGTTAGCTGTTGTTTTCATGGCACTTAAAAACATTATAATGCTGAGATATATCTATGTTTTGCTGAAATAGCCTGCCTCATATTTGCGTCTCTTCGTATTTACTGGTCCTACCATTGCCAGCAGGTCATCAAACAACTCCTCCTTTAACTTTAGAAAGTTCTGTAAACTGGCTGGATCCTCATTTCTATAGAGAAACAATAAGTTATTGGAGGTTAAATTGAGGAGATTGGTTTATCAGGTAAATATTGTCTATTAATCGAAATTTACAAAATATAAAATATTTGAAGCAGTTATCATAAACATACGAAAAAGCTGAGATAAAGCTAAAAGGTAAGGTGTAAAGGGAGAAAAAACAGCCATATGAATCAACCTGTAACCTTCTGGTTCAAAAACTCTCCAAGTCTAGTTTCGTAGTTTATTTTCTCCTATAATTTTTCAAATGTATTCCTTCGGAATGGACTTCAACATAAAGAGAGGGACTTAGTTTTTAATACTAAATAGAAGAGAAGATGCCCCCGCGAGAAATGATCAATATTTGCTTTTGTCTGAGCCTCTTCTCTCCTAGTCTGGTTTCGTAGTTTATTTTCTCCTATAATTTTTCAAATGTATTCCTTCGGAATTGACTTCAACATAAAGAGAGGGACTTCGTTTTTAATACTATATAGAAGAGAAGATGCCCCCGCGGGAAATTAGCAATATTTGTTAAGATCGAAGTGAGTTTACCCTCTCCCTCTCCCCCCCTCCCCCCTCTCCCCCTCCCCCTCTCCCTCCCCCTCTCCCTCCCTCCCCCTCTCCCTCCCCCCTCTCCCACCTCTCCATCCCCCCCTCTCCCTCCCCCCTCTCCCTCCCCCCCTCTCCCTCCCCCCTCTCCCTCCCCCCTCTCCCTCCCCCCTCTCCCTCTCCCTCCCCCCCCCTCTCCCCCCCCTCTCCCCCTCCCTCTCCCCCTCCCTCTCTCTCTCTCTCAGCCGCAAATATACATGAAACAGGGCATAGTACAGGCGGCCCTCAGACTTACGTTAGATTACGTTCCTAGAAATGGTGTCGTAAGTCGAAGCGTAAATCGACACCAATTTTACCATTAGTACACGGATATTTAGGGGTTACGTTCCTGATTCCATATGCAACTATTTATAGGTATGAATACAATTAACGTTTTTAATCAACTACCAATTGTATATAACGTACAATAATTGTGTCACAATTAGTGTTAGAAAGTTCTTATTCGTAATATTTGCCGACAACAAGTGGGAAGGAGATTATTTTCTGGGAGACTTAGAGTGGCTTGTTGGCATTTCAAATAATGCATCCAGAGAAATTTGTCTAGCTGCCTTCTTCTTCATATTGTAAATTTCCCTGTAGCAAGAATAGGCGTTGGATATCATGAAGTCGCTCTTGGTGCTGCGTTACATGTAGGAATCCATTTCCTGAAGCATTGGCATGGCCATGGCAGCTATTAGACGTTTAACGGTTTCATTCAACAACTTGGTTGTCATGGCGCCTTGTGAAGGACGTTCTTAAATTTTGGTTTTCCGTTGCTCCTCAAGATAAAAAAATCTTCATTGACAGGAAGACATTTGACATATCCCTTGAGAGCTCTTGAATTTTCAGCGTGATAATCTAGGATTTTAGTTTGAACCAATAAATGGGGTTAGTCTGACCATTCCTGTTTTGAAAACATACATTGATTTTCTACCTCGGTGATACAGGTTCGTGAAGGTATCTTCTTCCAAAATAACCGTCTCGTCGACATTGAAGACTCACCTGGAACAATAACCTACCTCTTCAATGGTTTATATCAGTTTCTTGGGAAAAGATTCAGCTGCCTCTTCATCGGCACCAGCAGCTTCGCTTTGCACCCTGATATTATGCAAGGCTGACCCGGCTTTTAAAACGCATAAACCAGCCGTTACTTGAAATGAAGCTTTCTTTCTTGAATCCCTAACTGTGCTGGTATATTACAGTCTCAAAAATATTCAAAGCCCTTCCATTAATGGTGGCAAGGCTTAAAGAGACACGGCGCTGAATTTGATCTTGAATCAACAAAATTAAAATTCTTTCCATCTCAGCGACAAATTCTGCCAGTTGCCTCATAATTGTTGATTGCAGCGAGGCAGCTATTTTAATTTCAGCACTAACTGTGGTATTTTCTTTAAGAAATGTTTGTACAGTTGTATGAACAAGGTAAAATTGCTTTCCAGTGTCAGAGTTAGACAATATATTCTCAGTAATTTTTATCACATTTCCAAACAATTCCAATGTAATAGCCTTTCTTCTACGTTTCATTCTTTATACCATCACTACAGCAGTCATCATACCTTTCATCAGCCATTTTTAAAGGTTAAACAAATAAAAAATGCTTAAAAATCACTAAGAAAATGACTAAGAAGAGCGCAGAAATATATAAGCGAGCACGTCGTCATCAGACTGATTGGACGGCGAATGTTTCATTATCATGCCGTAAGGAGCCGTCCATTTAGTACTTACGGAAAAAATCATCCATATTCGACGCCCCCTCTCCCTTTGTTGCATGCTGTACTTTTTCTTCCCCTCTCTCTTGTACGTACGTAAGTACGTTCCCTCCCCCCTCTCCGCCCAATTGCACAAGCTCGTCGCAAAGAATCATTTTTGCAATTAAAATATATAAACTGTTTATTAATTTAATTATTACATAATTATTCTTTATTATAAAACTATGTATTTATTAATTTTTATATATACAACTGTGTTCTACGAAGTCTAATATTAGAGAACAGGATTTGATGTGTAAGTTTCAAACACTTACAGGCTAAAAACTTAGAAACAATATAACTTTATGTATAGTTTGTTTTATTTTTACTGCATACCTACTAACTGGTCTTACTCCCCCTACTCCTCTCCATACGCATTGTATACGCAAACATCAAACCCCCCTCCCCCTCCGTGCGTACGTACTAAATGGACGGCCCCTAAATGCGGGCGCTGAGACACCGTTATTACGTAAGTGCGACCGAACGCCATAAGTACTAACATGGATGGCAATGGACGAACACCTTACATGCGGATCATCGTGTCGTTTATTTTTCCTAAAAATCGTGGACGAATACCAACAGTTATTTTAATACCTTTTATCTATTTCTATCAATGAAAATTTGATAAATTGAAATCTTCCAAATAATTTTACTAAAATTTTATGTATATAAATAAGACTTCTCGAATGCCAGATTTTTTGTTACTCTCTAAACTTTGGTGAATGTGTTGTTGTTAGCTTCGTCGACCAACCCGGAACAGCTAATTTTTCGGAGTAAATCACAAATAAATGTCACTCGTTAAATCGCGCCTCTCATTCACGAAATCATGGCCATTAAACGACAAAATTAATTTGACGTTAATATAATGCACAACATAATACATATATGAATATTTTGAAGAATAATCTAATCTTATTAAGTGACAAACGATGATGAGTGCACAAAAAGCGCAGAGTATGAACATTGAACGATACTACAACATAGCAAGAAAAAAATTAGCATGGGGCTTTTTCACTCGGAGAATGAATTGTAGGTATGGCTATCAAAAATTTATGTCTTTTTGAAATTACTATAGAGCAGGGCTCCAGAAATATCTATACTCATAATTGTAGTTATTTTAATAGAGGATTTATTGGTCTAAGTATTCCTTGCATTGCGTCATTGTTTATTGGATTTAATTGTGTTGTTATTGTTAATAGGGTTGTTTTTGTTCATTGTTCTTATTTTTAATTGATTTATTATTTTATTGGGTCGTTATTTAGTGGGTTTGAAGTTATTTTTGTCATGGAAGCGAAAAGGATAAGACCTCTTAATTGGTCGCAGGGAGAGAGAGATTCGTTGTTGGCGTTAGTAGGGGACAGAATTTTGATAGTCGAAGACAAAAGTTGCGATGGCCGCATGGTGCTAATAAAGCAGAAAATGTGGATGGAGGTGATGACTCTTTTTGAAGCGGAGCATGGTGGAGAAAGAAATTTGCAGAGGATCAAGGAGCAATGGAGGAGGATGAAGTTATCCTCCCAAGATTCGATCACCATGGTAAGAGCCTTTCAAGTTGAAGTTATTGAGTAATGATGAATATATAAAGATGGAGTTGGTGGTGGACCAGTTCCTTCTGGAAGTAGAAGTACTCCCCCAACTGAGGTGGATTACATAATCCACAATTTGATCCCAGATTAATTTGTGAAGGATATCAGCATGTTGGATGACGATGCTGAACTTGAAATATTGGTAAGCTGAATATTTAAGAATGAACTTGAGAATATATATGGTGAAAAATGAATTTCAATGTAATTGGAAGTGCTAATGGTGAGAACTCGATTTATTATCACTGTTAAGCTCACAATGCTGGTGGTTTTTATTTTCATGTTATTAAATTTGCTTGTATAATTTAACTAATTTGTGCAAATTGTATTAAATAAGACTTTTATTGAATTAACAGCAGGATAAACAAACAGAGGGCAGCACCCGTTTTGTTTAACTTGGAGCAGGAGGAAGAAAATATCCCAGTTTTAAGTAATGTAGAGCAGGAGAGAGAAACAGTTGACACCCCTCCTCTTCCTTCCTAGTGCTCCAATAAAAGGTAATATATAAAGAATAGCATGCAAGAGAAATAAACTAGATGCTTATGAAAGCATTTATATACACAAAAACAGCATCATGAATAATGAACCTTGTCCTATCTCCCATTCTCCCTTGTTTCAGTTAACCACCTACTACACACCTTCCACTTCCCTTAACAACTGTCAACATCAGTATCAATACTCCTTCCATCCCTAATAAACATGAGTGCTGATGATGACAGCAGTAATTGATGTAAATCGCTAATTTATTTTCTTGACCTTTCAGGCAGAAACAAGGGAAGAAAAGGAGTAAGGAGATGCCTCCTTATGAAGAGGTAATAATTCAACTTCACCAAGAAAAAATTGAGTTGCAGAAGTATGCATTTAGAAAGCAGGAAGAAAGGAAAGAAGTTCTGCACAGGGAGGAAATGAAGATAAGGAAGGAGGAAATGGAGATTTAAAAAGCTGTATTGGGCTGAAAAATATAAAAATGAAATAAAAGAGTACGAAACAAATATTTTCATGATTACTTTTTATTCTACTCAAAATAGTTAGCAATGTAATTCCTCCTAAATATATTTCCTCTTCCTGTAGGTAATTCACTATCCTCATATTCGTCATTTTCTTCCAAGTTTTCATCTTCACTATCATCATCACTGCTTTCTGATTCTGTCAAAGAAAATTAACAATGTTTTTATTGCAAGTAAAAGGGACAGGTTAATTGTAATTTATAATTATGTTGCAGTCTGTTAGTAATATAACTCCCTCTCAAGGCATAAGTAAAATTATAGAGAAACACATATATAGCTAAGTCATGGCTTTTTATCAGAGAATGATGTAGTGAGCAATAAAAAATATAATTGTTGCACAGATTTGTCAAACTTTGAACTATGTAATGGATGAGGTTGGGTGGTAAAATGTGTCCAAGGATAAAACTAGAAATTAATGTAAGATTGCTAACCTTCCATTCTGAACTATATCCGCAAGTTATGGAGTACAGCCATTGCCACTATCATGGCTTTAGAGGTTTCCAGGTTCCCTTTGAGGCCTCTGTACAATGATTCAAATGTCATTTTCTAAACACCAAATAGCCTCTCAACTGTGTTTCTGGTTTGAATGTGGGCTGCATTGTATGCTTCCTCTGCTGCTGACTGTAATGATCATTGGTATAAATTACTCATTAACATACAGTAAGCTCAATATATATTCCCATATAATGACCATTTAGGTTTACCTGAGGATTTCGCATGGGTGTCAGTAAATATGAACGACAAGCATAACCACTGTCACCCAACGGGAGTCCTTTGTAGTTGCCACTTTCAAATTTCTTTTTCAAATTCGACTTGTTAAGTATCCTTGAGTCGTGTGCTGCCTCTCCATCATGCCACAATATTTTTTATCTTTAAATTGGCTGCTGCAATCACCTATTTCATGATAATTTAAGTTACATTTTAATGGTCTGTTTCAATGAATGAAAAATCAAGTAAATATACATATACCTACATCTTACAATGATACTTACTTGCATATTTATGCTGAAGAAATTCTTCCTGTTGATGAATGCTTGAGCATTTGGCTTTCGAGAACCTATACCGACGCCTAAAAAGTCTATCGGAGTATTTCCTGAAGGGATCCTGACTCGGCAAATACACTTTTATAGCGCGATTTACTCCAATTTCCTCCATTTCCCTTAACTCCAATGCTTCTTCCAAGTCTTCAAAATCGGACACTGCCATTTCAAATATTATTGAATTTTAAAAGTGAAATAAAATATAACAAACAACAACAATTACCTATGCGGGATAAATAAACTAACAATGCGCTAACTAATTTGATAAAAACGAAATTGCACTACCCTACTCTACTTTGAAGCTAAATTACACTAACTTAACAACAATGAATTAAACCAAAATGAAATAACTAAAGATGTATCGTAATAATTAACTAAATTAATTAAATCTATCGTTCACTATAGTTATTTCAAAACAAATTAAACTATGAAGAAAATGGTGTAAACAACCACGAAAAATATACCTTAGCTTATACAATTACAACAAAATACATAAATAATCAATAAGAGGAAGAGCGCGGTAAACTAACAATACGATAAATAAATTTATGAGAACGAAACCAAACTGAACTACTCTGAATCCACTAACCAAAAATGAGACACTACTAAAGAATTAACCTAAACTACCATAATTACCTATGAAATACGTACAGAAATATTCAAAACAAATGATCACCTAAAAAGCACGACAACACTTCGAAAGCTGGAGAGGAGAACTCACTAGTGAAACGCTTAAACACCGGCGTCGTTTGTTTAGCGAGCGAGTGGCTAAGGGTGACTAAGATAGTAGATGACTAAGCTTAATCACCCTTAGTAGTGCGCTATGAATACGGCATACGGACCAGCGCGCTACTAAGAGTGTTTAGTAGGCCTTAGTAGCTCACTAACGAATCTATGATACGGCCGGTAGGGATTATCAGATGTGGTCGAGATTGAAGACTGAGTGCAACAATTCGATCATATTGTTTTGTCCTATACCCGTGTCAGCTTAGTATGGATCCTTAAGACGTTACGGATCTTACAAAGGGTATGGAATGCCGAATAAAATGTGACTATTTGGTGTGGCAAATGTATTGGACGCTTGGCGCTAAAATATATTAAATTTTAGTGTTATGAATCATATTTAAAAATCCTTTCAAATAATTTAATAGACAATTTAGAACTAAAACCCGATACTTATTGACGACAATTCCTTTTCATCAATTTTAAAAATTTTACGAGTGCGATGTTTATGAAATTTATCGATTTAAATTGAATTCTACAAAGTCTAAATATTTCTTTATAGACCACATTATCCGTGTATTTTCTATCTTTGTCCGGACACGAAGCCATCTGAGACAGAATGTTGATGGCTTTTTTGGATCCAACACACGAGTTTTCCACCTAATATTGGCCGAGACTCAACCTGCTAGAACACAGAAAGTTTCCAATATTGTCCTAAATAATTATTCCCAGGAAAACATAAATGTTTATATTTACTTGAGATAATCGAATGAAAATCATTTTGCTTCGATTGATTCTGAATAATTGTGGTGCAGCGAAGTATTATTTTCGGTGCAAAAACATCCACTGATGTGCTAAGTGCTAATGACAAAATATAGATAGAATATAGAAATATAGAAATATAACAATCCAACAGTTAAATTTGAATAGATTTAAGTAATACCACAATACAAAAATACACCTCATAGGTGAAGGCGATTCCAAACGAAACTTAGTTAATGTCAGTTAAATCACATCCAATAGTTACTATCACTCTTCCGGCTCCCGGTAGGTCAATGTCCACTCAACACTGAATAGTTTCTGCTCGAGTAGAATGGAATGGAGAGTGGGACACCTGCGTCGACTTCTCCTCTCGTTGCTCCGCTGTGCGTCTCGTCGCTCGGAAGGCCACTATCGGAATGGGCTATCACGTGACGCCGGTGCTGAAGGAGGGAGGTAATGACGTCGGGCGGGTAATTCGAAATGGTTGAATTATTCCCGATGATTGGTCGCTTTTCTACTGTTCTTGCATAACCATGGGAAAGAGGGAAGGTTAAAGAGGTGAGGGGTAATTAGGGTATATAAAGCAGAGAGGCACCCCGGGAGGGCGTGTCGACCGTGGCGTGGCGTTCGTGGGCGTGTCGTTCAGTCCGGCGATATCACGAATATCGTATAAGTGCGAGAGTAAAGGGGGGGGGAGGAAAAAATCGCCACAGTGGTTATACGACAGTGTTTTCCATAAGTATACATGCTTTATTTGTGCATCGCCAAGTGTCAAATTTCATTAGTTTAACTCCGTGAATAACCATTACTACCAATTCCGGTCAGTCGCTCATCAAGATATTAGAGTTAGAATAATATTTTACCAAATCAATAGGTCGTTGCAAGTCTCAAGCAGCCCTATCTAAATATGAAGTCTAGGCTGTCTCTGTCTTGAATAAAATAAATAAATAACTGGTTTTTCAATAGCACACACTTT
The DNA here is from genome assembly GCA_028673005.1 of Tanypteryx hageni. Taxonomy (NCBI): domain Eukaryota; kingdom Metazoa; phylum Arthropoda; class Insecta; order Odonata; family Petaluridae; genus Tanypteryx; species Tanypteryx hageni. The sequence goes on from CM054112.1 coordinate 11,958,456, forward strand.
TATGATACACTAAAAAATAGAAAATTAATTTTGATTCCCTCAAAATTTTCAACGAAATTTTCATTTTATAAATTTGATGTGAAGAATAAAAGTGGGTGGTTTTTACATATAAGTAGTTTGCATATATGATTTTCCTCTTAGCAAAGCACTTTTATTCTTAACACTAAATTTACAAAATGAAAATTTCGATGAAAAATTTGAGGCAATGAAAATTTATTTTCTACTTTTGAGTGCAACATAAAAGTGTGTGATATTGAAACCCCGGTTTTTTATTTTTTCATTATCTACTTTGAGACTTCAAGCTTTTTAACACTCGGTTTACCAGGCACCCTGCCCAAAGAAGTAACCAGGGGGGGGGGGGGGGGGTCCGGACCTCCCCCTTCCTGGTGTACAGACATTTGTGGAATATGCTATAACCACGCTACAAACTAGCTACGTTGACTCTTGCTGCGTTGAGTTACGAGTACTAAAAACGCTGTAAAAGTTTATATTATTTTAATAGGATATTTATTTTATCAATTGTTGGAAATTGATTTTCAGCCTCGGAAACACCCCCCCCTCCCCCCCGAAATAAATTTCTGGGTGCGTGCATGACCCGCCTACCTCTGTGTACCGGAGCGGTCATTTTGACTACTATTCGTTAAAGTGGAGCATTTCGGGTTTTTATGATGCTCAATCATTTCAGGCAGTCTTTGCTCGCTTTACCTTAGTAAAAAGTACGAGTAATGCCTTTGTGCTTGTCCAGGACCGTCTTGTGGAGTGAATCATGCGTGGACGTCACAGAGGAAGGGACTTCCCTTCAGCTTCGGTTAAATGCGAAGCTTGTGCACTTTTCCTTCAATAGTTTTGTTACCTTCAGTGAGCTGAAGAAGTTATCACAAGTAACATTACTTGTTTTGTTTATGTATAGGTCAATAAGACGCAAAACCACGTGCTCAGCAAGAGTCCGGTCGGTGAATCGCGTCTCGTCTTTGCAAAGGTAAGGAATACCATTAAAAACATATTTAGTCTTGGCATCAACAGCTGACTAGTATTTTACGCCAAACTTATCCGGCTTATTTGCCATCTACTGTGTAAATGAGCATCTAGCTTTAGAGGGAAAAAGCTGTTCATCCACAAAGATATTCTCATGGAGCTTGTAGCAAAGAATGCAATTAGAAATAAATTTCTCCCAAATCACTGAAGCATGGACAAATTTGTCTGTTTGCAGCCATTCCCGCCGCGTAGCTGTTTATCAAAGCGAAGGAACCTCATTATTTCCAAGAAACGATTGTGTGGCATGGTTTGAATGAATATCCCAGAACCCCATCCATGCGTCCAAAAGATCTAGAACGTTTGTGTCTGCTCCGTAAGACCCGCGAGCGAACAGAAGACCAATGAAGGCGCTCTGACGCCGTTAAAAGTCTCTTACTGGCATGTGTGTATGAATTTCTCTCGTGTGACGTCACAGGCGCATGTGCGTTTGCGGTCAGGTCGACAATACATCCCTCATTGCGGCAGAAGACAAACAGTGCTTCGTAGTGTACGCTACAAAACATCATACTCTCCGAAAGCAGTGTAATCATCGTAACTTACGCAAGTTTCGCTTCAGCGGTCAGAATGACCGCTCCGGTAAAAGTAGGTATGATATTCCAGAACGACGAAGATGAGTGTGATACGTAAGTTTTCAACAGTTTTCTATCAAGTATATTATAAATTAATAAAAGTCACAAAAATTCAGGCATGAGAGATTGATGAAAAAAAAATGGCGACAAGTGGAAAAGGAAAAGCGGTCAAAATGCCTGCTCCGGTAAACCTAGGGTTAAAATTTTCAAAGTTAATTCTTTAGTTACATAGCCCATATTTATTTGTTTGTATTCTCGAATGAAATTGTTGAAACGCGTACAATAACTGGATAGATAATAATGTACCACGAATGTGGATTATGTGCAAATCTTCGGCTCTGTAGCGTTTGTGGATCCAGAGATATAACGCATCAAAGATGTTCAACGACGCTCAAGCTAACTTTTATAAAAGTGTGTAATATAAAAAGTCAAAATCACAGCTGAAAGTGAGGGAGAGAGATATTGAGCGCGACGTTGCCATATTTCTCAATTCATTGTCTTCTTTTTCTTTGGTGTCATCGAAGTGAGTGGCACGTTTTCCGCGCAATTGCGCGATCAATGGCGTCACTGCTGTAAGATTTGAATATTATCTTTCACGGAAGAGGTTCTTTAATGAGTCATCCTGAACATCTCCCCAAAACACGAAATCTTCCAGAGAGAGAAAGTGAGAGAAAGAGAACAGGCATTAGATATTTGATCATATATTTACACACTTGATTCATTAGGAATATCATATCTGTACAAAATAACTGTATAAGAAGAGTGTAATTCTGAAATATATCCACATGTAAAATTACTACGGTGAAAATATGAAATATCAGAACAGAGGGAATGCATTCGAAAATGTTTTAGTATAGTAGGTAAAGAACAGAAAGAATAAAGAATGTGATATCTAATTATGCATCGCAGGAAAAATATGGAATACGTTATCATTCTTCTTATTATATTTTGAAGTTAAAAACAATTTACGCTATACCGTCTGCAAGTGCTTTCGTCTTGAAGGAAATATTACAGATTATACAGGTATAAATGCAGTTATACTGATAAAATTTCAAAACTAAACTACTCACATAGAAGGGTTGAATTTATTTACTCCAAAAATGTTTGTCGTTGTTAGGAAAGTAAACAGTATGAAAAACGTCAAGCGAACCAATTTGGTGGCGATTCTGCTGTAGGTCCTGGTAATGATTTGTAAATATTACCGTCAAGGGACTGATTAGTAGCCATTATTGTGGATTAACAAATATTAGGGATTTTTGAATCGGATTTACACATGGCTTTTAACTAAGCAGTGTTCATCCTTATTTGCCAATAAGTAATTATTACGCTAACATGTAATATCGACTATCTAGGCTAAAGCCCTTCTGTGTAGGGGCAGTTCCAAAATATACCTGGGTAGAGGGGAGTATCACTAGTTTTTGAGGCACAATAGATATTCTCGGTGAGAGTTTCGACCCTTCGCTCGCGAGGGGTCGGCTCGAAGGCACCCCTCTCAGCGGGAGAGAGGATTACAGGGCAAGAAAAACTGCATCAATTTTATTTCAGAATAATCGTGTAAAATAAGTATTTTTTGATGAATTAATCGTATTCGCTCTAAAAAAACTACACCAAAATAGTTTTTATTGGCGTTCCTACGGAATTTTAAGAAAACTGCGCTTCACCTATATATAGGAGTGATTATGGCTTGACAAGACCGCTTCGCGACGCGGGAATACAAATGGTCTCGAGGGATTATTTTTCAGTAGAGACACAATATACAGTAGAATTCTTTTACTGTATGCTATACGATGCAGCAATTGTGTCTATTAAAGAAAGACTTATGCAATTACATGGTCACAATAATTTGTTCAATTTATATACGATGTAAATAATATAAAAAGTATCTTTAAAGAGGAGCTTTGGAAAGTTTGCATTGATTGGCAAGTAGCACTGACTAATTCAAAGGATACCAACGAGACCGATTTGGACAGTATAGATATGTATGAGAAACTGGCATCACTGTCTATTTTAATAAAACTGATTCAACGCCATTAGAAGTGTAGCAATTTCTTTTACAAAATGAATTTGCTTCTAATGTGCGAATGCGCTACGTATTATGTTAACACTCCCAATATGGGCAGCCTCAAATTAAAAGAGTTTCTCCAAATTAAAACATTAATAACTACTTGAGATCAACGATGCCTTAAGAGCGATTGGGTGGACATGCAATTATATCGATAGAGAATGATGTAAAAAAATTTACAAGATCTATTAAATGATTTTGCCCACTCAAAAGCTCGGAGACATACTTTTTTGTAAAAATGTGTACAATTCCGTTTATTTTTCTGTAAATATAGGCTGTTTTAAATTTATCTATCCATGGTGCACCAAAATTTAAATCTGCTTGGGGCGCCAAAATGTCTTGACCCGGCCCTGCTATTGCAAAATAATCCCTCGAGACCATTTGAATTTCCGCGTCGCGAAGCGGTCTTCTCAACGCAGGTGAAAATGGAGAGAAGCCGAGTTTCTGCTCCTTGATCCACTCCCAACTCCTGGGGGTTCTTGAGTGGAGGTGACTGTTTTCTGCCGAATGTTGAACCTCCGTGGTCCAGGGAACCGACTCCCTAGTTGGTCTTCCTCTTCTTATTTGAAGGAAGATCTTCCTCCAGATCTGTGACGGATCTGGGGCGGCGATGCTTATCCCAGGATGAAGGTCTGCATTTCCCGATGGCCTGCAGCTACGGCGTCACCTTATACTGCAGTCCTTCGTAGAAACGACCCGCATCGTTGCGCATTTGCACCGTGATGGGCTCAGTTCCCGTGAGCTCGTAGAGGGCCAAGGTGGGGATGTTCCATCCTAGGTTGAGGGTTATGCGCAGGCAGGTGCGTTCAGCAACTCCCAGCCTGTATCTCCCCGAGTTGTTCAGTCTTCCACTCTAGGCTGGTGAAGCATAGTCCAGGACGCTGTAAATGGTGCTTTTGTAAAGGAGTATCTTCTGCTGCATGGTGATGTTTCGGGAGCGGAGCAAAAGCGTCAATGCAACCCGGGTGGTGCAGGCCTTCCTGGCAACCTTTGTTGAATGTTTGGTGAAGTTGAGCCCCCGGTCGAGAGTTACACCGAGTTAGGTAACCTCTTTCTTCCATTCGATCTGCTAGGCTCCGACGATGACTCCGTCTAGGTCCTCGCGTAGACCGGTGCTGAAGGTGATGGTTTGTGTTTTTCCTGGGTTTATGTCCACTTTCCAGGTCTGGTGCCATTCAAGGAAAAGGTCGATCGCCCGCTGTAGGTAGTTGACAGCTTTTGTCTTGTCTAGCGAGCGCGAGATGAGAGCCGCGTCGTCAACATAAAGGGCGAGCTGGGTGCTCCACCCAAAGTCCTTCGGGATGTCTGCAGTGTAGACGTTGAATAACGTCGGTCCAAGCACAGAACACTGTGGCACCCCGGGTGCGATACGTCTGCGGGACGATAATGCTCTGCTCCAAGTGACACGAAAGATTCTGTCGTGTGGGTAGTGCCGGACAAATTTTTGGGAAGCGGTAGGTGCGCAGCTTCATCAGGAGACCGTGATGCCATACTCGGTCAAAAGCTTTCGTGATGTCGAAGTAGGTCCGGCCGAGGAGCATCTCCTTTTAAAAACCTCCGTGATGAAGTTGCACACTCTGGCCAGTTGGTGGGTGTCGGCGTGCACGGAATGGAAGCTGAATTGTTGACATGGCAGGATGTCGTTCTGCGTGACGAAGGCTTGGACGTGGAGCAGGAAAATCCTCGCAAGCAGCTTTCCAAGGCCGTTTAGCAGGGAGATTGGGCGGAATTTTTCTGCGGCATTCAGTGACTTCCCCGGTTTGGGGACACAGACGACTTGAGCACCCTTCCATGGTGTCGTAAGTGTCCGATTGCGAAGCAGGCGGAGAAGATGACCGTGAGCCAGGCAGCAAAGGACTCAGGAATTTGCCGAAGCACCTCATTCCGGATTCCGTCATCCCCCGTGGTCTTACGTAAACGTAGAGTTTTCATTCATACACAGATGCCGGACATGGGGAAGGGTGGTGGAGGCGGGTCGGCTGCTGGCTCAGTGTCGCCCTCGTCGTCGTCAGGCAGCTCGTCTGTTCTAGCCGATGACGTGAAAACTTCTTCCAGGTAGGCAGCGACGTGTTCTGCTTTCTCCTCTGGCGTGCAGGCAGGTCCAGTGAGCGTGAATAAGGGCTGATCTGGAGCCGTGTTCCCGCGGAGTGCTGTAGCCATCCTCCAAAATGGATCCATCCTGCGTTGAGAGTGTTGCCAGCTTCTCCTCCCAGTCGGACTGTCGGCGTTTGGCGATGTGATCTTTGATGTGGTTTTGCATGTTCAGTATCGCCCTCCGTAGGATGTGATAGCCAGTTTTGTGGTAACGGCTGCGGACCCGGTTCTTTAGTTTAATTTCCCTGATGATGGCTGGCCGGAGATCATGTTAGTTCCAGGGGGAGATGACCTTCCTGGGGATGGAATTTTCTGCAGCTGTAGTTAGACGATCTGTGATGTCTTCCACGCAGGCGACAATATCCTGAGGAGTAGCCAATGGAGGACCTTATTTGGGCATATCATCTGTAAGCTGTGTTGAAAATCCATTCCATTCCTCCTGTGAGAGTAGCTGACATTCCTTCTCCGGGAGTAGGAGAAGTTTGGATCCTAGATGAAAGATGACCGGGTTGTGGTCGCTGGAGAGGCAGGGTATGGTTGATGGTGTAAGTCTGCTCTCTGCAGAGCAGGAAGTACAGCACCTCTCCGTCCCCAGTGTGGTGGAATCATGTTGGCTGGTATGGAGAGCAAACTCGTAAGCCGTGGTGGCTGACCCAAGGGTGTAGCGCCTTGCCGCGTGAATCAGTAGACGTAGCATTCCAACTGGGGTGTTTTTCGTTGAAATCCTCGGCAGTTAGCGTCGGCTGGGGCTGTCCAAAGATCTCCTCCATGTTTTCCAGGTGCAGATGCTTCTTTGATGGAAGATAGCAGGAGACTACCCTGGTTGGGATGCCCACAATGTTGGCGACAATGGCTGTTCCTTCCATGGTACGGAGGGTAAGCGGAATCTGGTGAGCCGGAAGGTCGTCGCTAATCAGGATTGCCGTACCCCCCCCCCCTGAGAGAGTCGGTCGTTCCGGAGTATGCGGAAACCTGAAACTCGAGGCCTGTTATTCGGTTTGAGAAATGTCTCCTGCAGCAGAGCCATTGAAACCCATTGTCTGGTGAGGAAGTGCAGGAGTTCTGAAAGTTTCCTGGAAATGGCCCCGTTGACATTCCAGGAGGTTATGACGCCGTACGGCTGCTTCCCTCTACAGTGTACTGGCATTTCCGGTTTTTAGGGAACGGAGATGGAGAAGTACCTTGCTGATCAAGGTGAGGGAGGCGGCGATTACGGAAGGCATATCAATAACGACTCCCACGGCGTCCTCTGCTTCGGGTGAAAATGGTGGCACATCACCCACCGGGGGGTAGTTGCAAGCCTTGCGCTGCCAACGTAATGGGACGTTAAGTTCAGCAACCGTCTGCGAGGTGCGAAGTCTGCGGGCTGGTAACGGTGGGAAGTTCTCTGAAGAGTGTTGTGGCAGGCGAACATCCAACTGCGTTTCTCGGCGTTGGTCTTTGAGAGGGAGGTTTCTGATCTTCATTGCCACGTCTCCAGGCGTTGGTCTTGCCGAGAGATTGGTGCGGCTGTGGACGGGATGCTTTAGTTGCAGCCTTCTGTTTCCCTTGTACTCGCTGTGGCCCGTTTCTGGGTTGACGAAGCTTTTCTAACTCGGCTGCGTAGACGTCGCAGTCCTTAGAGAACGGGGTGTGATTCTGTCCGCAGTTGCAGCAGACGGCAGCGGTCTTGTCGACGAGACTGCATTCTCTACCTTCGTGAGCTCCTGCACACCTTGGTGCCGAGAAGCAGTGAGCCGAAGAGTGGCCAAACCGATTGCATCTAAAGCACATCTGGGAGGTGTCTTGTCGGTATGATGAGATGCGCACGCGGCAGTTACCCCGAGTCTTCAGCTGGGCTACATCCCTGATCGACCATTCCGCTGTTGGTATGATAGCAGCAACGAAGTCGTTGGTCCCCTTTCCTCATCTGCCGGACTATCTTCACGGAGATGCCGATGCTGTTCACTTCATCGAATACGTCCTCCGGTTTGATGGCCGCATCATACCCCCGGATAAAGAAGGTGGCTAGTTTTTCGTTACCATCCTCCCAGGTAGAGCGTTAGGCGCCGAACTCGATGAGCATGATACGGATGACTGTGTTTTTCTCGGGAGTCCTCAGCTGTAGGCGGATCGAGTTCCGTTCCTTTGTGAGAACAAACGCCTTGTCTTTCGCGGCAGCGCGAATGATTTTGCGCAGTTCGCGGAAGTTGGTCACGTCGTAAATGAGAAGGGAGGTGGACGTTTGGGTGCAAGCCTCGCAGTGGGTGTTGGCTAAGATGCATCCATTTTAGCAGGAGCTGAAGGATTATCTGCAATGTCCGTCTATCCGTCCTGCATGAGCAAAGCTGTTGCGCAGAGGAAGATTGGAGTGCTCTGTCCGCTGCCTCTTAATGATATTTTCCTGCAGTGTAATAAATGCAGCCGGACGACGTTTGGCCCCATGGGGAAACCTTGGATGTACGATGGTGAGGCCTGAGGTGCTGGCTTCAGGTGGTGAGTTGTCTTAGCTCTAAACGGTCCTTTAGTTTGCGTCGGTGCGCTGACGTTCTCTATAGAGGACGTAGGTGGTTCCAGTCCGGAGGTAACGAGCTGTGATGAAGCTTGCCCATTCTCCCCTGCAGGAGGCACCGAATTTTTCCCAATCGGGCACAGGATGTTGGTGATGTTCGCAGGCAAGATGCAAGGCGAGGTTGTATCTTCAACTCCTGTGCTTTCCACGTCTCCTCCGATAGCCAATTGCGCAATAGGATTCCGAACTATGAAATAGCGTTAAAAATGTTATCTTACGGCAGCGGTCTTGTCAGATCATAATCACTCCTATATAGGTGAAGCGCGGTTTCCTTAAAATACCGTAGGAACGCCAAAAAAAAAACTCCTTTGGTGTAGTTTTTTACAGCGAATACGATTAATTCATCAAAAAATACTTATCTTAATCGATTATTCTGAAATAAAATTGATGCAGTTTTCCTTGCCCTGTAATCATCTCTCCCGCTGGGAGGGGTGCCTACGAAGCGACCCCTCGCGAGCGAAGGGTCGAAACCCTCGCCGTGAATATCTATTGTGCCTCAAAAACTAGTGATACTCCCCTCAAGTCAGGTATATTTTTGATCTGTCTCCGCACAGGACTTTAGCCACTTTCTGATCTAAATAGTGATAAACGAAATTTACTCTATGAGAGTGTTTTTTCACCTTTTTTGTCTCGCGCCCCCTATTTGATCTTATAAAACCTCCATCCTACCCTACTTCCTCCGGAAGTATTTTTTCTTTTGTTTTTATGGATTTTAATCAGAAAATTAGTAGTAACATGATACATTTTTCATTACATATGTTTCTAAGTGCTTTTATGTGAGCTGAGGTCTACTGTGTGAGTTTATATAGTATATTCTAATTTGTTTAATTTTTATATCGACACATAATTTACAGCTGACAATCTAGTCTTATTTTAGCGCAGTCGGAAATAAGTTTTCATTGCCTTTAAAATCCGTGTAATTCTTCACATATTATTTATACGTATATTAAAACCAATCGTCAGCGCTACATCTGTTATGGGACTGATAATTTGACAGAGCATTTGGCTACATAAGTACTACGCTTATATAATCTAAACAGTTGTAAAATAAATGAAATAAGACAATCCAAACAGAAATTATGAAGCTTACTTTCCAAATAATTAATTTAAATTAAATGTGGTGCATCAATTATTTATATTGGTTTTAATAGCTTTAAAATCACCGCGGATGAGTTGCACTTTTTCTTCCTAATTTTCATAATTTAGCCTTTTCAAATGTTACAAATACATTCGATTGTAAAACTAAATTGATCACGCGTATTTGTGTGGAAAAAATAACTCGTAAAAGCAGTAGAATACACCGAATCTGAGTACAACGATAGCCGTAGCAATGACAACACTCTCGTAATGAGTGATAAAAAGTGCATAAAAACCAGTTGTTATGCAAAATTTGAAGAAATACTATATATAAATAACATTCTACGAAATAATTATAATTTCCATTCCATTCCCCAGAGAATAGTACAAATACCGTTCCGATATTATTATTCTAAGATATTTTAATATGGGAAAGAAAATTACCCTGCACGATGGATTTCAGATTTCCCATGTAAATCAAATGGGAAGGATAGTTCCTGGAATCGAACCCGAGACTTTTAATCTCAGCAGCAAAAACTATCATCGGGAGCTCGGCTTAAGTACTAAGAGATCTCCACCATGTGTCTTGAAAATAGGTTTATTGGTTCAAACGTTAATAGAGGGTACAGACAGACAGACGGAAAGATTGACATACAGAGAGACGGGTAAAACGAAGAAACTATAAGCCAATGTCCATTCTGGAAAGTAGGCTAAAAATGTTAAAGCGGGTAAATTGGACATTTCAAGGAAAATGTGAGAGATGGAAATTTCAGACAAAACTGATTTTTGTCCAAAACACATCGCGCCCCCTAGAATGCTCATACACTCCCCTAGTGGGGCGTTCCACACTGATTAAGAACTCATATTTCATATTTCATGAAAATGAACATAAAGAAAACAAAGGTGATGAGAATAGGGGATAGAGAGATTATGAATGTGTCAATAAAGGATGGAAGAGTGGAGCAAGTAAAACAGTATAGATATTTGGGAAGCATGCTAACTGAAGACTGGAGAAGTGAAAAAGAAATAAGAACAAGAATAGCAATGGCAAAAGAAACATTTAATAAGAAAAAACGGGTACTATGTGGTAAAATGGATTTAAATCTGAAGAAACGTCTTGTGAAGTGCTATGTTTGGAGTGTATTGCTTTATGGGTGTGAAACATGGACGCTAAAGAAAAGAGAGAAAGAAAGACTAGAGGCATTTGAAATGTGGGTGTGGAGGCGGATGGAGAAGGTTAAGTGGACGGATAGGATAAGGAATGAAACAATACTAACAAGGGTGAATGAGAAGAGAAGATTACTTGAAACAATTCAGAGGAGGAAAAGTAACTGGTTAGGGCATATCTTGAGAGGAGAAGGTTTACTATTGATGGTGTTGGAAGGATCAGTAGAAGGGGAAAGGAAAAGGGGACGTAGAAGAATAAAAATGTTTGACGATCTGAAAGAAAGGGGAGGGTATCAGGAAATGAAAGAAATGGCAAGGAACAGAAATGAGTGGAGACAACGCTGGTGCCAGGGACCTGCCTAGAGGCAGAACACCTCATGATGATGATGATTTAGGTACGAAGAAACAACTTGATCTTTTGATGCTAAATCTACTTATATATATATATATATATATACAAAAACCGATTAAATTTTACTGATGGTCCTAACTTCTTGCTCTCCAATTTCTCTGAATTAGCTTCACCAACATCTCAGCCCCTTTAATCTCACAAACTATCCTTTCGTTTTCTATTATATAGTTTCTATTATAAATTTTTTACCTTATAAATTATGTTATCAAGTTTTTGTTAAATAATTATTTACAAAATACAAAATAAAAATTATAATTAGTATTTTATATATTGTATTATTTATAGTCTAATATATTTTATATTTCGAGTTTTATTATATATTTTTATTATAATTTTATTATATTTTTATTATATTTTTATTATATAGTTTGTTTATTCCTGCTAAATCTCTCACTTTCCTCTATTACTCTACTATATTCAGTTATTTGGCACAATTTCCTTAATTTTTGTGAGATCGTTTCACGTTGGTCTTTCAATCTTAACACTTTTTTGATTTGCTTCATGTTTCTGATCCTTTCGCCACTTATTCGCTTTCTTGATATCATATTTGAATGTTTATACCTTTAAACATCCATCTTATTGTAAAGTTTAATCAATGGAATCCTAATGTGCTAAATGCATTAAACACCAAATTCTTTTATTCTCAATTGCTATAAAGAATGATTCGATCAACATGCGCAGTAATATCACTCCTTCCGTAAACCTCACCTCCACGCTTCTGTTTGATTCACTTCCAATCTCTTCATTTCATTCAGCCTTTATGCCACTCCTTTACTTCTCCATTTCCCTCCGCCATATGTGAGTGCGTGTATATCGTGTGACTAACACACAGGCACGCATATGTGTGTCCGCACATTATATCATCCAATCCCACTCCTCTCAAAGCCTTCTATTCTCCATTCGCCCGTTTACTGCGTTTACTGCGAATGTTCGCCCTCCCCCTCTATAACTCTGCGATTCCTTTTATATTTACCTCTCTTTCCACCGTTCTCTTTATCAGTTTCCCTTCTTTATGCCTTTCCTATTTTGCATTCGTTCTCCTTTTATCTCATTTTTTTGTATTCCTATGTTTTTTCTTCCCCCTGTATCTCGTTCGACCTCCTCGTCCCTATAAAGCCAATTCGTGGGTCGCTTTATCCTATGAAATCCTAGGAAATGGGACGATCCCGAAGAGGGTAGTAGTATTAAAGAGGCGAAGGAGAGAGTGAAAAGAGGGAGGAGGGAGAGAGAGAGGAAGAGCAGGAGGAAGAGAGTGGGAAGAGGGAGGAGGGAGGGAGGATACGAAGAGCAGGAGGGAGAGAGGAAGAGCAGGAGGGATAGATGGAGGAAGAGCAGGAGGGATAGATGGAGGAAAAGCAGGAGGGATAAATGGAGGAAGAGCAGGAGGGAGAAAGGGAGGGTGAGAGGGAGGGAGAGAGGGAAGGAGAGAGGGGGAGAGAGGGAGGGAGAGAGGGAGGGAGAGAGGGAGGGAGAGAGGGAGGAAGAGAGAGAGAGGCAGGGAGGATAGAGGGAGAGAGAATAGAAGGAGGGAGGATAGAGGAAGGGAGGATCGAGGGAGGGAGGATAGAGGGAGGTTGGTAGGGGGGAGAGATTGGAAGAGGTAGAGGTTGGAATAGGTGAGAGAAAATGAAGTGGGAAAATGATCTTTCCCCTCAACCGAGGAATATGCGATCATGGCGGTGTCACCGCTCTGCTCCTCCCGTTTAGGGCTGAGCGCACTTGCGCCTGAATCACCAGAAGCAGTGTAGCATTCACGCCCGCTTTTCTGTTTCTCCGTAGACCCTGGGGTGTCCTTCTACGTTTTTTTTCTTATAGTTTTTGGGAGCACACAATATACGATCGTTGATGATTTCCAAAGATCTTTCACGCAAGGAACTGAAGATCTCTATATCGATAAATATTACGTGTCATGAGTTTTCTCATTATATGAGAGTATATGGCATTTGTAATGAAATATTATTTTCGGATGAAATACTCGCAACTCAACTAGAGATTATTGCGATGTTGAATGAGGATAACATATTTATAAGTAAGCGTATTGTGTAGTATCCACTTTTTCGTTATAGTATTGTTCGTTATTTGATTTCATTTTTGTCATGAGATTATTCATTCGAAGAAATGTGCTTTGCTATAACCACATACGTTACATATTGCACTGTATTTTCAATGAGAAACAAATTTTTACAATTAATACGTAGATTCATTGAGACAATTTTTCAAATATCTAAAATTAAAAATGGTCCCTAAATTTAAATTTAAAATAAAAATAAGCTCTAACGTGACTATTGCCTATTACTCAAGACATTAACATGAAGGGTTTTTACATTTATATATAGGTGTCTGTGCACAATCAATGTCATTTTAGTTTTTGGCTCGTTTTATTTCTGGCAAAACGGGTCTGCTAAATCCAATCGATGCCGTCAAATTATGAGGAAACGAGATAAGATAATTATTCAAGCATAATCTGGGTGCAAGATTAGCAAGGTCATTGGAACGAATTTATTGAACCAAATACATCAGAATTGCAATAATTGTTGCTCGTTCAAATGGTCCCATTGATTCGGATTCTTTCATGGCGGTAAAAATGAAATGCAGCTAATCTGGATAAGACACCAACGATTGCAGAGAAGTATTAATGAGCTCGCCTAATTCAATGAGCTCTGAAAGATGCACCCATCGCAAGAATTAAACGTAATGAATGGCACGTAAAAGGATGTATAACAGGATACAGAATTTTGATTGAATTTGGCGGTTTTGATTGAATTTTCCCCGGCATAAGACCGTAATCCGATTAAAAGAATGAAATAATCCTGATAAGTGAAGGTGCCTCTTATCGCGAAGCGTTAGAATTGATGATCTAAAATAGCAATGCGCATCCATACTGTAGTAAACATTTTAAAATCGTCAAGGCCCACCTGTGGGGGAAAATAGTCCAATCTTGAACTATCATAATCTTTAAATAGTACATATAAGATCAAATGAACGAAGATACTACTGTCGACATACGTGGAGGTGGAGAATTTACACTATCTCACGGTTTTATTAAGAAAATAATCGATCGAAAGCGTAAAGTATTAATCTAAATTGCGAAGTAGCGCAGACGAGATATCTGTAAGTTTAAAAGCACCCTCGAAGATCTCGATTTAAAAAATACTCCTAAAGAGGAAAAGTTCTGGTCGAGTTCAAAAATCGAAATGTGGAAAAGAGAAGAGTGGGTGGTTTGGACTGGAAGGCAAGAAGGAAAGCGAGGAAGGAGAGTAGAAGGAAGGAGATAGAAAGAGGGAGGGAGGAGAGAGACGGAGGGAGGAGAGAGGGACGGAGGAAAGAGAGAAAGGGAGCAGAGAGAGGGAGGGAGGAAAGTGGAAGGGAGGAGAGAGAGGGGAATGGAAGAGAGAGAGAGAAAGGGAGGAGAGAGAGAGGGAGGAGAGAGAGAGGGAGGAGAGAGAGGGAGGGAGGAGAGAGTGTGAGAGAGAGGAGAGAGAGGGTAAAGGAAGGGGAGAATGATATCCCAAAACTTCAAGACGCTTATCGTAATTGGGTATAAGGCAGTGATGCGGAAATAGATTCGTGTTATGATGGCAATACCCACCCCTAAACCTCTTTACCACCAATTCTATCTATTTCTTTAATGTAACACATGCGCTATACATATATATTTTTATAATATATAAATTCCATACAGACAAACAAACACACACACGCACGCACGCACGCACGCACACGCGCGCACGCACGCACGCACACACACACACACACACAAGACATAAGTGAGCTCTCTTGTGCCAAGAATTTCTGGTCCGCTGACGTCAGGCATGTTGCGTATTGCCTTGCTTCAATGGCATTGCAGAGCTCTTCCCGCCTGTTACGTCGGTGGGTGTAAACGATTCCTAGGTAATGCCCGTCCAAATGCCACATGACATAGAGAGAATAATGGGCAGGAGCCCCATCATGCAATACCCACATTTTCTTCCGCGTTGCCAAGGGTACATCGTCCAGTAATTTCAGAAATTCTTCCGATAGAAACTGTAAATAGAAGAGCCCTGATAGTGGACATGATAGATCATATGGACCTCGGAGGAGATTGCCAATTATTCCCGCCAAAACATTTATTGATAATTGCTGTTGGAATCGTGTTTCATGCCAGGAATAGGGATTTTCCTCAGCCTATGAGTGCTGGTTAAGGCTGTTCAAAATCTCATTCCATCACAAACACTCGGCTTAGAAAGGTTTAATCTGCTGCAACCTGCCTCAGTATCCATTCGTAGAATGTACTTCGACTCTCGAAATCCAGCAGCGGTTGCAGAGATTGAACGTGCTGTAGATGGAACGGATACAACTGATCATGTAACACCCTCCACACCGTTGTCTGTCACCTCTTGTGACGAGAAGCCAACCGCCGGGTACTAGTACCAGGGGGCCGTTCAATGGAATGCAGAATATCATTTTCCACATCGGCGCTCTGGCGATTTTGTGCTCTACCAGCGTTTCCCATACTGAGCCGCATGTGACCTGGTTCTCTCAGACAACCTTCCAGGGAAATGAGTGTCCTGCGATTTGGATGCCGCCGTTGTGGGTACATTTCGGCATAAAGACGTGCTGTGGCTGCACTTTTACGCTCTACTTCTCCGTACAGCAATATCATTTCTGTTAATTCATCGAATTAATAATCCGCATTATGTGCCATTCTTCGATACAGTGAAACCACGGCACTAGAACCATAAGACTGTAGTGACCTCGCAAGTGCCTACAGACTGAATGATTGCATATATTTGCGTATTGTAGTTGATTATTGCGTATTGTTGATGATTATGGGTCTGGAACGCGACCGTGCCTCATCGTTGCCAGATGTAGTGTTGCCATTCCTCGTTAACAAAGCGGTTGTGACCATATATTAGTTTTACACTTTTTGCTTGTTTTAATATGTAGAACACTATGCTACTATTTAAGGTATGTAATTAAGAATCACCCTGTATATTGACATCAAATTCTTGGAAGGCTTTGAAATGTGGACTTTGGGGAGAATGCTGAAGATAAATTCAACAGATAGGATAAAAAGGGATGAAGTGCTACGAAGAGTAGGAGAGAAGTAACTGATTATACGGATTATTAGAAAGATGAAGGCAAAATGGGTTGGACATTACCTCAGGAGAGAGAGTATGATTAAAGACTTTTTAGAAGGAAAACTATATGGAAAATGGGAAAAAGATAGGAAAAGGTTTCAGCTGATAAAGTATTATAGAGAGCGTAGTAGAAAAAGCGATAGTGGAACTAAAAAAAGGGAAAGCAACAGATAGCGATAGAATACCGGCTGAAAACTTAAGTCATGGGATCAGAAGGACTCAAATCGATCACGTATTTCATTAATAAGATTTACGACACGGGAGAGTGGGCTCGGGATTTTCTAGAAATAACAATGATCTCTCTAAAGAAGAAGCCATTCTGTCACACACTTCGAAGATCATCACGTAGATTCTTAATAAAAGGCAGGAGTAAAAGGCAAAAGAATTGCTAGGGGAAGATCAATTCGGTTTCAGAAAAGGACGAGGAGCTATAGTGGAATATTTAGAATCATATCAGAAAGAGTAATAGAATACAGTCAAGATATCAGTGTATGTTTCGTAGACTGGAAGAAGGCCTTTGATAGAGTAAATAGGGTAATGTTGATGAAGATATTAAAGTATATTTGTATAGACTGGAAAGACTGGAGACTGATCAAGAATCTATATGTGAATCAAGTTGTAAAGGTCAGGTTGGAGAATGCGGACACCTGCAGAGTAAATATTTGTAAAGGAGTAAGACAGGGCTGCTGCCTATCGCTGACCTTATTCAATATAGTATATGGAAAAAGTCAAATGCATGAAACTTTAGAAGGCATAGGATATTTCAAAATTGGAGGATGGATTATAAGAACAGTAAAATACGTGGATGATCAAGTACTTCTAGCAAGAAAGCTAGAGAAACTCCAGAAAATGATAAATAGACTAGTAATAACAGGCAGAAAATACGGTATGCAAATAAATAATGATACATCCAAGTTCATTCGAATACCAGGCAAAGAAGTGAATCTGAAAGTAAGTATTGAAGGATAGTTTTAGAACAAGTTTCAGACTATAAATACCTTGTAAGCATCATAACAAGAGAAGGAAAATGTACGGATGAGATCAGGACTAGAATAGGAAAAGCAAAAGCGGCTTTCCGAAGAAAGTGATACGAAGTCTAGGAGAGGGGCGAATGATTATACGGACTATTAAAAAGAGGAAGGCAAACTGGGTTGGAGATTAGCTGAGGAGAGAGAGTATGATTAAAGATGTGTTAAAAGGAAAGCTAGATGGGAAAAGGGAAAGAGGTAAGAAAAGGTTTCAGCTTATAGACGATTTGAAAGGAAAAGAGAGTTATCAAGATATGAAGAAGAAAGCGGAAAACAGGAGTATATGGAGAACCAGGTTTAACCAAGAATAATCACGGACCTGTCTACGGACAGACTGCCTATGATATATATATATATATAACTTTTCATAACGAGATCCTTAAAGTATATTATGTATGCGGACATTCATATGTGATACTTTTTCTTCCAATTTTCTGCTAGTTCGTTTTAAGGTGTAGTAAGGAGAGTATTATGTTAATCCTCTGACATGTGATTAGAACATAGGAGGATAAAATCTCTCTTTGTCTCCTGTTGATCTCAGTTGCATCAATTTTCAAATTTTATCATTAAAAAATAATGCGACGCCCAATTTTCACCGACATCCTTGCCGAAAAATATTTTATTGGTCCTTTTACTCCTCTTTTCTCACAACTCTTCGATTTTGTAATTTTACTAGAAGATTCATTTCACTATTAGATAAATTATAAGGCCATTGCAACTAAATATGTTTAGATGTTTTTTTTAACATTAGAAACATTTCCTTTGGCAGGGCACATTCATTATTGCGTTTTTGAACTTAAAGTTAAACTAGAAAATTTCAATTATAATACGTACTCATATTGCAGGAGCTATAAAAATGCCTGATTATGTTTACCACAGTAGTATGAAGTACGGATCACGATAACTTGAAACAATGATCTCTCCTCGATGTTCAGGTGCTAGTGAAGCAGTGATTGAGCTGTTTTTGGTTAACGGTGTAATGCAAGGTAGGTATTCTACGGCCCTCTGGTCTATGGTGTAAAACTAATCGATAAAAATTTAACATAAACAATTATATATTTATTCAGTTAAGTTATTATCTCAAAACTTTTTTTGAAGAAGTTTTAACGTAAATAAATTTAGATTTGATTTTCATTGCTTTGGGACTACAGAATCTCTAAGTGACTTCCGATGTAAATGCTCATCCGGCCCGCTTAAGCTCTCGTAACTTACAATGCGGCCATCCGAATCATTCACAACTAAGAATGCGGCAGAAAAGGCTACCGGCCCCTGGTGGAATGCATGCAGGTAGTTCCACGGAGAGAACTGAGGCCCGGCGACGGTCTCAGATGTGCGGATCAAGTGCTTTCTCCTGCGGACGCCCTTTGAATCGTCAATCCTAGTGAAGGGGTTTTTCCATACAGAAAACGAACGAAATGGATTTTGTCCTGTTTAATGATTAACAAACATTACAATGAATAACAACGAAACGATAACAATCAATAGCAGTGGCAGATGCTGGCTGATACTCGTCCGGCGTGTCACGTTGACTCATCCGGACGCTGGCTGATATTAGTCCGGCGAAGACTCAGGCGGAAGTGGAAGTGTCGTCCCTCGCCGGCGTACCTTCTCTTCTCTCTAACGCCCCTGGTGGCGTCGCCGGGAACTGCGGAGACAATTCCTAAGCGCTATGCGCGCGAAGGCGTTAATGGCTATGACCGCTACATCACCCCTCTGGCAGTGCTTAAGGCTATCTGTAACAGAAAGGAATGATGGCAAAACAAGGAGAAATAAAGGTAACAAAACAATAATGCAGGTGAGGTAAGGGTGAATCAGGTGGAAAAGTTCTGTAAATGTGCAGGAAGGTGAACTCTTCTCCCTGCCCGCGTCATCTGCTGTCCAGGCAGGGCTGGAAAATCCATTGCATCTCCTGGGCGGTTGAACACGGTGTCTGCTGGTGACATCGTAGTGGCAGCTGGGGCATCATCCGCTGCGAGAAATGCTGGCTTGAGCCGATCAACCGAGACTCGCAACTCACGGCCACGGAGTCGCACCACATAATTCTTCTCACCTCTCTGCAGGACTTCACATGGGCCCTCATAGGCTGGTTGCAATGCGGCCCGTGTGGCATCATTTCGCACAAAAACATGCGATGAGGATGGCAAGGCCTTGAAGATAAATGTTGGACGCACACCATGTCGAGAAGCAGGCTTGGCACATAAATGCCCCATGCGCTGTCTCAGCTGCACGGCGTAATTTGTTTGCGTCACGAGGACCGGGCCAGCTGGCGGTGAAAAAAATCACCAGGGAGCCGGAGTGTCTCTCCATACACCAATTCGGCAGACGTGCACCCAAGATCCTCCTTCCACGCAGCTCGGAATCCAAGCAGTATTGCCGGCACGACGTCCACCCAATCTGCCGTTTCATGACATCGGATGGCGGCTTTCAGTTGCCGATGGAGGCGTTCTACGAGCCCGTTGGCGGCTGGATGGTAGGCTGTTGTACGCAGATGTGTGGCGCCGGAGAGATCTGCCAACTGCCGAAACAGCTGACTTTCAAACTGACGTCCTTGGTCGGTAGTTACACGGAGCGGCATGCCAAACCGCGACATCCATTCGCGGAAGAAGGTTCTCGCCACCGTCTCTGCCGTGATGTCTGCGATGGGGATAGCCTCCGGCCAACGGGTGAAGCGATCGACGCATGTCAGACAGTACTGGAAACCTCTGGAAACGGGCAAGGGGCCAACCAAGTCTAGGTGCACATGGTCGAATCTGCCTACGGGAGTAGGGAAGGTGCCTACGGGTGAGGAAACATGTCGCGTCACCTTGGACCGCTGGCAGGGGATACACGCCCTCGCCCACTCTCTGAAGTCCTTCTGCACTGCGGGCCAAACAAAACGTGTGGAGACGAGCCTAGCGGACGCCTTGACGCCGGGATGGGAAAGGTTATGTACAGAATTAAAAACCTGCCGTCGCAGTGGGGCAGGCACAAACGGGCGAACAATGGAGGTGGACACATCGCAATACAGTTCTACTTCCGAGTCGGGAAGAGAAACCTTCCGGAGGACGAGGGAAGAATCCGATTGGAGCAATGCCTTTAGTTCGTCATCATCAGCCTGCGCCCTTGCTAGTGCTTCGTGACCGATCGCGGGCGTCAGTGAGTCGACGCGGGAGAGGGCGTCGGCGACGACGTTTTCACTCCCGGCGATATGGCGAATGTCCGTTGTGAATTGTGCTAAATAATTCAGGTGACGGAATTGCCTCGGAGAGCACTTCTCCGGTTTCTGCCGGAAGGCAAAAGCTAACGGCTTGTGGTCTGTATAGACAATAAAATGACGGCCTTCGAGCATGTGTCGAAAGTGACGTACGGCCTCGTAAATGGCTAACAGCTCGCGATCGTAGGGGCTATAATGGCGTTGTGCGGAATTCAGCTTCCGGGAGAAAAAGGCTAGGGGTTGCCAACCTTGCGGGGTATGCTGCTGAAGAGCGGCGCCCAACGTGATATCCGACGCGTCTGCGAACAACGCCAACGGAAGAGTGACGTCCGGGTGGTTGAGGAGGGTAGCAACGGCGAGGCTCTGTTTACAATTTTCGAACGCTAAATCTAAATCCGGTGTCCACTCTATGGGTGTGTTCCCTTTAACTTGTCTGCCCTGTAAAACAGCGTGCAATGGTGCCTGAAGCGCGGCCGCGTGAGGGATGCACCTCCTGTAAAAATTTAACATACCAAGGAATCGCCGCAAGGTTTTTACGTCACTCGGCTTGGGAAAATCGCGCAACGCGGTCACTTTCTCCTGAGGGGGCGCTACACCGTCCCCGGAAACTACGAAGTCTAAAAATGTCACTGTAGGGCGACCCAGGACGCATTTCGCGGTACTCACCAGTACACCGTACTCTCGTAGGCGCGTAAAGAGTTCTGCTAGGTGCCGTACATGCTCTTCCTCGGAGGTAGAGGCCACCAGCACATCGTCGAGGTACACAAAACAAAAATCCAATCCCCTTAATATCGCGTCCATAAATCGTTGAAAGGTTTGAGCCGCGTTACACAATCCAAAGCACATAAAGGGGAACTCAAACAAGCCAAAGGGAGTGGTAATAGCCGTTTTGTGGATATCGTCTGGATGAATAGGAATCTGCTGGTACGCCCGAACGAGGTCGATTGTCGAGAAAACAGTCTTACCTACTAGATTGTGGGAGAAATCCTCCATATGGGGTACGGGGTAGCGGTCGGGCACCGTCCGCGCGTTCAGGGCGCGGTAATCACCGCAGGGGCGCCAACCGTCGCCTTTCTTTGGTACCATATGGAGGGGGGAAGACCAGCTACTCTCGGAGGGCCGTGCGGTGCCGGCGGCTAACATTGCTCGGAACTCACTCTTGGCAATGGCAAGCCTATCCGGGGCCAGGCGTCGTGGCTTGGAAGAGACGGGAGGACCGGCAGTCGTGCGGATGTGGTGCACCGTGGAGTGTTTCGGCTCCCTTGGCGTTCCTGCAGGCCGCGTTATCTCGGGAAACTGCGAAAGAAGGGTATGGTATTTACCGCCGCCGGTTACGCATTTGATGTGACCCATAGGGGCACGCGGGACCCTGCCGCCAACGTGGAGCGTGGTGATGCTGTCGAAAAGACGTTGATTTTTCATATCGACGAGAAGACCGTAGAACCGGAGAAAATCCGCGCCGATGATTGGCTTGGAGACATCGGCGACCACGAAACGCCACGCGAATTCCCGCCGGAGGCCCAAATTGAGATTCACCACTAACCAACCGTACGTGGAGATGACGCTGTTGTTCGCGGCGTAGAGTTCGTAATTGGACTTCGCCCTTGGTCCCTTCACTAACGTCCGAGGAAAGACGCAAAGATCGGACCCGGTGTCGATGAGATAGCGCGTCTTCGTCGGGATATCGGTCACGAAAAGGCGGCTTGATGACGGGCAGTAGTCGGTTGCCGCTTCTACCGACCGCCCTCCGAGTTTTCCGCGACGTAGGAGCAGGGCTGAGTGCACTTTTGGGCCTTCGGACCGAACTTCCGATGGTACCAACACACCTCCCTGTCGCGGCGATTGAGAGAGGGAGCTCTGCGGAAGTTTCCGCGGGGACGGCTCCGGGACCGTGGGCGCGCGCGTGGTGCAGCTCGGCTCACCGATAATGCGGCGACCTGCTGGCTCAACTCATCCATGCGTTTCACGAGAGCCTCGAGCGTGGAATCCGGAGACGCACTGGCCACCTGGTGTCTGGACGTCACCTCGTGGATTCGATCGGCGAGCTGCGCCACTCCATCCAAGTCCATCGCGTCCTGTGCGGTGAGAATTGCCTGTAGATAGGTCGGCAATCGGCCCAGCCATAACGACCGCAGGAAACTGCCGGGGACGGTAACGCCGGCGAGGCCACGCAGATGGCGAAGAAACTGCGATGGCTTCCGGTCGCCAATCTCCTCGTGCTCCAAGAGTTGTCGTATCTTTTGCTCCTGCGAGAGCGAGAGGCGCCGGATCAGTTCCTCCTTCAACTTCTCGTATTTACCCGTCGGCGGAGGGTTTGCAATTATGTCCTCCACCTCTAACGCGTACTTGGGCTCCAACTGGCTAACAACTTGCCAAAACTTTGTAGCGTCCTGAGTGATTCCACCCAAGAAAAATTGTCCCTCTAACTGTGTAAACCACAGGAGTGGTTTTTCGGGCCAGAACGGAGGCACGCGCACACTTACACGATTGATTTCGTTCCTACTCTCACCCTCCATTGCAAGTTTCACGATGTCCGAACCACGTGGGCACGCGATCACGTCGGGGTCACCAATGAAGGGGTTTTCCATACAGAAAACGAACGAAATGGATTTTGTCCTGTTTAATGATTAACAAACATTACAATGAATAACAACGAAACGATAACAATCAATAGCAGTGGCAGATTCTGGCTGATACTCGTCCGGCGTGTCACGTTGACTCATCCGGACGCTGGCTGATATTAGTCCGGCGAAGACTCAGGCGGAAGTGGAAGTGTCGTCCCTCGCCGGCGTACCTTCTCTTCTCTCTAACGCCCCTGGTGGCGTCGCCGGGAACTGCGGAGACAATTCCTAAGCGCTATGCGCGCGAAGGCGTTAATGGCTATGACCGCTACACTAGTAATGAGATTCTCCCGATCTCAAGTGTTTTTGTGTCCGTGCGTGTGCCTCTGTTCAATATTCAATCTCAGCTTTGTCTGTTGCTCTGATTTATTTTTTCCTTTATCTCTTTTCTGAACCTTTTGCTATTTGTTTCTTTCTCTACCGGGCACTTTCACCAAATGGATGATATTGCGATCTATTTTATTAGAGAAATTTTATTTTACCTTATACTTTATAAGGGGTTTTAGCCATTTGGATATATGTATACAAAAGCGTGTATGCCGACTATTAGCCAAACTTAAATCCTAATATATTTACGCATTGTTCTTGCCGTTAGAATTAAAAAGATGGAAATAAAAATTATATTTATCTTTATTTGAGGGTAAAAATCTAACGGAAATGTTTATCAATCAAAACTAAAAGACAGATGCCATAATAAAAGGAAATTATATACGAAGAATATCTATTTATACAAAACGATTATATTAGACCAGAGGTCGGCAACGCGGTGACCGCGGGCGCCATGACGCCCGCAAGACATTTGTGTGTCGCCCGCCAGCCAAAAAGAGAACTCAAGTTAAAAAATTATGGAAAACTCTCAGAAGACCAATAAGTTGCGGAACAAGATGATTACAAAATAACATATTCAAGGTCCGGACTTATAAGCGAACAGGATGGGGACATACATTGTTGGATTATACATTGTAGTCATTAGCAGAGTTCTTTTCATAATGACTCCTCCGTTAGCCCTCTCTTGTTTATCCACGTCCCTTTCCCTTCTCCCTACGTTGCCCTAGTATAAATACATCCTTCACAGCGTTTTTCCTCGCCGAGAGTAGGAGAAGCCGCTATCGTGTTTGTGTTATTGCTGTGCCTGTGCCGCCAATTCATACAAACGCTCTCGTACGAACTGTACGAAAAGATAGGGAATTCTCGGCCCCTAGTTTATGATAGGTGAATGTGTCTTGTCGCCTTCAATCGCTATTACGGCTGCAAGGCTAACTGAGATCCTTGTTCTCAACCCGCCGTGTACTATAGCTCCGTTAGCCGGTACAGGCTATTTGGAGGTAGGCGCTCGATACGGGAAAACTATTTCCCTATGTCGCCTGAAACTCCCAAGTTCTTGTCAAAAGTCGTTGGTTTCCGAGTTCTGTCCTCCGTCTTGTAGCATAACTTGGCTCGAGTTATTGTTGTGAGTCGTTGGTTTCGGAGTTCATTCTTCGCTTACTATACAAAGTACAGGGTTTGGGAGATTTTTCTTCGTCTCTTACAATATCAGTCAGTGATAACTCATTTCCCTCTTCATTGGTTAAACATAAATCAATTTAAATTGACCAACAGTTCACAATATTTCTGATATTTTCCCGATATTCAGTGTGTTGTGTTTATTAATTCATTTGTAGAAAATGTCATCCCCATTATGAGTAATAAGAGGCAAAGGACATATTACTTCAATGTTGGTTGGGAAGAACAATTCTGTTTTATTGATTAAAAAAAAAGTTTGTTCGTTTATTGTGCAATGCTTCTGTCGCACTTTCAAAGAAAAGTAATGTTGGAAGACATTTTAATACGGTCCACGGAAATTTTAATATTAGTCATCCTTTAAACTCTGAGATCAGGAAAAAGAAAATTTCTGATATGAAATCTAGTTTAACTAAACGGCAGAGCATTTTTACCAGGCCAGTGCAGCAATCAAAAAGAGCAACGATTGTATCACTTAAAATTTCGCATTTGTTGGCAAAGAGGAAAAAGCCTTTTGAAGATGGCGAGATTGTAAAAGAAGCCATGTTAGCAATTGCTGACTCACTTTTCGAAGATTTTAAAAATAAAAATGAAATTACCTCAGCAATCAACACGATTTAGTTATCAGCAAGAACAGTTACAAGAAGAATTGAAGTTATTGCAAACAATATGGAGAAAGAGTTGGCAAATGATTTACAAAAATGTATTTTCTTCTCGTTGCAACTGGATGAGCCAACAGACATATCAGACACTTCTCAATTGGCTATGGTGGTGAAGATGGTGTTTAATGATTTTTCAGGAAAGGAAGAATTTCTTAAAATTCTTCCATTAAAGGGACGAACAAGAGGTGAAGACATTTTTTCAGCTTTTCAAAAATACGTCCAAGAAAGTAATATACCATTAATGAAGTTGACAGCAATTACTACAGATGGTGCACCTTCGTTGACAGGTTGTACAAATGGATTTATTGCGCAATTTTCCAAAATTTATTTCATATCACTGCATTATACACCAAGAAATATTATGCGCAAAAGTTCTTCACTTTCAACATGTCATGGAAACAGTAACAAAAATAATAAATTCCAAAAGAGCTGTACCAATGCAACACCGATTGTTTAAACTGCTTTTACAAGGTGAAGATGCCGAATTCGATGATCTCCTTTTACGTACCGAAGTTAGATGGCTCAGCAGAGGCAAAATACTTGTAAGGTTTATAAATCTAAAAGAGGAGGTATAGGAATTTCTCACGTCAAGAAATGAATAATATGCACAGTTGGATGACAATGCTTGGTTGATAGATTTCGGATTTCTTGTCGATATAACTATAAAATTGAACGAACTGAATATGGAGATGTAAGGGAAAAATCAACACATTGCAAAAATGATAAGTGCAGTAGATGCATTCAAATGTAAATTGGCATTGTGGAAGTCTCACCTAGAGAGAAATCCATTAATCATATTTCCCGAATTTAAAATATATTATTGAGAATCTGACTGATGAAAATGTTACCACTAAACCATTTTCACAACACACTGAAACTCTCCTGAAGGAATTTAATTTTAGGTTTCGTCAGTTTTCTGAAGTAGATCCCATAATAACATTCTTAGCTAAACCGTTCAATTTTATGGACAATGTGTCTGTTAATATTGGAACTTACTTTAATATCGTTAACAACGAGGACTTTGAAATGGAAATAATAAATATGCAGAATGATATTATTTTAAGGTCACACAAGAATGATGAAAACTTTTGGAATTTAGTTGACGAAAATCGCTATCCATTATTAAGAAAATGTGCCCTAAAAATATATTCTTACTGTGCTTCAACATACACTTGCGAGTCCATTTTTTCAAGCATGAAACACTTGAAATCCAAGTGCCGATTGAGACTCACCGATTACAGTTTAGACAACTGCCTAAGATCAGGTATCTCGAGTTATGTGCCAAATTATAGCAAGTTGGCTGAAGATATACAGTTCCAAGTTTAACAATGATTTATTTTTCATGTTTTTATAATAAATTATTTAATAGTTTTTCTCTTATATATACATAAATATAATTTTAATAAATATTTGTACACATCTACTATTGTTACTTCACTTCACGCCCCCAATAATTAATGTTGCGCCCTAATAGACAAAGAGGTTACCGACCACTGACACAGAGAGATATCAACTGATCTTGCTTATGCGCCCTTCACGTCCTCAGTAATATAAATTGCGCCTTCGTAGGTGAAAAGGTTGCCGACCCCTGTATTAGATACTATTATATACGGACGTTATCAAATTACAATTCGGCTTATAATTGACGGTGCGAGGAATTTCTATTGGTTGGGTGGATTTTGTTTTTGACGACCATCCAATGTGGAGTTTCTTGCGTATTTTCTTGAACTCTATGCATCAGTTCAATCAAAACACTGAATGAATAGTTAACGACGATTCCGCCACTCTCCTGGTGGACTTATCGAGTAGAATCGCACGTTGAACTGTGTTTAGGATTTTGTTATATGCGTCAAGTAGTTTTCCGACATTTTTTCTATGAATTTCGATTTCATAAACTATTCCGAGTAATGCGAAGGCTTCTTTTTTAACCCTGCAGTGGTAACGTTGGGTCTGACAGACCCAAAGCCGTCTGTTTTTTTATTTTTGAACTAGATTGATTTGAGTTGCAACATTCTCCATTAGAGTACCTTCCTATCAAATACTCATGAGACGGTCATGGGACGGCACGTACCCCAGCTTTTAGTTTATCAACAGTTGTCAAAGGTTGAAGTTTTATGTGGGTCTGATAGACCCTATGTTACCACTCGTGAAAGTTTTTTCGTGTGGTAGCTTCCAAGAAATTCTTTGATCTGAGTAAAGAGGAAGAAATGATAGACGTAGACTGGACAATCTGGCACCTATACGACAATTATTTGAAGCGTTTGTTGCAAATTGTTCGAAGTCGTACTCTGTTGGAGAGTACCTAACTCTTGACGGAATGCTTCCAGCATTCCGCGGTAGGTGTCCCTTTAAAGTATACATGGCGAAAAACCCAAGCCGACATGGAATAAAAATATATGCCTTGGTTGATGCTACTATGAATTATACTTTGAATTTGGAAATATATGCTGGAAACCAGCCTTCGGAAGTTTTACAAATAAGCCACAAACCGGACGATGTTGTAGAACGAATGTGCAGACCTGTATACAATACAGAAAGAAACATCACTATGGGCAACTGGTTTACCAGCTATGCTATAGTGAAAAAAATGATGAAAGACTATAATTTAACTTTTGTAGGAACTGTAAATAGGAATAAGACCAAGTTGCCTACCGAATTCACAAATCCTAAAAATCATAATATTTGCACAAGTTTGTTTGGGTTTGAAGAGGACATGACGCTAGTTTCCTACATTCCAAAAAAGAATAAGGTTGTTAACCTGTTTTTAAGTATGCAACACGATGCAAAATTAGTCACAGAAACGGGAGACAACAAAAAACCGGAGATTATCACATTCTACAATGCTGCCAAAGGAGGCGTAGATGTGGTGGATGCCAAGTGCGCTGAATACAATTTGTCAAGAAATTCAAGAAGGTGGCCTTTGACTATTTTTTTCACTTTGTTGAATATTGGTGGCATAAATACAGACATAATATTCAAAGAAAACAACAATTCAGTTGAATAGCGAAGAATTTTTATAAAAAATCTTGGTAAGAATTCATTTTTATTTTTTGAATTGATATTTCCGGTGGTTAAGGTGTGTGTCAAGGCATTAAGTAGAATTTTTTTCAGGGAAAGGTTTAATTGAAGAATACTTAATAGATCGACGAATATGTATTTATCTAAAGATGTGAGGCTGCTTGCAGAAAAGTATTCAGGCTACCAAGTTCAGCAACGTCCACCAGTGCAGCCAAATAAGAGAGGAAGATGCATTTATTGTAAAGACTCTAAATCAAAGTATTACTACCAGAAGTGTTTGAAGTATATCTGCCTTAAACATGCATCAATGATGTGCAGTGATTGCATTGATAACAACTAAATTTCTGTCCGATTTTTTAAAATCCATATTGCAAATTTTTGGAATTTTTAATTAAGATCTGTTTTGAAAGCATTTTTTTTAGAGAAACATTTATATTAGATATATAGTATGTATTGAAATATAACAAAGAGAAAATTTCATGCTGTATTCTCTAACGCTTCATTTTTTACAGGCCATTTTGTTACCTGGGTCCCTTGAACCCAACGTTACCACTGGCGGAATTAAATCTCACGTTACCACTGAAGGGTTAATGAAGACTTTTTTACGGATATTCATTTTTGTTTCGGTGATAATTCTTGCTTTGAAGACTGGGCAATAAAAGTTAAATTAAATACCATAACAACTGAAAAGTGCAAATAATACTCATTTTCTGCAAAAGGAAATCGTACGTTTTAATGTATGTTTTTTATAGCAAACTACTTAATGCTGCTTAGCGTTTCGTCATCGCAACGGCAACTCGGCCGTAGTTGTCCAGTGATGTAATGTAGTAACAAGATTGATTCACCATAAGCGGAACGCTTCGAAGACCTTAGTAATTCAAATGAAACAGGATCTCCTTGGTCCGCCAAAACCCCAGTACGCAATTCATCCCCGGCCGCCGCTTTACGAGACTTGGCTCGGTAACTTGGCGCTTTCGACCATATCCGCCGTCTAATGGGGTTCCAACTGCTCGCATCCCACTATTATTTTCTCTTCTTTTTTTGAGTTACACCGTAAACTTTGCGTCGAAACCCAAATAGGGCCCGAGAGGGCTGTCCGGCGACAAATGGAAGATGACCAAGTTAATCCCTCCTCCCCCAACAAACGCGGAATGAGTGTGGAGGGAGATTCCGCCGCATCTCGCTATCTCCCGCTTTCTTCTTCCGAAGCCGCGGAGCCTTGGAGATCGCATCAGATGTGCATCACCTCGTGCGCGTTGCATTTATGCATGAATGAACGAAGGCAAATATAAAGCGGGGAATAGTAGAAACGGCGCATGGCGAAGTATCTAGAGTTGTGTTTACGGTATTTATAAGACTGGAAAACTGCTCGCGGTCGAGATTTGCCCATTCGGAAGGGGAAAGGGAGGCGAAGGTTGGTCCTGGGTTAGAATGTTTACCAATAAAACAGGAAGATAAAATTTATGCGCGGGGTTCCGAGTAAAGGATCGTCCATTTATTTGATGGTGAAGAGGCGGTAGAGGAGGGGGGCGGGAAGAAGGGAGTAGGAAGAAGGGAGTGGGAAGAAGGGTGTGGGAAGCGGGTGTGTGGGAAGGGGGTGTGTGGGAAAGGGATGCGTGGGAAAGAGATATGTGGGAAGGGCATCTATGGGAAAGGGATGTGTGGGAAAAGGATATGTGGGAAGGGCATGTGTGGAAAGGGGATGTGTGGGAAGGGGATGTGTGGAAAAAGGGAAGTGGGAAGGGGATGTGTGGGAAGAGGGTTGCGTTGGGCTGTAAAATCGCCGCGATCCCATTTATGCGATTGAGAAAGGGGGGAAATACCTTTAGTAGATCACGAGTGAGTGTGTATGTGCGCGCACATGGGTTCGATCCCCTGGAAACATTTCTACCAATCTCGTTTGTCGGGATTTTATCACCTACGTGATATTTCTTCTTCAAAAGGCGTTTATAGGTGTTAAAGAGTTGCAAGCGTTTTAGCGTAAATTATTTGGAATCTTTCCTCCTTTTTATTTTCGCTTCTGTTCTTATCTTGACTGATTTTTTACAACCTAGTTAACATTAATCGTTGTATTACCGACAACCCGCTCAACGTATGATCCCAATAATCCTTCTAGTCCACATTGTAAAGGGATGCAACGAGGTATCGATTTACATATACAGTTAATTTATTGTCGCTATCTGAGTAATAATCCCAGTTAACTTAAAGTAAATTTTATTTAGAGCATTTATTCCAGTGCCACGCGCCCCCGAATACGACGCGCTTCCCATTTTTTGAAACACGCAATTAAAAAAATCAAAGATCGAATTTATTCAACTAAAGTTGTTACATTTAAAATATTGTTTACATTTGTTGTTAAATAACTGCATCGAAGTATACTAGTCTTCATCCTTGGCTACTACAGTTGAAAAGTTGTCCCTGCAATACTGGAAACGCTGCTTTTACAATAAACATTAATATCAGGAAGAAATTGGGAATTATTGGTCTGCGTTCACAATATGTTGCTATCGCTATCCAAATAAATACTTCTGAAAAGCCAACAATTTTTCTTTATATTCATCAACAAGCCATGGTGCGACCCATTGTTTAGGTGACATCTGATATCTCGACGAGCGTAAGACCTCTAATAAGACGCGCACCGGGTTTTTTCGATTTGATAATTTCAGAAAAAAGTGCGCGTGGTATTTCGATACATACGGTACATCAGATTAATTCCAGGTAGTACGGCGTTGTCAGTAAGTGAATCCCAAATGCAGCTGACCAATATGATCGCGGGAAATATTATAAATGGTAAAGATAAGAAGGAACAAGAAACCTCGGATTGTTTTTGTAAAAAATCCCACATCGTATTTAAAAGTCTCTTGAAGAGAAAATCATATTTTGACTTAAACTTTTGGAATAGAGAAAGAGAGAATCACAGAATTGAGGATGGTGAATGAAAGGAAGTAAAGTGCAATAGGAGATGGAATGGAAGGAAAGGATGGATAGAAAGGGAGGTAATGGAGAGGAGAAAAGTGGAGGAAAAGAGTGAGGGGAGAGTTGCGGTAGGGAGAGGGTGGGAGAAACAGAGAGTGCGGGATGCATTGGTGCAGGAATTTAATGAAAGCGGTAATCAAATTCGTATTCGGCAATGAGCGAATAATCGCCGTCCTCGCCCATGTTTTCCTAACGCTGGTGCTATCGAGGCGGAGAACTATTAATCAGGACACTGTGGATGAATTTAAATATGGAAACAAAGGAAATGAATTTCTTATGTAATGTAAGCAAATCAATTAACGTACTTATTTTTAAAATTCGACTTTTATAGAAAATTAGCCACGTTAAGGAAAAATTTAGTTTAATAAATGGAATCTCTATTTTCGGTGAAATGTTTTCTCCGATATTGAAAAGTCGCGAATGAAGATAAAAAGGATGGCAAGGTAGGATCAACGTGCGTGAAACGTGGGTGGGAGAAGGGTGCGTCAAATGAAGAAAGAGAAGCGCAAATGAGTCCATTCAAGCGAGTCATTAGTAAGTGAATGACGTAAAATGAAAGTTAGGAAAAGGGGAAAATGAGTAGAGAGGATTCTATCAATGAAGGATAAAAAAATTTAGTATTACAAGGATTTTGGCGCTAATATTAAAGGCAAATGGAGAATTTTTTGGAGAAATGATAAAATGAAATGGGGAGAGAGAGATAAAGATAGACTCAGGAAATGTAGACCGAGAAAGGAATGTCTTTTTTAATAATAAAATGTTTTATAAAAGGTGAGAGAAAGAAAGGAAGAATGAAAGGAGAAAATTATAAAAATAATAATTAAAAGAGAAAAGGAGAGAATGAGAGAGAAAGAGGAAGAGAAAGAGGAGAAAGTGAGAGATGAAGTCAGAAATAAGTCTAACTAGAAAGAGAAACGGGTAGGGATAAGTGGATAAATACAAATTTTAAATAATAAATTCGTGAGGAAACAGCAATAAGGAAGTGAAGGGTGAGAGGAAGTAGGAGATAGTTAAGAGGTGCGATGAGGCTAGCGTGGGCAATGACGATGAAATGGCTAGCAAAAGTTAGAGAGGTGAGTAAAGAAATTCCGAGAACGCGTGTAGAGGGAGGAGTGGAGATAAAGGGAGGGGAGAAAAGAGAGGAGGAGAGAGAGAATGGGAGGGGAGAGAGGAAGATGGGGGGGGAAAGAGAGAAGAAGGAAGAGAGAGAGTGTGTATATTGGTAGGAGCAAGGTAGGGAATTGAAGGAAGGAAGAAGATGGAGGAAAGGAGGCATATGAGACTTTTCGAATCACTTTAATTAAATCGGGGTGGCCGTGGCTGCCCTTGGCTGGGGGCTTCGGAGACCATAATAGCGCAAAAAGCGAGGACTATCCAATAATGGACCGAGGGACATGGAGTGGAGAGAGAGGTCAAGAGGTCAAAAGAAAGAAGAGGATTAGGCAGGTGGCGGCGGCAGCGGGAGGAGGGAGTTGGGAGGTCATCCGTTCCTCTCCGTGGCGCTTGGGATAGACGGGAGGAATTGGCAGAGAGAGAGACTCTCCTGGCTCTGTAACCGAGGATGACGAAATCCGTTCCAAACAGATCCTAATCTGGTTCATTAGCGTGTGTGTGATACGGTTATATGGTAATCTACTCGAAAATCCAATTTAATTAGAAAGGAAGAAGGTGATCGCTATCTTTGGCGTAAGAACGCGATAGAAGTTGAAGTGTGTATTAATACAGAAATATATTAGATATTTAAGGGGGAAGTAATAAAAAATCAAAACCTCCATTTGCGTTTATTCTGACCGGATACTCATCATCATGCTTCTGTCCGAAGACAGGTTTTAACTGAATCGCTGCCTCCATTTCTCTCTCTCTCCCTAGAAGCCTCTTTTATACCTCTATAAGTAGTATCCCTGCATTATATTATCTAATATTCCTATTCTTTTTCTCCCTCTTCCTCTTCTTCCACTAATTTTTCCTTCTAAGATCGTCCTTTGTAAACACTGTCTTCTCAATATGTGCCCTATCCAATTTGCTTTTCTTTTCCTGATTGTTTTTATTAGCCTCCTTTCTTCTCCCACCATTTCTAATACTTCTTCGTTTCTCTTCCTCTCTGTCCATTTCACTTTCATCATTCTTCTCCATACCCACATCTCAAAACTTTCTAAATATTTTTCCTCCTTTCTCCTTATCGTCCACGTCTCTGCACCATAAAGAGCTATGCTCCATATGTAGCATTTTGCTAATTTCTTCCTTGTTTCTAGATTTATTTTCTTGCTTGTGAGAAGCTCCTTCTTCTCGTTAAATGCTGCTTTTGCCATTGCAATCCTACTTCTGATGTCCTGTGTACTACTTCCATCCTGTGCTAAAATACTGCCGAGATATTTGAAACTACTTACTTGTTCCAATTTTTGGCCATTTACCATTATATTTAATTCTTTATGTTCCTTTGAAACCACCATGACTTTCGTTTTTTCTGTATTGATCTTCATTCCATATTGTTGGCAAACCTCAACTAGTCTGTCTGTCATCCTCTGAAGCTCTTTCTCGCTTTCTGCTATTAAGCTCTGATCATCTGCGTATTTAATGGTGGTAATACTTTCACCTCCTATCTTAAATCCTTTCTCTTCCATCAACGCTTCTTCTGTTATTGTTTCTGCATAAATATTAAATATCGCTGGTGAAATAGGACAACCCAGCCTCACTCCCCTCCCTATTGAAGTACTTTCTGTTTCTTCTCCTTCAACCCTGACTCTAATCTTTTGATCAAAGTAAAGGTTTTTAAGCAGTCTTTTATATTCCCAATCTATTCCTATTTTGTTTAAAATACCCAGCATTTTATCCCTTTTCACTCGGTCAAAAGCTTTCTCCCAATCTACAAAACAAAAATACATATCTTTATTGACTTCTAGCGCTCTTTCTATCATGAACCTCATACATCCTATAGCATCTCTAGTCCCCCTTCCTCTTCTAAAACCAAACTTATTATCTTGCAGCTCCTTTTCTATTTTACATTCAATTCTTTTGGTTATTATTCTGGTTAAAACTTTAGCTGTATGAGAAATTAAACTAATAGTTCTGTAATCCTTACAACATTTTGCATTGTTCTTTTTCTCCAGTGGTACCATCACAACATCTAAAAAATCTTCATGCCATATGCCAGTATCATATACTTGGTTAAAAAATTTTGTGAGTTGCTTAACTGCTTTAGACCCCAAAACCTTAAGAACGTCCACAGGTATATCATCACTCCCAACAGCCTTCCTTCTTTTCATGTCATCAATTGCTCTTTTAACTTCAGACTCGAAAATAATTGGTCCTAGCTGATCTTCTTCCACATCCTCTTTTTCATTTAATTCAATATTTCTTGGTTTTCCTTCTTTGTCATACAGAACCTCAATGTATTCTTTCCAGACATTCTTTACATTGTCTGGCTCCGATACCATTTTACCACTTTTGTTCATGATTCCTTTACGTCCTATCTTTCTTGCTTTTTTCTTGAATAGTTCCCTTGCTTTGCTATACATGAGGTCTGTTCTACAAATTCTTTCACATTCGACAATCTCCTCGCATTTCTCATTTATCCACTGTTCTCTGGCTTGATCTGTTTCCCCTCTTAAAGCATTATTTAACCCCTTGTACTTTCTTTGGCCTTCTTCAGTGTTTATGTTCTTCCACCTTCTCCGCTCTTCCATTTTTCGCAGCATGGCTGCTGTGATCCAGGGTTTTTTGTTTCTTTCACCCGTTATCTTTCCTACCTTCCTTTTCCATTACATCTTTAATGTTGCTATGGATGTATCTCCACTCCTCATCTACATTCTTCCTATTTTCTTCATCTCTCTCCCCCAACCTTTCCTCCAGCTCAGTCATAATAAACTCCTTGTTTTTAAGGAGTTTCTCTAAGTTCCATTTCTTGTTAACTCTTATGTTTCTCTTTACGCTCTTCAGTCTACATTGTATATTTGCCACCAAAAGGTTGTGTTCAGAATCGATATCTGCCCCTGGTAGTGTTATCACAGTTTTAATGATATTTCTAAATCTTTCATTGACTAGTATGTAATATATCTGGTATCGTCTCTGGTCTTCTGGGCTTCTCCATGTGTAAAGTCTCCGCTGGTGATGCTTAAACCATGCCATGCCGAGGCTGCGGAGGCGGTAGCGCGTAGGGTGTTTGAGCATTCTAGGGCTTTTTTAGGTTAGATTTAAGCAATTGCAATTTTTTATCAAGCGTTGAGATGCACGCCAATAGTAGATCAGATGGTAGGTTAGGATGTAGGCAGCTTACCGGTACGGGATTAATTGAGAGCACAATAGGGGAAAATGTAAGAAATCCGTGCGGTAACAGAATTATCGAAGGCATGGGGATAAACGATTTTCCATGCAACAATTCCGTAGATAATGCGTGCGACCTTAACAACGCTATAAACCCGACGTTAAGTAACAGTAGAATACATTTCAAGCGTAGAAATAGTCGACATAGTAGGAAGGATAAGGAGGCAGTAAATAATAATAATTATAATCTTAATAATAATAACAGTAATAATAGCTCAGTAGAGCAAGAGGAATCGTTACGTAGTCATAGCGAGAAATTAAAAATCATTACGGTTAATTGTCGCAGCATTCGCAGGAAGGAGGCCGAATTTGAACATCTTATTCGTAGTCTGCGTGCTGATGTAGTTATAGGCACTGAAAGTTGGCTTACGGCAGACATAGCCAGTCAGGAGATCTTTCCTCGTGATTATAGCGTATTCAGAAAAGTTCGATGTATCCGGTCGGGAGGTGGAGTCTTTATAGCAGTTAGCAATAAATACGAAAGTTACCCAATACAGATTAACGACGACGAAGTCGAAAGTGTTTGGTGTCGTGTGAAAGGAAGCGACTCAAAAACTATAAATATATGCGCTTTTTATAGACCCCCAAATGCGAGCGTGGAAACTATTCATTCTCTGGAGAAACAAGTGGCGACGCTAAATTCGTCTAATAAAGATAAAGCCATTATAATCGGGGGCGATTTCAATCTTCCGTCAATAGATTGGAGGCATAATTGCTTTTATCCCGGAGGTAGAGAGCGTGAATCGTGCGAGGCGTTACTAGAAACTTTCGGTAAGCACTCATTGTATCAATTAGTGAGATTTCCCACGAGATTTAATAATATATTAGATTTATTTGTTACTAATCTTCCTGAGCGTATGAATTGAGTATCTGATGCTGAGGGAATAAGCGATCACAAGGCAGTTTACGTGGAATTTCAGTTAATTATTGAGAAACAGGTTAAGGCCAAAAGAAAACTTTATGTATTCGCCAAAGCCGATTTCACAAGATTTAGGTCTTTTCTGCGAAATAAATATACTAATTTCTGCAATTTAACCGATAGTGCAGACGCGGAGGAATCCTGGTGCATGTTCAAAGATATGATGCGAGAGTGTACAGATAGATGTATTCCGAGCAAACTGAAGCGTGATAGTGCAGAACCTAGATGGTACAACCAGGAAGTAAGAAGCGCTCTCCGACGGCAAAGAAAACTCCACTCTCGCGTAAATAACACATCCTGAATAGCTACGGTCGAACAGATTGCAATAATAAGGCAGCAATACAAGGAGACGCGCTCCATAGCCAGAGTAGCAATGCGTAATGCGTTTAACAATTATAAAAAGAAGGTTTTACAGGAAAACTTGAAAGAGAACCCAAAAGCATTTTGGTCTTACGTCAGGGAAGTTCAAGGTAGGGGCCCCACTATTGCGTCACTGCGGTCGGAAACGGGAAACGTAGTTCACGATAGTATGGATAAAGCAAACCTATTAAATCATCACTTTCAGAAAGCTTTTACTCGTGATGACGATGAATGTGAAACCCCTATTCCTATGCGTCAGGGCGATTCGATGGAAGATTTGGTATTTTCCAACTTCATTCAATTAAGCCAAATAAATCTCCTGGACCGGAGGAAATTCCCGCGTGTGTAATGAAAGAATTAGCTGCTGAAATCGCGCCGTATTTGAAAATTATATTCGAGAAATCCATTAGAGAAGGAGTAGTTCCTAAAGATTGGAAGGTGGCACATGTTACGCCCATCCATAAGAGTGGCGACAGAGAGAACCCCGATAGGCCGATATCCTTAACTTCATTATCGTGCAAGATACTTGAGCACATAGTCTTTAGCTCTGTAATGCGCTATTTAGATAGTCATTCATTGCTTAGCGGATGCCAACACGGATTCCGGAGAGGTAGATCATGCGAAACGCAGCTCGGCCTGTTCGTGGACGATTTGTTGCGTGGCGGAGAGAAAAATACTCAGGTCAATGCCATATTCATTGATTTCAGGAAGGCGTTCGATAAAGTATCTCATAGGAAATTAATTGCGAAGTTAGGACAATGTGGTATCAATTCGAAAGTTGTCGATTGGGTGAGAGACTTCCTCTCGAATAGGGAACAGACAGTTGTCATCGATGGGAAATACTCGTCCCCCGTTAAAGTTGCTTCGGGTGTTCCTCAGGGAAGTGTATTGGGCCCTCTGCTCTTCTTAATCTATGTAAATGATATGTGCTCGGTTGTTCGTAGTAAAATTAGGCTTTTCGCTGATGACACCGTTCTATATAAAGAAATAAAAAATCAGGAGGACCATCAGTCTCTGTGTGAAGACTTAAGAGCCATTTCAGCGTGG
The DNA here is from genome assembly GCA_028673005.1 of Tanypteryx hageni. NCBI lineage: Eukaryota > Metazoa > Arthropoda > Insecta > Odonata > Petaluridae > Tanypteryx > Tanypteryx hageni. Next base: position 11,996,187 of record CM054112.1, read on the forward strand.
TGCAAAGAATGGCAAATCGAAATTAATTATACTAAATGTGCCGCAGTCACGTTCTGGAAAAGTAAGAACAAAGATTTAGGTTTCGAATATAAAATAGATGAAATGAGCATTCGACAAGCTGAGTATGTAAAATATTTAGGAGTAACCATTTGTCGAGATCTTTCGTGGGACATGCACATTCGTCGAGTTATAGGCGCGGCCAACAAGAAACTGGCATTCATAGGTAGAATAGTACGGAACACTACAGAGAAAGTACGCGAAACATGCTACTTATCACTGGTAAGACCACAAGTGGAATACGCAGCGAGCATATGGGATCCGTACGAGAAGGGACACATAATTCAACTAGAAAGAGTACAGCGCAGAGCAGCCAGATTTGTAAAACAAAAGTACGAACATAAGGAAAGCGTCACCTCTTTATTGAGCGATTGGAACTGGGTATCACTGGAGGACCGTAGATTGCACTCAAGGTTGAAACTTCTAGAGAAATATAGGTCAGAATGTCTAAAAGAGGAGGTAGTGGGAATAATTGTGGCACCGACGTATATAGGTAGAAATGATCGAGACGATAAAATACGTGAGATCGATTGTAGGACGGAGCGTTATTTAGGCTCGTTCTTTCCGAGGACAATAAGAGATCACAATAGGAAATTTCGAATTGCGTTAGACAATCTTTAGGTAGGATTTGGTGCATTGCACCCCCTGCCACCCACCAACTTGGTGAATTGCAGGGTAACTTGTAGATGTAGATGTAGATGTATTAGTTACAGTTAATCTATTTCTATGGCAGAATTCCACAAGTTTATCCCCTCTTTCATTTCTCTTCCCTAGTCCATATTTTCCCACTATGTTATCTTCCTGTCCCTCTCCGACTACACTGTTCCAATCTCCCATTACTATGGTGGTGATCCTTCCTTTTCCCTCCTCCTCCAATATCTCCATAATCTGTTCATACATTTCATCTACTTCGTCGTCGCCAGCATTAGTCGTTGGCATATACACTTGAATTATAAGCATTTCCACTGGCTCCATCTGAAGTTTTACGGCTATTAATCTATCATTAACTGTCACTACCTTGCTAATTCTTTCAGCTATCTCTTTTCTCATTATAATCCCCACTCCCCTTTCCTTTTTCTCCCCTCCCGAGTAAATAATATTAAATTCGTCTGAATTTATCTCGCCTTCTCCTTCCCACCGAACTTCACTAAGGCCTACTATACCTACATTATTCCTTCTCATTTCCCTTTTAAGTTCTATAGTTTACCCACTGAATTCATAGTCCTAACATTCCATGTGCCTATTCTTAATTTCTCACCACTTGCTTTCCTATTAATGTTAAATTTCCTCTGTGCATCCCCTAGGGTAGTCCCCACCCGGAGATCCGATTGGGGGACTATTTTACCTCCGGAATATTTTACCCCAGAAAGATCCATAGAGGTATTTTCAGCTTTTCAGCCTATCATGGGAAATATAATGAGGTAGTTTCCCCTTGCTTTCCTCATCGCAGTTTCACAGAGTGATTACCCATCTGTAGCTGTTCAGATCCACATGATCACCACCTACAGAGGTACTGTGCAAGCTGCTGCCCTTGCACAGGGGGATGTAAAACCCCCAAGACTGCTTCTTAGTCTGACTCTTCCCCTCAGACCTTTCCGGCTTGGATGGTCCTACCAGGAGAATTATCTCCCGCCGGCATAGCTCTTTGGTTCGTAAGAGTACACAAACCCTCCCACCTCTGTAAGGTTATGCAGTCCTTAGGGAGGGGATCGGATACTAAAAGCCATTTTAAAGATGAAATATCGCATTCAATTAAATGAGAACAACACAACTGTTTTTCTATTACACTTTTAGCAAACGGAAATGGTTTAACTTCCATTCTATTGTGTTATCCTCTACTGCATTTTACGAACTATTTAGGGCATAACCCTTAATTAAATACAATAAAAGATGAAAACCATATTTCACGTTATTTCTTCGCAGTAACTGAACCGATTTCCAACAATTTGAGCATGCTTTGTACCGAGTAGTTGAAATTACTTTTGCAGTAATAAACGGTAAGAGTTACAACTTCATTGTTGGCTACTTATTGTAACATTTTAGCCAATATTAACATTCACTGATGTTCCAAGACTTTTCAGGATGACATAGCATTTCGAAACAAAAAATGATTCATATTTTTGTGCTGCCATGGAACACTGAAAATTTCAAATAGTCTATAGCCGAAGCACATAACGGCTGTAGCACTTTTCATAGCTCGTGCATCTTACATGAGTAATATTTTAAACTCGTAAGGTTGCTATTGCAATTTATATCCATTAAACAGGAAGTCAAAACTTAAATGCCTAAATAGCGAAAATGTTCAGTGCTCTCGGTAAAAGTCCTACTTTTTTATTGCTGTGAATTAAACATTTCCCCGCTGTTATTTACTTCTTTCAAGCACATATGCGAGGCGTCTCTCCCTCAACCTTCCCTATCTCTCTTTTACGCGCCTTTGCCTTTTCATCCTCGCCTCTTTTTCTGCCCATACTCTATTTTTATTCGTCTCTTTTTATGCTCTTTCCATTTCATCCTTTCCAATCTTTTCCGCCGTCATTATCCCTATTATCTTTATTCCTCGCTCACTTTTAATACCTCCGCCACACCCTCTCTGCTTGTTACACTCCGCAGATTTCTTTCCTTTTCCTTTAATCCCATTGCTTTTCCTCTTTTTCCATTTTCTTTTTGTACACTTTATGTTTCCTTGCATGCAGTCAAATAATCCTTCAAACTGAGGGGAATATTCCATATCCTTTTTACTCACTTTCATTTAATTATGCGGTAATAATTACTCGTCATTCCTTCCCCATTTTCTTCTCGCTCAGTTCGCTTTCTTCTTGATCTTGTATTTTTTAATTTCACCTTCTCCCTCTTTCTCTCTTATCCGTCTTTTTATTTTCGCGTGACTTCCATGCCTTGCTTCTTCCCTATTTCCTCTCTCACTTTTCGATTCCCTCTCAATCCTCGCTTCTTTCTCTTTCCACATTCCATCTCGCATTTTTCTCTCTCTCTCCACTTCATTTCCCTGCCTTTGTCCGCACCATCTCTCCCTTTATTCGCCTCCATCAATCTCTCTCTTCTACCATTCTATTCGCTCTCACACACTGGCCGTATTCTTATTTCGTTTCTTCGCTTCCTCTTTTCCTATCCTCTTCCCGCAAATGTCTTCCCCCTCCAATCCGATTCCCCGACCCCTCCTGTCTTCCTCCGATTCTCTCTCTCTCCTCCTTTCTTACCCTCCCTCCTCCTCTTCCCCTGTTCTCCTCCTTTCTCCCTCCTCTACCCACCCACACTCCTTCCGCTCCACCCGTGGTAATTGCATTCCTTTTCGCTTATCTCTCCCAATGGACACACTCGTCCGAGGCGTAGGAATTCCCGAGATTCCCATTGCCCTCTGAAAGCCGCGCTCTTACTCTAGGAGGGTGGGGAAGGTCATTTGGAAAGGGAATAAGAGAGAAGCTGTGCTGGTGACCAAAGCGATTCCTACAAAGCTAGGTAAGTGCCCATTTAACATTTGATTAGCGGAAAGCGAGAGGCGCTTCTGAAGAAGTAGAGTTAAAGATTTTTAAAAATTTTGTTGCCCAAAGGTGTTCCGGCGATCACGTCCGTCGGAAAATGGAAGAATAAGGAGAAAAAAGTTTGTTTTAGAAGAAACAACCAATGACTCGATTATGACGAGGCTTGAGTGAAGTGTACGTGCGTTCGAGTTGTGAGTGTGTGGATGAAAGTGTGTATGAGTGTGTGGGTGTTTGCTCTAGGAGGAAGAGGATAGAGGGAGGGAATATAATAGCGGAGGTAGGGAAGGCTTCCCATCGTCGTGGTATGCGTCGCTGATAAAGTTACAGAGTGAAGTATAATTTTCCATTTCGCAGTGATTTTAAAAGGATGACGGGAGAGCCGTTCTTCTCGATTCGAAAATTCACTTCCAATTTGATTTTCTTTAAGTGATGACGCGATCATTGCAAGGGAATCTAAATATATGAAACGCTAGGGAAATGCGTGGCACGCTGGAGGTGCCGAGCTATGAGAAGAACATTGTTTAGCTAAACACAGCTGACATAGCTGGCATTGAACCATATTAGACGTCTGTATCATAATGATAGTATTGTATTGTAAAATCTGAAAAAAAGAATTAGAAAAGGACGGGAGGAAAGAGATAAAGAGGGAGACGGAGAAAAACAGGGAGAGCTATGGATTGTGACAGGAGGAAATGAGAGAGGGAGGAAGGGAGGGAGAGAGGGTAGGAGGTAGAGAGGGAAGGAGGGAGGGAGGGAGGGAGGGGGAGGGAGACAGAGGAGGAATTGAGGGAGGGACAGACAGACAGACAGACAAACGACTTTATTAGGGCGAAATTGAGACTATGTAGTCCCTTCTTACATTTAACCCTTTCGTCATATAAGTAATTACAATATTTACAAAATAAGAGGAATTAAATACATACAGATTTCAACAAAATACAAATTAATTACAAGTTAATATATTTGTTAGTAGATAACAGAGCATTACCAAAGAATGTTAGTTTTGTGGGTCATAAAAACTGTGTATCGGTTATGTTTTAACACAGAAAAATTCCCACTGCGGAAAACACCTACGAAGAGAAGAGAGGTGTAAAAAACCGCGAAAATTCCTAAATAGTTCAGGGGAAGGAAAAGAAAAAAAATCAATTATATGAGAAACAGAGAGAAAAAAACATTCATAAATACAAACATATGTACATACATTTATATCCATATGAGGGAGGGGGGTGAGAGGGGAACAGGGATTGTAGGGTAAGATATGCCTGGGAGATTACATCGTCATTATGATGCAGGAAAAATAAATTAAATAAAATTATAAATTTATGCCTAATAAGCGCATTCTTGTGACAACCTGAAAGAAAAGATAGAGTGTGGTTCAATGCATGGGAAGTGAGAGAAGATGCTTGTAATACAAGCGTTTAAAAGTGCTTAGAGATAGAGAGTTTTTTATTAACGTTGGAAGGCCATTCCAGAGTTTACAAGCAGTGACAGTAAAGGATTTGTTGTAAATTTCTGTTCTATGAAGTGGAGTTAGTAGTTTATCACATCCTCTGGTATTGCAATGGTGAACTGTATTAATGGTGACAAAATTAGATGAAAGATAACGAGGGATGTTGTTATTTAGAATTTGATACAATAGAGAGAGAAGGTGAAGGTTTCTTCGGCAATCAAGTTTTAGCCAGGAGAGTCGACGGAAGTATTCTGAGACATGGTCAGATTTTTTAAGATTAAATATGAATCTGATGCAGGCGTTATGAGAACGTTGTAGCTTAATGGCGAGTTCCTTTGATAAGTCCTGGTATACAGCATCACAATAATCGAAGTGAGGAAAAATTAGGGAGGTCACTAGCTGTATTTTTAGTGACGAGGGAAGAATGTTAACGAGAGGCCTTAGAGTGTGTAAGGAGGAGTTTACCGTCTTGCAGATTTTTATTATATGATTATTCCAGGTGAGCGTTTCATTAATTAGAATCCCGAGATTTTTTACGATTTTGCAATAGGGTATAACTGAGCAGTTCAAAGACAGAGGAACTGATTCTGCAAGGTTTATAGATGCCAGTAGTTTCGGATAACCGATTAAAATGGCTTGAGATTTCAAGGGGTTTATGGTGAGAAAATTATCGTAGCTCCATTCTTGAAGTTGGGCCAAGTCATGATTTATGTTAGCTATGGAAAGAGATAAGTTATTGGGTTTTGTGTCTAAGTAGATTTGGAGATCATCGGCGTACAAATGATGCTTGGAGTAAGTTAAGTATTGAGAACAATCATTTATGAATAAAGAGAACAATAGAGGACCTAAAATTGAGCCCTGCGGTACGCCTTGGTTAACATTAAGCCGAGAGGACGAGGAATCGTTGTAGATGACTTGCTGGGAACGGTTGCTAAGGTACGAAGAGAACCACTCTATTGAAGGTGAAGAGAATCTCATGCAGCGGAGTTTTGCTAGGAGTATGTCTTTATCTACTGAGTCAAACACTTTACTAAAATCAAGCAATATTAGTACCGTGAGTTTTCTGTCATCCATGTGTCTGCGTATATCATCAGTTATTTTAATTAGCGCGGTGGTGGTGCTATGAGACTTCCGAAAGCCAGATTGATGGGGGTCAAGTAGATGATTAATGTCGAGAAAATCTGCTACCTGTTCGTGTGCAAGTCGCTCCAGGGCTTTTGATAAAGTGGGAAGAAAGCTAATCGGTCGATAGTCATTGTTTGCGGTGAGAGATTTCTTAGGAATTGGGCGGACTAACGCGTGTTTCCATTGCGATGGGAATTTTCCCTGTAATAAAGAGTGGTTGAAAATGTTAGTAAGTACGGGGAGTAATAGATGTATTAATTTGTTTATAATAATTATAGGAATACCATCAGCACCCTGGGCTGTAGTTTTGATTCTGCGTATTGCTGAAAGTACGTTAAATTGCGAAACAGCTTTAAAGTGGAATTGAGGAGAACCGGATGACTCGTTCGCTTTTGCAGTAAGACTACTAATTACTTTGCGTTTTCGTTCTATGTCGATTGTTGTTGGATTCGTCGAGAAGCTCTCGTTAAGAGAATCTAGTGATATGTTTGGAGGTAAGGAAGAATCTTTGGACTTGCCAATTCCAAGGTGTCGCAGATTGTTCCATAAGGCGGATGTTGTAATATTGGAGGCGGATATAGAATAAGCGAATTTTTTTTTGGCATTTCTAATCTGTTGCTTGGTTTTGTTTCTAATATTTTTGTAGGTATTGAACGTATTTGGGCATTTATTTGATTTGAAGAGACGAAAAATTGAATCTCGTTGAGCCATCAATAGTTTTAAATCGGCCGTTATCCACGGGGCGCGAGGTTTAGAGACGCGTGTGGTTTTGATGGGTGCGTATTTATCGAGTAGATGTAAGAGAAAAGTGTTAAGTGCTTCAATTTTTGCGTCTATGTCGTCTGCATATTCAATAGTGTGCCACGGAAGACACGCAGCTTCGGATATTAAACTATCATAGTCAAGGTTTTTAAAATTTTGTTGGGAGATAAATTTCTGCTTAAATTTTGGAGAGTTTAGTGAGTAGGCTAGAAAAATTAAGTCATGGGAGGAAATGCCCGGGACAGGTAATTGACCATGTGTGCAAACTTTATCTGGGTTAGCAGTAACTAATATGTCAATCCAAGTGGAAGAATTTTTAGTGTTATTTGTGGGTTTTAAAGGTAGTATGCTGAGGTTGTGCGATGTAAAAGAGTTTTTAAAAAAGACAGCATCGGAGGAGCTTGAGGCAAAATTTGCATTAAAGTCACCAGATATAATTAAGTGCTCATAATCGTGTCTTAAGTTGGCAATGATCTCGTCAATGTCAGATAGATAACCAATTTTTGGAGGACGATAAACGATTCCTAACAATATTTTTTTTGAATTGACGACTACTTCAAGGAAGAGATATTCAGGTCTGCGGGAGTATTGCGCGTCGCTGGTGGCGATTACTTTACAAGCAAGGTCTTTACGGACGTAGATTCCTACTCCCCCTCCTCCTTTCCCTATCCTATCATTGCGAAACAAGTTATACCCAGGTATTTCAACAGAAGAGCTCGAGATAGCGGGTTTCAGCCACGTTTCGGACATGGTAATAGCATGTAGATTGTTGGGCGGGAGTAATGAGCGTAGTTCGTCGAAATGAGGACAAGGCTTTGGGCGTTAAGATAGATAAGTTGGAAGGATCGGGGAAAAGGTTTAAGTTCTTCTGTAAGAAGACTATGTGTTGGAACTGGGATGGGTCGGGGAAAGCCAGTATGGGAAGGAGGCGGAAGGTTGGTGGTAAGATGAGGAGTGTGATAATGAGTTAGTCTGTGGAAGCTTGGTCTGACCAGTGGGAAAAATTCAGGGGCGTTAGGGTTTAGGTATGGCACCCTGCAGTGTGACGGGACGAAAGCAGGTGCATTTGGGTTAAGAGTAGAATTAGGCTGAAGAGAAGCTTTGGTGGAAGGTTCAATGACAGACATTTTGCGGGTAGTTGAGTAAGCGGCAAAAAAAATTATATATATATATATATATATATATATATATATATATATATATATCTATGTAGAGGATGATTCAGGTAAAGAAGTGGTTGAGAAGGGCTATAATAAATTGATTAATGCACACGGGAAAGAGCACACATAGCGGAGAAGTAATGCTACAGTATATGCCAATGACTAAGTAACAATAATAAGAATAAGAGGAGAGAGAAAGGGAGGGAGAAAGTGAGGGGGAGGGAGAGAGGGAGGGTGGGAGAGAGGGAGAGAGGAAAGGAGAGAGGGAGAGCGGGAGGGAGGGAGAGAGGACGGGATGGAGAGAGAGAGGGAGGGAAAGAGGGAGGGAGAGATAGATAGATAGATAGATAATCGTCTTTATTCGGGCGAAATTTAGAACATATGGTCCATTCTTACATTTAATCCTTAAGAGGGAGAGAGAGAGGGAGGGAGGGATAGAGGGAGGGAGAGATAGATGGAGGGAGGGAGAGAGGGTGGGAGGGAAAGAGGGAAGGAGAGAGAGAGGGAGGGAGGGATAGAGGGAGGGATAGAGGGAGGGAGAGTTAGATGGAGGGAGGGAGAGAGGCAGGGAGGGAGAGAGGGAGGGAGAGAGGGAGGGAGGGAGGAAGGGAGGGAGGGAGAGAGAGAGGGAGGGAGAGAGGGAAGGAGAGAGGGAGGGAGAGAGAGAAGGAGGTAGGGAGAGATAGATGGATGGAGGTAGAGAGGGAGGTAGAGAGGGAGGGATAGAGGGAGGCAGGGAGAGAGGGAGGGAGGGAGAGAGGGAGGGAGGGAGAGAGGGAGGGAGGGAGAGAGGGAGGGAGAGAGGGAGGGAGGGAGGGAGAGATAGAGAGAGAAGAAGGGAGGGAGAGTGGCAGGGAGGGAGACAGAGGGAGGGAGACAGAGGGATGGAGACAGAGGGAGGGAGAGAGTGAGATCATATGACACTGTAACTATTGTATCAGCAAATCAAGAGATCGAAAATTGTGTATAAAGAAATTTATGATACTGAGCAATAAAGTACTAGCGCTCGGATTCTCTCCGCGGGTAAAGCTAGTACATATATATTTCGTCAAAGAAACTGCTCCACCTTATGCATTCGAATAATTATTATTCATATGTAATATTTGACAGCGATATGTTTCCCATTTTACTCTGCGTAATGGTATTGCCATTTCTGAATGTATTTTTTATTATTGAATGCTCATTATGCTGAATATTAGTACATTTTATAGATTAATACATGTTTTGCATTACAACTTAATAAACTTCTTTTTAATTGATTGGAATACCCTCAATATCAATTTATACGATAAAGCTGAAATAGACTTTTATATTTTATCTTACATAAATAGATTGTAGTCAGTATTATGTATGAATACATAACCAAAACAGATTTCATAGAATAAGCTGGTACTTTAGCACAACTAAAACATCGCATTTGGTTATGTTTATAATTAAGAATGGTAATGGATATTGAGTTTCATTCCTTCATTAGTGATTCCAACGCGATACACAATGCTCCTTTCAAAGCGATGATCTAATTTTTTCAATTTATTGTTGAAATTCATAAATTTATGCACATTATGGAATTTAATAAACATATGGCCTGTCCTTCGGTTTTATTTTGAAATAAATGATATGCGATTGTATTTTACGAGAGCTTGTTGGATAATTAACTAAATATATCCCGTTACTGTAATACTCATACTTGGCTATAAATGTGCATATGGCCTCAATCTTTCATTAGTCTATTATCTTTGAGAAATAACAATTGAATATTTATCAGAAAACCTAAAACAGCAACGTTATAACTAAAGGAACTTCCACTGCGTAATTCCTCCCACAATATTTGGATCCTATTCGTTCCCAATTTACGATCCCACGGCCAAACGGATTCGCTGTCGACTCCCAATTACAACCTCTGCCATCGCGAGGCCGCATTGGAAGAAAGCCCGGAATGAGTTTCAACCCAGCCGCAAACACAACAAGGGAGGAAAAGGGGAGGTGGGAGAGGGGAGAGGGAGAAGAAAGTGTGGGAGGGGTAGACGCCCAATACTTACATAACCAATTTACAGCCATAGCTTCAGCAGGCCGAGTGTAACACAGCGGGGAACCCTGCCAGCTGGCTAACAGGGTTCGCGCAAGGGGCTGTGGGAGGTCTCATTAGTTTAGCCGCCTTGTTTTATACGCGCTGCATATAATGCTGTCGACCCTTTCTCTGAAGTAGAAAAAATAAGCGGAAAAGATCACGGTCGAGGAAAGAGGCCGAAGAAATTTTACGAGCGGAGAATAATTCCCCGCAACTAGCGGATAATTTGTTTCATAGTTATTCATTTTTTCTGATAATTTTTTCTACCCTTTTCCGGGTCTCTGTTCCTGCGAGTAACACCACGGAGCGCACGAAGGAAAACTCCCTTCCCTCTCCGCCTCCTTTTCAGCGAAAATTCCTTCTGATATGGTTTATGTAGGTCATGGGTAAACTCCTCCTACGCATGCGCGGTCGGCGTATTTTGAACTTTTTATCCGAGTGGGGATTCTGTTCTTGTAGAATAAGAAGGTGAGAAAGTTGGACATGGGAGAGTGGATGGATAGGAATGGGAGAGCGAGGGAGAAAGAGAGAGAGGGAGTGAGAAAGACAGAGGGATGAGGAAGAGAGGGGGAGGAGGAGAAAGAGGGAGGAGGAGGGAGGGAGGTACGAATGTGTCCTTTGGGAGGGAGAGAATGGAGTGGAAGATTTTGCGGACCAGATTAATGACCCAGTATCCGCCAGAGTTCCTATTAATTACAGGAGTCGCCGCGCCATCCCTCCGGGCGCCACTGACTGTTGACGATTTCGATCTAGTTGATGACCGTCCAAAAGCCTCTCCTACCCCGCTTAGACCCTTCACCGTCTACCACGCCACCCCAGCCTTCGACCGCGCACGAATGTAGCGCGAGGACTGCGTCGGGACCTCTGGGAGGCTGTTTGGGGGGCGGGAGGGGAAAGAAGATGGGAGAGGGTGAGGGAGATGGCGGGTGGAATGTGGCCGAGGTGGAGAGGAGGAGACGAGTCGACTGCTCACAATGTTGTTAACGAGGGTCGGATTTTGCGGGAGATATGCACCATTTTGCGGTAGCCAGCTGCTATGAAATATTGGGTGTTAAAGGGCGCGAGCTCCTTTTAATTCTGCATTTGCTTCATTTTTTACGACTCTTTTCCTCGTCCATCTTTCCTCCCTTATCTTTCTTACGGAGATGTAATGAGGGCGAGATGGAACCCCTTTTTGCCCTCACCTCTTAAATATTTTATGGCTGGATTTCTCTTGGACACGTGACCGTAAGTTTGTAAAAATGCAGCCAGCGTGGCGTTATGAAAAATGCATCTGGGAGTTCTTTTATTTAGTTTACTAAACTAACCTTTCCGCGGAATCATTCCTGCCCCTCGCTTCTTTCCCGGGCGCCCGGGCAGTTTCTTAAATTTTTACCACGAGCTAGAGTCATCGGGCGATAAACAGCATGGCGAGAAGCGGGTTTGTTTGCGGGGGAAGAATGGAGGTGAAGCGAATTTTTCGTGTGTCAATTGTTCCTTCGGCGGAGGGGGAATACGAATTACGTTGCTGGCACTTTGTGAGGTTTTCGTGCGGATGTGGCCTCATTAAAAAGTGACGTCGAAGCGGCGATTGGGGGATAAGGAGAGGAGTTGGCCGCGGAATTAATAATGTGTTCGACGACGTTATTCCACGTATTCTCAAGAATAGACTGCAGTTATTTGTTACTTTGGTGCTTAATCTCAATTAGAACGGAATTTTAAGTGGCCTAGTATTTTTTTCCTGGCGTCGTCTCTTTGATTTAATATACTTCTACTGCTAAAATTTCTTCTTAAAGAAGGTAGGTACGCTATGATAGATTTATTTTTTAATTGTGAAATATATCAGTAGCTTTTTCATGGAGAACTCTTACATCTGAAATTCTTTTTATTTAACAATAGCGGAGAAAAGAGTAAACCTCAATTTTGTATAAAAATCTCAACAATTTATAACTTTACAAAGTTTTCTACTAATCATTTGTATTTATCATGACAGTAATGAAGAAATTATTTTTAAGACAAACTTTTTTCGCATGTTGATGGTTTTTCATTGACGCTAGTACAATTAAAGATAGTTGTGTCTCTTTTTTAAACATTTTATTATCCTTTATGGGCAGGTTACCACAGTAAAAACATCTCGTGATTGGTGAAATATTAAATTTCTCAAACTTAGCTGTCTTTCTAGATGTATACGAGTGTTTCTCTTCCAATCAACTCGAACTACCATGAAATTTTTGGGAGAAAGCAGCACTAATATTTGACGTGATTTATGCTGAAGATTTTTGGCATACACTTAACTCCCTTAGAAACCACCGACTTTTTTACTGTCTAACCATTAATAAAATAAAATCCACTTTAGTTTTCGATTCCTTTCCGCCGCACCGACTTCTCTACGCCACTCTTGATATGTTATGATACCGTTAAAAACGTATATCTCGTTTTATAGAAAAAAAATGTTTCTGGTACCATAACTTACACCCCCGGGGGCCATTTTGCATCCCTTAAAAATGTACATGTTAATATATAACCTCTCTGCGAAGCCGGTTGCGGGGCACGCCCCTCTTAACCGACATGTTTGACCCTCTGTTTTAATTAGCGGAGCGGCGGCGGTTATACTCTCCGCGTCGTAAGCGCTATGTGTATATATATCTCCCTCCAGGATCTCATTCCAGGGACTCGCTCCAGGAGGCAACGCTTCGTTCCCATAAAAAATAATACTTTCAACATTTTAATTTTAATTTCTACCTTTCGCTACATCCTTTGGAAAAATAAACTCGAGTATAGATGGCACCACCACCGTCATACAATTTTCTTCTTTTATTCCGGGAACATCATCCCTCTCGACATTTTTATTTTTATCAAACCATCCGAAAAATAAAAGCGCTTCTGTCGCGTAATTAAGGACGGACGTGTGTGTCTGTTCGAAAAATTAATGCGAAGTATTCCGCCATTTTACCCAGAAACAAATCGTTATATATCCATTCCGCAAGAGGCAGCGTGTGAAGGACTCGTTCGCTCTGACGGATGTCCAAGTTACGAGGGCGAGGTGTTAAAAGAGATGATTCTTTTATCGACAGCAAACGGCTAAAGCGGCGCGCGAATTTATTCTGCTCGAAGGCCTTAACGCTTTCATCTAGAATTTTAATGCCCTCATACGAAGCGATTTAAAAAATTAATTCCTCGGCATGCCTCCGCAAAAATGGCCTGATTTAATTGAGATGGCGAATTTTTGCCGGAGATTTTTTTAATGCGGGAAACTGGCCAAATTTAACAGGGAAAAAACGTTTAAAATGGTTATTTCCTGTTTCCCTCTTAGATTATATGGGAAAAGATTATGACTCAATAACCTCTTCGGTGACTCAATTAAATTTAAGGTGAACTATTCGTATTTCAGACATTTAAATTTTGAAAATTTTTCTAACAGAACAAACATTTTTAATTAGAATAAAACGTCACATACATATGAGAGAAATCCATTGAATTCGTTGATGAGTTCCATTCAATTGCGACTGAGAGGGTTAGAGTGCTCGGAGTCTCTGGCGCCCCAGTGAAGTAATTATAATTTCAGACGAAGGCAGCGTTATTTAAAATGACCAATAATAGACGATGTGTTTTATAAGTAAGATTATCCTGTTTCAGTGCAAATTTAAGATTTGAAGGCAAGCAAAGAAGGAAAATTATTCCTTATTAGAAGAATTGAGAAGGAAATTGAAAAAAGGTCACAGAAAAGAGAATAATGTGGACAATGTAACCTTCATTCAATGGTTTCGCCGAGAACAGATCGCTAATGATGACGGTGGCAAGCTAAAGATAAAAAACTGTAGCATAGTTTAATTTAACTGGTTGCTCCAAACTATGAAAAATAATTAGTAAAGCATTTAACACCCTTCGACTTCGATTGTTCTGTTTTATTCCACCCCTATAATCGATAGGTGTCAGTACTCTCAAAAATCGTTAAAAACAGCATTTAGGAGAAAAAATTCTCAATGCAAATAAAGTCTCGTCTTCTCCGCTGTGCTTAAAATAATTTTCACAGTACTCAAAGCCTTAGAATTATATCCAAAAATTCTATAAATGACCCATATTACAACAGTACTGTTATAGAAAATTTCAAAGCATCAAAATCCTTACCTTAGCCCACATGAAGACACTTCTGGCTCCTAGAGACAAAAATCAACTTGAAAACGCATAAATAAAGAAGCAAGGTCTATTATGCTGTTCATTGTAAGGTGAGAACTACGAATATTCGGTTCTTGGTTTAATGAAGAAAACTGCCCCATCACTAAAAAGATGTATGTAGTTAACAAACTTAAATCGTAGAAACTAAATTTTTATTAATAGAAACATTTGATTCCTAGATTGAAAGTTTGCAGAAAGAAAATCCTTTAATAATAAATATCAAATTATTAGTAATAATTTATAGGATTAGTAATTATATATTGAATGATAGCATATAATAACTGTGAAATGATATAGCATGATGTGCTTTTGAATGTGCTCATTGACTCCATATAGCATAGAGTTCCCAGTTGCAAGCGTTTTGGCCAGGTTGTGCAGATCCATTCGCATATCCAGCTTAGTTATGAATGCGCCTCGGCGTAGATTTCTTGAGTATAAGTCGCGATAGATGGCGACTTTCGCCGACGTGTTTACTGTACGCTCGGTCGTTTAGCAGGGGGTAGGGAGTCTAGAGTATCCAGGCTGGCGATGGGTACGCTTGTCTTTGTCCCACCCCCGAACCTGGATCTCCCCCACTTTTTGTACCTACTTGTGCAGCGAAGTTCTGGCTTTTAGGTAGAAGGCCTTGGCCATTGTTGGCACCAATACGCCAGCGTCGCGGTGTATTCAGGCTGTGCTGTCCTGTCGGGAGCAGGTTAGTACCATCCGTTGGGCAGCATTTTAAACGATTTTAAATCGTCGAAAAGTGGTCCTGAAGACTCCTAACCACACCGGGGCGGCGTAAGTCAGGACCAGGAGTACGCAGGACAGGAAAATCATGCGCGTAGAGCGCTAGGGTAGTGTTCCACCCATGGTCCCGTGGCCCGTAATGCGTGAAGATGTTGAAGAGAACGGGTCCCAGGACGGATCCCAGCAGAACGCCAACTCGTACTCGCTGCAGATCCGATCAGTCCTGGACGCAGAAAACCCTGATGGTCCGGTCCTCAATATATGACTCGTTGAGGTGTATCAGCCAAACCCGTAACCGGAATCGCACCATCTTCGCAAGGAGACCCTCGTGCCAGACGCGGTCGAGGGCCTTCGAGATGTCGAAGAATGCGCTCGCGACCGCGTGCCTCCTGTTGAAGCTGTCAATGATGAAGTCGTCCAATCTGACCAGCTAAACTCCGGTGGAGCGTCCCACCCGGAAACCAAACTGTTCGCACGATAGCTGTTGTTCATCACCCAGGCACGATGCAGCGTCGGCAGGAGCAGCCTCTCGAAAATTTTGCAGAGAGCGGACAGCAAAAAATGGGCCTCAGATCATCAGTGCCCAGCTCAAAACCCGGCTTCTTTGGCAGGCAGAAAACCTTGGAATTCTTCCAGGGCTCGGGGAAGTGTGGAATCCTGGCGCATCCATTATAGATGCAGACGAGGAAGTCCACTGTTGAGTTGGGCAGCTACTTGATGACGAGGTTGGAAAAGTCATCATTCCCGGGATCTCTCCTGGTGTTCAGCCCTCTGATGACGTCCTTGGCACAGTAGAGGGGTAGGGTGTCGTGATCTAGTTGACCGCAATCCAAAGAAGCAAGAAGATTAGCAATCTCTTCCTCAGCGGAAGCCAATTACGCCGTAGGAGGGTTAGGGTTGTAAGCCCCCTGAAGGTATCGATCCATAACCATGGCCGTATCTGATGATGTGGTAGCCACACCATCAGCGTGGACGATGAGTGGGTACCTGCGTAGGCCTACTCGCAGTTGGCGGCAGGGTTTCCACGGGCAGTTGTCCTCCAGCAAGAGCGTGGAAATTAATGCCTCCCAGGATTCAATCCGAAGTTCCGGGAGTAGGGTGCGGACCTTGAAGATCAGGGCATCTAGCTAGTGGCGTAATTCCGGATTGCGGTGGCGTCGCCATCTCCTGCGGACACTGTTGCCGCTAATGAAGGGTCCGGAGAGAAAGGAAGAAATTCCACGATGGAGGTGCGGAAGCCCTACCAGCGAAGTCTCGGCGCTGTCTTAGAGGATCCTTATCGGGTTACCGCCAAGCAGCAACAGCGTCGGATTGTGATCCGAAGACAGACCACAGATGGAGTATATACTTGCTGAAGTCCTGATGTTCCTAACGACTGCGATATCAAGGATGTCATCGGAGGGCAGGTACGCAGATTCAGCAGACTCCAGGAAGCTGAGACCTTCCTCGTCTACAAAGTCGCGGAGCAGTCTCCCGCGATGATTAGAGGGCCTGGAATTCCATATAGAGTGCTTGGCATTTAGGTCGCCCAAGATGATTGACGGTCTATCCCCCGGTCCGAACAAGTCATACATCTCGTCCGGTAACCACGTGGCAGCTGGACGGTAGTATGCCCAGGATATCCTGATCCAACCTCCAGTTGTCTTGACATCCGCAGCAATTGCTTATATTCCGATGTAGCTCCTAACCGGGTGCGGCTGGTGCTTTCCCGAGTGGTGTGCCAGGAGGGCTGCCCCTCCCCTAGGATGACGTACCGCTGGATTGTTGACTCTATCCGCCCTATAAATGGTGTAGACTAGAATCTTCCAAATTTTGGAAGGACCCAGATGAGTTTCATTGATGGCCGCAATGCTGGCGCCCTATTCTTGAAGGAAAGCCCGGTGTTCCTCAGTCTTCGCTTTTACTCCGTTGGCGTTCCATTGCATTATGACGGTGCAGTCCTTAGCAGTTCTTAGCAGCATCAGTCCTGTTGTTTTGCAAGTTCTTCTAGCAGAGCTATGAGGAGCTGGCCTTGGGTAGATGACACATAACGGCGCAGACTCCTGCATATGGCTGCGATAGTGGACCAGATGTCATCGCTGCTTTCCTGCGGGAGTAATGAGGTCTGCGTCCATGTTTGCTGAGCCACGGGATGTGTCTGGGCTGCAGGATTTCGTGGAGCAACCTGCTCGGCTCGTGAGCTGGGCTTCGGTGCGCGAGGTGGTCGCTGCCCCTGAGGATCATTGTAGATAGCTCCAGCTGGTTCGTTGGATGCAAGAACAGGCCTGTCCAATTGGGTGAGGTAGGGAGGTTCCGTGGGCCGCTCAGCTACCGTTGATGAGCCAACAGTAGGATGGGCCAGCGAAGGGAGTTGTTCCTGCTCCAGAGTAGAGAAGGCAGGAGCTAAGTTCGCAGTCGGTTGGCTAGGAGAGGGAGAAAAAACCTCCGGAACCACCTATGTGGGTTTAGCCATTACTGCCGCAGCGTAGAAGACTTAGGCGTTGGCAGCAGAGCTAGAGGGCTGCTTGGCAGGCCTGGATGTAGGCAGTTTGCGTTGGCTGCGTTGACACCTTTCCGTTTCGTCGTACCGCTGGAGGGCCTCCAGGTTTGTTGGGCAGTCCTTGGATGAAGCAAGGTGAACTTCTCCACAGTTGATGCACGTTGGCGGGACATCCGTAGGTTTAGTGCAGACACTCGCATCGTTGTCCCCAGCGCACTTGAAGCACCGGGCTGGCATCTTACAGGCGATGGATGTATGTCCAAAGCGCTGGCAGTTGAATCAGCACATCGGTCCACGACCCCGACAGAAGAGTGCGATTGACGCATAACAATTGCAAATATGATTGATGTCTGCAGGCTCCTTGCCCCCAGGTGTCTTGTCCACCTTGGCATTGAAGCGACCAGTGGGCCGTTTGCCGGCAGCGGTGGTGACAGTCAGTTGGCGAACGCCGCGGACAAGGTCGGCAACAACGTCCTGTGGCTCATAATCCTACGCGACGCCTCGGATGAAGAGTCGCGAAGCTCGGATGTGTTCCAACGGTTGGGTGTGATATTGGACCTTCATTTCGTCAAACACATGCAGAGCCGCCCGATGCTGCTCCACCGTGGAGACAGGTAAGCTATCCGAACCAGCAGTTTAAAGCTGCCGCCGTAGGTCTCGCGGAGCGCGGTCGCCACACTTGTGTGCGACGTAATTTCCTTCGCGGTGATAGCAGGGAAGCACGGTTTGGGCCGGGCTGCGGAGGCGTCGGCATCTTGGGCCTGGGAACATAGAGTTCCTAATTTGGTAAAGACCATAAATCAATGAATATGTAAATATAGCGCAATATCCAAAGATTTATCTAGAGTTGCCTGCAAAATTTCCTCTTTTTCCCCATAATCCCTACACATTCAGCCCGACGTATTGTAACTCACGATTAAACCAGTTAGGTGGGAAACGTGATAGATATCGGAAAATGAATATTTTCATATCGAGGAGATTATTCTTGGACAAAATCCCTTCTCAATGCCGCCCTATGGCGGAAAAATGCAGCTCTGGCTTAATGTTAATCGCTAAAGACGCCATACTCTTCTAGGCACACGCACTTTACGTCAGCCTTTTAGGGGCGAAGAAGAAGAAAGATGATCCTCGTAGACTATGATTTCTCGGAGCAGTTGTTTAAAGGAGTACGAAGGGTGGAGAGGATGGCGAGATGGGGTGGAGTGGGGGGGATGGATAGGTGGCGATGGGGGGTGGAAAGGTGGCGATGGGGGGTGGAAAGGTGGCGTAGGGTGGAGGGGTAGAAGAGGAGTGGAGAGGGAACGGGTGAAAGAGGTCGAACGCGGGCGAACTTTTTTTGCGCTTGCCCAAGTATAGGGCGAGAGAGAGAGAGAGTGGAAAATAAAAGTCTGAGAAAGAATGCCCGGGCTGAAGTTTACGGGGCTAGCTACTCCTCTTCCTTCCAGACACATCATTATAGGAAATCGAAGTAGCGAGGGGTCTGGGGAGAAAGACCACATAACCCTTTCTACACGGAGCAGAATAGACGGAGCGATATTACGGGAGAAGTTGAGACTTGAGGACAGAACAAGGATAGCGACGGTGATGAGGAGATCGCGGGAAGGGTGTTGGGGGAGAAATGGAGGTGAGGATGGTGAGGAGGAAACGGGTGATGACGCAGGGGATCGTCTGTTTAACGATACGATTCGTTTTGGTAAGAAAGGAAGATGGTGAGAGGGAGTGGAAAGGGTGGGAGTGAGAGGGGTGAGTAGGAGGGAGAGGGAGCTTGGAGAAGGAGGGGAGGGTGGGAGGAAGAGGGGAAGGTGGGAGGGAGAGGGGAGGGTGGGAGGGAGAGGGGAAGGTAGGAGGGATAGAGGAGGGTGGTGGGATAGGGGAGGGTGGGAGGGTTTGTTCCATTTATTAAATTTGATCCTTTCCTCATGATATTCGTCTACACGTAAATTTAGCTACATACACAGGATACTGAAAATGAGAATAAATTTGGTTCTATCTGGATTACTTTAACACAAACGGAAGATTTCCTCTTCCTGGGTTTTCGCTCGCAGTGAACATTTTCTCGGGCATACTTTTTGGCTGTAGAGGCTGTTTCTTGAAGGTAAATATGGGATTGTCCCTTACTTTACCCTAGCTTGTCATTTCTGGGTCATGAAAGTTATTACAAGGGTTTTACCTCTGCTGCGGAAATGTAGATATTTGTATGAGATGAACGGCGTAGCGTGGCAATAAAGATGATGAGAAAAATCGCAAAACATAGCCGTGAACATTTTTACAGTTTCTTTTCTGTGTTAATTACGGCGCTGTATATTTTTACCCTTCAAGGTAAAAAAAACGTCTTTGTATACTAATAATGACGATAACGGAATTTATTAATATAATAAAAACACAATTATCTTCAAAATACACGATAAATTAGACTGTGGGCAATAAAAGGTTTTTAAAATACTAGAACTGCGTATTATCATTCTCAGGTAAGGCATAATATAAACATTGTCGAGTTTCTTGATTAAAATATTTCAATGTCAGTAAATTCAACTAATTTAGTTGAATTTGTATATTATGCTATCATTTAAAATAATAAGTTCGTGCAATTTTATGAAATGCTTAAAAGGATTCATTGAGAAATGAAAAACTTTAATGGAGGAAAACACATTATATGTTAATTTCCTTTAACTAAATGGAAAGAAACAGTACGAAAATAAAATCATCTTTCTTCCTTTCTCGGATTCTCATGCGATTGTATTCTGACGTAATTTCGGCATATTTTCCTTCCTCGTCGTACAGCAAGCTCGCGCGCGAATACACAAACGATATGAGATTCGGTAAATCACGCATTTCTTTTTCTTATAATTGGCTGCGACATCGGACGCCCACGCGTGTATTTCTACACGAAAGGGAGAGATAGAGACTTTCGGAGAAAGCAGCGACGGGTTACGGTGGAATGAAAAGACTCCGAGCGACTGATTGGTTTCGCCGAAATCTTGTCCGAAAGTAATTTTTAGATTTATCAAATGTTGCGTGCAGATCGGATTAAAGAATGCGAATCGAATGATTCGAAAATAGATCCAAGTGAAATGCTGTTCGTATGATTCGACTCCCACGCCGATCAAACCTTTTCATGTTCGCCAAGATAACCTTCGAGTGATTCCAAAATATGTCACAGGGAAAAGTTGTTCACTATTACCTTGAGCTTAGTAAAATTCGTTTGTTTTTATATTCAAAAGATATCAGTAAAACAACTAGCATACTTCATTTCTTTTGCGATAAACTTGCTTCCTGAATGTGCCATGAAACTGAACTTCACCAAATTTTTATTCAATTTCGAGTTGAACAAAAATCAGGGCACTCAATCGAAAATATTCTAAAATTCAGTAACATCCTCTTTTTTCCTGGTTAGGTGGTTTTATTAACAAGCCACCGTATTTTAATTAACTTGCACATCTATGCGGGTGTTTCACATCAGCCGTCGGCTCAGATACGGAGTCAAAGACGCTTGAGGCAACGGAATACAAAAAAACGACCGCCAACTGTAAAATTATACTATTTATAATTTTATTTCTAATTAAATTTGACAAAAGTTATGAAACTGCAAAAACCACATTAAAATGAAGAATAATTTTTAAGGTGTTTTTTTCGAATTGTCCTTTTTTAAATTATATTATCTCGGGATGGTGTTTTTATTTCTAATGTTTCGAAAACCCTAATTACGATTTTTTAATTAAACCCTCATATACTGATTCATAATTTTTAATTAAGACATTTCTGAAAATGCCATTCCACGGCAACTTCCTCATGTGTTTATGTAATATATATATATATATATATATATATATATATATATATATATATATATATATATATATATAGTTTTTTTTAATAAAACCTCCATTCGAGGGGTTTGAACCCCCGAACTTTGCAATAGAGAGCCGACAAGCTAACCACTACACCATCAACTTCAACTTCAACTTCAATAGGTTTTTATTTTCTGATAAGCCAAAATACAATACATTACAATAAAATACAATTTACACTCATCTACATAGTATATGGCCTGATCAGAAAATACCCTGTTTAGGCAAAAGGCCTCTTCAGGGCTGATACAGGTATTTATAGTTCTTTTGTTTAAGTATAACCAGTGGTATATAGATTTCTCCGGGGGTGGCTTTTTGCCTGGCATTCGCCCGAGACGGAAGGGAAACCCGGCAAAACCTTCCGTAGACAGCCTAGTTGGTCTCTAACACGTATTCACTTAATCACGTATCACTTTTGTAAAGCACCAGATTATCACTTTCAATAATATAAATAAATATAAATATATATAAATTATATAACAGAAGGCATTTGTAATGCATAACAACAAGAAATGATAGAATATATAATAGATAACAGGGTAAAATTAGATTTGATTTTATATAAATAGCATTTGAAATGCGTAAAAATAGATTATAGAATTTATTATAACATGAGTAAATAGATAGATATATATTTGGATTTGGTTGGGCTAGCTCTGCCTTCTTTTTCTTTCTCTCTCTCTCTTTGGCGGCAGCAGCGGCCATCCGTCCTGAGGGCACAGGTGGGGAGGGATAGGAACCTTGGTGCGGGCGTTAGGGATAGGGGCGTCTGGGTAATAGAGCGATAGCGTCGCCTCTATTACCCTGCCGGGAGAGGGGCGCTTGCACTTGGGGTGTGTTGGAAGGATAATGGGTAGGGGAGCGAGGATTTTTTGGAAGAGGTGGGGGACATGTGCCCTCATCCTTTCGGCCGCTCTGCTGCGGAGTCTTGCCAAGCGATGCAGGACCGGTTCTATCCCGGTCTACACCATCAGTGTGTGTGTGTATATATATATATATATATATATATATATATATATATATATATATATTCAAACCCCTCGAATGGAGGTTTTACTAAAAAAACTATCATCAGTGCCTGGCAGTAGGCAGCAGTACTATCAGTATGGTATAGAGCCGAAAACAAATGATGTTGGTGGGGTCTATATCCAATACAGTTGTAGGCGTGATCAGGACGATTTCAACGGATACAGTACTGCGATGTGAAAAGCAAGAGGGAAACTACCACATTACAATCCCTAGTAATGATTACATGGTCGGACAATATGAGTTCTCTCGAAGTAAAACAATCCGGAGGTAAAATAGTCCCCCAATCGGATCTCCGGGCGGGGACTGCCTTAAGGAAAACAATTGTCGAAAGTAATTTACGAATAGGGACTTGAACATAAGAACTATGAGAAAAGCAGGAAAGCTAGAGAACTTGAAAGAAGAAATGAGAAGAAATAGAGTTGACATTATAGGACTAAGCGAAACCAAATGGGAGGGAGAAGGACAGTTCGACTCGGAAGAATTCACGGTAGTTAATTCTGGAGGAAATAGTGGGGAAAGGGGAGTAGCTCTGGTACTTAGAAAAGATATGATGAAAAGCGTGACAAAGATAATAGCAACGAACGATAGACTGATGGCAATAAAGCTAAAAGCAGTCCCAGTGGACATGCTGATAATCCAGGTATATATGCCAACGTCAGCTCATGAAGATGTAGAAATCGATGAGATTTATGAGCAAATTAATGAAATTTACGAAAAAGACGGAAGAGGAAAGGTAAACTGCATAATAATGGGAGGTTTAAACAGCATAGTCGGAGGACAGGAAGAAAATGTCGGGAAATACGGACTTGGAAGAGAAATCGAGGAGGGGAGAAACTCGTTGAATTTTGCATCAATAATGACCTAGTAGTGACTAATACATGGTTCATTATACAGACTATCAGAAAGAGGAAGGCAAACTGGGTTGGGCATTACCTGAGGAGAGAGAGTATGATTAAAGATGTGTTAGAAGGAAAACTAGATGGGAAAAGGGAAAGAGGTAGGAAAAGGTTTCAGCTGATAGACGATATGAAAGGGAAAGAGAGTTATCAAGATATGAAGAGGAAAGCGGAAAATAGGAGTATATGAAGATCCAGGTTTAACCAAGAATAATCACGGACCTGTCTACGGACAGACTACCTATGATAATGAATCTAAATGCAATCCTGAGACAATAAAAAGTCAAAATATGCGTTTTTTTCATGTGTGGGGGAGGGGAACCTTGGTGTTGTGGTTAGGACGCTGGCTGCTACTCGCCTGCCGCTCGTAAGAGCAGCGGGCACGAATCCTTCGAAAGTAAGATTTTTTCCGAAATACCCCGGCCCTGTTTGTTTGGTTTGAGGAGACAGCGCAAAGTCAGCTTTCGGAAGGGACGTTAACCCTTCCTCTACCAGGGGGGGTAACTGCCAGCGAGGTTTTTCTTTTTTTTAATGTTTATTTTTGAGATTTCATTCATATCCCTACATGAATTCGTTTTTTAACCTCTAAGAACATAGCAGTTGGTTATTGTTTAAATTTACATCTCTTTAGTGGCATTTTAAAATGGAAACACTGTCGGGGTAAATGAGTTTTCCCCCATTGTCAGAGTTTGTCATTGTTTCGTTTTCACTTTGAATGCAGTTCCGCTTTTGGTAACGTATGTGTATAATTCATTCAGTCTATCGGTGTACAATGCAAAATAAATCATTTTTGCGATGAGCCTGGGTATTCAACAAAAAAAATTCTCATGTGCTAGTGTGTTACATAGAAAGGCCGTTGTAAATCCAAGTCAGTATCGCGTTTTCGTCTGGTTGAGTACAACATTCAAGTTAACTAAGAACTGTTTATTGCAACTGCGACTTAATTATAAAATATTAACTATTTTTTCAAATATTTATTTCATATTACGCGTTTATATCAGCTACTACACTTCATGTTTAAAATAGGCAAATAGTTTTTCAAAGCATTTTGGTGATAGGCAGGCGCGTGTTGATCTACGAAAGAATGATCTTATGTTACTGTATATATTGTGGGGTAACTGAGTTACTCCGCTTGGGAGGAGTAAGTTGTATCATACCTTGGTAGAGCAAGGGTTAGTTAAGCCGTTGGTGCTCTTCGTTAATAGTTGGCTAATGCCGGCTCCGTGTTTCCCTCCTCCCTTTTGAGTTTGTCTGGTGTGAATGAGCTATGGCTATAATAATCAAAGAGGTTGATTGGCCAAAAATACATACACATTTTTATTTGTGGAGATGTTTTCCGTGGAGGCAAGAGCAGCCATCTCGAACCATGTAAATTCGAACACGTGCTATGTCTCGAACCCCGACAGAGGATGCGGTTATTGGACCGGAATTTAACGCATATGAATACGGAATGGAAACAAAATATCTTCTCGAAAACAAAAATTCGAATTATAGACGTTCGATGGTATATTTCTTCACCGGAAATGACTTTGTTTTATTAGACATGAAGATCGGCGAAACGTGCGCCAGATGCAACGACTCTAAAGACCATTCACACGCTTATGTAACGCAATGTAGTAGTGATTACGCGTGCATTCGAAAGCGCAAGTTTCTGTTTAGTGAATGGAAGTGAATTTTGGCGGCGAAATCGAGCGAGAGGACAGATTTGGGATTCCACTCCAAGAGCGTATGTGGCGCCTAGTGGAGAGATTTGGAACCTGTGGCCGCCCGACACCGGTACAGATGTGCGCTGTCTTTTGACTCGTCCGCCGCCACGATGGGAGAGCGAAACGTCCCACCCCCTCCCTCTTACCCTCCCCTCCCACCTACGATACCCGACGCCGTTCCTTTCCCAATCCCTCTCTGTCTCTCTGGAGCTGGAAGTGATGGATTGAGCGAAGTGGGTGAAAGGGGAGGCGGGATAGAATTTCCCCGCCATTAACCCCGCTTACGTAGGCGGAATTCGGGGGTTGGAAAAATGAAGCTGGAGGAAAAACCGAGTAGATAGGAATCGCTTAAGTGGCCGTCTTGAGCCTCTCCGCCCATTTAAAGAGGATTTGCCCTTTCGGCTGGAAGCGAATCTCTCACGCGTAACGGCTCTTGATCGCTCACAACCGGACGAATTCGACGGCGTACACGCCACGATCTCTGACCAAGGACTCGTTGCTCCACCAACTGTTTCGTTTTCGGCATACTGGTATTCCTTACTTTTACAAAAACGCTCTCTGTAATTGACCTTGCTGCGCCATACATAAGCTAATTAATAAAATAACTATACATGATGTGATGGCATACGACGAATAAAAGAAATCAAAATATTTTACGGAAGAATTGCTATGGAGCGAAATAACCAATTGTTGTTGACTTTATGATTCTATAATTATAAATCAGGGAAACGGAAGAACAACGTATTGATCCACATTATAATTCCGGAATCGTTCCACAAAGTTACTCTCAAGACTTTCAATTTCATTTATGATTCTAACTTTCTCATTTTCTCGGCACGACGGAAGTAATTCTTTCCCAGAAACGTTTACGGCCTTGAATCTTCGCGAAATTACAACATTGCACTTTTCTGTAGAGAGACCCGCACGCATCCAGACAGACAGAGCTATTCAAGGGTATGCGGACGCCGCTCTCATACACTCGGCTTATTCGCGGCCATCTGAAGAGCAGAGAAGAACGGAACGCGACTGGGATTGGGAAGGGGGTGGGGGGTGAGTGTGCGCGCTCGTGGCATTTTTCTGTATCCACCCCCCCCCCCTCTTTCCGTCCACTCCCTTCCTCTCTCTCACACTCCTCGCATGAAAGCGGCGACTTGACGGTTTGAAGCTTAATGGGTCGTGCGGAGTTAGTGTGACAGAAAAGGGGAGTGAGCGAGTTAGTATGGGTGGTGACGCATGGGGCAGGGTCGGGTGATGAGTGTGTGCTTACCACGTCATTAACAAGTTCATCTCTAGTACGCAGATTTCACAAGCAAATAAGTGGCTATCTAATTGGTGAAAGGAGAACTCGTTAAAAACATCAAGCCATTGATTATCTGCCTAACAATGGAGGAAGTTAATATTATATATATCATCATATCTGTGAATGACCTTCTTTTAAATAAATAGCCTAATTTAAAAGTAGATGCAATATCAACATCTTGCGCGATTAATACGTTGATGAGATAACAAGTTTCCACTATTTATTACATATTGTGTTATCAACAAAATATTCTTGCTGACAAATGGAAAAAATATACATAGCCCTCCTGCTACATTTAAATAGGTAGATTGTAGTGTCGCGTTCGGGACTCAATCTCTAAAGTCTCCCAGTAGCCTGTTTGCGTCATTGGTGTACGCGGGTGACAATTACGTTTTAAACTCGCGATGAAAAATTGATTTCCATGACATGCACAACCGTCCATCGAAAATTACGGCCACGTTAAAATTCAAATTCATCGCCGTTGGGTAATTCACGGAGCGGATGCGAATGTTATTTCTTCCTCAAATGCATGGTGGAAAGAATAGAAGGTGTGTTCATACGCAGGCGGAAGTACGTCACGAAACTACTTGTGACATAGGCGTCGGGATAGATCGAGCATAAGCCGGTATGCTACTGCGAGGTTTTGGAGGATATTATTCTCGTTGTTTGATTTATTTAGTGCTTTGTTATTACAGATTGTTATTTTTGTTAAATATTGCTGTTGTTGTTATATAAACAATATTTTCTGTCGCATAAAAATGCCGTCTTGTGCCGTTTATGGGTGAAATAAACACCAAATCTAAAACGTCATTTTCAAGGCAAAATGGATTAAGGCTAGCCGTAGAAAAGATAAATTTAACGCTAACAACGATGAGTAATTAGGATATAAATAATACCTTTTAAAATTTATACAATAGTTATGCGTATCATGTTTAACGTTTTATTTCAATATCAGTTACAATTTGTTCGGAACGCTTTGTGAGTGATTGTTTTAGTAAACCTTTACTACAGAAAATATGGTGTTACTCGCTAAAAAGATCGAGGAACATTATCCCCATGGATTTATATGTTTGTCTTCAATGCTTAACAAGAAAATAAAATAATTTTAAAAAAATTTTTATTTATTTTATTTTAGCTTTTATTATGGTTTTTTATTATAATAATTTAATTGAGCATATATTCCCAAACTGAGAAATACAAAAATATATGGACCTGCAGGCATTTTTTATAGCTTATTATTTTCTGCAATCCAAATGCGTCCCTGAATAATTGAAGTAGTTCTGAAATGTGTTTCTGATATAGTCTAAAAGTTTATTTTTGGCCCTTTTCATTGGCTCCATCTGAGATAAATCGGGTAAAATAATCTTGTGTGAGAATTAAAATCTCATCAAGAGTAAATTTCCTCTATTACATAATAAGTAATATGAAGTTACTAGTGGTACCCTCAAAAACCTTTACGAGGTCAGTCAGAAATCTGCATGTTTAAAAGTAATAATAACCCATTTTTCCTTAAAAAATTACACAACTGACATTTTGAATTTCATGTTTGTTTTGATAATTTATATGTGCCATTTTAATTTTTGTCTCCTTTAAGAAAAAGATAACATTCCAGTATTGAAATAAAGAAAGATTGTTTCTTTTGGTCAAACGTTAAAAATGTTCCCAGTCCACACGCAGTTAACAGAATAATAATAATAATCTCTAAATACTAATGTTATAATCTATTAAGTTTGACGTTTCTACAACTATAATTTCGATGCTTCATAAAACGTTCGAAGCGAATGACGCAATTCTTTCATCTATTTGAAGGCTTAATAGACGCTAATTCAATCGAAGGCAACAATGCGGGACGCCTTGGCAACACGTGGAAAGAGTAATAACAAGCCATAAAATTTAGAAAATAAACACGTGTTTCTGACAAATTTTTCAGTGTAATATCTCAAACTTGCAAGAATAAGAAATTTTATTGTTTTAGCCATCGAATAAAGTAAAAACGGAGAAAATCGGTCCATATTTACGTATTTTAATGGATGAAGGACATAAACCTTGCACCTTGAAAATTCGAAACTCCTTTGTAAATATATGGGGAAATATAATTGCCTCCTGGAGTCAAACCTGGGACACTTCAGCAAACGAAAATAGTTTTCCAGAGGTCTCACAGTTAGCAGTAACAAAATAGCATTTACAGCATTTCTCTATGGCAAGCTGTTCAAGAGATAAAAGGGGGACGAACAGACATTGAGTAATTATATATAAAAGAAAATATGTTCTCTAAATTGATTAACGAAAAAGGAGTATGGGTTTGCTTTCTATAATTATCTCAACTAAATTGAATTTTAAGCTTGCAGAATATTTAAGATCGTAATGTAAATGGTCTCAAGAGGAATATGACCTTTTAAAAATATGAACCAATATAACAGCATTGATTAAATGCTTCTAATGAGAATTTATAGGCAGCATCTATGCCATTTACATATCGAACGGATGCCAGGAAATGTTTTAAACTCGTATATCTAGAAGCTGTGCAACAAATTGTAATTTCTATTTACTTCAAATGATAGCCCAAATATGAGCCTTGAATAAAAAACACCGAAAAATTATAATTCGTTCATTATAATTCTATTTTCAAATACTCATCAAATCGGTCCACAAATTTGTTTCTACAACTAAAGTGAGAAATTGAGGTGACATATATTCTAAATACATATTAATTGGAAGTGGCAATGCAACGGGTATACCCTAGTAATAAAAATACTAAACAGAATTAAAAACGTATATGACGAACAAAAGTCGTGTAGTTGGCCTGTTAGATTATAGTATTTTCATGTTATCATTAAGAAGAATCAAAACCTACGTAATTGGAATATACACGTAAACGAGGTTTTGAAAGAATTCAAACGCAACCTTTTAAAATGAAAAGACTTAATGGATTGTTTTACTTAAAGTATTAACTTTAAAAAAATATAAATTATTCAAGATCATAAATACAATATTAATTATATTAAGTTATTCGTCGATAACCGTAATGATACAAATAATGTCGAAACTTTTCACCGCGTAACACGCAACATTCGAACAACCGCCATATTTGTCCCGTTGCTGACGTCATGCGCAGAAAAGTTCGAAATTCGTCCACCTGATGAACACACCTAGTCTTTCCACCATGCTCAAATGTACCTCTCCGCATCAACCACGGCTGATAAATGGCGTGCATCGGAGGAAAATGAGCAACGCTCGCGACTTAGACGACCGAGCGATTCTCGCGCTTTTACCGGTCGAGAGCGTTTCAACGGAGCCGTGAATTTCTCTTTGGGGTTCGAGAGACGCAGTGGAAACCTTGACGTAGTTGAACGAAATGAAACGCGAGAGATAAAAGAAAAAGGCGAATCGCTGAGGCGCCGAGTGGGGTAGGAACTTTCTAAGGACTTTAAAGTGCGGCGTAGAAATTTCCCTCGGGGCGATGCGAGGGGGCCTCCTGCCCCCCTTTGCCCCGCCCCCGGGCACACACACATGCACTCGCACGCCCGCACATCCGACCCCTGTGACATGAGGAGATCTTTTGTGCGTGGGTGGAATGGGGAGAAGTAGTGCGGAGTGGGAGGGGAGGCCGTTAAAGAGGTCGGAGGAGGCTTCTGACGGTCGGAGGGAAGGAAGAGTTGCGAAGTGGATGACAGCGAGTTGGAGCTCCAAGGAAGGATCTAGTCCAAGGCAGCAGCATATGAATGTGCAGAGGGCCCCTCCCCCATAACCACTCCTACCTCCCTCCCTCCCTACCTCCCTCCTTTCCCTCCCTCCCTCCCACCCTCCCACCCTCCCACTCCTTCCCTCCCACTTTTCATTCTCGAAATACTCTTCAGTTTTTCCCCTCACCTGCTATTTATTTCCTAAGCTTTATCATCTAGTTTGTTACTGCAATAATTTGCAGCTGAGTTGCACGATGATTTCATTTTTATATCAATATTTTACCAAATTTAACCATTTTATGTACCAACGGTACTTACAAGTACCACTGTCATTGATTGCAAATATTTACACTGTATTTGAATTTTTAGCGCTGATATTTATAGGCTTTCATATGTTGTAGTATAGTACTACTACCAATAAGTGGCAGGATTACTTTAACTGTATTATTTTTATGCCAGATATTTTTCCTTAGCTGTGTTGTCGTGTTGGACATTACTATGTGAATTCGTCGATGTTTGCCCTTATTTAATTGAAAATCCTCTAGGTAGGTAGTATCTTAGAAATTTTGTGATTTATTATAGTAAAGTTATTGATTGGAAATCATATACAACTAGACATTTGCTATAGTTTATGTTTTTTTGCCACAAATATTAAAAGTGTAAATAATTTTCGATAACAAAAAATAAGTTTTGGTTAATCTTATCTATCAGGATATATTTCTTAAAACAGAATTAAGCTTAAGAAATATATTTATCTAAAAATATAAATATTTAAAAATTAGGTACATAAAGGGTTAACACAAAATCTACGATCCCTATTTGGTCTAACGTCACACATCTAGGTTCACAAGATAGGTAATCTAACTCGTCTTATGCCTGAAATTGTTCAAGAATAAGCCCTTAAAAATCAAAAGATTAAAAACTGTACTTATCTTCGGCATATCCAATAGCTAGAAAACTTTTAAGATCTACTTTCGGTTAATTGCCACCGAAGATGGATGCATTGTAGCCTAAATGCGTATCTAGTTTTTTATAACATTGTTATGGCTATTGGAGATACCTATGATAAGTATTTTTTCAATATTTTGTATTATTTTAGCTGAATATTCTTGAACGTATCTAGTTTATTTTTTCAGGACTATTAT
This sequence comes from Tanypteryx hageni, assembly GCA_028673005.1. Taxonomy (NCBI): domain Eukaryota; kingdom Metazoa; phylum Arthropoda; class Insecta; order Odonata; family Petaluridae; genus Tanypteryx; species Tanypteryx hageni. The sequence continues at coordinate 12,027,276 of CM054112.1, forward strand.
CTGCGCCACATATCTTTTGTATCGAGTCGATTTTCCTAACTAGCCTATTTATCAGCCATATTCCGTTCGCGATGGAACAAAATTCCGCGGTCGAATGAAGACAGGTAGAGAAAGAAAAGCGGGTCTGCCGTTCCGAAAGGTCGTGAGGGGAATTTTAATTCTTGCTGCGAAAGGGAGGAAGATGGTATCCGATTCCGATCACGTCCTCCGGGATTAGCGTATAACGTTCCCTTTCGGAGGACTCTCCGCCTTCATTTGGTAAGAGACAATTTCTGTTGATACGATTTGCATGTTACAACCTTCGTTTAATATTTCCTCTTTTTGGCAATTATTTCTTCTCGCATTTCATTTCGGTTGATCATTCAACTTCACTTATTTTATACCGCGCATCATTTATATCTTTGCAATGGAGTTTTCGATAAATTTCTCCTTAGCGTCGACAAATGGTTTTCCTTTGGTTCAACTTTTTACTCCCTCCATACGTGGTATAGGGAAAGTATTGTATGAAAAAAATCGACTTCGAGATTTCAACGTAAATACACGTTTTGTGGTCCCCTGAACACGTTTTGGCGATTTTTTCGATGATGTCTGATTGAATGTGATAGGAATTATGTAGGTGCTACAACTCAAAAACTATTAATTAAATCATCGCAAAATTGTATGTACATTTTAAACTTTGATTAAAGGGACAAGAGTTGGTTAGTTTATAGTTAAAATCTTTCTAAGAATGTGTGTTTACCCTTGTCACTTACCCGTTTTTTTCAAATATTTGCCTTAATATTTGGTCAATGAAAACGTTAATGGAATAAAAGTTGTAGGCAATTTAATTTTCTACATCCTTTATTCATAACATTTTCCATATAATGCATATTTTAAGAGAGATTTTAAATATTATATTTTTTAGCTTCTAATCACCGCACCACCTTGAGGCAACTTTTGTAAACACTTGACGCTTAGTTACGTCTTAGTAACGCTCCTTTTTATCTTGTTAATTGTTGGAGTTTCGGGGCTATATCCAATATCAGAACGCTATGGTTTGAGTTTATTTCTGTTCTTCGTAGTCTTTAAATTTTTCTCGCAGTCCCTTAAAATATTTATTACCATGTATCCTATTTGGAATTTTTAGAAATATTACAGGAATGTGGAAAGTCATGTGGTGGGAACATCAGATTTTTTTCTATAGTGAGTTCGCTGATATGGAAACAGAAAATTGCCTTTTCGAAATGAATATTGGCGGGGACCTCTCATCAATATAATGGCGAGTGTTTCTAACGCCAAATTGTAATAAAAAATAAAGAATCTGTCAGTGGAGAAGCCAATTTATCTGGAGAAAATTAATGCTTATTATCTTTGGAAAGGCCAATAAATAAATATGAGAAATTTTTGTACGTTTGTAATATTTCTATTGCATTTTATTTTAGCGAATGACAAAATTCAACAACTTATGCACTGCAATCTTCGGCATTTTTGAATTCCTTTGTTTTTTGTTTTGTTTACATAGCTACGGAGAACTTGATTTACAGATACAGTCGGACTAGTGTATGAGATTTTGCGAAATTAGGTGCATTGCATTAGAATACTTACAAAGTGGTAAATATTGCGTTATTATTCCCTGGCATTGTAGTAAAAAAATTTGTTTTATAGAATAAATATGATTATAGAATTCGTAGCCAATATTTCTCTTAAAATGTCTTTAAACCGAAGCAAAGGTAAGCAAAATTGCGTATATCTAAATATCCACTTAGTGAAATTGTTGACTGATCGTCGAAATTGAAATTGGAAGTAGTATTCTTTTTCGAAAACGGAAGATATGCTTTGCTGCATCAAGGTTTAAAATGTGAAACTTAAAGAAATTATGTCCATTATTTTATCTACAAAGCGATAAATACTACGTTGTTTTTATTTACTACAATTGTCCTTTAAAAAACTGTTAATGACATACGTAGGTTTACGTTGCAATGATTTAATAAAATAATTGATTAAAATGATTAATTCTAGAGCCCTAATTAAGCAAAAGGCTCAAGAAAAACTAGGATAAAAAATAAGCGTCAAATCAGTGAGCGAGTAAAGAACTGTATTTAGTATCGCACCCGTAATACTTTACAGGCAAATATATTATGTAATAAGACACACTATTCTATATTTCAAACTTTAAATCTTTAGTTTTTAACGGATGCATGTCCAATCGAGCAATTAATTTTTAAATTATGTCGAATGAAAAGAGACACAACTTATTTCATATGTGATGGATAGGATTTGTATGTTTCCATAACGATGAGGAATCCATTATCTAAGAGAGGAAGCCTAAAAAAAACTCCGATATGGACTGAATGAGTGCGTGCCCCATCTTTCTCCCTTTTTCCCCCTCCCTCCCCCTACCTCTTCCTGCTTCCCCCTACTTTCCCCTCCCTCTTCCTGCCTCCCCCTCCTTTACCCTCCCTCCCCTCCCTCTTCCTGCTTCCCCCTCCTGTTTCCTCCCTTCCCCTCCTTTTTCCTCCCTCTCCCTCCCACTTCCTGCCTCCCCCTCCTTTACCCTCCCTCCCCTCCCTCTTCCTGCTTCCCCCTCCTTTTTCCTCCCTCTCCCTCCCTCTTCCTGCTTCCCCCTCATTTCCCCTCCCTCTTCCTGCCTCCCCCTCCTTTACCCTCCTTCCCCTCCCTCTTCCTGCATCCCCCTCCTGTTTCCTCCCTCCCCCTTCTTTTTCCTCCCTACTCTTCCCTCTTCCCGCTTCCCCCTCCTTTTTCCTCCCTCTCCCTCCCTCTTCCTGCATCCCCCTACTTTCCCATCCTTCCCCCTCCTTTCTTTCCCCTCCTTCTTATATTTATTCCGCTCGCAATCTTACGTCAACTCCCAGCTTCCTTCCTCAGAGATGCCGACGCATCATTCTGTTCTTCCTTTTTTTAACGCTCCCTAGTCTCCTTTTTTTCTTCCCTCTTCGCAGCCGCCCCTATCCCTTCAGAACCTAATTACCCGTACCTCTTTACTCGCGCCACCATCCCAACCATCTCTCTCTCTCACTTTCTCTCTATCTCTCTTTTCCTCCCATCCCTCTCCCTCTGCCTCTCTTTCACGGTTCAAGGTTTCCTCGATCTCCCCTTAACTTTCTTTCTCTCTCCTTTACTCTCTCTCTCTCCTCCATCACCTCTCTTCTTCTCCTCTTCCTCTCTGTCCCTTCCTCCCTCCTCCTTCGCTCTCATTTCTTCTCTCTCTCTCTTCCGACCCAACTCTCCGATGTCTGGATTTCTCCACTTCTTTTGATCCCTTCCATTCTCGCGGTTCTTTTTCAGTCGTAAAATTGTTTGTCCACCGCTAAACTTCCTCTAACTTCTAATTTCCTTCCTTTTGAATGTCGGGATTTGTGTCCTCGATTTCTTCTTATTTTCATCCAACCCCTTTATTACAGACGCACTATTCTCATTCTGAGCGTTTAATTCCCTCTTTCGCGGTATTATCGCGGACACTTTGTTTCCTTTCCCTCTTCAATAGCTTAATTGCGGATCTACATCGGGAAACGCAATCAGTCTCATCACAGAATATTCTCTACGCATAATAGTTGGGTTAAAGCGTGTTAAACATATACGTAAGCAATTGTATATTTCACAAAGAGCAAAAAATTATTCATTCGAAAAGCATATCCTTTACACTTTTAAGATTGCTTAAGCTACACATTTTACAACTCACCATTAATAAGATTTAAAGTAATAAATATAACTATAAATTTAAATAACCATCTTTATCCTCGAGTACTTAGTGGACGCATTAAAATATCTTTGCCTTCGCTTACTTCATTTCTTGTAAATTTAATCTCTTCCGTTTTCTTCTTTCGTCTCACTCCAGTTAAAAACATCTTTTCACAAATTTGGACGATGATTAATATATGAAAAATTCAGAAGGCTTGAATTATATATAAATGTTTCTATTCGAACCGAGTAGCTTCTTTAGAAAAGTGATCTTCCCTTCCGAGATATTGAGTTTGGACCCCAAATAAATAGGGTTTTGCAAAACGCGTTCCTAATTGCCATTTTGCAAAAGTTTGCTTCTCTCTTTCAAGCATTAACATGCTATTAAAAGGGACATTTCTCTTATTTGAAATTACTGCCGAATTTACTTCTGCAAATATATTTAGAACTCTTAATTTGTCTTTGAATAACATCTTTAGCTATTGTCTGCAAATCTAAATGTTATTTTATTCACATATTTAGTCTGTTCAATTTTGCTCCCAGTATAGCTAAGACAATCAAGAAGCTGTCCATATGATATCATGAAAATGTTATCATACTAGTGCAATGCACGAATAAAGTACATATTATAATTAAGGCCCTTCCCATTCTTCCCATCTACATTTTTGAATGGCAAATTTATTTCATACATGAACAACAAATGCAAAAAAGCATTCACATTTAAAGCATTGCTCTGTGTTTATAAACAATATGGAATATTTTATTCCATAAATTGAATACTCCGAGATTTCAAAGGCGTTCTTTATGGGAAATGCGTACAAAACGGTATCAAAAAATTGTGCGGTATTTCAATTTTTACACCCGAAGTCGCAATTATATCGTCCCGGGCACTTTTGTGTGATTAATGGTGTCCTCTATTCGAATAAAATTTTTGATCTATACTTCACAGATCATATAACAGTATGGGAGAGATGGATTTTGTTTGTTGTTTACCGCGAGAATCGTCTTATTGATTTTTCCCAAGAATGACTATTAATGTGATGTGAATACTTAATTTATGAATGAATGTTTTGATTTTAAAAATTTTACCTTCTTGAGTAACAAATCACTATGAATGCATAAAAAACCCCAGGGTGCATATGCGGAACGGTGCTTCTTCGACAGTAATGCAAAAGAAAGTAAGCACGGGGGGAACTCTCTCTCTCTCTCGGAGGATAATTTATAAATTTTATGAGTGTGCATTTGAAAATACCATAAGGGCATCAGACGACCGGCACTCATTTTTCATTTCCAGAAAATCTTTCTTTTCGCCTCTTGGAGGAGGTCGGCGGATCTTGTCTCACAGAAGACGCAATCGACGTCTCCCGACTTTTCAGTAAAAGGAGTCCAAAGTGCGTTGGGATCATCGAATCTGATCGAGAGTCATGACAGAGCGCGATAAGCCGATCACGTTGTTTTGCTTTTTAACTTTGGTTTTTGATCCCGTGGTAAAGACATAAGCGACATTAGAATGGAAAGTGTAATGAGTAGTAATTGATTTTTAAGTGCGTCAACTGCGATGGCCATTTTCCATTGCCATCAACTGGACATAGACACAAAAGGGAGGAGGGAAACCCGGTGTTGGCATTAGCCTACTCTTCAAGAAAAGCACCAAGGGGGCAAACTGTTTAACGTCCCTTCCGAAGGACAGAACGCTGACTTCACGCAGTCTCCTCAGATCACGCAAACAGGGGGCCGGGCGACCTCGGAAAAAACATACTTGCGCAGGATTCGTGCCCGCTGCCCATTCGAACAGCAGGCGAGTAGCAGCCGCAAATTTTCTAGAAAACGTAGTGATGAAAAATTGACAACTCATTTTCAAAGAATATAAAGGTTTTTAAAATTCGATGTTTATCCCTCTTAATGTATTTAAATCGAATTCCACCAAGCTTACGTATAAGCCAGGTCCTACTGTACTACTCGCGATCGTCCAGAAATGTTTAGGAACCGCGCGGTGCGCTGTTGCCGGACTCTTACTGCATTTGATGCGATTCTCCGGCGAACGCCGAATTACTCAATTACTCGCAACTTTCGCATAATGTTGGAAGTAGAATAATCGATCTCCGAATAATTGATCATCAACTGCAGGACTCCTCAACCCGGCGCCCGCTGGGGCCAGAGCGCCCTTCATAAAATTCCTTGGCGCCCGCTACTAGGGCAAGTCATTTCCTGAAGAGGTTCAATAAGATAGTTCAGAAGAAGTACAAATTCATTTTGTATTAAAATCAAAATATTTTTGTTTGAAAATAAAAAAGTATCTAACCCATTTCTTTTAGCTTTATTTTTCTGTGTACCACAATTGGCGCCCGCAATCGTCTGAATTCGCAAATGCGCTCTCAAGACTGAAAAGGTTGCAGGCCCCTGATCTACTGTATATTGTGAAAAATAGTCGAAATCGTAATTTTCGTTCACGAGTTATTCGTGATAAAACATTATTCGCCACCAGAGGCGTCACTGTTGGCGTAACCCTGTGAGAACTGCAATATATTATATCCGATTACAACAGTTTTGTGAAAATCAATGCATAATGATCCTGGATACATCGCATTCGTTGATCCACAGCGTCTGGTGGCTTAATGTGACAATAGTCTCAATTACGTTCCAGAAATATCGTCAGAGGCAGTGGATCACCGAAAGCTATGTAGCAAGTAACCAAACACCGCCAAAGCCTTTGCCACAATATAATAATCTTATATAAATATTTCCTGGAATTGTGTGCTCTATGAAATTACTTCTCTAGCTAGAGAAAATTGGATAAAAGAAAAATGTGAAGAAATACAACAAATGAAGAATTTAGGAAGGTACGATGTAATGTACGCTAGGGCACTGAAATTAGAAGATAAGAAGTCGAACGGAATTCGTGGTAAAAGAATTATGAATACGGGTGGGAAGATATTCACAGAAACAAAGGATGCAGCACAGTTATGGTAAGAATACATTAAGGAACTATACAGCAAGCAGGAAGGATCGGCACAAATATACTGTAAGATGAGGAAAACATTGAAGAAGACAACTTAGGACCAAGTAATATGGAGAGCGAAGTAGAAAAAGCGATAGTGGAACTAAAGAAAGGGAAAGCCACAGGCAGCGATGGAATACCGGCTGAGGTACTTAAAGTCATAGGATCAGAAGGACTAAATGAGGGCACCTGGGGAGTAAATATCGGTAGAGGAGTAAGACAGAGCTGGTGCCTTTCACCGTCCCTATTCAATATATATGGAGAAAGTCTAATGAGGGTAGCGTTAGAATGCGCAGAAAATTTCAAAATTGGAGGAAGGATTATAAAAACATTAATATACGCGAATGATAAAGTACTTGCTATCAAGAAAGTAAGAGGAACTACAAAAAATGATAAATAGACTAGTAATACCAGGTAGAAAATACGGTTTGGAAATAAATACAGAAAAATCCAAGGTCATTCGAATATCGGTCAAAGAAGAGAATCTGGTCATAAGTATTTGAAGAAAGCCTTTACAACAAGTTTCAGACTATAAGTTCTAAGGAAGCATCATAAAAATAGAAGCAAAATGTACGAATGAGTTCAGAACTAGAATAGGAAAAGCCAAAGCGGCTTTCAGAAGAATGAAACACCTACCTACGGGGAATATAAGGAAAGATATCCGCAAGAAGTTCATAAAATGCTATATATGGAGTATAGATTTGTACGGGGCAGAAACATGGACGCTAAGGAAAAAAGGCGTCAAATTCATGTGTTCCGTTCGCTCAATTATTTGACTAGTGGATTGTATAAATCGTCTTTTATTTTACCAAAGGTGGTACAATCACTGAATCTATGTTTACATACAAACACACTCGAGCGGGCAGGCACGTCCTAGCGTCACCGTGTTCATGTCTCCACTCCCATATACCGTCCAAAAGGCAACGTTGCCACACTTCATAGTTCCACCACACGGTGCCCGTCAGGGTGTCCCTGCCCGTCGACAAACTAAAAAAACTAAAACAAATACATACAATGTCCCAAAAACTTGGAAAGCTTTGAAATGTGGTCTCGAGGAGAATCTGAAGTTAAAATGGACAGAACGGATGAAAAACGATGAAGTGCTACGAAGAATAGGAGAGAAGCGAATGATTAAACGGAATATTAGAAAGAGTAAGGCAAACTGGGTTGGACATTAGTTGAGAAGAGAGAGTATGATTAAAGACGTGTTAGAAGGAAAACTACACGGCAAAAGGGAAAGAGGCAGGAAAAACTTTTAGCTGATAGACGATTTGAAAGGGAAAGAGAGTTATCAAAATATGAATAGGACGGCGGAATATAGGAATATATGGAGAACCAGGATTGATCATGAATAATCACGGAACTGTCTACGGATAAACTTCCTATGATGATGATGTTAAAATAATTTACGCATTACATTCAAATTAAACTGTTGAAAACTCAATTTAATAGTCGCATACTTACTGTAATGATCCATTCATTTAGGCTTACAAATCGGAAATAACAAATATATATATATATATATATATATATATATATATATATATATATATATATATATTACAGCTTACGGACAAGGAAAGGTAAAATGAATATATGGATGTCAACAAGGTGTTGAAATGAGCAAACCCAGTGAACACTCACCAATCATACGACTTCAGGTTGGCGAGGCACCGGGGATGTCGAAGCGACACACGTAAAAGAACACTAAAACACAGAAACATCACAAACGTAGAAGCTTTCGGAACTACTCCTTCTTCAGCTACAGAGAGAGGACTGATGGCGGTGACACTGGGTGGAGGCATGGGGGTGGAAGGGTATTGCGGAAAGGTCGAGGATTGGAGGATACGGAGGGGGTTGGGGATTGGTAGGGTGTTGGGAGAAGACAGAAAGGGAGTGAAAAGCTATCGAAGGTTGAGGCCAGGGGGAGTGAAGGAGTTTAGGAGATGGATATGCAAAAGCTCCCACTGACGGAGTTGGGTAGCCGAAGCATTGTCGGGGAGAGCGCGAATGACTCTCACTGTGAAGCAGTTGTTAAACTTTAAATTATGTTTGTTCGCATGAACGGCCACCGGCAGCGGTCGTTTGAGAATGACGCCGTTGCGGTGGCCGTTCATGCGGATGTTGAGGGGATTGCTGTTGAGGCCAACATAAAAGGCGGGACATTGGGTGCATCTCAGGAGGTAAATGATATTGCGGGTGGTGCAGTTGGTGGTGGAAGTTATGGGGTAGGTGATGTTGGTTGTGGGACTGGAGAAGGAGTCAGGGGGGGTTTATTGGGCCTGTTAGACATCGGGGTCTACCGCAGGAGTAAGATCCGGCAGGGTGTAAAGGCGTGAGTGCTGGGGGTTCTTTCTTCCATAGAATATTTGCCGGATTAGGGGGACGGTGGAAGGAGAGCATCGGTGGCCTGGGAAATGGAATCTGGTGAGGGGAGGATGAGAGGATAAGGTGGGCGGCTTTCAGGATGTTTTTCAGAATGTCGTGGATGCCGGGGAAATACAGGGTGGTGAGGGTGAGTTGGGGGGTGGAATCGGTGGTGGTGTGGGTATTGTGGTGGGAGTTAGGGGTGCCGGGTGCGACTGCCCGCCGGATTTGGTCTCGGATCAGATCCGGCGGGTATCCGCGCTGTAAGAAGGCATGTTCGAGGGTGGAGCAGTACTCGGACAGGGAATCTCTGTCAGAGCAGATTCTCCGCCCTCGTCAGGCTAGGGCGTAGGGAATATAGGTTTTGGTGTGGAGGGGATGGCAGCTGTCGAACTGGAGATATTGAAGGCGGTTGGAAGGCTTGAGGTGCACGCTGGTGTGGATTTTGTTTTCCCGGATGGAGAGATCGACATCCAGGAAGGTGATGTTAGAGGCAGAGGAGTGGTGGGTGAAGGAAATCGTGGGGTGGGATGAGAGGCGTTGTAAAAAGGATTGTAGGGAGTCGGGTCCATGTGTCCAGAGAAGAAAAATATCGTCAATATACCTCAGCCATAGGAGTGGTCTGGGGGAAACGTCAAGAAAGCGTTCCTCCCATTCACCTAAGAAGAATTTGGCATAGGAAGGCGCCATGCGAGTGCCCATCGCGGTACCTTTTATTTGTAGGTAGTGGCGCCCTCCGAAAGAGAAGTTGTTCTTTTGGAGCACCATTTCAGCCAGCTTCGTTAGGAAATGGGAGGATGGTCTTGTGTCAGGTGGTCTGGAGTCCAGTAATTTTCTAAGGGCGGACAGTCCTTGGTTGTGAGGGACGTTGGTGTAGAGGGAGCAGACGTCTATAGTGGACATAATTGTGTTAGGTGGGAGAGGGGAAGGGAGTGATTTTAGGCGTAGTAGAAAGTGGTTTGTGTCTTTGATGAAGGATGGGATTTGACGGACGAGAGGTTGTAGGTGGGAGTCAACATAGGCAGAGATGCGTTCCGTGGGAGAATTGAAGCAGGCAGCAATTGGGCGGCCGGGGATGTTGGGTTTGTGGATTTTTGGGAGTAGGTAGAAGTTTGGGGTCCGGGGTGTGTTGGGGATCATCAGGGAAATGGTGGAATCAGAGAGGCCTTCCTGTTTTCCCACGGAACGCAGATATGCAGAAATTTCGGAGGAGTGGAGGTCAGTGGGGTTGGAGGGGAGAGGAAGGTAAGAAGTTTGGTCAGATAGTTGGCGGAGGGCTTCGTCGTTGTAATGCGTGCGGTCCATTACCACGGTGGTGGTACCTTTGTCTGCAGGGAGGATAATAATTTTGTCGTTGCGTTTCAACGTAGAAATTGCTTGTCTTTCTGGTTTCGTCAAATTGTCGTGGTGGTCAAGGAGGTCGGGAAAGTTGGGCTGGGCGACTGCGTGAATTATGTAGTTAGCATATTGCTCGATGGGATGGTTGGGAGGAAGAGAGGGGGGGATGTATTGGGAAGGGGGTTTGAAGGCAGAAAGGGATTGTGGAAGTGAGTCGGGGGAAGACGAGGAGTCAGATGTGGGTGGGGCGGCTTTGAGGCGGAATAAGCGCACGAAGGCTTGTATGTCGGCAAGGAGACAAAAATGGTCAAATTTTATGGTGGGGCAGAAGGAGAGGCCCCGGGAAAGGAGGGCATTCTCGGTGGGGTTAAGAGCATGAGAGGAAAGGTTCAGGACGTCATCTGGCTGGGAGGAGTTTGCGGTATGCGTGGGGGTGGGGTCCTGCGGAGATTGGGATGCATCCTCGGTTCGCGGGTTGAAACAAAGGGAGACCTCCTGAGAGTGTGTAGTGGGGGTGGAGTGGGGATTCCCAAAAGGTCGGCCAAGGAGGGTTTTTGGGCGAGGAGAGGCGGGGGAGGGGGGATGTCGGACTTACCAGCTGTGAAGAAGGGGAGAGGTAGGCCGAGCTGGAGGTGGCGGACGCACATAACGGAAAGTTTGCATATGAGTCTGTATCGGTTGGCTGCGATATCCTCTGCAGCTCCACGGAAAATGGCGTCGAGATCAGCTGTGGTGTTTGGGGAATGATTGAGTTCGTGTATGAGAATTAAACATTTCTCAAAGTGCATGTTAGAGAGTGATTTATAGTGGCGTGAGATTAGACGGACAATGTTGAGGGACATGAGGTGTTATGTAAGGGCGAAAGACGAGCGGATAGCCGGGGGAAGGCCCGATAGGGGGATTCTCACGGTGAGACCTTTGGGGGGGAGGCCTAGTTCTAGGCAGCCATTGAGGAATTCAATCTGGAAAGTTAATGATGTATGTTTGCGGAGGTGATAATGGAAACGGCGGATATTTTCCATGGTCGAAGGAGAAGTATAAAGTATAAAAGATAAAGGCGATAGGAAAGTTGGTAAAAAAGAAAGGATGACAGACACGAAAGGATAAGGTAAAATAATATAACAGCTTACGGAAAAGGAAAGGTAAAATTAATATATGGATGTCAACAAGGTGTTGGGATGAGGAAACCCAGCGAACACTCACCAATCAGACGACTTCAGGTTGGCGAGGTACCGAGGATGTCGAAGCGACACACGAAAAGAACACTAAAACACAGAAACATCTCAAACGTAGAAGCTTTCGGAACTACTCCTTCTTCAGCTACATAGAGAGGACTGATGGCGGTGACACTGGGTGGAGGCATGGGGGTGGAAGGGTAGTGCGGAAAGGTCGAGGATTGGAGGAAACGGAGGGGGTTGGGGATTGGTAGGGTGTTGGGAGAAGACAGAAAGGGAGTGAAAAGCTATCGAAGGTTGAGGCCAGGGGGAGTGAAGGAGTTTAGGAGATGGATATGCGAAAGCTCCCACTGACGGAGTTGGGGAGCCGAAGCATTGTCGGGGAGAGCGCGAATGACTCTCACTGTGAAGCAGTTGTTAAACTCCGTATCCTCCAATCCTCGACCATTCCGCACTACCCTTCCATCCCCATACCTCCACCCAGTGTCACCGCCATCAGTCCTCTCTCTGTAGCTGAAGAAGGAGTAGTTCCGAAAGCTTCTACGTTTGTGATGTTTCTGTGTTTTAGTGTTCTTTTACGTGTGTCGCTTCGACATCCCCGGTGCCTCGCCAACCTGAAGTCGTCTGATTGGTGAGTGTTCACTGGGTTTCCTCATCCCAACACCTTGTTTACAGACTATATATATATATATATATATATATATATATATATATATATATATATATATATATATATAGTCTGTAAATTTGAAGATATGAATATACCTTCTCTATATTAAATAAATGAAATCACATTTGGGTCAAATACATCGCTATATAAGCAACATTTTTCAGAAATATTTCACTCTAGTCAATGAAAATAAATTTTTCTTCTTCCGCATTGTTAGCTTCAATTAATTTGTACTGGAATAACCGATGATGAATCGTAATTTGCAGTCCCAAACATTTCCCTGCGAACAATCCGTCCAATGTAGTTCAATATTAAAGCCACCCTATCATTAACTACACTGCCAACCAATTTAATCAACGCAAATGGGTCATGGACACTTTTTCTTCCCTTCATCTCCGTGCCACGATCGAGAGACGAGCGAACGGGTCGACGGGGCCCAATCGAACCGCAACGAAATTTTCGAATACTCTTCTGCCCTCTTCGTCTGCTACAGAGAGCAAACTGATGAATGAGAGAGAGAGTGAGATGATTATGGAAGAGGAAGCGTGGTGTTCGGACCAAGTATGCGTGGTTGGGAGGTCGAGGGGGGGCTGGGGGTTGGCGAGGGGGCGAGGAGGGGCGAGGGGGGGCGAGGGGGGGGCGTTGGGGTGGTGCGGGGGGCGAGGGGGGGCGAGGTGGGGCGAGGGGGGGCGAGGGGGGGCGAGGGACGGCGAGGGGAGGCGAGGGGGGGCGAGGGGTGGCGAGGGGGGGCGAGGGGGGGCGAGGCGTGGCGAGGGTGGGCGAGGGGGGGCGAAGGTGGCGAGGGCTGGCGAGGGGAGCGAGGGGGGGCAAAGGTGGCGAGGGCTGGCGAGGGGTGCGAGGGGGGAAGCGTGGAGTGAGGTGGGTGCCGAGGGGGCGTGGGGAGGCGAGGAGGCGAGGTGGGCGAGGGGGGTTAGGGGGGCGAGGGGGGTTAGGGGGGCGAGGGGTGGCGGGGGGGGGGGGGAAAGCGTGGGGCGAGGTGGGTGCCGAAGGGGCGAGTGGGTTGGGGCGTCGGAGGGCGTATATATAGGTTGAAGGGGTTCTTGAGGGCGGGCGACCTTATTCTCTGATAAGTCGTGGGCGGGAGAGATGACTTTAGATTTGCGCATTCCTCTTTCCACGGGAATTCCTCGTTTTCCCTTCACGGTTCTCCCGCTCCCTTATCATTTATCCTTCGCAAATTCCCGTCTCCTTTCGTATTTCCATTACGAGATTTCATTTTCAACGTTTAAGGCGATTGTCAAACCTTTTCCCGGAAATCCGTTTATTCGGATCTTCCTTGCTTCACTTGGAAAATTTCCTCATTTGCCGGATTCCCTTTCTCTCATTCCTCTCACGTTCCTCTTTTCCGTCTACATTTCGTATTGACCTCGGCGATAATTATTATTTTAGATTTTATACGATTTTCCTTTCTCTTGCCTAGCGTTGCTATTCCTGTTCTCCACCTTCCTCTCCCTTTTCCTAACCGCCTTTTTGCTGTCCGCGAATTGAGCCACTCAAAGTAACGTTCCCGTTTTAACTGTCTGTTATCTCCTTGCTTCCAATGCTAATCTCTAACAAATCGTTTCCTTTCTCTGCTGGTCATTACATTTTGTTAAATTTCACCGCAATTTAATTGCTCATTCGTACCTTCTCGCCTTCGCCAAACTCGCTTATCCTCATCGCCTTGTTCCAATTTTGTTCTTCCTCTGCCTCTCTCTCATTCGTTTTAGCTCTTCTCTCCTTCTTATGCTTTTCCAAGTCTCTCCTATCCCTTCCTGTCCCCCTTTTTCTCACATCCCCTTCGAGGCTCTTGTCATATGAAAATCGCAATCAAAGAGCTCTATCTCCACACACATCCTATCCTCACCACACTCCACTTCACTCTCTCTCTCTCCACCTTCTTTCTCTCTCGACCCTTCAATTACTGGGAGGTCGTGACTGTACCATTACAGAAAATTGAACAGCGTAATTGCAACTCATCCTCCTGGTCGTCGGTGGAGGACGGGTGGAGCAGGGAGGGGGTGGGTGGGGGAGAGGGAGAGAAGAGGGCAGTGAGAAGGGCGAGAAGGGGAAGAGGGGAGGAAGGGTGAACGAGATGCAGCGGTGCTGCTTGGGAGACTGCTATTTTTTACGTTATTTTTGCAAATGATAGAGATAGACAGAGAGAGAGAGAAAGGAAATGGGTGCGGGTGATAGGCCAAAGTGGTTTGGGTTGATGTTTCGGATTGTGTGTTTTTTTATATCGCAGAATGAAAGGAGCAGGGAAAAGAAAATTCACAGCTCATGCCAATCGTATTGGAAGTATACGACCGTTTCTATTTGTCGCGCCAATTGGTCGTCATTAGAGATTCGGCGGTTTCGGTTCAGGTTGAGTATCCCCAATCCGAAATTCCGAAATCCGAAATATTCCGAAATCCGTAACTTTGTATTAACTCGCTTCTCAGTCATGAGTTTTTTTTTTAATCTTTGGATAATATGAACATAGTGCCGCCCAGTGTAGCACTATACTAGTGTACTGTCACGTTCATTAAGTGAAAAAATACCTTTTTAGTCCACTTCCATGTCCGTTGACTAATCGAATACCTATTTGTCATTCGATCTCCCTTGTTTACAAATCGCATGTTTCGATTGTAGTCCTGAAAAATGGCTGGCTTTACAGCATTTACATGTGTATCACAGAAATTACCATTTACAGGTGGATTGTGCATGTTTGTTGGCAAATGTACGTTTTGTTTGCCGTCAAATCTTTTTTTACTTGAACACGTATACAGTATCACTCCTTTTTAGTTTCTGTATGTTTCCGTCAAAAATTTTTGGCATTCCTTTGCGATTGGGTCTAACAGTCCCGCAACAATTAATTTTTCGTGTCTTCAGATCATCAAATAAGTGAGGAGATGAGAAGATATAGCTGAAATGGTTTTAAATCAAGGAGATCGTGAAGATAGTGACGATGAAGATGAAATTGTTAAAACTGCAGTAAAAATGCCTATAAACGACATGGTAAAAAAATGCGATGAACAAATTGGAGGACTGGAGCAGTGTGAATTTATTACAGAACAAGAAATAATGTCAATATATAAGATAAAAGAAAGACTTTTAAAACAAAAACCTTCGGTAATGAGGCAAATGACACTACAGGATATATTAAAAAAGGCCATCCAATACCAATATCATGTATTCCAAAATCCGGAAAAAAACCAAAATCCGAAACAATCTTGGTCCCAAGCATTTCGGATTAGGGATATTCAATCTGTACTAATTTCGCACGCGCCTCAATCCGCCGATTCACTTGCACGGCCTGCTAAGGAGTCAATGGCAAAACTGTTACGGCTTAAGATTATGGCGCTATTAGCGGCAGTATGAAACCTAAAAGTTCTATATTATTCAACTTGGTGCGTTAAAATTTGAAAAGAAAATTTAAATAATATATACAGAGAAAGCGCAAAAAGTATTGCGCTCAGATTTTTAGCAAATTAATTATTCAGGTATAACCTATAGTAATATGAATATTTCGTAATTTTCCGCAGAAAATGGCTAAAAATTGTTGAGATAGGCATATGGTTTATTATGCAAATTTATTGGCAGGAAGAGTTAGTTGTCCATGCCATCTAATGAAATAAGAAATTAAAAATGTCTTATAAAAATAAACAATATCATCAAGTCACTCACCTATTGCTCAATTACTCTTTCATATTCCCTTTGTGATTTTGGGAATGACTTTGAAACAGAAAAAAATTCTGCTATGACCGGGAATCGAACCCGGGTCTTCCACTAGCCGGGCGATAATCTACCACTGAACTACCTTAGCAGATAATCTTTCCTGTTTCTGAACGCGGGTGTTTTTCTTAGTTGGGTCCGGGCTAGCCAAGCTAGTATCAACCAGCCCCAACGGACGTCCTCCAAGAGAACGTCAAAGAAAACCCCTCCCTCTCAATTTTTTCTGTTTCAAAGTTATTCCCAAAATTACAGCTTATGCCTTTCTGCATAGTTTCTATTATTCCACCAATTTCTGGCTTTCGCAATCTCACCATTTGAGAGGGAGGGGTTTTCTTTGACGTTCTCTTGGAGGACGTCCGTTGGGGCTGGTTGATACTAGCTTGGCTAGCCCGGACCCAACTAAGAAAAACACCCGCGTTCAGAAACAGGAAAGATTATCTGCTAAGGTAGTTCAGTGGTAGAATATCCGCTAGGCAAGTGGAAGACCAGGGTTTGATTCCCGGTAATAGCAGAATTTTTTCTGTTTCAAAGTTATTCCCAAAATTACAGCTTATGCCTTTCTGCATAGTTTCTATTATTCCATCAATTTCTCCCTTTGTGATGTCTGCCATAGGTCCATAATAAAAATTCCAAAATGTCCATCTTTCTTTTTCAATTCATTTGTCGTAATCAGGCGACGCCATTCACAGTCTAAAAGGAATCAAATTTGATTTAACGCGGTTAATCATCTCTTGTAACATATTTAAACAGTACTTTGTGACGCCAATCAGTAACTGTCATGGGTTTATTCAAACACATGTATGCATATAGGGTTTAATACGTGTATGTATGAAATTTACTAAAAATCAGCATAGAGTGTAAAAAGCATAGAATAATATTAACAAACATTTTGTGGTTTAATTACGCGGTGAATCGATCAGATATGACAAATCAATATCATCGGAGTCTCAGTAGAGCCGAAATCAAATCAATCAGAACTTGACAACAAGCTCTTCCTATTAAACAGAAATTTTAATCGTAATTGACGAAATTTCCTTGCTCGGGACTATGCTTTTCAAATCAAGATACTACGTAGAACAACATCCGCAGAAGGAAACTGTGTTCCATGCAAATTTAACGAAACAATTGCAAGTAAAAATAAATTAAATCCGTCGTTTTACACGCGTTGAGATAAAATTCCTTAAACAAGGTAAAATATAATTATGCCGCGCAATAAAAACCACGGCTCTGCAGGAAGAATACCAACCATCGCGGTATTTATTCTCGTTCTCTATTTCTACACGAGGTGTCTCTGCGTTCTTTTCCTACTCTCTCTCTCTCCGGCTCCCAAGGGGGGAGGGCAATATAGCTCTGATGCCCACTTAATGGTGATGGGCACCCTTGCCTCAATGGCGGCGCTGAATGGAGGGATTTCTCAATTCCACGCGGTCCCAAAGAAATCCTCCGTTTTGTTCGTGGAATGCGACCCGCCGCTGCCTATCCGGGCTTAAGCCGGCTGTATGGGATTTACGCGGAAAAGTGGCGATGTCAGGTAGTGGAAACAGAAGAAGGGGGCGGAGGGGGGGAAATGGTTAGGATAGAATGAGGACTGAGGACCCCGTGGTAACAGTGAGTAGTGAGATTGCTGGTGGTGTATGAGGGGATAGGAGATGGAGGATAGATAGGTTGTTCTCCTCAAGGAGGATTGATAGGGTAGGAATGCGATGGAGTGAGGAGAACAATGGGGCGGATAAAAACAAAGAAATGGCGGAATTTTGCTCTTTATTTTGCCAAAATAGCTCGAATAAACTGTTTGATTTTATCTTCCGTTTAGCACAAAAGTAAAGCATTTATAAAGTAGCATGAAGAGAAAGCAGTGCATTCAGCGTGTCCTACGGAGCCTTCGCTTAAAATACGCAGATTTTTTATTCTAATTGTGATATATTATACGTGTTAAATTCATCTCAGCCTGTTGTTAATATGGCACAAGTGTGGAAACAAATTTAACTTTATTTGAACAGATTTCTAATAGAAAATGGGCTTAAGCAGAGCTTTGAAGTGCCCTTGTGTAAAATACATGAATGTAGTATATCTGCTATGAGGCAATACAAATCACTGCCAAGGACAGAAGAAGTAATATCGTTTTTAAACGCGTAATCTTTGCACTTTTTATGCCATTTTTTAAGAATTGAAATTGGGATGCGACTATTATGCAGGAAACTTTTGAATGAGATTGAATTTATCATTAATAAGTTCAGGTTTCACTTTCTAGTGTTTACCCATGAAAGAAATAAAACTCGAATATGTATGTATATTTCACAATTGTAATATAACACGACTGTTTTCGCTACGATCGTGATGCCATATTCTTAATAACACAATTTTTAGGTGGACCTCATTAATACAAACCAAATAATTACATTTTGATACATTGAAAACAACTATAATAAAATTACTTATCGAGACACTCAAAACAAACAAAATTTATTTGTAGAAGAAGCTAGGCTGTAGAAATGGAACCTTTTCGAACGTTGGCTGCTTCGCCGGAGACAAAAAGCACCGTGTTCGTTAGTTAACAGAAGCAAATTACGTTTCATTTGTTGATAAACAAAGTTAATTAATTACAATTTTAACACAATTGCCATTTTCATTCTCCATCTCTGCTTTACGAACTGTTGTAGTCTACAGCAGAGAAGTCTATCACGCTTTCGTCTTTCCAGATATCATCATCCTCGCTCTTCAGGAATCAACGCCCAATTCCTACTCAGCCACGTCTACATTAATTCTAACGACTCGAAACAAACGTGCCAATGAAAGCATAATAGTGCTGGTAAAATATAAGAATGATGTGATTATCAGGCGAGAAAATCATAAGTAATGAATTTTTAAACATAAAACGGGAATGGGGCCATTATGCAGAAAGGGTACGATTTCGCTCATCTATACGGTGTCATTCTTTTATTTTCATTTTTTTTAATATTCCTCTGCAAAATGCTCAGAGTAGAAAACCTCTGCATGTGAACTTCTTTGTGTCATATATATTTCGAGAATATTCGCTGTCTTATTTATTTCTGCCAATGACGCCTCAAAAGTTATTATCCATGAACCACATATGTTGTAATACTAGAACTTTTTCTTTAGTTTCTTTGAAATGTGATGAATTTGTTCATCGCGAATTCTGTGCAATCCCTTGTACATTTTCTTGCACGTGGTGATAATGCTGGTTCTCTTAGTGTTCGCTTTCTTCGTTTGACGTCGTCGCACGAGAAATTGCGCCTCGTAATGCATTCGAACGGACGAAACTCACAAACTCATTCCACTGCGTCGATTCGTACGTCTGGATCCAGAACACTTCTAAAGGAAGCAGTGTAGTTTGTACTGCAATTAAATTGCGGGAAAGGAAGATGTCCGGCTGTGTTTCCCATTCTACGATTAAAAGCGCCGTTCCACTCCATTCTCTCTCTCTCTCCACCTCTCTCTACCTCTCTCTTTACTTCTCTCCACCTTTCTCTCCACCTCTCTCTCCACCTCTCTCTCCATCTCTCTCTCCACCTCTCTCTCCACCGCTCTCTCAACCTCTCTCTCCACCTCTCTCTCTCTACCTCTTCCTCCACCTCTCTCTCTACCTCTCTCTCTACCTTTCTCTCCACCTCTCTCTCTCCACCTTTCTCTCCACCTCTCTCTACCTCTCTCTTTACTTCTCTCCACCTTTCTCTCCACCTCTCTCTCCATCTCTCTCTCTACCTCTCTCTCCACCGCTCTCTCAACCTCTCTCTCCACCTCTCTCTCTCTACCTCTTCCTCCACCTCTCTCTCTACCTCTCTCTCCACCTTTCTCTCCACCTCTCTCTCCACCTCTCTCTCCATCTCTCTCTCCACCTCTCTCTCCACCTCTCTCTCTCTACCTCTTCCTCCACCTCTCTCTCTACCTCTCTCTCTACCTTTCTCTCCACCTCTCTCTCTCCACCTTTCTCTCCACCTCTCTCTACCTCTCTCTTTACTTCTCTCCACCTTTCTCTCCACCTCTCTCTCCACCTCTCTCTCCATCTCTCTCTCCACCTCTCTCTCCACCGCTCTCTCAACCTCTCTCTCCACCTCTCTCTCTCTACCTCTTCCTCCACCTCTCTCTCTACCTCTCTCTCCACCTTTCTCTCCACCTCTCTCTCTCCACCTTTCTCTCCACCTCTCTCTACCTCTCTCTTTACTTCTCTCCACCTTTCTCTCCACCTCTCTCTCCATCTCTCTCTCCACCTCTCTCTCCACCGCTCTCTCAACCTCTCTCTCCACCTCTCTCTCTCTACCTCTTCCTCCACCTCTCTCTCTACCTCTCTCTCCACCTTTCTCTCCACCTCTCTCTCCACCTCTCTCTCCATCTCTCTCTCCACCTCTCTCTCCACCTCTCTCTCTCTACCTCTTCCTCCACCTCTCTCTCTACCTCTCTCTCTACCTTTCTCTCCACCTCTCTCTCTCCACCTTTCTCTCCACCTCTCTCTACCTCTCTCTTTACTTCTCTCCACCTCTCTCTCCACCTCTCTCTCCACCTCTCTCTCCACCTCTCTCTCCACCGCTCTCTCAACCTCTCTCTCCACCTCTCTCTCTCTACCTCTTCCTCCACCTCTATCTCTACCTCTCTCTCTACCTTTCTCTCCACCTCTCTCTCTCCACCTTTCTCTCCACCTCTCTCTCCACTTCTCTCTCTCTACCTCTCTCTCCACCTCTCTCTCCACTTTTCTCTCCACCTCTCTTGCTTTCCAACTCTCTTTTCCTTGATGGAATAAAGCGATCTAAAGATCATATGCAGACAGGCATAAGTTGTAATGTTGGGAATAATTTTGAAACGAGAAAAAAGGCTGCTATGACCGGTCGTAGCAGCCATTTTTCTCGTTTCAAAATTATTCCCAACATTACAGCTTATACCTGTCTGCATAGGATCTTTAGATCGCTTTATTCCATCAATTTCTTGCTTGGCAATCCCACCATTTGAGAGAGAGGAGTTTTCTTCGGTGTATCTCTTTGAGGACATCCGTTGGGGCAGTTTGATACTAGCTTGGCTAGTTCCGTCCCAACCAAGAAAACATCCGCGTTAAGAAACGAGAAAAATGATCTGCTAAGATAGTTCAGTGGTAGAATATCCGCCCGGCTAGTGGAAGACCCGGGTTCGATTCCCGGTCATAGCAGCCTTTTTTCCTCGTTTCAAAATTATTCTCTTTTCCTTGTTATGGCATTAAATTTGGATTTCTTGCTATTCGTCCACTCCAAGATTCACTTTATGAACATAAGCAATAGGTAAATGGAATGGTTTGAGATATCGCATACACTGCTTGAAAAGTAACTTAGTATTAATCTTTGAAAGGTTTCGGAAATGCGTTATTTCCATAATCAATCAAAATAGTAATGTTTAGATCTTAACTAAGTGCATTCATTTCTTCACCGTATAAGCTGATTACTGTATTGTAACGAGATTTAATACGCTCAAATTGTTTTTTCTTCATTTTTCCTTTTATTCTTCGTGTATTCCAGGGGTCGGCAACGTTTTCCTGTCGAGTTCCTTTTTATACCGATAGTGAAAATATGTGGCCTCACTCGCGTGTCACCTTTCAAATAATTTTGTCCACAACGCTTACAAACAGACGATTCTTATATTTTAACAACATAATGCGGCATCGTTTCAATACAAAATACAAGTAAAATCAAACTAAACTTATTTTAATTACTTAAAATCTAATATTCGCGTACAATTTTTAGGGACGCGTGGCATAGGTTGCCGATCCCTGGTCTATTCTGTAATTAACGCACTCATATTATGGACGCATCTAATTACAACTCACATTTAAATTTATTAAATATAGATTAAGAGTCGATTTAATTTTCGAATCTCCATATCAAAGTTAATTCAAATAAGTTTTGCATAAATTTTGCATAAAAATGCAAAATTAATAGTGTTTACATAACATCTGGTTTCAGAATTCATAGTATGTTTATCCCTTCCTTTACCAATGGGGGTCCATTTTGGAACCCACAAATATTTTGCTCGTCATTTGCTTAATTTGTGTTCAACTTGGCTCTTGATATTTGTTTTTTGTCGAAAACTTATTTTGGAGCGTTTCTATGATCGCCGATTTATTTCTTTTCATTTCAGATTAGTAGGAAAAATAAAAAAATCAATTTGGGTCCAAGCCGTACCCCAACATTACATTGCACAAAATCGATAAAAATAACTTGCGAAGAGTGTAATTAAGATTAGTTTTGCTATTTAACATGTTCAATATTTTTGATAATTTTCCATATATTTTAATAGAATTTTCAGCTGAATTTCAATCAGTGTATATTGCTAAAAATGATTTGTTAGTTAAAATAAAAATAACAAATATATCATACACATTTTCATGCATAAAAATTCATTTTATGTCTACTATAGGTTCAATTTCATATAAAAAATAAAAAAGAGCATAAATTCTGATGGGGTAAATTTTGTACCCCTATTGGTAGAATACGGTTATAACAAAGTTCGGCAATACAAGGGTTCTGATGTCTCGTTTAATATTTGATGGTGCTTACTGCTTCGGCTAACGTATAGAAGACACGTTTAAATATTAAACGACTTCAGATTTTAAACGCGTTCCTTTCGCGACCGCTATACTGATTGGGCCACTTTTACCGATCCATTCCGAAAGACAATGGAAAAACTCCGCACTATTTGTCCGCGTCTGTTTTCGATGGCCCGGAAGCTCCCTATCGGGACTCCTCATAACCGCATTCCTCTCCCCTCCCCTCAATTCCAACCCAATCTCCTCAATTTCATCCACCTCCCCTATATTGCATCCCCCTCCCCTCAATTCCATCCCCCTCCCTCCATTGATATAACCCCCCTTCCCCATCATCGCACGCACCATCGCATATATCTGCCCTTTCCTCGCCATCGAGTATATCCCTGGGGAATTTCTTCTCGTGGCGCTGTTTCTCGAGAAAGTCATGCGCGTCCTGGAAATACGAAGGCGAATGAGAGAGATAGATATGCAAATAAGATAAGACCGCGCTGCTCGCTTTATACCAGGATACCTGTGTCACTAGCACACACACACACACACACACACTCAAAAGCTAGGCTCGCTAGCACACGCACGATACCAGTGCTTGACGAGAAGGGAGTAATTTCGAATTAATCTCCAACAGCAGTGATCTGTGTCTCTGTCGGGGAAAAGGAGCGGCGGATAAATCCGCGACGACTTCATTGAATTTTTTGGACCGAATTGTCCCCAACGTGAACTCTCGGAAAATGGCGTGGGTGAACAGCTCCTTCGAGCTTTATGGAAGGAAAAGAGAAGAAAGAATAGGTAAAGAAGGAAGAGGAGAGAGCGGATGGAGTACGGCGGGAGAGAGAAAAAGGAGGTGGGGGTTCGCATGGGGAGGTAGTAAGGGCAGCAGAGTGGGCGAAAACAGGAAGTCCAAGAGGAGCAAACATCAATTTCCCCTTTCGCCAATAGCTTGCGGGATTTAGAGAAAGGAGATGTGAGTGAGAGGGAGGGAGAGAGAGAGAAAGTCTGGTGCGTGCGTGTGTGCGAGAGGGGGTGAGTTCTGAAAGGAACTAAGGGAAGTTCGGAATGGAACTGTGGTAAGAGAAAGGAGGAAAATTAAGACGAAGGAGAGTAGGTTAAAAAAGTAAGTGTTAGTAGTATACGGAGGAGGAGTAACAAGGGAGGAGATCCGGTTGGATACTAGTGGCTCAGGATTGAACATGAGGTGTGGATTTAATGTTTTAAAAAAATATACAATTATTTAGAGAATTTACAGAGAAGAGGTGCTTACAAACTAACCAAAAATTGTTAGAAAAGTAAATAAAGAATAAGTAAAAAATAAAAATTTAATCGCGAAGAGATTTATAAAATATGTATTCTTATAAAAAGCAAATGGGTATTTAAAATTTAAATGAAAAGATGGAAACATAAGGTCATTGCACGGGAAGAAGTAATAATGGTCAATTAATAAATATATTTAAAAATTAAATTTAATAATAATAAACTGAAAATAATCTAACGCAGATCCAAATTATGTACAAGGGGAAATAAGAAAAGTAATGCAATATTTTTTATCGAAAAATAATCGTAATAGAAGCAAGCGATTTTTTGTGGGAAAGAATAACGATATTTGATTAATCGCTAAAGAAAAGAGGTATCTTAGCTCCAAACTCAAAATTAAATGAGAGGGAAAAGAATGTAATGGGAAAATAAATATAGAAAGAAAATTGAAGAGGAAGGAAGACAATAGCCGCTGATAAGACGTGGAAAGTTTTAAAATATCTCCGATGGATGGAAGAAAGGATAAATGTGAGAAGGAAGGCAGGCGAAGGAAGGAAGATACAGCGGAGGAGGAAAGGAAGAAACGATATGGAAGGACGGAGACAAAAATGTGCCCATGCTGGAAACATCGACGTGGAAAATGAAGTTAAATTAATTGGAAAGCTAGAAGAGAGAACTAAGAGGGAAGAAGAGAAAGAAGAGGCGAGGAGAAACAATCTCGTAGAGCAGTGTTAGAAGAAGAGAGAGAATCGTGGGAAGAGATTAGAAGCTCGAGAAAAAAGGAAAAAGAGAACGAGTAAAGAAGGCAAAGGAGAAAAAGGATAAAAGAGAAAGTTTATAGAGCGGAAAAGAGGTGCTTTGAAATGAAGGAAGGAATCGGTCAGTCGCTGAGAGAGACCGAAGAGGGAAAGATAGAGAGAGAGAGTCTTCCACGACCTCCTTCCACGCAGTTTCGAACGCCGTCCCTTACTCTATCCAAATGGGAGCAAAAGGAGGAGGAGGAGAAAAAATAAGTAAAAAAAGGAGAGATGAGGGAAGGAGGGAGCGGGAGGTACTTCTCAAGGCGTGTGGTGGAGGAGAAGAAAAGGTTTTCTGTAACTTGCCGCCTCCGGATGGTAAGGAATGTGTCTCTGTTCCTGCATAGGAGATGGAGTGGGGGGTGAATGGGAAGGGGAGAAAATGAGGAGAAGTGGGAGGGAGGGGTTGGGAGAGAGAGAGTGGAGGAGGAGAGGTTCGTAGGAGAAAACGGATAAGTAACAAGAGTAAACACCCACTTTCTCTTGTCCGAATTTTTACCGAAAACTAATTAACTCTTGATATTTTAACAAAAATGTCAAATATAAAATTTCGTATTGATCTGATTAATAGTTTTTGAGTTTGAACTTCATCAAAATTTATATCACATACACACACACATACATCATCAAAAAAATGGTCAAAACGTTTTCAGATAACCTAAAAACACGTATTTCCGTCGAAATCTCGAAATCGATTTTTTATGAAAACAATATTTTTTCCTATAGTACTACATATGAGAAAAGTAAAAATTTAATGTTTTCTTGGAACACGGAATTATAATTGAAATTTTGGCAGCTCTGAGTGGTTTATATGTTCGAAATGAGGGACATTTTAAGAAATCATATAGTAATAAAGAATCTAGCGGTTTTGAGAACAAGAATGCAAGATATGGTCCTCTTTCAGTCTGCAAGTTCCGATTTAAACATGAATATTACTTTAAAGTTGATCAGAATTGATAACTCCCGAAGGTATTCGAACATAAAGAAATGGTAGCGAAAAACATACTTTTTCTCTTAGCTGTCGAAACTAGCAACATTGAAGAGTAGAGAGATATTTTTAAATTAAAATTACGTGATTTTATCCTAGGAGGATAAAATATTAAATATTTTGGTATTCATTGCATTCAACAAATTTTATGATTGGTAAATAGTAAAACTCTAAAAAAATTTAATTCATAGGTGTTATAGTTTAGCCATTGATTTGATCCATTTAAGTGTCTGAAATTCGTTCGAAAGAAATTTTACCCCCGGAGAATCGTTATCTATAACAATATTAAACTTTTGGAATTTATCGACAACGTTATTTATATCGTGATCATTAAATATCTCTAACTAAACCATAATAAAGGTAAACTCTTTTGTTCCCAATATTTCAAAACGGCCATGTCTAGATTTATTTCCCATTCATGACGGCTTTTTCGCTAGGCATAACACCACGTCTCTTTAAAAACCACCTATTCCAAACACCAAATGACAAGAAATTCTAAAGACCGGATGACTCCCATCTCCCTGCGGAGTTCGTCGCGTGTAGAATCCCTCTCTTCCTTAGGGACTTTTTCAAGCACACCAACCACAACCCAACATTTCTCGCCCAATATTCAGGCGAACGAAAATAACGAGTGTCCCCTGCAAAGCGCTGCATACGCCGTTGCAACATGGACACGAAAAGAGAGGGAAGTTGGAACGAAAGAGAGAGGTGAATTGAATGCGTGGAAACTTTGGGAGGAAAATGTAGTTAGGATGAAATTCGGAGAGAAGTAAGGGACGAACGGGACCGTTAGAACTCCGTTTAACAGCAGGCGAGACGGAGAGACTTCGAGGTGAGTTTAGGGAGCCGCTCTTCTTTTCTCCTCACCACGCTCACCCCTTAAGAAGAGGTCGGAAGTAAAGCAGGGTTTGGAAAAAAGACCTTCACTCAACCCGTTTATCTCTTTCTCTCTCCCTTGCCTATCTCTCTCCCTCTCCAACCAGATTCAGCTCCGCTCTCACACCCTTACAGTCTCCTCTCCTTCCTCTCTTTCTCTTCTGTTCCATCTCTTTTTTCTCATTTTCTCGATTCTATCATTTCTCTATTTCTTCTCATCTTACCTTACTCCCATAATTTCTCAATCCTCATTTCTCCCTCTTTTCTCAACCTATTTATGTGTCCCTCTATTTTACCATTCCCTATCCTCTTCTCTCCTAAATACTCTCTCTTCTTTGCTATCCCTTTCTGACACCGTTCGTGTGTGTGTGTGCTTCTATTTCTGGCCCACTAACGCCAGGAACGTCGCTTGGTTTTAGGATGGAAAATGATTTTTGTATTGTATGCCAAGAAAGTAATGTGAATCATCAGTATATTGTTATGCGTGCCACTAGTTAACCCTCTAAGGGTCTTCATATTTTATACAGAAAATACAAGCTTAATTTGTGGAAAGTAAAATCACGCGCATGCCATGTATTTGCCATTTCTTATCTTCCTCTCCTAGACCCATCCTCTTCTTTGCTATTCTTTTCTGACACCGCTCGTGTGTGTGCTACTATTCCTGGGACACTGACGTCACTAACGCCGCTTGAGGTGGTCTCCAGTTCGTCGGTGGAGTAATGTATGCGCATGGGAGACATGGGGACAAAGGGAAAGGTAGGCAGGGGACCGATTTTGACAAATGAAAGTCGCCGGCCACTCGAGAGGAGTTTTATTTTTTCCCTTTTGCCGCGAAGAGGGTTTTTGTTTCCCTGGATGCCGGCTTGTGGTCGATGGATAAAGTGAGAGTCCTGGGCGTCGCCTCGAACTCTTCCTCATCGCTCTTCCTCTACTTTCTCTCGCTTTCCTCTCTCCAATTCCTCTCTTTCGACCGTCTTCTGTCTATTTACTTAGTTGTAATTAAAAAAAGCCGTATTCTTACTCCGAAGCCACTCCTCTTAATACTGAGTATTTCTCTTAATCAATCGACACGCAGTTATTCCCATTTGATTTTGTTCTTGTGAAACCACGGAACGAAATAGTACAGCAAACAAGCTTCATACTATGGCCGTTCACAGGTGTTTAAATTCGGAAGAGAAGCATTTGCCGGAAGCGTTCTCTTTCATGCCGTTCTGTGTTTACGTATCAGAATATTCCGTCGTTATTGTGCAATCATGGCACTTTATTCTTGCGTCTATCAAATAATATAAGGATTTAATGAAAATCTTTATTTTCTTCTTTCCATTTATAGATTGTATAATTTAAGTAACATTTCCCTGCTTCTCTACAATCTCTTTAATTTTCTTTCATTAAATATATATTCTAGCAATAAATGCAACGGCTCTTTATTGAATTATTATTTCAACAAGTTTATTGAAAAATAATCCCTCCAGATTCATTAACTTTCATATCAAGGATTTTATCCAGTTCATTTATTAATTTCTCCTCCGTAAACCCATTCCTTTCACTTTTTTTAGGTATTTCCAATCACGACATCGATTATTCCTCCTGAGATATACTTTCTCTTTTCCATCGTTCTCAGCCGCCCCTTTACTCTGTGTCCCTCCGCCTCCTCCTCTTCTCCCTCTGCAGCCGATCCACCCACAGCCTCTTCGTGATCGTGGGTCACTCCCACCGGAGATGACGACTCCCTTCAACGGACTCCAGTCCCACCCAGGCTTCTTTTAACTAGGCCCTGAGGGTTTTCCAACTCTCTCTTATCCTCTCACCTTATTTTCACTATCTCTCTCTCCCTCTTTCCACCCCATCTCTCTCCCTCCTCTTTTCCACCCCCTCTCTTTCTCCCTCTTTCCACCCCTTCCTTTCTCTCCCTCTTTCCACCCCCTCCCTATCTCTCCCTCTTTCCACCCCCTCTCTCTCTCCCTCTTTTCAACCTCCCCCTCTCTCCATCTGTCCAACCGCCCTCTCTCTCTCTTCCCTCCTTTCCACCCCCTCCCTCTCTCTCCTCTCTTTCATCCCCGCCTAGCTCCTCGGCAGTGACACTCCGCTGACTCTCCTCGAAGACAATGATAGGGGGTGGTTAGGAGTAAAAAAGAGCAGGAGGTTAGAAGTGGGGTAAAAGGGGTAAAAGGGGTGAAAGGGATTCTTTGGAATTACTGGAAACGAAAGTGACATGTTTTTGCTCTTCTCACGCTCTGAATGATTCCTATAGCCAAAGAGTGAACGTTTTTGAACCGTTATATTTCTTCGAGCTTTGAATGATCCAGCGTGGGAGTTATTTTGTTTTTCTTTTCTCCCGATTGCTTCTTGTTTTGAAGGGTAAGAATGAAATAAGGCGATAATTTTGAGTTTTGGTTTATTTATTCTTATCTCCGATAAATGTTGGGTGGTTTTATATTACACTTGTGCAAAATAGGCGTTTTTAGCATTTTATATAGAACCGCATTAAGTAAATAACTAAGAAACTCTCCGTAAATATAAAAATAAAAAGTCAACAGCGTTATATGACAACCAGTAACACAATTTGATCACGCATTTTAATAGATAGATAAGAAACAAAAAATAAAAATGAAGTAGGTACACTTAGGGTAAGAGGGCGGACGCACATTATCTTAATATTTATTGTTTCCTTCGGCAGTTTTTGAGGCCATGTCTCAATGAATAATATAGATACGAAAGATAAAATCAACCATATATGAATATATAGTATCCATGAAAATGTGGGGGATGATATACATAGGACGAAAATTTTAAATAGTTCTAACCAACTTTATAATATTATTAAAGAAAGAAAGATAATACCATCGCAAGATGTAAGATTAGGATACTCATATCGCGTAGACAAGGGGGACTCAGCAGGCCGTAAATTAAAAAATAAGCAGAGAAAAACTTGGAAATAATTTCTCACACGTCCTTGATTATTTATTTATTTATTTGAAAATTCCCAAAAACAGCACAAGGCCAATTACATTGGACACATAACAACGAAGTAACAAGAATAAAACAAAAAATAAAACTATCAAACAAAATAACTAAAACTCGAGCAATGAATACACATAAAACATGCATAGTACATCAATCACACGAAATCAGGGTAAGGAGCGAATAGAAAGTCAAATAGATCGGGAGAAAGGAAAAGGAAAATAGGCCACAAAACAAATCAAATATTGGGTTTAAATTGGAAGTTAGGAGACTTAGTGAAGGGTCATAGTCAGGGAAGCGCTTCAGCAAACTATTACAAATATCAGGAAGGCGATAGAGAAAGGAGCGTTTAGTGATTGAGAGGCGAGGGGTAGGGCAGTGAAAAAGCTCATTCAAGCGAGTAGAACGAGCGGGGACCCGGAGTGGAAATAGAGAAAGAAGCTCATGTGACCTAAAATTGCCATTAATAATATTTGAAAATGCTTTAATGTCAGTGTGAGCGCGTCGATCAGTAAGGGATGGAATCCCTAGGGAGGTTCGTATGGCACTGAGTGAAGAGTTATGGAGAGGAGGGTGACGAAAGCGAATTACAGACGGAAAGAAATTCATGGGTCGGTCAAGGAGCTTGAGAGTAGAGACTTAGTGAAAAAATATTCACGTTTTCTTATAGGTTCTCTTATATATAATCTTAGTTGTCATCTATATTAACGAATTCTGGATGCAGATGATGTTTGAAAACTATGATTCAAATTAAAGCAGACATCGATCACAGCCACAAATACGAATAAATTGTGAAAATGAACTGTCAAAGAGAATAATGACCAGCAAAAAACGTCAACTAGCCTATTTCTATTGCCAATGTAACATTATTATTTAAAGAGTGCATGAACCTCACGAAGTGATTCATTAGGATAGTTAAAAAATTATATCGTTAAATCTAGAAAAAAAAGGTGATTTATATTTGTGTATTTTATAAATATAAGGTATGGAAATGAATACAGAAATTTCTGAGGTCATTCAAATATCGGGGAAAGAAGAGAATCTGAAGATAAGTATTGGAGGAAAGCCTTTAGAACAAGTTTCATACTATAAATACCTTGGAAGCATCATAACAAGAGAAGCAAAATGTACGGATGAGATTAGGACTAGAATAGGAAAAGCGGCTTTCAGACGATAGAAACACCTACTTACGGGGAATATAAGGAAAGATATCCACAAGCAGTTCATAAAATGCTATGTATGGAGTATAGCTTTGTACGGGGCAGAAACATGGACGCTAAGGAAAAATGACCTCATATACATGGAAATTTTTGAAATGTGGACTTGGAGGAGAATTCTGAAGTTAAAACGGACAGATAGAACGAAAAACGATGAAGTGCTACTAAGAGTAGGAGAGAAGCAAATGTTTATACGGACGATTAGAAAGAGGAAAGCAAACTGGCTTGGACATTACCTGAGGAGAGAGAATATGTGTTAGAAGGAAAACTAGATGGAAAAAGGGAAAGAGGTAGGAAAAGGTTTCATCTGATAGACGATTTGAAAGGAAAAGAGAGTTATCAAGATATGAAGAGGTCAGAGGAAAATAGGAGTATATGGAAAACCACGTTTAATCATGAATAATCACGGAAATGTCAACGGACAGACTATCTATGATGATGATGATTTTATAAAGAGGTCCCAGACATGCGGAGGCGGAAAAAACTTGAAGAACTATTGCTCAATGTATATCCGAATGTGATAGCAAATCATCGCAGCAATTATCATTTTATTACTTTTTTAATCCATGTGGTTAATATTTGATTAAACATACTTTAAATGACAAATTACAATTTCAACAACCGAAACAATAATCAGAGGAGCTCCAAAATTTAAACTGACATGTAATTGTGTAGTTAATCAGTGTTACGTTATAACTTCCTCAAACTACCATTCTATTAGTAAAAAAGTGCAACTGAACCATTTCTCCAAAACATTTCCTTGAAAAAGATCTTGGTATGCAGCGATTATAAATAAGACTGATTTGTCTTTTTTTAATTGACCATTATACAAACAGTGAGGTCCTTTGTCGCTAAATCTGAGAAATATAACGAATTATTTAAAAATTTTGAAATGACATTGAGCGCTGGACCATGAAGGATTGTTTTCAATTCCCTGCTGTGCGTGAAATATATTATTTCCTTCCTCTCCAGAATTTAATATTTAAGTAGGGAACGGAAGTTGAGGAATAAACACAAGCGAAAATGTGATTTGCTTACGTCTTCCGTTCCTCGCCTTCCGCCATTTACCTCATCTCCCTTCCCTGGCATCATTCGGTTCCTTAGCGACCTTCTGGTCTTAGCCGAATCCCAACCGCCTACTCTTCTTCCTATAGCAAATAACAAAAATCGTTTATCATTCTGTTCGGGCATTTACATAATTTCTCACTGCTGTTATATTTCATTACAGCTTTTTCATTATTAACTTTTTCCACGAAAGAACACGACTATCTAAAGAATAAAATATAAATAATAATAAATTTACTATATGAGAAAAATCTGCCTGTGCTTCTCTTTACATCGACGTTTGGAAAATTAACAGTCTTTGAGTAACCCTGCACTCGTATTTACCTATCATTAAGTTGTATGTATATAAATAAATAAATAAATAAATAAATAATTGTATATTTATATATAATACACACAAACACACACAGAAGAGTGAAGAAATATAAGTACTAACAAAGCGCCATATTCCATGACGTAGCCGACTTTCGAGGAATTCTCCACCCTAACTACGCGTTCCCTCAAACGCACCATATAATTACGATCTGTCTCCTGCAAACGAGTTTTTAATATCTGTTCTCACCGCGTGGGTTGGGACCGCTAAGAACGGAAGGAGGGGACGATGGTTTAGGTTCGTGGTCGGGAAGTCGGACAAGAGCCCGGAAGAATTCCGTAGTAATGATATCGAGGTCGTTGAGGGAGGGGAACTAACGAGAGATACTGTTGGAGTGGCTAGGGTGGGAGATGGAAGGTAGAGGGGAAGTTGGAGGGGTGGCTGTAATGGATGTTGGAGGGGAGGTTGTAGGGGATGTTGGAGGCGGAATTGGAGGGGGAGGTTGTATAGGAGGTTGGAGGAGAGGTTGTAGAGGATGTTGGAGGCTGGATTGGAAGGGAGGTTGGAGGGGAGGTTGGAGGAGAGGTTGGAGGAGAGGTTGGAGGAGAGGTTGGAGGAGAGGTTGGAGGGGAGGTTGGAGGGGAGGCTGCAGGGGAGGTTGGAGAAGTTGGAGAGGAGTTTGGAGGAGAGGTTGGAGGGGATTTTGGAGGGGAGGTTGGAGGGGATGTTGAAGGGGAGGCTGGATGGGAGGTTGGAGAAGTTGGAGAGGAGTTTGGAGAGGAGGTTGGAGGAGAGGTTAGAGGGGAGGTAGGAGAAGAGGTTGGAGGGGAGCTTGAAGGGGAGGCTGGAGGGGATGTTGTAGGGGAGGTTGGAGGAGAGGTAGCATGGGAGGGAGAGAATGAGAAGGGGGTAATAGGATGGGAATGAGAGGGCGGAGTGGAGAGAAGAGAAGGGGAGTAGTGGTTGATCGCCTTCTTGGAGACCCGAGGGGTTATTCGAGCAGAAATTTAATCCGTAAGATATCTCCAGATAGGTAACAGCAATCGGAAACGAGTAAAAATAAATAGATACGTGGTCTTTTTGCGGGAGGCACTCCTGAATGATGTTACATTTTTGGTCTTGCACAATAAAAGCGAATGGAAGAAAAGAAGCGGTAGGTTTTAGAATTTGTTGGTGCGATTTAATAAACAGTTCAATTGCGTTTCTTTTGTACTACTTTCCTTATATATTTTATACCATCGATTTAAGCTAATATTTTAAGTTTTATTAGCGTACGCTACTAATAGAGACACTTTTAATGAACTTATATGGTAATAGCTTCTTAGATCAACAGTAAGTGTCATGTTCAGTCTCCATAATTTTTCGTAGTCGTTACCGAGTCCTACGTTGTTAGTAGTTGGTTTAAAAGGGCTAATGTGTTTTTCGTGGTAGCACTTTCAACTTCACAGACGATATCTGCCGATATATAAGCATTGGCAACAAAATTTCTACCGAGGGTGGTGGTGGCGAAGTTGTTAATAAGTTGGTCTTCAACGCTGCGGCATCAGGTTCTAATCCGGCGAATGTCGGATTTGTCAACCTACTTACTTGCGTGTTTTGAGGATACCGCGCAAGTCAGCGCTCCGTCCTTCGGAAGGGACGTTAGGCAGTTGGCTCCCTTGGTGCTCTTCGTAAAGAGTAGGCTAATGCCGGCACCGGGTTTTCCTCCTCTCTTGCAAGTGTGTCTGATGTGTAAGGAGTTATGGATATAATGATCCAAGATGTTGATTTGTCATTAATACACTACCGATAGTTAGACACAACCTCACTTTCAGAAGTATATAACTCATTGGACGTTTCGATTGGCAACTTGAGACGTCAGTCCAGCACCGTAAGGGTGAAACCACGACTCGCTACAAGTAACGGCATTGTCCAAAAACATTGGATGTCGAAAAAAAGTTATTTCAAAATGTTACATTGGATGTATATGTTGCAGGTACACGCACGAGGGCTTAGTGGCATGAATTCTACGGAACACAAGAGTATGCCTAGTAGTATTATCCTGAAGCCATCTATTATGAGTTGAGTTTCATAAAGTTAGGGGACATTTGATAGATAAGCTTCTATAAAATTTAGAAGACGATAATAGGATAGGTGGCATAATATCAGGTGATATTTGTGTAAGTTCTTTGGTATACGTTTTAGTGTCATATACTGCAAGTTGGGTGGTATAAAATTAGTAGTAATATTTCTGTGTTAGGTTGTAAAGGAGGGTAGTATAAAATTAGAGGGTCTTTATGTAATCTTGGTGATATCAATTTTAGGGGCAAAATTCAGTGAGATGAGTAGCTTTATATTATGCGGACATTTGGCGTACGTTTAGTGGTACCGTCAAAGCACAGAAATCCAGTTGCCTAGGGGCCAAGCAGTATACGAATTTCTGAAAATTACAGATTATAGAGCGGTATGGAGCTCATATTACGGTTCAACGAAAAAATTTGCTTTTTAATGGTACATACTGTGTAATAAATAAAAATGAACTAAATGTGAAATAAAATTGATTGCGATGATAAGGCAAGCAAATGAAAGAAAAAACTTCCCTGTTTTTATTGACATAAATCTCTATCTCGAACTCAACGTATCGAATTCTTTCATAATAAAGATGTACCTCCTGCTCAGAACAAAATCACGATAGCTCAAGATCCATAACTCCCGCAATAAGATCCCCAACTTACTTTCTTTTGAAATGGATAAATCAACAATTCGTTGATCTTAAATTCGTCAATAAACGCTTCGTCAAAAATCATATGAATTCATAGAAATAATCAAACAATAGACATTTAATGAAAAATAAATATTAGTCACCGACGTTACTTTGCTATTTCCTTGTGTTCCTCTCAAAGAAAAGTTTCAATTTGTAGAATTTGAATCTTCCTTTTTTGAACGATCACTGAATACGGTCGGAATGTGCATCTGCTTTTCCGTGACATATTTATGGTTGTTGGAGATATGTAAATACCTACTTTATCAGTTATATGATATCGATTAATTTATTTTGAACTTGACTCGTTGTTTGGCAATAGCTATGATTCTATAGCAGCCGAACTAAAAAAATTCTGCTCGTCTAAAACTGTAAGATTTCTTAAGCTCTTCTCATTTTTTTAATTCCGGATTTTTGAGCATTAACTGTATGCTTATTATAGGCAAGTTAGCGAAAGCTAGGTGGCATAAAATTAGAGGGACATTGGGGTACGTTTCGTTTTTATAGGTTGTAAGTGCAGTCAAATGCAAGGCGTGTTGCGTAATTTCAGGAGCATTTATCGAAATACTTTGGTATACCATTAAGGGGCAACCAAGTTTATTATGGGTGGCATAAAAAATTGTTTTGAAATACGGCACCTTGTTGAGATATGGCATTTTGATGACATAACACCTTCCCCTTACTCGTTGATCGAACAAATCACTTGCCATGAAATGCATGTTGGACACATTAACTGTGACACGAGCGAATCACAATCAAAAAGTGAGACAGATGTCTTTACCATCAGGGCCTCGCACCGGGTGCTTAACAACCGGCATGATTTTTTCCTTTCGCAAATGGTCTATAATTCCAACGATATAGATGGCGCTTGACTATACGTAAAACTTTAATATTTCAGCCTTCTTTAAAAACCAATTTTAGAGATTTATCCGATATAAAATTCACATCTCCAAATTCTCTAAAAATTGTTTAGCCAAACTAGTTCATCATCCTTAGAATTCTAGAAGTGGCGGAAATACAAACTACTGCCACATATCTATAGCAAAAATTATTTTTGGACCACACTATAATTCGATTTTATGCTCAATTTTATGTTACAGTAAAAGCTTGTCGTTTGAAAAATATACACATTTTTCGTGACATATACAAAGACAAACCTACATCTATCTACATCTACATCTATCTTATTGCCATGATCGTTTCTACCTATGCATGTAAGTTGGAGCCTCAATTATTCCCATTACATCCTCTGCTAGACATTTTGATCTGTATTACTCTATGAGCTTTAATCTTGAGCACTTTCTACGGTCTTACACAGATCTAAATTTTAAGGCCTTTAATAATGATATGACGCTTTCTATATGTTCGTACTTTTGTATAACGAATTTGGCTGCTCTTCGCTGTACTCTTTCTAAGCGTGTTATTATATGACCCTTCTCATACGGACCTCATATACTGGAGGAATATTCCAACTGCGGTCTAACGACTGAAAAATAACACGCTTCGCGTACATTCTCTGTACTATTTCGCACTATTCTGCCTATGAACGCCAGTTTTTTGTTAGCTGCACCTATACACGACAAATGTGCATGTCCCACGGTAGTTCACGACAAATGGTAACTCCTAAATATTTTACATGTTAAGCTGCTTGATTAATCCTTGTATCGATTTCGTACTCGAATCCTATTTCTCTATTCTTACTTCTCCAGAACGACACTGCGGCCCATTTACTGTAATTAATTTCCATTTTTCATTCCTTACACCACGTGGAAATGACTTTTAAATCTTCCAGCAGCGAATGATGATCATCTTGGTTATGGGTACATATACCTAACAAAACTTATTTTTCGTAATGTATTCAGAAATTCATCTCTATTTTATTATCATTTCCTAAATAAAGGACAAAATAGGATCAAAATAGCAGTTATCAAGAATACTTAACAGTTAATTAACATGGGATACTTATTGATAACTGCAAATTAATAAGAGAGAAACATAGACGTTAGTTAATGCGTATATTAACTAAATATCTAAACAATCAAAATAAAAAATCACGTTAATTATTATTTATTTCGGACTTTTACATTAAAACAAAATACAGGGTGGCGACTAAAT
Organism: Tanypteryx hageni; assembly: GCA_028673005.1. NCBI lineage: Eukaryota > Metazoa > Arthropoda > Insecta > Odonata > Petaluridae > Tanypteryx > Tanypteryx hageni. Next base: position 12,064,065 of record CM054112.1, read on the forward strand.
AACACATACAAACTTGAATATATCGCAAAAAAACCTATAAGAAATCTCACCTAACTGGAAACTCATAAGTAGGCTTGGTAGAATTCGATTTAAATCAAAAAACGTCGATAAACTTCGATTTTTAAAAATTTTCAAAATTGACGAATATTAATAGTCGTCGATAAGCATCGAATTATCAAAAATATGGAAAAGTATACGTCCAAAAACCTATTCTGAATTATAACATTAAAGGCGTTTCTGTTTGCTTTTCCGCAATATAAAATCCTACATAAGATTTTGTTCCTTTTCTGGGATATTCGACGAGCCTCTCTATACAGATAAGGTCATGGATATGCCCTGCTGACTTGTGAGAGTTCCTCAAGGTTGCTACCCCTTCCACGCATCTACCTCGTGTAGTGTATTTCTGGAACAAATGTTTCTCGATTGCTTGCTAAGGTTTTCCTATAGATGGGTGTAGTTGTAGGCACTTTCACTCCTTCTCCGTATACAATGAACCCACTATTTTTGGCCGCCTTTCTCTAAAAGTTATCCAGGAAGGATGGTTCCGTTTTCTTCCTTTTGGCTTCTTCATCCTTTGCTACAGGTTGGTAAATTTCAATTTATGTATAATAGTTTAGTAAATGTGCACATAAATTAGCAATCGTTACTTAAAATTGAAGAGGGATTAAGGATTAATATTCATTTGTTACTTATAGTAAAATATGTTGCCGCTTGTAAAAACACATTTTAAACAGGATTTGAGGTAAGACTGTTGATCGAGCGCTGAACAATTAGGTCTGTTTTATCTCTCTATATATTTATGTTAAATAAAGAGAATATTTAGTACAGTGATGAAATATATTTAATGATACAAAGTAAAGTATTAGATAGTTCTTTTTTGACGGTTAAAATATTATTGCGATAATTATGTCATTTATGTTTTTCCAATTCCTTCAATTGGCACCTGCGAATGTCTAAAAGCCTTTAAGCCAGTGTTTCTCAACCGGTGGGCAGCGACCCAATGGTGGGCCGCAAAAATTTGAAACATGGTTAGATTTATTGACAATATTAAAAAAATGTCGCAATAGTATAGGAAAAACTTAATATTTTTAAGAAATTAAACGTTATAAATAACTAATGACAATTTAAATAGATCGCTTTGTGTTTTTTATATAAAACTCTCAACATTTAATGAAGAATGTAGGATTTTCTCATGCTTATAAATTCACCTATTGATAAATAGTTTAGCCGCAAAAAAATTCTTGTATTTCAGGTGGGCCACGGATAATTCCTATTCCATAGGTGGGCTGTGTTATCAAAAAGGTTGACAAACGCTGCTTTAAGCTGAACTCGCAAATTCTTTTTTAAAGAATATTTCTCGGTAAAAGCAACAGCGTATTGTTCGGATTCAAGAGGTAAAGCATAACGTACTGTCTACATTTGTTGGAACATTGCATGTATTTGTTTTAGTTATGTTTGTTTGTCGACGGGCAGGGACACCGTGACGGGCACCGTGTGGTGGAACAATTAAGTGTGGCAACGTTGCCTTTTGGACGGTATATGGGAGTGGAGACATGAACACGGTGACGCTAGGACGTGCCTGCCCGCTCGGGTGTGTTTGTATGTAAACATAGATTCAGTGATTGTACCACCTTGGGTAAAATAGAAGACGATTTATACAATCCACTAGTCAAATAATTGAGCAAACGGAACATTTTAGTCCTTCGGGCTGGATCTGTGTTTCTAACAAACTACGACGGGTTGGAGCTAGCTACGAGCGGAACCAACTTCGCAGTAATCATTGGAGACTTCGTCAACGCGGCGCGGTGATGCGGCGGTGGATGCCTCCGCGTTCTACCCCCTCCAATGTGCTAGCGGCCGGCCTACAGATGAATCATCGGTTACGGCGTGAGTAAGATAAGCACACTAATGCCCGAGTGCACCAACCCCGGTTAGGAGTTAACCGCGGTAAAATTATTTCCTAACCGCGATTAAGCCCGTTTTGGTGTGCACCAATCCCGGTTAGGGCTTAACGGACGTTGAACCCCGATTAAGAATTAAACGTCCAAAATCGAGCGGTTAAGTTCCTTAACCGGCGTCAGTTTGTAAACAAACATGGAGTTCCGATGGGATAATTTTGAAGACGAGCTCGTTGATTTAGATTTTTTAGGTCTAAGAGTAAACCGTGATGAAATATTTATGGAAAGGGGCGATCCCTTTGAAGAATTGACGGATAAGAAATTCCACGAAAGGTTCCGATTAACGAAAGCGACCGTACTTTCTCTGTTGGAAAGGATTCGTCACCACCTTGAGTATCCAACACAGAGAAATAAGCCTCTTACGCCGATGAATAGACTTTTGACGGCGCTGAGGTTTTACGCCACAGGAGCTTTTCATATATTAATTGGAGATTCGGCCAGAATTAACCGTTCTACTGCTTTGAGTGCCATCGACGAGGTATCAGTTGCATTAGCAAGCCTTTCACCGCACTTCGTCCATTTCCCCAATTCTATACCAGAACAAAGAACGGTTATGGATGGGTTTCATGGAATTGCGAAGTTTCCCGGTGTATTAGGTGCCATAGACTGCACAAACGTACGAATAATATAATGTTGTGCTAATTTATCAATTAATTGAAATTGCTATTGATTAATATTGTTAAGTTGGATGATGAAGAATGCTATAAAAATAAAGACTGGTATCAGGTGTGCCTTTTATGAAATTCATCATTGACATAGCTCATGTTTTCACACTAAATTTCAACATTTTAAACTTTGCATGAATTGTCACTTTATCATGTCTGGTTGCAGAGAAGGAACTCAGTTTACCTTAAATTCTCACTAAACTGACACCGGCATATTTTCAGTGGTACTTTTGAAATATTAAAATATCTGTAATTCGGAAAGTATTTAAATGATGACTAAAATTTTCTGCATGGTCAAAAACCACTGAGCAATACTTTATTAAATTTCATTAAAATCTGAGATGGTGGGTTGGATGAATTGGCATGGAATGATCCTAAACCAACTTTGATAACTTTAATAACGTAAGTTAAGTAACTAGTAGGTTCAACAGATACTTTGTGGAGAAATAGTAACGGATATACAATACGACTAAGCATTAATTTAATTACCTGGAATTGAATTGAATTCCGTGTTTATTTGCACCCACGTCGCCTCTTTCTCCTTCACTGTGTTCCCATCTGTTTTTTTGTTTACTATTACATCTTTGTATTTGGTCACTAAATCTACGATTATGTCGACCTCGTACCTTGAAAAATTTTGTGTCCTCTGCCTCTTCTTTTCGTCAATATTCATCTTTAAAGCAAGATAATATTTTCCCGCCTCTAATTGTACATTGACAAATGAATCACGATATTCAACGTGCGTGTTTTCGTTACCACTTTGTTTCCTAATAAACGTGTGGCAACGACACTGAGCGTAGCAGTCAACGAGCAAACCGACCGTCAGCTAACCCTGTTCACGAAATAGTTCTTTAATGTTGGTGCACTCCAAGTTTGATTTAACCGCCGGTTAGTTTTAACCGCGATCAGCTAACGGTTGATTTAACCGGGGTTGGTGCACTCGGGCATAAGTCTGTTTCCTCTATTTGTCATATTCTTTGTCTTCTTATTTTCAATATGGAAAAGGAAAGTAAGAAAAGAATCATTAACCAAAAGGCCGTTGCTAAAGGTCAATCGACCCGCATTTCGACAGTTTTGGGAAATTTTGAGAGGCTTAGACCTGACTGCAATAAGAACACGGCTACAAGCATTGCCTGATATTCAACAGGAATTTAACTTTGCTCAGGGAGAATTAGAATTCAATGGTGATCTTGAAACGCATGCTGAAGATAGGGAAAATTTTGAAGCGCTATATTTTGAGCATAAAACAAAAATGTTAATTCTGAATGAAGAAGGAACAGAAAACAAATCTCCCACTAATCAAGTGTCAGATAATAGAGAAATTTTATTGTCGAATCATTCTTTACCGGAAGGTAGGAAAGAAATACGGCTCCCAACAATTAACCTACATACTTTTGCAGGAGACGTGACTCAATTTAGGCAATTTTACGATATGTTTACTAGCCTAATTGTCAACAATGAAGCCCTAGATGACATTCAACGTTTTCATTATTTGTTAAGTTCATTGACTGCAGAAGCACTTCAATTGATAGAAAATTTACCAGTTGTTAGTAAAAATTTTGATGTAGCGTGGGATCTGAATTTCCAGCGTTACAATAATCCACGACTAATTGCAACTGCAGATATCAGACTTTTATTGAATTTACCAATAGTGAATAAGCAATCTGCTGTTGATCTTAGAGCACTGTTAAATCAAACGTTAAGCAACATGAATGCAATTAAGGCGTTAGATATTAAGGTGCCAGTGCACGAATATTTAATTTCTCAGTTGATTGTTGAAAGAATAGATTGCGTTACTAGGAAAGAATGGGAACTTCAGTCATCAGCTTCACAACAATTTTTGACATTGGACGATTTACATGAATTCCTAGAAACAAGGTGCAAGTTTATGGAAGCTATGTTACCTAGTTAAAGCAAGGTTAACATCATTAGCCACATACCTCAGGAAAGCAATGTCAACATACTCGCCAACCACGGCAGTCATATGTTACAACAAAGAATCAATGCATGTTTTGCAAAGAGCCACACATTTTGTATAAATGCATCTCTTTTGCTCAAGCGAGTGTACCACAGCGTATACAGTTTGTTAAGGCTAACAATTTATGCTACAACTGTCTTCAGAATCATTACATAGGACTGTTGTTCTCGCAATTGCCGCATCTGTGATAAGAAGCACCACAGCCTCTTACATTTAGACAAATCTAGCAACCAAATCCAGCAGCATGAACAAAACCCAGCAAGTAATGATTGTCCAATTGCATCATCTAGTAACAATAATGAGCAACCCTATTCAGACATGGTCACATATTGTTTGTTAAAGTTTGGATCGCAGAAACAGATACTGCTTTCTACTGCTTGAGTTAAGATACGAGACGGTAGTGGTAAATTACAAACTTGTAGAGCTTTGTTGGACTCATGCTCCCAATCACATTTTATCACGAAAGCATGTGTACAATGATTGAAATTGAAAAGGGAACGCAATAGAACGTCAATCCAAGTTATTGGTGAAATCACCTCCGAAACCAAACATAGCGTCTTTGCAGAGGTATATTCCAATATTCATAATTACAGGTGTCATATTAACTGCTCTGTCCTACCAAGGATATCTGCAGATCTACCTGAAACACATGTCAACTATCAGGATTGGAGCATTTCACAGGATATCCAACTCGCAGATCCGACATTTAACAAATTTGGGAAAATTGACTTGTTGCTTAGATCCGAGATATTTTTTCATATTCATCGACCAGGAAAACGGGTTAGAAGCATCGATCATCCAGTATTTCAGGACATTGATTTAGGGTGAATAGTATCAGGACGGTACCAAGTTTTAGCAACTCCTACAAGATCATCCCAACCAGAGCTATCCAGGTCGTTTCTTCTCACAAGTGATGACAGTTTACAACAACTACTTCAAAGGTTCTGGGAAATGGAGGAAATCAACCAAACACCTCGGACCCAAGTAGAGAATGAATGTGAAGAGCATTTCAAACGATTCACCACAAGAGACTCTTCAGGACGATTTGTAGTACGTCTTCCTTTGCGTCAGGATCCCACACAGCTTGGCGATTCCTACCACATGGCAAGAACAAGATTTCATCAACTGGAGAGAAGATTTGAGAGGCAGCCCCAATTGCGAAAAGAGTACACAAATTTTATGGACGAGTATGAAGCTCTGGGCCATATGCAGCCGATTGACGCCTCAACCAACCCTGCTACAGTCAGTTATTATATACCACATCATCCGATCTTTAAAGAGACTTGCAGCACGACGAAAATTAGAGTGGTTTTTGACGCCTCAGCAGGGTCAACTAATGGAACATCTTTAAATGATTTGCTGATGGTTAGACCTACAGTCCAACCAGATTTCTGTTCAATCATCATACGCTTTTACACACAGCAGGTGTGCTGTACAGCCGACATTGCAAAAATGCATCGGCAAATTAAGGTACATCTTCAGGACTGCAATCTTCAGCGAATTTTGTGGAGAAGGGAGCCTACCACTCCCATTAGAGTGTACCAGCTGAATACCGTAACTTACGGAACCGCCAGCGCACACCTTCTGGCAACAAGATGCCTTCAACAACTCGCTGTTGAAAAGGCCAAGTCTTTCCTCAAGGCTGCATAAGTCTTATTACGTGTCTTCTACGTGGATGATTCTATGTCTGGCGCACAAACCATTGAGGAGGCTCTACTTGTGCAGAAAGAGCTTATGCAACTTTTGCAAGAGGACGGATTTCTATTACGCAAGTGGTATTTGAACCACCCAGCCCTACTTGAATGTATCCCTGAGAAGCTCAGAGAAACTCAACTTCCATTGCAACTGGACAATGATCACTTTAAAACACTGGGTCTTTTTTGGCACCCTGCTGAAGACCAATTTCAGATTGCAAATGGGCTCAAGACTACATTGTGGAACTCGAGAAAGAACACCTTTACCAAGAGAAGGGTTCTCTCTACCATAGCATCTATTTTTGACCTTTTAGGGTTAATCAGCCCTATTGCCATTCGATGTAAAATATTTCTCCAGCAGTTATGGCAAGAAAACTTCAACTGGAACGATTATTTAACACCAGAATTACTGGAGTGCTGGCAGCCTTTGTATGACTAGATTTCAGTAGTAGACAACATTCGGATTGACAAGTTAGTTCTGGTGAGAGGCACACCAGTTGACATCAAAATCCACGAGTTTTGTTACAGCGACATAGGAACGAATTTTGTTGTAGCCGAAAGAGAACTTCGAGAATTACAAGCGCTTTTCCAAGCAGAAGATTACTAATTAAGGGTAACCACATATGGTCATTTTCTGATTGGCTCGGCAATCACTAGTTTTCCTGAACCAGACTTAGTCGATGTGAAGCTTAGCTTACTTTCCAGATGGCAGTTTCTACAGCGGCAGCTCCGGCAATTTTGGTGCAAATGATCAACTGACTATCTCAATCACTTACGCCAGAGGGCAAAATGGACATCAACCTGTGCCAATGTGCAGCCTGGGACACTTTGCATCCTGAACGAAAACTACTCACCTCCACTCTGTTGGAAGCTGGCAGTGATTCAAGTAAACCATCATTTCAAGGACAGATATTCTTGTGTTTATAAATATATCATTCTATATAGACGTTCCTTACAGAGGAAAATATAGCAAACTAGTAGTTGGTGCTTGCATACTGCAAGCATTTCATCTCACAATAAAAGAGCATTCATTTTTCAGACAGAAATTTCAACATTACAAATGGTCTTTTAACTCTAAAGATTTCATTTCTGCAGCGATTTTCGTTTTTCCCACATGTAAGAATAATATTTTAAAACAATCTCCAAATTTCGCAATTTTAAAAATTTACACTTTCTTAATTATAAGGTTCTAATGCTACACATTTTAGCCAAATTTTAAAGTTGTAGCACTTCTAGAAATAAAATAATATTTTTCTAATTGTTAAAATTTAAATAATTTTTAACTGCCACCGCAATACATATATGGTAAAATTGAAATGTTTATTTGTGCAAATTTACTATACTGTAAATAATTTGAAAATTTCAGCTTCCTAGCTTATCCCATAGTACCTAAACAGCTATCTATTTGTTTAAACTTTAAGAATTTTTAACTGCCAAACAAATTAAAATATAAAAATTTGTAAATTCCCTATTTCGTATTTTTAAGAATTCTACTTACAAAAAAATTTCAACTCCGTGGTACATTTGGAAATACATAAACCTTGAAAATTTGTTTAAACAATTGCGAATTTTTAGCGGCCGCATTGTTGCAATTTTTGAAAATTTTCGTTTTTATAGTCGGTTTTACACAAAATCCTACCTAAGAAAAAAATTACGAATCTCCAGTACATCTGGAAGTGCCTAAACATTAGTATCCTCCTGTTATATCATATCATTATATATCGACAAACTCTTACAGAGGAGGATATAACATACAAGTAGTTGGTGCTTGCATACTGCAAGAATTTCATATCACCTTGAATAAACATTCATTTTTCAGACAGACATTTCATCATTACAAATATTCTTTTAATTCTAAAGATTTCAACTCCGCAGCGATTTTCGTTTTTCCCACATGTAAAAATATTAGTTTAAAAAAATCCCCAAATGTTGCAATTTTAAATATTTTATACTTGTCCCATTATGGGGTACTAATGCTACACATTTTAGCAAAAATTTTAAGTTATAGCACTTCTATAAGTAAAATAATTATAATATATATATATATATATATATATATATATATATATATATATATAATAATTTGAGGAATAACTATAATCATCATTAAGCCTATATGTTACACTAAAAGTTATGTAAAAATTAGGATAGTGTGTGTGTTAGGTGTCATTATCTGTGACTTTTAGTACGTATCCGGATAAAAAAATAATTTAAAATATTTACGTCATCATATGTATACGTCATTGGTTGAAATCAAATGGATTATAATGCAGTCTATTCATTAAATCAATGGTCTTGAAGTATGTAAAATCTATTCCCATTGAAATGCATTGGAGTCGTTGCTATGGTTTCTCATTTCTCATTTTTGAAGACTGAAAAAAAAATTCAAATTTTTTATTAAATTTTAATTTTTACGCAAATTCAGCATGGATTTGAATTCTGTTGGGACAGTTTGTTACTAGCTTGGCTACTCCGTCCCAACCAAGAAAACATCCACTTTCAGAAACGATAAAATTAATCTGCTACGAAAGCTTAGTGGTGAAATATCCACCCGGCAAGTAGAAGACACGGGTTCGATTCCCAGTAAAAGCAGACTTCTTTCTCGTTTCAAAATTATTTCCAACTTTACAGCTTATGCCTGTCAGCATAGGATATTCGTATCGCTCAATTCCATCAATTTCTGTCTTCAAGATAAATAAATGTCATTTTTTCCATACTATGGTGCATGTACCGACTTTGCATCTTAATTGTACATAATTTAAAAAAGCAATTCTATAAAGCCCTGCTCCGTTCTCAATGTTTTTCTTATGGGTTTTTAAAATTGGAAATTGGGATCAAAACATCCCTTAAATATAACATTTTCGGGAATTTCGGATTTTTACCAGAGGTTGTATCTAATGACCAATATTCATGACAATTGTCAGCTCTGTAGCTCTTCAAAAAGTACCTTAGGTTTCATATGATATATATATATATATATATATATATATATATATATATATATATATATATATATATATATAGTTGTACTCTGTGCATTCGTCGCATTAACACGTTGTGTATCGGATTTAGATACCCATATTATTCTCAGTTCCTGGATATTTTCTTATAAATAAAAAAAAGCATGCGAAATTCGTGCCCGGCTCAAATGTGGTGAATTTCTTTGTTAAAATACACGATTAAATTAGTAGAAGATCAAAACTAACGTTTTAAATATACTTCTTATTTTATATAATTTGTATTGTATATATTTTAATCTGTGTAAAAGATAAAATAACATTTTAATTAATATGTTATTGAGTGTTTTCTTTAATATTAATATTAACATTTAAAATTTTAAGAATTTCGAAAAAAAGTAAATTTAAATAACCTAATTGAAAGGTCGAAAACTGCCAGCCATATATGTAAGTAGTAATTTTAAGCGTTGAAAATCTCTCTAGAAAATAAACGTTCATTTCAATCGTTTTTTTAAATAAACGTCGAATTCTTTATAAACCTACTCATAAGACATTTCCTAAGTTAAATATTTACGCAATGGCTGGTAACAGTGCGTTGATTATTGAACTGAATTCAATTGTCAGGCGGTATGCAAAATTTGAAAACATTCGCTGCAAACGAATATCAGAAATAGTTTAAAAGCAAGACACCTCAAACCGTTATCGCAGTAGTCCGGAAGGTTGATAAAACCGAAAGCATCTAGAGTGGAAAAAGCCGGCAACACCTGCGTTAATAAGGAGTTGGTTAAAAATATCTTGAAGAAAAAATGAAATCAATGTTGTCTGTACGTCGAGGCATATGACTTCTAGTGGCCATGATGAAAGATATCGTCTATGTGGAAGAAAAGAAAAAGTAAAGGTCTTGAAAACAGCAATCTAAGCAGCAGAATGTCAGCCAAGTTATTTTCACGAGCCTTCCGCAACTGACGAAAAAGCTTCAAATTTGTATCGAGCAAGACGGTGGACGTATTGAGCACCTGAAGTGAACTTATCTGATGTCACAGGCTTTTTCATTTCATGACATGCAAAAATAACATAATAAAATGGAATGGAGCAACTTATGTTCCATCTATCTAATTGTTTTTATTTTCTGTGGCAATTTCGTTTTTTCAAAGATAGTATATATTTGGTGATTACTCTAATAAGCAATATATGTTTCATAAAGGTTTTTATTCTTCCGTTTTATTGAGAGGGTCTAGCTAGATATTTCCCGCCTCGCAAAAAGTTTCGTTGGTCCTAGTAGCCATTGCGCATGCGTGTCATTTGTCGATCTTATTTCTTGCCACAATGGAATTCTTGGCGTATGTGTATCACATTATTTTTAGAAGGAATTATCTTCCATTTCTCATGGCGCCCCTCTTTCGTTTACGATCAAATAAAACAAAAATGCGCCATAGAATTAAAGTTGCGGAAAAAATGGCCGAACCGTGGCTCTTTTACTCTTCCAGAAAAAGACATGGCAACACTGTCCATCCCCGATCATATAAATGCAGTGTGACCTAGTAGAAACACATTATCTCTGGAATTACTGTGTTTATCGTACATACGTTTATTTGTAAACTTTATGCGAGTCTTGCGACCCTCAGAATTCTGAAGATATAGTGTGTGTGGCTTTGATATTCGTTAGGTTTAACTGGTGGAGAAAGTGAGGGAAAAAATAATCACACTGACACAATTTTACCTTATGCATAATGCGGCTTAAGCATTCTATAGAACAGTGTTTCTCAACCGGGGCGACATCACACCCCAGGGTGACGCGAGAGTTATTGAAGGGTGACGCAAATATTTGATAAGTTCACATTGTATCATATTTTGGCTTATAAAAATAAATAAAACCAGAAGAATACCTGCCTCTGCTTCGTTGAATGCATAAATGTTGATCTTTATGTTGTAGATAATGGAACAGTAAACGGGGTGACGCAGAACTGAAATGGGGTGATGCAGAACTGAAACGGTGTGACGCAAAACTGAAATGGGGTGACGCAGAACTGAAACGGGGTGACGCAGAACTGAAATGGGGTGACGCAGAACTGAAATGGGGCGACGCAAGCAAAAAAAGGTTGAGAAACACTGCTACAGAATCTGATGAATAAGCATTGTATAACGCGCTCATTATGCGAGGAAATTCGTTTAATAAAAAATCATTGACCAACGAGTTTTTAGAATAACGTTTCATAAAACCAACTGAATATAGAGAGAGTAGAATTATAAAATTCAAATAATACATCATGATTTACTAAAATTCAACGTCATTAGCTCGTAATTATGTTTCCTTACTAAATCAGATGAGCACAAATATGTGATTATTTGAAAATTATTTCAAATATTGCTATTATTTTTAAGACGCGGTGTGCATTCAAAGCGTAGTTGATTTTGAAAAATGAACAACATTTCTTGGACATACTGTGCTGAAATCAATGACGAAAAATGGCCTTCAAAAGAGAAAATCGGAATAGTTGAAAATATAAATTAAAATTAGGTAACTCTACTAAATAAATTCAATCAGCGTACTTTCCTCGCAAGAAACGCTTTCTTCAAATACGAAGCAAATTAAAGAGGTGGAATGAAGAGATATTTAAGAAATGGTTTACCTAATGCAATCTTTCTTAAATTTAAGTCAGTATTAATATTTTCATTTCTTGAAAAAATCTTTGAAAATATTATGGGAACCAGCGAAGAGAAATCCTGTAAACCTATTTTTTTCTGCAAACTAGAAAACTCCGGGGAAGTTTTTTTTATGGGTGTCTCAGGTTCGACTCCAGGAGTCGATTACATTTTCCCATATGTTTTCACGGGAGTTTCGTTTTTCAAAGGTGCCAGGTTTACTTTCTTCATTCATTAAAATACATTAATATGGACCAAATTTCTCTGTTTTTGCTTTATTCGATGGCTAAAACTGTACAATATCTTATGTATGCAATTTTTAGATGTAGCACGGAATACATTGTGAGAAACGGGCGTTTATTTTCAAAATTTTATGGTCTTTCGTACTTTTTCCGGATGTTGTCAGAGCGACCCGCATTATTGTCTCCGATTGAATTAGCGTCTATTAAGCCTTTAAAAAGACGAAAGAATGACGTGCAATCGGTTCGCGCTTTTTATGAAACATCGAAATTCTAGTTGTAGCAACGTCAAACTTAATAGATTGCAACATTAATAATTGCAGATAATTATTATTCAGTAAACTTCGTGTGGGCTGTAGGCATTTTTAACGAGTGACCAAAACAAAATCATTTCCTTATTCCAATACTGGAATGTTACCTTTTTCGTAAGGGAGAAGCAATTAAAATTGCACATATAAATTATAAAAACAACTATTAAATTCATAATATCTGTTGTCTAATCTCGTAAGGAGAAATGGGCTATTATTACCTTTAAACATGCAGAATTCCACTAGTATTAATAAAATTTAATTGTAAGATAAATTATTCAAGAAAAGGTGCTAAAATACTAAACGGTTATCATCCAAAATTAGGAAGAAGCAGTTTATATCATTTATGATCAATCTCAATTTTGAACATTTAATATTCTAAACTTTGTTTCGAAGTTGAAATAATATAAATTACCCAAGTACCATCTCGCCAAAAACAGCAATCTTGGTAATTTTATACAAAATCAATCTAAACCCTTGATTTTAGATGCACAAAGTAATCTCTTAAATAAAAATAACATTAATGTCTATACTTCGAGATTTAAATTGTTTCGTGAGCGAAACTTGATCAAATCCGACAAAAGTCATATCAGGTGACCGAAATTTATTTATAGAAAAATGTCTCTATCATCCTGAACAGAGAAATTTCATTCTGCAGATAAGGGAAAACGATCCGGGCGCACAGAGATCACATTCCATCAGACCGCAAAGCAATCAACCAAGTCGGAGATTGCGTGACACGGTTGATAGCCCGCAGAAGCGTGAATTCAAATGGATAGTTCCTTATCTTGGACACCAGTAATGGAATCGATTGACGGGAAAGAGATTAATAGATACTGAGTGAACGCGTCGAATTAGGTCGATGGGCCCTAGAATGTTGGTGACTCTTCTCTATTAACTCAAGGATCCGCATAAGGGCTTCTTAAGTCCTCTTAGTCTTTAGTTTACTTCTGAACCCAATACGCGCAACCGTGAAACATAAAGCCCTGCGAATTTCGCTTCACAAGATAACCCCAGCAACCGTTCATAACGGCGACGTCGTAAAGTTGCTGTCTCTTTTGCTTACTGTTGCTATGGTCGATACGGATAGGGCAGTTAATTTAATTAGGAGCCTTAGGATAAATGACATAATGACCATTGTTAAATATTCCATTTTTAAGATGAAATAAATGTATTTCATTTTGTAATAAAAGAATATTCGTCACTCTCGTTGTCATTCAAAAAATATATTACAGAATTCTTTTATCAAATGGCTTATAGGGTTAATGAAGGTTTAAAATAAAATCTTATTCTAAAAAACCGATAGCATTCCAAAGAAATTTACATCCTTTACGCGCTAGATGTAAATAAAAGATAACTTTAACATTGAATCTAAAAGAACGACGTAAAATTCAGGCGTTTTCCCCCCACGACCTTTATAATGGTGATTACCAATCGAAATATTTGAACATCCATACACTTTCTCATGAAGAAAAGATACAAAACAGCGTCTTGAAGCATAGAGAGGGAAAATTGTCTGCCTCTGGAAGAAAATCAGAGTGTAGAGTGGGTGAAATGAAGGCTGTGGAAAAGACAGCACTATCTCCCTCGAATCGGCTGCTCACGATTTTTGCGGCGGTGGCGGCGCCTTCAAATTTCGACGATAGTAAAACTTGTGCGGGAAAAGAGGGTGCGCCTTCTGTCTGTTTTACCTCCACATCAAAGGATTCCTTTTGTGGAGCGAATTTGATAACATTAAAAGCGGCACCTGGCAATACAGATAGGCATTGGGGACGCAATAGGGGCGAAAAGCTTTCTCAAATGACGATCGTATTCATCAATGAATAAGTAATTCGCCCCTCTTCTCAATTGCGTCATTCCTCACAAACTCTCACTCAATCTCTATCAATCTCTCTCAGTTACTCGTCTCTCATCGGCTCCCCCCTCTCTCTCTCTCTCATTCTCTCTCTCTACCTCTATCATTCTCTCTCTCTACCCCTATCATTCTCTCTCTCTCTCTCTTTCCAAAACTTCCACTTTTTTCTCTGCCTCTCTTTTACTCGCGTTTTCTCTCCCACGTTCTCTTCCACTCCCCATCCCTAATTTTGTGTCATATTCTCTCTATCTATACTTTCTCCCATCCCATCCCTAACATTTTCTACATCCTTCACAATCCCTGTAACCTCCTGCTCGATAACCTTTCTCTCCATCAATACATTATCTTCCCATTCACTCTCTCCTCACCAACTTCTATATCCCTCTCTCTCCCATCTTTCTCTCAATCTCTCTCTTTCCTCCGCCAAGCCCTGACCTCTCTGCTTCTCAATCTATCCGTTCCACTCTCCTCTCTCGCAATATCTTCCCTTTCTCCCTCACTTCAGCCTCTTTTCAAACTCATCCCAGCCTCTTTTCCTCCTCCTCCCTTACTCACTTGTTTCCGTCCCTTCATCTCTTTCTTGTAGGTCTGTCGCGCGGCCGTTGCTAGGAGACGTCCCACGAGTGCGGTTTCCTCCCCTCCACCTACTCATCCTCCACCTCCTCTCCAGACCACGCACCCTCCACCTCCCCTTCTCCATCGCTATCTTCGCATCCAGATCCCTCTTTCTCCTTCTTCACCTCTTCCAAATTCCTCTTGACTCTCCCTAACAATTCCTCCATAAGATTTCCTTTCAATCCCAGCAATTGGTATACCAACTCCTACAAACCACTTCCGACATCTAAACCAAATATTGTGCAAAAGAAGCCAGTAAATAAATCGCATTAGTAATTCTAATTCAAATTTTAAGAAAATGCACAGATTTCGTCAGAATTACAATGCAGTACTGAAATTGTTATTAATATGTTATCCATTCTACTGTCCAATGATCTAAATGCGTCTCTTATCTTTGCTATATATAAACACACAAGTGCGTGCGCTCTTTCATCTCGAAAAAATCGTTTAGGACGCAGCTTTCAACGATTTTACTAATTATTGCTGCTATATAGATCTTTTGATTATAAATGATTGTCTAAAAGATAACATATTCATTTTTTGTACATTGCTGCTAAATAGTACTGAAAAATATTTAATAACGTGCTTTTACGTAAACGATTGTGTTAACACAAGAAGGAAGAACTAAATAACTCTCGTTCAACGAACATTTTTCCTATCGCCTGCATTTCTTGAGAGGCTTAATATGACGTCACCGAACGTGCTGTTTGTTACTCTAAATCAGTGTTTCTCAACCTTTTTTGTTTGCGACACCCCATTTCAGTTCTGCGTCACCCCGTTTACTGCTCCATCTCCTTCAAGTCATCTTTAAATATAAATTAGGCTTTATCTACAACATAAAGATCAACATTTATGCATTCAACGAAGCAGAGGCAGGTATTCTTCTGGTTTTATTTATTTTTATAAGCCAAAATATGATACAATGTGAACTTATCAAATATTTGCGTCACCCTTCAATAACTCTCGCGTCACCCTGGGGTGTGATGTCGCCCCGGTTGAGAAACACTGCTCTAAATATATATATACAAATATCCAGTAATACTTGAAGGACCTCTTGTGTACTGGTAAGGAGGAAGTGCATTACCCAATCTTTCCCGCAGCCATTCTATACTTCAGAATGTGACTTGGATTGACTACGTTCGATCGCATTCGTTTTCTCGCTGTTCATACGTAATCGCTACACCACGAGGATATGATTTCAAGCTATTGCCGTTGCCACATTTATCGTACTTGCTCTTACTTTTCTCATGACTGTTCAACTTTTTGTTAATTGTTTTCCTGGACTAGTTTAAATCACGAGGAAGTTTTAATTCTTCATTGACGGTGTTGGGGGGTTCCATTTTTCATTCAAAAGTTGAATTTTCTCATATAATACAATAGATGAAACTGTACATACTTCTATGTTTGATTCTGTTACTTCGGTTTTCCAGTTAATCCAATATTGTAGTTGCTGTGATAGACATTTTTATGGCTAAGAATTATAAATGCAAGAAAACAATCTTTTGTCTGGATCGCATCTGGAATTTTAACGGGGAAGTCAACGGAAAAACCACGATCGTTCAAAGAATTTCAGTTTTGCGAACGCATTTCAGGAAAGCATGACGTTCGTTGAACGCAGGTTTCCTCTATTTCCTCGATTCCAATAATGCTACTATTGTGCTATTTTCATCTTTTAACACAACAAGAATCTCCCTCAAACACTTCAAGTGATTTTACACATATTGTTGCACTCGGGTAACTTTATTTGTCAAAATATTTCAAAGGGCCGTTTTAGTCTATTAAATTCACTAAACCATTCCCATCTATCGCTCGTACGGCAGGCATATCACGATCCGGTCCAAGTGCGTGTGTGGCGAAATTTGGAGAATATTTGAAATAAGAAATATGAGTTAGCAAAAAAAGGGTTGAGGAACAGCGCTTTTTAATAACCCAGACAGTTTTTAAGAAATAATACGAACGTTATCATATTCAGTTATTGGAATAACACGTGAAACAGACTAATATCTATAGTTTTATGTATATGGAAGTATGGATTCTTTAAATTCATAAACTTAAATTTTCATTGAAATTACTTAACGAAGCACAAAACATTCTTAAGTATAGGTATATTATAATTATATCGGCCATATTTAAGTGTTTTATGATGAAGGAACAAGAATTTCAGTTTTTTGTGCTAAAAAGTTTTTCCATTTCATTCAACAGACTGATACTCGTTAGCTTACCTACAGTTATTCATCAAGCGGTAAATTTCAATATGTATTCAGGATAAAATTTAACTTTCAAGATGAGTCATAAAGACTCATTCAGGTGTGACTTTGAGTAGGTTTGTGATAAGAGAGGCTTGCGAGACACGGTGAATCAAAACAATAGTAAATAAACAAAAACTCCTTCACCGTAAAAAGGAAGATAATACTTACGTTCACGCTGCAGGTTGCTGGTAAACATCGTCGCAGGACCTAAGTCAAAAAGATACACACGCACACGCAGAAACATACAAAATCCGCTCACACAGTCAACTCTAACCAAAAATTAAAACTAGACACCGATGTTTCGACAGCTAAGCTGTCATCTTCAGTAGCTTTAATTTTTTGTTCGAGTTTACTTTGCGAGTGGATTTTGCATGTTTCTGCGTGTGCGTGCCTCTTTTTGACTTAGGTCCTGAGACGGTGTTTACCAGCAACCTGCAGCGTGAGTGTGAGTATTCTTCTCCTTTTTACGGTGAAAGTGTTTTTGTTTATTTACTTAGAGGAAGTTTTTGATATTATTTATAACTAGCTGAAACGCCCGGCTACGATCGGGAAAGAGTTTTCTTTTAAGTTGCAAAGGATTTTTATTATTCATTAATTGTGGTGGCTCTGCTCCTAAGCTTCGCTTTAAAAATATTGATTTCACTATGGTATTTTGTAAAAACCATATATATAAAATTTAGTTTACATCCGTTGAGCAAATTCCTTCCAAATCCAAAGTTACTGAAAGAGTTTAATTTGTAATTGTGGCACCCCTGTTCAGTGGATCCGGTCCAAATATGCTATTATGGCTTTATGTATATGTGTACATAATAAATATTATATTATGGTTAAAAGCGATGTGGACAGTTCAACACAAACACTTATTAAAAAAATTATATTCCTTTTATTTTGGTAGCCCTGCTTTGTATATCTATCTTAAACATCTTATTTTTGTTTTTTTATCTCGCAAAACTCCTTCATACAAAATTTCGTTGAAATCGGTGTTGCCAATTCCGTCCAAAAGCATAATTATCGAAAAGTTTAACTTTGCAATTGTGGCACCCCTACTTAGCTAATCGGGTTGAAGTATGGCATTTTACTCATGAATTTCTGTGGAAATTCTTTGTACCAAATTTGGTTTGGCCATTTCCTTCCTAAAGCTTAACTACAGAAAATTATTTTTTGCAATTGTGGCATCCCTGCTTGGTCAATCCGGTCCAAATATGTCATTTTGGTCATGTATTTATGTGAATATTCTATGTATTTACCTAATTTGGTTGAAATTGGTTCAAACAGATCTTCCCTGATTTATACGTACAGACAGACGGACATTGCCGAAATTTGGACCGACCGTTCCATGGGGAAATCGTGAAATTTGGATGGACGCTACATTACGATCCTTGACCCCGTGACTCGATTTTATCCATTTTACGCTCGAAAATGTATCTCATCAAAACATTGATATTATTGGAGAATTCGTCAAAATCGGTCAATTGGTTGCTGAGATATCTTTAAATACCGGCATTTGGACCAACAATGGGGACCCTCGAGCTCCCGTGGGCGGATTTGAATTATTTGTAACTGCAACTCTCAGGATCAATTTGAAGCTTCTGCCAAATTTTGAAGATCCTACGTTTATTTTATGAAGAGTTATGGCTGCCACAGACAGACAGACAAACATTCTCTTTTATTTATAGGATGAAACAATATTTTTCCACAAGATATGTATTTTTACTTACGACCGGATTCACCGTGACAGGACATTATTTGGCGGAAGGTGAGGGAGTGCAATGGTCTGCGTAGAGCAGCGGGAAAAAGAGGAGAGGGAGGAGAGAGGGAAGAATCTATACAAAGACACCAACAGCAAGCAGAGACATAGTAAACACATTGTGACTGAGGGAAGGTGATTAGCGGTACTTAGAATTACATGGAACCGAAAGGTTTTTCTGAAAAATGTAGTATCAAATATTTTCAATTCACACCACCATCTCCTAAATTTCAAGCATTATTGAATTCGATTGTAGCATAACTTTTGTTAATCTCTTCCAATTTTGGAGATGGCTATGGTATTTTATTGCTTGCCATGTTTGGATTTACTTCATGTTACGTTGATAATTGTTGTAACCAAGTCTGCAACGATAAAAGATATATTATCATTCAGATATTATTTAATTTCATTTCAATTAACTCTCTTTTGGTCCCTACTTTAAATAATTCATTCTTGAATCGGAATTTCACTTTCCTTATAAAATGTGAAACTGTGAGATGTCAAGCACATGAGAGAATAAATGAGAATTTGTGGACAGAATTGATCCCAATCAAAAAATTAACTTCGATTGAGATTTAATCATTTGTCTCTATCATTATCAGTCGAAAACTTTTCTCGGAATAAAAAGCGGAATTTGCGTTTCCTTCTTCACCATCTATTAGTTTAGCATACTGGTTTATTTGATCAACAAGAATAATCACAAACTGCTTTTATGACTTTTATGTGCTCTCTCGAATTCTCTGTTTCCCTACGGAATTTAATTTTTTCACTTTCTTTAAATAAAAATCTTTATGACTCCATTTTCATCATTTTCGACTTTCATTTCTTCTGAAAATGTTTCATAACAGTTATGAGGAAGTTTTTTTAATTATTACTGTTACATAACAATAAAATATTAATTTACAATATATAGCTATTTTACACTTAAGATAATTCTCTACTATAATTTAAGCACTATAAATTTATAGAAATAATATATCATCAGATCCCTATGCGATTGGAATTTAAAATATAAATTTTTATATAATCTTATGGTTTGACCAACAAATTTCAACAAATAGGAAATTAACATGATTTCATATTTAATTATACTTCAAGTATCTCTGTTAGATTAAGCGATTCGTTTTTTTCTTTTAACAAATGCAAACTTTTCGGCATCTTCTTTTAGTATATGCGTGGATTGTTTATTTCATATCCGGTGCGGCGTTTCCGATTTAAATTCCGCAGACGAGTTCCTTGAGAAAGGAGAGGCGCGTCGTTTCACGCAGCCGTCGCCTCTCATTAAACCACACGGGACTTAGTGGAAATAAATGGTGCGTTGGAGATCAAAGTGGAGATGAAAAAACAATGCTTCCTCGTAATGCGTCGGGGGAAGCATGTCATGGAATGCAGCAAAGGTGATGACGCCTTCTTCGCTTAGCGCGGAATTTTTCAAGAGTAAATTATTGTCTAAATAACGCGTTCGAAATAGAATTATCGAGACCTCCTTTAAGGCTGGAACCAATGTTCTCTCTAATCTTTCATGACGTGTTTGCGGAAGAAATTTGCCATATTCAGCTTTTTCGGATTTTTTTTCTGCGACATTTTTTTCCTCGATAGTCAAAAAAGGTAAATAAAAGCATCTGGATATATTAAAATTACGAATTAGGATGGGGTGGAGATGGTGCAAAGTCAGCATAAGTATATCGAGAATTTACGACTAGTTTTCAACGTCGCACAGTAGCGTGAGCTTTTTTATTTCACAATAAACTACATTATCTATAATTCAACAAATCTTTTGAGTACGCCTTGCAGACCGTGTACGTGCGCACACACGCACAGCTTACAATTAGATGAAGCATTGACTAGAACCCGTTCGATGATTTATCTACGTCCAATAGTTATAAAGGGTTTCGGAATACCAGATAATAATTTCGACATTGGGGATGCCTATAAGCCTATGAGGCATAATCCGCCATTTTTATTGTTTGTACGTGGATCTTCATAATTACTCAAAGAATAGATATCTACAGTTTTTAACTCTGAATTATTCGCAAAAATTTACCATTTCCCTTATAACACTCACTATGAAAAATTTAAATCCAGTGATCTTGGTAGCCATTTCTTACTTGAACTATGAACATTTGTTAGGAGATAGATCTGATTATATGATTGATCCAAACTAGCATTATAGTCTATACATTTCACTTTGTTGCTGTTGCGTTTGTAATAAGAAATATCCCAGCGCTATTTCGCATTTTCCCTGTTGAATAAATATGATAGCATAAATTAATTACAGCTGATTCCTAAGCACCCAGATCTTTAATTTTAGCCTTTAATTGCTATATTAATATAAATTCAAAGTTTAAAATTAAATAGCTACAAAAATACGCATGGTATTGGAGCGATCACTGTAATTTCGTATTCATAAAGCGTTCCCTACAAAATCTGTATTAAGCGAAATGAGCTGTAATAATAATATCTCATATCATAGGATCGTTTCCTCATCTCTTGCCCGCATACTTTTTCCGCGCATTCAAATCCGAAGAGGAGCGAATCCAGAATCATGCGCCCGTTCACTCAGGCACACACCCACACGCTCACACACCCTTAACCTTCGCTATTCATCATGGCGTCCATCCAAGCGTGCCGAATCCGAAATATTCTCCGCCTAAAACCCTGTTGCCCTTAAAAAATAGATAAAACACTCCCAAATTTTAATCAAAGAAAATACTCTATAGTATAAGACCGTCTCCCTTTTCCTTATCTTATTCTCTTCCGTCATGACCGCGAAGAGCGAGCGATTGAAGAGCCAGAATTTCCCTCGTCTACAATCGACAGGAGATTCCCTTTTTTCCTTTCTCCCCTTACCACCCCTTCTCTCTCTTTTTCCTCTCCTCCCTCTGTTTTTCTCACCCCCTTCCTGTGCGAGTGTTTTCCTGCAATGTGGATCTTTTACTCAAGTAGCCTTCAGTCACAGAATTTTTCCCCCATAAACCCAATCTTTTAATCTTTAGTTATTCTCTTTACTCTGTTCACTTTGTCTCCTGTTTTAAC
Organism: Tanypteryx hageni; assembly: GCA_028673005.1. Classification (NCBI taxonomy): domain Eukaryota; kingdom Metazoa; phylum Arthropoda; class Insecta; order Odonata; family Petaluridae; genus Tanypteryx; species Tanypteryx hageni. The sequence continues at coordinate 12,086,009 of CM054112.1, forward strand.
TTGTCCTTAGAAACTAACAATGTCCTATGTATTTTAGAATTAAGTGTCATATGAGGTTAGGTGGAAGAGAGGCCCAACTGAACCTAACCTCGCCAATAAAGAATCAAATCAATCAGTCAATCGATCCTCACGTCTCTCTCTCCTCGTCTCTCATTTTCCTTCTTTGTTTCTGGACTGAAATGTTTCCGTGCCTTTTTTATAGTGGAGAAAACATTCCATTTTATAATTGTCTCCTCATTTTTATTTCACTTTTTCGTTTCTTTTAATATCTCTGTTGGATAAATTTACAAAAACATTCTGAGATTGCTTTCAGTTTTCCCCTTCTTCTTTTTGTTTTCTCATTTCTGCTCAAAAATATCTCTTTAGATTCGCTAGTCCCAACAAATTTTATCGTTTTGAAGATAAATATTTAATTCTTAATTTTGAACTTGGCCGCACTTTGTGCTTTTTTCGTTCCATTCACGCAAGGTTTCGCCTCTGTATCTTTCCGTTTTGCTTATCTGAACCGTCGTCTTATGCAACCACTTCAAAAACATTTTATATGGGATTAAAAAAAAAACCATTATGAAGGTATATTTAAGTAAATCTTATGGATGAGTAAAAAAATGCGCGTATTCCGGCTGTTACCAACTAAAACTGTTTAATTTATTGAAGAAAGATCTCCCTTAAACATATTTATTCGGGCGAGGTAAAATAAACATAAATCACAAAAAAATATGGCCAAATCATAACCAGAATTAGATTTCATCATATTTTTATTATTTATAATCTTAAATATATAATTTTCCTTTTCAATCGATCTAGAGCATTCAAAGTTACATTAATGATAGAATTTTATTAATTTTTAAAATACCAATATAATTTAAATCAATTATCTATTTGCCTGATCTGTTTCATTACAATATTGAGATATTTATGCTCATTTGACCTAATTTTTTCTCCACTTTAATATTATTTACAATATAATCATTAAAATCAGTAACAGCACCGTACAAATCTGCCTTTAATCCATTCTCAGGACTATTTTAATTTATGTTAATTATAATTTTTTTAAGTTCTAATAGTTTTGCTGAAATCTCAAAAATACAACGGTGAAAAATTGAAAATTTACAACAAACTCCTGAACCGTACGAATAATTTGTAATTGGATTATTTTATTCATTCTTATTCATTTTATCAGGTTTTGCGTTTCTGATATCTTATTGTGTATATATGCTCGCTGTAAATACATAAACATCATACTTTCGTAATTACGTGAATCATTTATTTTCGAATTTAATTGAAACATTCTTTTGTATGGTAAAAATAAAAAACTTTCGTCTTCATTGTAGGGATATAAATCAGGAAACTCAGCATATTTCTGTTTATACGAAAACTCGGTGTCATATTGGGTCAACTTTCATATCGAGAAAATTGTGTATCCAATATCTATTTCCTATTCAAATTATTAAGAAGGAAAAATCAGGCATTGCTAAAATTTTCTGTGTAAGCCAATGTTTTGTCTATTGGTTTCCGTGTTAAGTGGTGTTCTCTGTATATAGCTTAGTGGTTGTGGGATTTTCGGTAGCTCTAGTCTATTTCTATCTATACTGTTAAAATTATTCCTTGATAAACACGTTTTTAGACTTGTAAATATTCAATTAACTGGCACATTAAATGACTAATAAATAAATTAATATGTTATTTCACACATTAAAACAACAAATTAAGTATAAATATGATCCATTTTTACATATTAGTTTTTATTTTCTCTGAAATTTTTAGTAGTCATTTTCTTTAAATTCTACTCTAATACTTCATATATAAATTTTAGTATATTATTTTATCTTGCACCTATATTTTATCAATTGAAATCATTATTCATAAAATTCATCCTTAATATTTAACCAAGCATTTGTGTAATTAATGTTAATTTCATATTTATATTACACTATCGGTAATATATTTATTTATATAAGATTAGGCTTCGAATGCAAAATAATCATTTCCTTTCTAACTAACATCACAGCATTATAAAGTAATCTTGCCCCTTATTTCGGTTCGAGCGTAACTTTTCGTTCATTAGTTTCTTTAATTACTCCCAAGATTCTTTTTTTTATTCTCTTTAAATCTTCACTTTCATCTTCCTTCTCAACTTGCATCACTTCGTTAGGATTTCCTCCTTTTCTATCGTTAACTTCCTCTCTTTCGAGTTCCAAAATAATTTAATAGGCAATGACCAATTCCACCCAATTCTTTTGTTATCCAATTATCCCATTACCCACGCCTCGCGCTCCGTCTGACTTCCACCGCTGCTATTTTTCTTTCCCCCCCTCTCCCTCTCCCCCCCTCTCTCCCCCCTCTTACCCCTCTCCCCTCCCCCTCTCTCCCTCCCTCTCTCCCTCATTCCCTCTCCCCGTCCCTCATTCCCTCCCTCCTCCCTCTCTCCCTCCCCCCTCTCCTCCCCCCAAAATCCTGTCTCAACATACCTTCCAAATATGAAATTAGCCGTTGTGTGTGACTCCATAGATGGCACATCTATCGAGGACTACATAATAGCTTTAGGAAAACTTGCCCCCCCCCCCCCCCACCGAATTAAATACGCCTCGAGGTTAAGCCTTGGAAGGGTGTGTTTTTACCTACTTCTTTACCGGCCTCGGTGGTGGCAGGGTAACGTCCTCGCCTGCCAATCCTAAGGTCGCGGGTTCGAATCCCGCCTAGGTGGGTTTTTCTTCACCTAGGGCACGGATGTTTGTGATAGTCCTTGTTATTATGTTAATGAGCCCCATGTAAAAGGCCGATTACGGCTGTTTAGGGGCCGCATGGAAATAAATAAATAAATAAAAGATGACGTTGACAAAGTCACGGCCTCTTCCGGGATTGAGGTAAATCATTCCTATGTCCCTATCAGGAAATACATATCTGCGGCCACAAAAGTGGTATTATCCAATGTGTTGCCTGACATTCCCGATGCTGAAATTGCGAAATGTTTGAGTCGCTTTGGGAAAATTACTAGCCCCTTTAGAGAGATGAACATCGGCACAAAACTCCCTGAATTTCAACATATAAAGTCCTTTAGAAGGACGGTGTATATGATTATCCCCAAGCCGGACACTTTTCCGGCCAGCATACCAGTCATTTTCGATAACACCACTTACAATGTATATGTTTCTCTAGACGACCTAACGTGCTTTTATTGTAAGAAAAAGGGCCATGTCTCCAAAATGTGTCCAGATGCGAAAGGCACGAGCCCTGTTTATGAACAATCCGCGTTTCCCGCCTTAACGAGTGTAACTTCGGAAAGGAGGAACGGTCAAACGACTTCTCTTCCCCCTCTCAACGTAACCTCCCCCTCCACTGCGCAGCTATCTTATCCTACTCCTATCACCCCTACCCTCCCCACACCCAACCCCTACTCCAACACATACCACAATACCTACCCCTACCACTTCTAATACCCCCACCTCGATTCCTCTCTCCCTCCTTTCCCCGGGTATCCCTCTCCCTCTATACCGTCACTGTTTTCCGTGGCCTGTGATACTTTTAAAAATAGATCCGAGGGAGAAACAGCACCGTAAACTAAGTCAAATCAACCGAGTAAGCGGACGCAGGACCCACCTTTCGAAGAAAAAAGCAAAAATAAACGACCGGCCTGCGAAAAATCGACACTGCTCGTTGATTCAGATTTGGAGAATACGACGTCAGTCTCGTCACAATCCTCCGTTGACATTGAACATATTGAGAAGACAGGTGGTCCAATCTCCCAAAGGATATTGGGAGAATTTTTGAAATATTCAGAAAATTTCGGGGCTCTAAAGGAAATGCTTGAGGCGGTGCGCGAAACAGCAAACTATAAAGCCACGAGACAGGGAGCTAGTCGAATCCTCTCCTTGCTGGAAAAAGAAATCACAGATACTTTCCCATCCTAACACACAGGTGGTTAAGGCAGAAGACCTACATATTTACATATTTTACTCTCTGGGGCATTTAACAGAATAATTAATTAATTATACAGATAGCTGCTATCTATTTATATATGTATATATGTATATATATATATATATATATATATATATATATATATATATATATATATATATAAGACTATTTATCTTCTCTGCCGATTATTACTTATCTTAGTGCATAGTTATTTTTTATATCATACACATATATATTCATTTATATAAAATGAAAATAACATGTTTAAATGTACACACGATCGCCAGCGACCGTAAATAGGCCATGCTCGGGTTTTTTCCCGGGCGTCATAGACCGGATATCATCCTTCTACAGGAGACAGGGTGTCTCGCCGACATAAGTAGGAAGTGTGAGAGATACAAGTTCCTCATAAACACGACGAGCGGCATCGCCGGCGGAACGGCGATAGGTTTCCAGAGCAACATAATAACGGAAAAGTCTCCCACGCAGCAGATACTCGCAAGAGGACATCTACAGGATGCGAGTTTTATAATCAATAAGGAAAATATAAAAATCATTGGCATATACTTACCGCACGATGATGTTCAGCCTCTAATCGTACTTGAGAGATTTCGATCGTGCGTCGAAAACTGCCCAGCCTCTGAGACACTGATATGCGGCGATGATTGGAATGTCACTTTGAGAAAAGGAGACTGCAATGGATCGGTGGGAAAGAGAAGGAGAGTAGCGTCCGTACCGAGAAATACACTAGAAAAGAACAACCTTGGGGATGTATGCCTGGAATATAGGGGGAATACACCCTCCTACACCTTTTATGAAACGCCACCACAACATGCGAAATCAAGATTAGAAATATTTTATGTTAGAAGGAACCTTTTTAGAACAGTTAGTAACGTTTTTACAACCCCTTCCTTTTCTGACCACAACGCCGTTTTTATGTTTCTAGACAGCCTCGGTGTTTTTAAAAGAAATTTTTTTTGGAGACTACCCTTAACGTTGTTGCACGACAAAGAATTCAAAAATTCTGTAAAAATCATTGACTTTATAAGCGTTGCTGAAGAACTAAGCGCCAACGCGTCTTCAGTTTGGGAAAGCTTCAAGAACGAAATTAAGATGACAGCCTCAAGGTATATAGTAGAAACATGCAAGAAAGAAACAGCTGCTTTAAAAACACTTGAGAGCGCGGTAGCAACGCTACGGGAAAAAATCTCTACTAAAGACGAAGCATTGTTCCTCGCTCAATGCCGGGCAGACATCGCGGGAGTCTACTCTACACTTGCGAGCAGACTGGCAGACAGGGAGCATTACCTTCGAGCCTTCGAATCATCAACAGCAAAAAAAGAAGTCCTAGCTCTCCATCGAGCCTCTCCGGAGCGATGCCGCCTCAACCGCATTGCCCACGGAGATTCCGTGATCGACGATGCAAATTAACACAGAAAATACGTGCGTGACCATTTCTCCGAACTTTTCAACGATAACAACAACCAGAACCAGAGAATCGATGCGCATAGAGAACTAGATATAGAACTTCCCTCTTAAAGCGAAGAACTAAGTGAATATGTAGACGGAGAATCAAGTAAGGCAGAGTTTACTGAGGCGGTAAAACAACAATGAACAGGACGCTCCCCGGGTTTCGATGGAATCCCGGCTGAGTTCTATCAAACCTTCTGGGACTCCATTTTCCCTCTTTTTCGAACCATGGTTGCCGCAGCCTTGGGGGAAGGAATATTTCCGAAAAGCCTACGGATGGGAATAATGGTCCTTTTGCTCAAGAAGGGTGACCAGATGGAAATCAAAAACTGGCGGCCGATCACCCTACTTACGGCGGATTACAAAATTTTATCCAAATGAAAAACTAACAAGATACTAAAAATCATTGAAAAAATCGTTCACCCAGACCCGACGTACTCCATTCCCGGAAGACGATATATGAAAACATTCACGTTATCACGGACGCTCTTCATTACGCGTCCAAAAAAAATCTTCCACTTGGTGCTTTAACTCTAGACCAGTCCTCCGCCTTCGATAGGATTCGCCATCCCTATCTATTCAACGTTTTAAGAACTTTCGGTTTCGGACCAAAAATAAGGGGAATGATCAGCACCCTATATAACGGCTTATGCTTGCCATTTAATGTAAAAAGCGGTGTGCAGCAAGGAGATCCCCTCTCTCCGGCCCCCTCTACACAATGTGTGTAGAACCTTTTCTTGCCCTATGCCGTAAAATCATTGCAGAATATGGGTTACTTCTTCCAGGGAATACCCAAAAGTAACTAATACTCTCTGCATATGCGGACGACATAACTTTTTTCTGTCCCAAGAAACTGGTTTCGCTAAACTCAAAGAAGCTTTTACAAGCTATTCTGAAATAGCTGGAGAGAAGATAAACACTACCAAATCACCCGGAGTTTTTGCGGGAAGCAGGAAAATTTGTCAGGATAATCCAATGGGCGCAAGATGGTCCAACACAGAAGCTTGATTCTTAGGGTTGCTGTTAGGTCCAGAAAAAGAATTTGAAGAGGAAAATTGGGCCCTTTTAGCCGGCAAAATACGCGGTTCTCTCACTCGATGGGAGAGTTTTAAGGGCATAGTATTCATCCAAACAAGGTGCAAAATAGTAAATTGCTTGACAGGAAATTTGATGACTCACGCAATGACGGTACTTCAACCCTCTATCGGTTTTCTTCGCGGCTCAACAAGAGCTCTAAAAAATTTCATTTGGAATGGCCATTAGTCCCTTCATCCCAACTTTGTGTTCAGCCCGCGCGAAATTGGAGGAATCGGCTGCATGCATCCGGAAAGCACTGCAATTTACTTGCGACTCAGATATTTAGCAAACTTATTGTCAAGGCAGAACGAAGACTCGGCCCTAGTTATTTTCAGTACACTATTTCTTAGTAAAGGAGCCGAAATCCCAGCAAGAAGCGTCAGAGCATTCTTGTCAACTAAAGACAAAGTGTGCACCAATCATGCCGCGGATACTTGCTACGCTTCTGCCCTTCTAGCATGGCACCTCTTATCCCCAAAAACAATTAACTACCCCAGCAGCAGGGAAGACCTACCATATCATATCTTTATCCGACGATTATCACACAAGAGCAATCCATGTGGAAGGCGCTGGAAGTTAATTTTATAGGAGACCTAATTTCCCCGTTGCAGCCAGTGTGGGAAAAAATCAAAGAGTGGTGGAAGTGCATCATCGGGTCGGAAGTGATATCTAACGATGAACTTTTAGCATTAGCTTTTAGAAACACTAAACAATGTGATAGGGGAAAGAGGCTAGTAAATTATTTTTAAAAACAGCTGTCGGAACTACATACAAACTAATGAATAAGTGCATAGGAACTGAAGAAGCTAACGTGCCGAATATAACAAACGTACTAATCAAAAGAATTAAGAACCACAAACCTTAGAGTTTCAAAGAGGAGAGGACTCGGCGGCTTTAAAAATTTTCTCCCACAAAGCAATAATAGCCGCCTTTACGAACAAAATGTTAAAATTCCCAATTGACACGAGAGATTAAACTCAAAATGCGATTTCTTAGTACAAAATATTTTGGGTAAAAGAAATGTAATTGTGTGCGCGGTCAGCGAAGAATGTATATTGTAAAGATTTAAAAAATGACTTATACTATTTTTAGAGGAAAAACTGTTTTATAAAAAATGACTAACAAACAAACACGGGTAAAATAATTCTTATGTAGTAATTTGTAAAGTATTTTTATGGAATATTATTAAAAATATTTCTCCAAATTATATGTATATGCTGTACAACCTTACAAAAAATGTAAAAAAAACCTTAACTTTGTAACTTTTGTTATCTCAAAATGTAACAAATAAAGAGATGCAATCGGTAAAAAAAATCCTATTGAGCGCATTTGAAATCGAAATCTCTCTCTCTCTCTCTCTCTCTCCCTCTCCCACTCTCTCCCTCTATCTCCCTCTCCCTCTATATCCCTCTCTCTCCCTCTCCCACTCTCTCCCTCTATCTCCCTCTCCCTCTATATCCCTCTCTCTCCCTCTCTCTCCTTCTATCCCCCTCTCCCTCTCTCTCCCTCTCTCAACTTTTAAGAACTATGTCGCCACTACTGTAGTGATTATATCAGCTTCAATCCACTTCTCAACCTCTATCCACTTAACTCGGAATAGGTTTTAGGATTCCTATTGTACCTCTCACCTTGTCTTCTGCGTACTAAAATGTTGCGAATTTGCATTCGAAAGCGTCTATTGTGGGTGAATTTTTCATCAATGCGGGTTTAAATTATCAGAAAATTCACTATCACAAAAAAATTAAATGTCTGCGGCAATCTTCTGCATTGTCTTAAGTGTTGTATCTCCGCAAAACTAACTAGGGAAAAACATCTATCAATTAGAACGATTTGGATTGCTAATCAAGAACGAGCAATCCTTTTTCAACGTAAACAACCTGGTTAATGTAAAATGACTGCAAAAATTAAAAGGAAGCACAATTTTAGACTAAAAAAATTTGCGTTAGATTTGTTCCCTCGTAGTTCACTCATTCGATGTGATTTCCTACGATCCAAACCAATCCTTTTCTCAATCTTCTCTTTCCTTTTCAAACCGTTAAAAATTAAACCCAGTGCCACTTCTTTCTTCCCTTCTCCGCTCCCTTACTTTCGAACGCACCGTCTCAAATCCTCCTTAATTCCTTTTCTTTCCACCACCCCTCCCTCCCCTAACTCATCCCTCCTACAACCCCACCCCTCTACTTCAGCCTCTTCCTCCATACCAACCCGCTCACCTTCCATCTAATTCATGCTATTTTTAATTTTTCAAACATAATTTCCCTTTCGTCGTCTCCTGTTCTCCGCTCACCGTTTTTCTCCCATTTCCACACAAAGCAATCATAATTCTGCTGGCCCACTCCATCCCTCTTGCGCCTTCATTATCCCCTCCTCCAAACAGAGAGAGGTCTTTCTCTCTATCCATCGGCTTTTCCTTCCTTCTCACCTGCCCTGCCTCTTCTTAATGTTTCCTTCCTACTCTCGTTTACACTGTTCCTTTCCGCTCACATCTCCCCCCTCTCACTCTCCCTCTCTCTCTTTCCCTCTCTTCTCCTTTTCTTCTATAATAACAGCCTCTTTCCCCACGACATCTCTTCGATTGCTTTCCCTTTCCCCACTCCACTCTCCTCCATGTCTCCCTCCTATTCCAAGTACGATATTTTTCTTTGACAATTAGCTCGGGCTCTAAATTCACTTCTCTCTTTCTCTCGTTCCCACTCCAATCTCTCGCACCTCCCCTCCCTCCCTCCAGCCTTTCTCCCTCCCTCCCATCTCTCCATATCTCATGGCCACATTCCTCTCAACAACTTCACTTAACCCCGCCGTGGCACTCCCCGAAAAGTATTTTTTCAATTTATTTGTCACTCAACTTTTGACCCAATCATAACTCGAGAGAATCGTTCGTCGTTATTTTTTAATGTCGTACTTTTTATCACCCCTACTTGTGCTCTGAACTGGCAATTATGATCCTCTTGCTTTTTCTCCCTCTCTCTCTCTCGCGCTCTCCTTTCCTTTGTGATTTTTTTACAAATCTCTCGTTTGGTTTCCGCATTGTTCGAAATTACTGTCTTTTTTGCCACTGCTTCGGAAAAGGCGCCGTGGTCATTTTTTTAGTGTTCATAACGAGTTTCTCTCTTCCTTTCTTTCATTCCCTCGTCTCTCTTATTCGCTCGTCTCTATCTCTTCGTCTCAGCTCGCTTCTCTTTTCGCCTCACCTCATTCACTCATTCGGATGCCAAGAAAATGAGTTGGGGAGGTAAAGAATTTCCGGGATAAGTCCTCTTCATTTTTTCCAATTATCTCTTTTCCGCGAGACTCCCACCCCTTCGTCCCTTCTAATTCGTTCTTATACATAATAGGGCACGGTTGATATTTAAGTTTTTGCTTTATTTCCTTTTTTATTGCTCAAATATAAAACGCCTATCCAGTTTCTGCTTTGTGGGTGTTTTTGTGTGTTCCGCGAGGAGAGCTCCTTTCTTGCTCTACTGCTCCTGTTGTGATTTTTTTGAAGCGAAAAATCTGTTCCGTTCCGAGCAGTTATTTTTATTCCTTATTCTAAACTCGTTTGAAGGAAACTTTCAGGAAATGAAGGTTTTCATTCGCGGTTCAAATAGTATTCTAGTCAATTTAAAGCTTTTCTATGAAAGTGCGCGATAGAATTTGATCTCGAATTCGGTTCATATTTCAGTATCGCTTTCTTGATAAAACGTGAAACTGAATTTTTTGAGAATTATCAATAACAAGTTTTAATTCCGTAAGCAAGAAGAAATCAGTTTATAAATATCCTCGTTTATTCTGCGGAATGAGGCTGCTTTTAGCCGATATCTATATCACAAAGGAATCTCTTTGTATTGCTATTCTGGTATCATGCCGGATTTTAATTTTTACGGAAAATCTTCAAAGCCCTCAACTAAAATATGTTGAATATATAAGTGTGAGTGTGTGTTTTAAATAACTAACGAATGACACTTTCAAGTCTTTTTACGATGAGAATATCAACGACAGCAAAAACGATCGCAGACGACCATGCCCGGGAAGGAAATCGACCGCGGCGCCCCAGCATCGGGGGCCGCACACGCTTAACCGCTCCGCTATCAAATCTGTCAGGTTAATCAGTCGAAGAAAGAAAACTCTTATACTGCGGATAAACTCCTTAAGATTTCAATTAATATCCAATTGGAGTTAAAGGTAATTCCTAATGGCATGCGCATGTCAACTAATGGATGCTGTCTGAAGTAATTTCCGGAGCCTTTGCTCTAAACAGATTGACTCTATTGTTTTATCGCTGTGAGTATACTTGGCCGTCTTTTGAATATAAGCTTCATGAATCCTTGATGAACTATTCAAGGTGTGACCAAAAAGTTTTCGCGCTGATTTTTGTGGATTTTATAGTAACAATACGATTACGAGAATAGTGGTGCTGAAAAAGTTTTGTTTGGTTCTTAATTGTCGATATTGTAAGAGATCACAACCGTGTGTTATTTCTAATTTGTGCTGTACCCGTTTTTCTGTATAGAATTAAATTATCAAAAATATAATGTATCACTAAGTGCAAAAACTTTCCCAAAATTCCCACAAAACCAAACGGCTATGGCTTCTTCAACTCTTAGGGTCATCATCATGTCTTGAGAGACAAAGCAATGGTCGTGTTGTCTTGTGTGTGTGTATTTGGTGGAAGTTGCATTACATTTTATATAAAATAAAGTTCCAGATATTTCCAGTTTACTCGGTCGATTTTAATTTCTCAATAGGTATTCTTGCATACGCTGTAAAAAGGTTCCAAAAATGTTGAGAGAGGAATAAAAATTGCGATGTGAGGAAATCCTTATATCATACATAGAATTTAAGAGGACAAAAGTTTCCTTAAACGGGTTATTCGTGAGGATAAACTAGGAGATTCTCATTATGATCCAGAGACCGAATTTCAATACCATCGATGGAAAACTCCTGAAATACAAATGCCAGAAAGGAGTAATTGGCAAAGTCGAAGGGGCACACAAATTTCATTTCAAATCGGTCTTTTACCTCCAGACTCTTCACAGTATTCCATCGCTCATTGCTCTCTTAGCAAGGGGATTTTTGTAAAAATGTAAAAATCACTTATTTTGAAACGAGAAAAAAATCTGCTATGACCGGGAAACGAACACGGATCTTCCAATTGCTGGGCGGATATTCTACCACTGATCTATCGTACTCGTGCCGTTTCTGAACGCGGGTGTTCTTCTTAGTTGAGTCCGGGCTAGCCAAGATAGTATCAACCAGCCCCAACGGACGTCGTCCGAAAGATACGTTGAAGAGGGAAGGGGTTTTCTTCGACGTATCTTTTGGAGGACGTACGCTGGGGCTTATTGATACTAGCTTGGCTAGCCTGGACCCAACTAAGAAAAACACCCGCGTTCAGAAACGGGAAAAATGTACGCTTTTAATATATCTATGCTTTTATTTCATATTCAGTTTGTTCCTAGTTATATTCTATTTGCTTATTCTTTAATTGCATCCTTATGTTTTGTGTCAATAGATAATTTCATTTGGCTGTTCTTGCGGAAATTTATTTATTACGTTGGAGGTAAGTGGTTGTGCTGATATTTTTCGATTTCTTCCTCTGTGTGAATACTATATCTTTCCCTAAATTCTTTCTCCATATCCACCAAAGTAAACCTTTCGAAGCTTGCTACGATTCTTTCCAGCTACCTGAAAATTCACCGAACGCGTGTCCTTCCAGGAACTCACTCACTCACGCTTCCTTATACACTCCCTCTCCTCACAATCTTGAGTGGACTGGGCTACTTCTTAGTAATGCACTTTCCCCATTTCCCCATAATTTTCATGCTATCCATGTTAAAAGCCAGAGCCCATATTGAAGAGCTTCACTCTATTCTACCTGAGAAGGGTGTCCATGCGATCGCGGTATCCGAAACTTGGCTGAAACCTTCTCTACCTTCTTTCCTTGTAATATTCCAGGATATAAGCTTTTTCGTAATGACCGCACTGGAAAGAAAGGGGGTAGGGTGGGTACCTATATTCGCGAAGAACTATGTTGTAAATTGCTCCTTGATGGTGACAGCAGACCTGAATTTCTTTTTCTTGAAATAACTTTCAATTCTCAGAAATTATTATTTGATATTCTGTACATACCTCCGCATATTTCAAATCCATCGGATATTGAAATTCCCCTCACGGAACTTATCGTAGATTTCGATAATGTCATCCTTATGGGCCAGTTTAATTATGATCTCCTGAACTCGAGTAACTTTCACACTAAAACACTCCATCCGCTAGCACTCAGTGTTCTACCGCTTAATCCTACACACCACACCCTAGCCTCTTCTACTCTACTTGATTTAATAGTAACGACCAAACCTGACAAAATACTCAAACATGGTCAGATCTCAGTCCCGGGAATATCTGCACATTGCAGCGAAGTATAATTTTCGGTGCAAAAACATCCACTGATATGCTAAGTGCTAATGACAAAATATAGATAGAATATAGAAATATAACAATCCAACAGGTTAAATTTGACCAGATTTAAGTAATACCACAATACAGAAATACACCTCATCGGTGAAGGCGATTCGAAACGAATCTTAGTTAATGTCAGTTAAATCACATCCAATAGTTACTATCACTCTTCCGGCTCCCGGTAGGTCAATGTCCACTCAACACTGAATAGTTTCTCCCTCAGCCGGGTAGACATGGAATGACCCACGCCTGCGTCGACTTCTCCTCTCGGTGCTCAGCTGTGCGTCTCGTCGCTCGGGAGGCCACTATCGGAATGGGCTGTCACGTGACGCCGGTGGTGAAGAAGGGAGGGAATGACGTCACGCGGGTAATTCGAAATAGTTGAATTATTCTCGATGATTGGTCGCCTTTCCACTGTTCTTGCATAACCATGGGAAAGAGGGAAGGTTAAAGAGTTGAGGGGTAATTAGGGTATATAAATGAGAGAGGCACCCCGGGAGGGCGTGTCGACCGTGGCGTGGCGTTCGTGGGTGTGTCGTTCAGTCCGGCGATATCACGAATATCGGCGATAACGAATCGCATGTACGAACATGCATGTACGAAATCGCTAGTTCGAATATCGCTAGTTCGAATATCGCCGCTATCGTATAAGTGCTATCGTATAAGTGCGGGAGTAAAAAGGGAGGGGAGGAAAAAATCGCCACAACATGTTCTCAATTATGCATCCTACTCTTTCAAAGTATCAAAGCAACAACCAAAATTTACAACTATTACAGATTTTTAAAACAGAGGCAAACAAATTGACAGATAGTTCAGTTCAGATTGTTCAGTTCCTTGGGAGAGTATTATTAACATAAATGACGAGGAAAATAATTTTAATGCTTTCCTCCTCAATCTATTTGATCGCCATGCTCCACAAAAAACAATTCGTATTACTAGAAAAATTTCTCCTGAGATTAAAGATGATATAAAAAGATTAATGTCCAATCGTGATTCCGCTTTTCGTACATTCAATCATTAATTCTACGCTCAAATTTGAAGATTATAGAAAACAGAGGGACTCAATAAAGCAGGCTGTTAGAGATGCCAAAATTAAATTTTCGTACTCAATAATTTATCCTCAGTCCGACAATACATCACTATGGAGAAAACTGAAAGTATTCGGAATTGGTAATAAGAAAAGTGACTCTGAGCTACCTGTATCTCTTGATGCATTAAAACGTTTAGCGCCGACCTGAAATAAGTATAATATCGCCTGGAGCCAAATGACTTTTTTGGTGTAATCATTGATACATATGGTTAATCTGACTAAAAATATTAATATCTGAAACGAATAATGCGAAAAAGATTTTTTTCAGCGAAAAATATTGACTGCTGTCATAGTAGTGCCTGGTTGCAGGGGAAGAGCTAGGGTATGCAATCCAGTGTAGCAGGGTTCTTAGTCCTGTGATTTTACATCCAAGGAAGAAAAAGGTTTAATGATAACAGACTTATTTTTGTTATTAATCTATATTTTAACATATATTGATTTATCAATCACATTATTTACATTCATTCAGCTTCCATGAAGTTAATGAGAAAAATTAGACGTTTTTATTGTAATACTATATATTTAGTATTATATACGTTTTCACAAAAAATGCATATGCTAAAAATATGTATTTTAACAACCTACATATTACAAAAACATACCTATTACAAAAACATATCTATTGCAAATACATGTATTGCAAAAATGTACGTCATCATTGTGTCATCCTTGCTAGATTAGGGTAACATTGCCTGTTCCGGGTTCACAATTATTATCAGGGGGCAATCCAGCTTATTGTTGTTGAACTTATGAGTAAGGGTAAGTTTTTTTAGGTGGGACTGTTGTCTACATACTACGAAAACCTACCTATAACTACATAGAGATGCACTTCAATAATCAACATATTATCAGACACATACCTATTACAAAAACACATATATATTACAAAAAGATATATATTATTAAAATACACATTACAGTACTGTATACGATATATTACAAAAATGTACATATTACAAAAGCCTACATATTATAAAAAAACATTATAAAAATACGTATTGTAGGAAACAACAAAAAAATCACTCGGACCGTCAATGAAAAGATAAAAAGCAGTCCAGGTATAGAGCTTGTTCTCTCACGCATTTTGGACAATATGTATGTACTTGCTTTCTCATGTTATTTGCGTACATCTCCGGCAGTATTTTTGTTTTTTCCTTGCCCCGTACGCCAGCATTTGATCTTGCTTCGGGAATTCAGTAAGACTGAGACTCTCTCTTCCGCTCAGCCGCTGACGGGCCTGGCTCAATGCTGGCGTATCTAAAAAACATGGCACGCTAATTGGAAGATTATACTATATTCCAAGGGTTAGGAAAAAATCTTCTTCTTCATCTAAAGGCTAAGCCTTGTCTCTGCAACCATGAACTCCTGTCCTCTGCCATTCTCTTCAACATCTCGTACTTCTCAACTCCCATCACTGACTCCACGTCATCTAGGTATTTCTTTCTTGGTCTGCCTCTTCCTTTCTTCCCTAAAAGTTTCCCCTCCAAGATGTTCACAATTAATCCATTATGTCTAATCACATGGCCTAAAAATTTTGCCTTCCTTTCTTCCATTCCTCTGATCAGTTTCCTTTCTTCTTTTACTTCTTCCAAAACTTCAAGGTTTGTCTTTCTCTCTGTCCAACTTGTCTTTATCAATCTTCTCCATATCCACATTTCTGTCGCTTCCAGACGGGACCTCTCCCTCTTTCCTAACGTCCAACTTTCACTACCATAAAGTATGGTACTCCAGACAAAAGCTTTTGCAAAGGATTTCCTTACTTCCAAATTCATGTGACTGCTTGTCAGTAGGCTCCTTTTGCATTGAAAAGCTTGCTTTGCAAGTGCTATTCTTCTTTTCACTTCCTGTACACATCTATTATCTTCAGTAATTGTACTACCTAGGTAGCAAAACTGCTTCACCTGCTCAATTTCCTGATTGTCTATTTTGATCTTTGATATTGTCCCTGCATTACTTTTGCCTATAACCATCAATTTGGTTTTCTTTATATTTATCTTTAATTCCCACTGTTTTAACGTGTCCGATAATACTTTCAGCATTTTATTCATTTCTCTTTTTGAATCGCTGAATATTACAATGTCATCTGCAAATCTAATGCAGTGTATTCTAACTCCATTTATTTTTATGCCTTTTGTCTTTTCCTTCATAACTTCTATACTTTCTTCAATGAACATATTAAACAAATATGGAGATAGCGGACATCCTTGTCTTACTCCTTTCCTTATCTTTGCTTCACTCTCTAATCCATTTATATTTATTCTTGTAGTTTGATTTTGATAAAGCTTAAAAATTAATCTTCTGTCCCTCCAATCAATACCTATTTTTTTCATAGTCTTAAACAACAGTTCCCAATTAACTGTATCAAAGGCCTTCTCCAAATCAATAAACGTTAAATATAATGTCCTGTTCATTTCTAAACATCTTTCCATTATCACCCTGAGGGCTAATATAGCTTCTCTCGTTCCTCTCCCACTTCTAAATCCAAATTGATCTTCACTAATATAATGTTCTATTTTCCTTTTTATTCTGTTTTTCACGATATAAATTAAAACTTTTGAGGCGTGCGAAAGTAGTGAAATTGTTCTGTAGTTACTGCACTCCACTGCATTCCCCTTCTTTGGTAAACTTATAGTTTTACTTTTTATAAAGTCATCAGGTAATTTTCCTTTTTCGTAACAATCTTTTATAATTTTAAAGAAATGTTCTTTTGCTTCCTCCCCTAAGTTCTTCAAAAGTTCTGCAGGTATACCATCAACACCTGTTGCCTTGCCTGAATTAAGATTATTAATAGCTTTATAAAACTCTTCTTTGGTTATTGTTGGGCCTAGCTCGTCATTTCTTATTTCCTCTTCATTTTCAATAAATCTACATCCATCTCCAACATCTCTTCCACTATATAATTCTTCTATGTATTCTTTCCACCGAGCACATACTTTTTCATTTTCCCATAACATATTTCCTTCCTTATCCTTAACTATTGCCGATTTAGTTCTTGGTTTGTACTGGAGAGTTTTAATTTTGAAGTATGCTTTGTCTTGCCTTCCTCCCTTTGTATCTTCCTCAATTTCCTTCACTATCTCTTTGGTCCATCTCTCTTTTTCTTCTCTGCATTTGTTAATAATCTCATTCTTAACTTTTTTATAAGTTTCATCATTTCCATTCTTCCTCAACTTGTTCCTTTCTTCAATTAAAATCAGTATCTCCTCAGTCATCCAAGGTTTTCTAGGCTCCAATTTTCTCTTTCCAATAACTTCCTCTGTAGCTTTAATAACCCCTTTTTTAAATTCCTCCCAACTAAGTTGTCCTTCATAATTTCTCATCAACTCATTTGTTTTTTCTTGGTAATTCTTAGCCGTTGGTAACTCTTTCAGTCCCTGTAGATGCCAGTTCTTTTTAACTGTTCTCTTTATTTTCTTAAACCTAATATTGCATTTTGCCATGACTAGCTTGTGGTCACTGTCTACATCTGGACCTGGGTAACTATAACACGATTTTACCTGGTTCTTATATCTTCTTTTTACTAAAATATAATCTATTTGAAACCTTCTTCTGTCTGGCGCCTCCCATGTGTATCTTCTTCTTTTGGGAACTTCAAAGAAAGTGTTTGATACCATCATCTCATTCTGTTCACAAAACTCAATTAATCTTTCTCCCCTTTCATTTGTTTCACCTAAACCAAATTTTCCTACCATTCTACTATTTCGACTAGATCCAATCACAGCATTAAAGTCTCCCATTATTATTACATTATCTTTATCTTTTGTCATCTTTATAAGTTCTTCTATTTCTTCATACACCTTTTCTACTTCTCCTTCTTCTGCACTACTTGTTGGGAAATACGCTTGTATTATCACTGTATCCGTTGGCACGGTGCTCATTCTTACCATCAACAACCTATCATTTATGTGATATGTATTGCAAACACTGTTTGCCCATTTCTTACTAATAATGACTGCTATTCCATTCCTTCCTCTCTTTTCACCTCCACTATGAATTATTCTAAATTTATCACTGTAAAAATCTCCTTTCTCTTGCCACCTTGTTTCACATAAACCTAAGATATCAATCTCATTTTTCTCCATTTCTTTCTTTATTTCTTCTAATTTACCTATTTTTAGTAATGTTCTGACGTTCCAAGTACCTATTTTGACGTTTTGACAGGGATTTCGTTGGATAACGACCTGAGAAGCCCTGCTACATCCCCTGCCGGATCTTGGGTTCCGAATACCATGATCAGTAACAAATTCCTTTCTAAAACCTTCCATGGTTGCTACCCTCGGGATATCCAATAGGATCTTTAATGGAGTGGTTTCCTGTTGCCTTCTCCATCCTATGCCGTTGACTATCAAAATAGTTCCTCCGCCTTTAGGGGCAGTTTCCCACCCCAAGGGCAAGAGGGTGCCCTACCCCTCCACCTTCTCATCCGCCCCTAAATAGGCCGTTGGCATTTGGTAGAGGGGGGACTCCTTATCCCGGGAGTCACTCGGACGCCAGAGCCTCGTCTGTGAAGCAGGGTGCACCACGTGCAGGTGAGGTTGACATTTGAGTGGGAGAGGCTATATAATCGCATCCCACCCCAAAACACCCCTAGGAAAAAATATCATCTGAATATTAACCCTCGAGCCCTTGTTTGTTACACGACCGAGCGCGCGGCGTACTTTGTCCACGGAATAAATTTTACAAAATAACTCGTGTGTTTGATGGTATTATTGTTTTCTTTTTATCAAAATGATGTTTTATGTTTTACAACTACAACCTATAATGACAAATTATATTCCAATTTCAAATATTGTTATATACCAACACACAAACCTAAGTAACTATTATAAAATTTCCATTATTAATCAGAACTATTGTCTTCAGCAATACATGATTGAAAAATATATGCTGCTTTGACATGTTTCTTACAAGAAAATTGATTGAAAGAATCACATTTAATGGTTGTGTCCACATTTTTTCTTCTACCACATAATACACATCGTCCACGCTTTTTTCTTTCCTGTTTCTGGCATATAAATTCCCTTTCCGCTGGTTCTCGATATTTTGAAAGGAGTGTCTTCACATCTGAAAGGTAGAGAATTTATTTTTTTCTTTCATCAATGCCAATGATAATTTCTTCAAAAAATTTTTTCTTGGTTGCGTCGGATTGTCAGCATTAGAAAAATAAAGTATTTGTCCATTTATCCCCGCTATATTCATTAGCGAGAAGAATATTGCCAATGACCACTGTCAAGTAATACGAGTTACAGAGTAAGTACTACACATTTGATCTGCTGTGTCTACTCCACCCTTAGTCATGTTGTAAACCAATATAATTGAGGGTTAAAGGGTTTCGTCATCAATTTATATTTCATGATGCATTGTTGATAGTACTATTACTGCTTTATTCTTTTTTGGCACTTTGGACGCCGAGTAAACGAATGCCATATAGTCGGTGAACAACCGTATGCCACTCTGCGAGTATTTCAAAGAAAAGCAAAAATTGAAACTGTAACTTTACTGATTTACATATAATAAAAAAATAACCTACATGACAAGGTGTTCGGCGTACTCAATGCCAAAGATCACTCTTTCAATCACTCTGTCAAAGAGATGACGATAGAGCAACACGTAGTAAAATAACATCTACATTTATTTTAAGAATAAAGGCCAAATTAGCTTATTTTATAATAGAGATGTTTATTCTACCATATCCATTAAACAAAATATTTTATTCCTCTAGCATTTCAAAGTACATTGGAAATTGTAACTGTAACTTTACAGACATAAGTATAAACATATTGACTATAACTTGCATGATAAATCATGTTGCGTACTCAGCATAAACAAAAATCACTCTCTCAATCGCTCGTACACTCAATCCGCCGCGTCTGCTCGAAGGACGGAGGAAAAGCAGATAATGAGTACGCGACCAGGCGCGCTGCGTATTCAGTACGCCACGGATGACTAATACTATTATCACTCCGATTATTAAGCTACTACATATCTTTGAAGTACGAAAACTTTCTCATTTAGTAGGCAATATGACACTGAAGGAATACTCAAAGTGTCTTAGATGCGAGACACAAAGCAGCGTTGCCACATTGAAATTCGTAAAATTGGCGTACTATATACACAAGCGCATGCGCTCGAGGGTTAATAGGCAAAATCTATTGACCGTACTCAAAAAAGATATATTACCTGATAGATCTTTTGTAGAAGTTGGTGACTTCCTATGTGATGGGCCTAGATGAGGCTCTTGATTGTTGCGTTCTCACGAGGTTTTATTTGTTGGAATTTTAGACGAAAGTCCTCCTTTTCTCTTCCCTTCCGTTTTTAGATGACGAGTATTAGAAAAACCATTCCTTTCTATGCTACTAGGACCAAGAGTTCTAACCTTTACGGAATCATTTTTTCGTAGAACAATACCCGAAGATGAACAAAATGGCGAAGAATAAGGATATTGGTGCGGGGCACCCCCTGCCAACCACCGTCATAATAACTTTCAGGATAAAATTTGGATGTAGATAAATATATAGATGATAATATTAATTAAAAATGACTTAGTGGAATAAAAATATACGGATGCGCTTCACTGAAATTAAATATTACGATATCTATTTACGTGTAAAATCAATACAATTTGGATTACTCTCCGATACACCGAAGCTGACGCATAAAACAGAAAACCAGCACTATTCACTCAAAGGATACACTGTCTCGTACGGGTTTAGCCTCAGTTGCTCGATTTCGAATGCTCGATTCTCACATGCCATACAACCAGTGCTGTAGTCGTAAAAAAACTAATGGTATACGGAAATAAAAATTTAGGGGGAGGAGGAACCTTACCCATTTTTTTAAAGAGCAAAGTACGTAACTATAATCTTACGATGGCAGGAAAAAACATATGACCTTACCTTGCATTTCTTTGAAAATTTTATTTCGATTAAGTGATGTACATAAAAGTTAAAAAATAATTAGCACAGTATTTATTTTCAATCTGATCGAAACAAAAGTAGTATTATAATATTGGTATTAAATCTCTTCATGGGTCGCAGATTTTCAAGAATCGCAGGTGCAGCTTCAATATTTGGGGCCATGAAAAAAGGAGTATTCAGTTGTTTTCTCATCATCCTGTATAATTTCTCATAAAGCGAGGATATGCGCCAATTGTTCGAAAAAGCAGAGGATATACACTATTCATTCGAAAAAAGCAGTAAGTATACGGCGTATACCACCGTATACCCTTCACTACAGCGCTGCATACAACCCAGTTGCCATACATCACACTTGCCATAGTCCCAGATGCTCGAGTAGCAAAAGACCGAATACCCAGTTGCCAGATTCCCACTTGCCATAGTAAAAAATGGAGTGGGGAAAAGAAGGGTATTTACGAATATGCAGCAAAAAGGAGAAAGGACTGAGGGGTATTTGCGGATATGCAGAAAAAAGGAGGAGGAGAGGAAAGGGGGGACGGCGTATGTTACGCTGAAGAACATAGTCGACATTAATATCAAACGTCAGAGAATTTTAAACCAATTACGAATACGGAGCGTAAAGACAAAAATAAAGGGGGGAAGGAGGGAGTAGGAAAAAGGGGGGAGGGCGTAAGGTACGCTATGGAAACAGTCGACATTAGTATCAATCGACAGAGAATATTATAACGATTACGAATACGCAGAAAAGACCGAATGAGAAAGTGGAGACGTAATAATTGTCCTAATCTCAGTTGCTCTAATCCCCCTGTGTGTGGACTTAAGACGGCAAAATCGTGGTGCTGCTCAATGGCTCCAGGCGATTCATTGCAACCAGAAGAATTCAAGAGGGTTTGGTCGACGCGGGAATCGTCTTTGAGGAACGGGCGCCGTTAAACATCTCGACGAGCAGGAGCGGACCGTAGCTGACGAAGACTCCTACAGTTTGAAGATTGAAGTGTAAAGTTGAAGCAAAAAGTGTTACCTCTCCTACCCTTCTTTTATTTTTCTTTTCGCTATTAGTGGATTCCTTCTTATCCCCAGTGTTAGTGTCGGTGAAAGTGATTTAAGTGTGGTGTATACCTTAATAGAGTTTAAATTATTTTTTTTCTTCTCTTTTTCTCTCTCTTTTCTTTCCGCTTTAGGTGCAGTCCTTCTTATCCCCAGTCCTCAGTGTTATGGGTGAAAGTGATCTAAGTGTGGTGTATACCTTAATAGAGTTTAAATTATTTTTTTCTTCTCTTTTTCTCTCTCTCTTTTCTTTTCGCTTTAAGTGCAGTCCTTCTTATCATCAGTCCTCAGCGTTAGTGTTGGTGAAAGTAATTTAAGTGAGTTGTATCCCTTAATCGAATTTAAATTGATTTTTATATATTAGTTTTTTATCTTTCTTTTCGTTTCCCCAGTGTTAGTGTTGGTGAAACTGATCTAAGTGTGGTGTACCCCTTAATAGAATTTAAATTATTATTTTTTCTTCTCTTTTTCTCTCTCTTTTCTTTTGCTTTAAGTGCACTCCTTCTTATCCCCAGTCCCCAGTGTTAGTATTGGTGAAAATTATCTAAGTGTGGTTATTCCCTTAATCGAGTTTAAATTGATATATCGGTAATCCCAAAATTTTTGTGATTTGTAGTGATTCCTCTTTTAGCTTTATTTTGTGAAATATCCATTATGTATTGAAAATTTTTCCACACTAACTGAAAAAGTCCTTATAGCCAGTGATTCATGTAATTACGGTTGCGTGTGTTCAATTCTGTATTCTGTAGTTAATTTCCAGTTTTATTTCTCCCTGTTCGAAATAATCTCGTTGTCTAAAACGTATTCATGACTTGTATTTACAGCTACTTCTCTTCATTTTCCGTTTTTTTCCCATTTTCACATTTACATGATGGGTGAATCATCACATACTTCTGATCTTCCCTAAATATCTCTATCGTCCGTTCCGTTCGCGTCACAAGTCAGCCCTAATTCATCTCCATATGTACCTGGTATTCGCTCACTGCCTCACGCTTCTCGTAGAGAATCAATCCTTAACCTGTAAGTGATTTCTTACGAAGTTTTTATTGTTTATTTTTTCTATATTCGAATCCAAGCACTAAAAATGCAACAATCAATGTCTGATAAAAGTATTATTAATTTAACAATTATTCCGTGGAATTTATATATTTAGTCAGAGTATTATACTTTATTCAGCATTGAAGATGTATAGTTATATTTTGTATATTATTAACGTGAATCATTATTTGAACATTTTCAGATATACCTTGATTAAAATGAAATCAAACAGACAAAAGCGTCAGAAAACGTTGCATTTTTATCTCAATTCTTCAGAAAAAGAATCAATAATAAATTCGAGCAATCAAGAAGTGGAAGTTGCAGTGTCTACACTACTACCTGTCGACTCCTTGAAGAGAGATGTATGCGCTTATGAAGATAACAGTTCAGTTATTTCATCGGTTCATTCGGTAGATATCGAACATTATATTAGTGATAGTAGTGCAACGGTGAAGAATGATATCGGTATTTACCTATGAGGAAAATTAGATAATTTAATAAAGAAAGAACTTTTAGAAAATCCGTTTTGTCCACCTAAAAATTGTCTTTTTTTCTGAGCATCAAAAGAACGGAAAAGTTGAAAAGAAATTCCTCAATCAAACTCACTTACGTAGATACACTAGGGTAGTATATTCTCCAATAAAGCAGGAAATTTACTGTAAATATTGTTCCTTGTTCGCTCCTACAACTGTTGGTTCAATTAAATGTAAAACTCAGACCGGGGTTTTAGTTTCAAAGTCGCTTACTGCATTTTAAAAATTATTGGGTAAGGATGGTGTTCTTGAAAAACACCAAGGCAATGCTTATCATAATAGCTCTGTGGAATCGGAAAAAATGTTTTTAAGGAACTTTGACAAGCCCCAAACTGAAGTTAAAAAAATGTTAATTTTAGGGAGGCTGAAGCAAGTTCAAGAGAATCGAAAGCGTCTTTTGCCTATTATTGACACGATCATCACTCTAGGTAGACAAAATATACCATTTCGAGGCCATAGGGATGACGGCAATTTTTCAGACAGGCCTGAGAGCAGTGAAAGCATTACGAACGAGGGGAACCTTCGCGCTATATTAAAATTACATATCCGTGGTGGTGACCAGGATCTAGAAAATCATCTGAAATCTTCCTAAACTTTGTGAGGGAAGGAAAATATTATTCCATTTTATTTGACGAAACTACTGATATAACTATGGTGTCTCAATTAAGCCTTGTTATTAGGTATGTTTATGAAAATAAAATTAGGGAAGATTTCATTGGTTTTGTGGATTTGCAAGATGAAAATTTCACACCAGGAATTAGACAATACCAAAAACCTAAATTAGGGGGGAATGTGCTAGGAAAATCAGTTGTTCGTTATTAGTAAAAAATAATCTTGATATGGAAAACTGTGTTGGTATTTGCACCGATAACGGCCGTGTCATGGCTTCTGAGCAGCGTGGTGCTGCTTCAGAAATCCGTAAGGTTTCTCCACATGCGGTTCGAGTTCCTTGCCAAAGCCATTCATTCAACTTGACTTTGTCGAAGTCGTCCGAAATTAGGGCAATTGAAAAATGTTTTGAATTAATGGGCGAGGTTATTAATTTTTATCATTTGTCTGCTAAGAGAAGTTTACTTTTAAAGAGAGAAATGGGTGGGGGATTAAGTAGCTTGTGCGATACACGCTGTGTAGAAAGGTATAATGCTTGTTTAATGTTTGAGAAATTTTTTTCCACAATTACCAAGATATTGAACGATATCAGTAATTGGGATGATAGGACATCTTCAACAAAGGCAGATTTACTCCTCAATAATCTCATGACAAGCGAGTTCATTGTTTCGATGAAATGCATTACTTTTATTTTTTCCTTAACACTTCCGGTTAGTAAGCCATTACAAAAAGAATCGCTAGATCTGTATTCAGCTATAAAATGCATTGAGGACATCATTTGCTTATTAGATTGTGAAAGGAAAAGGGTTTAATATAATTTGGAAAAGCGCTAATGAATTTGCAGATATTTTGCAATTAAAGCTCATTAAGCCCTGGTATGCATCAAGACAAATTAACTGTTCAGAAACCTCTGAGGAATACTATCGAAGTAGTGTATTTATCCCAATGATTGATACACTCCTAGTTGATTTTCGAAGCCGTTTTTGTGATGATACACAGAAGGCATTTAATTTGGGAAATATAGTACCGAAACAACTATTGTGTTTGGATCAAGTTGAGTTAGATAATACTGCAACGTCATTATGGGAAAAATAATATGACTTTTTTAATGTTTTCATTGTATTTCAAATTTGTTTACTATTTTTATAAGCGAATTAATAATGTGGAAAACCAAATGGGAACGTGAATATAAGTGCAATAACATTAAAAGTGGCATGAGTGCCTTTGAAGTTTTCAGTATGTGCGACGAGGAAATTTATCCAAATTGCAAAATTTTATTAAAAATTTTACTCACTCTTCCTATAAGTGTTGCTAGCTCTGAACGTAGCTTTTAGGCTTTGCGACGATTAAAAACTTGGTTGCGTAACAGAATGAGTGAAGAAAGACTTGTGGGTTTGGCGTTACTCCATATGCATTAAGATATTCATCTTGACCCGGAAGAGATTTTAGATCTTTTTGCCAATTCTGGCTTTTACGCTGCGTATTACTAATCGTTATGAAATTCTATGTCGGTTGTTGTTTCTGTAGCAGTAAGAGTTCTTTACAGTCAGAAAAGAGTGTAGTAAGGCCAGATGCATAGCATTCACAGTATACGAGTTTGAGAAACTTTGTGCAATACATATTTCACCAATTTTTGCAATTGTATATACTAATCAAGTTATATTGACGTCTATAACTAAACAAGTATGGGTGTATACGGGTTTACCATGATACAGAAGTGCTTTTCGTCTAATTAGCCGTAATATAATCGTGCACTAATGCATTTGCTTTGAAATCAGAAAATTATATTTCCTTATACCCTACTTATTAGATACGTTCTAAACATGTTCATTTTGTTTTGCCATTCTATAATCGCCCTACACACGAAATTACTTTTTGAAATAGGTTCAGCCAATACATTCCAAATTCATACTTACAGAAAAATTCTAATCTCGATATGTGGTAACCCTGTTTAGTCGGCCCAGTTGAAATGTAATAATTTGCTTATCTATTTATATCAAGATTAAATATACTATAATTGGTTAAAATCTATTAGGTCAGTTCTCTAGAAATTCCTGTAAAAAGTATTATTTTACCTTTTATTGTGTTAGCCCTGTTCTTTAGCTCCACTTTAAACATTTTTATTTTATTATGATATTTTGTACAAATCTTATATATAAAATATAATTGAAATCCGTGCAGCCAATTTCTTCCAAGTCCTTAATTACTGAAAGAATTTAATTTTTAACTGTGGCACCCATGTTTGGCGGATTCGATGAAAATATGCTAATATGGTTTTGTATATATGGTTATATTATAAATATTAAATTTGGTTAAAATTGATGAAGACAATATAACAAAAACGTGTACAAGAAATTTTTTATTCCTTGTATTGTGTCAGCCCTGATTTCTATATCTATGCTAACCATCATGATTTTTTTATGTTGCAGGCCTACTTCATACAAAATTTCGTTTAAATCGGTTCAGTTAATTCCTTCCAAATTCATAATTACTGAAACGTTTAAATTTGTAATTGCGGAACCTCAGTTCAGTCGATTCGGTTGAAATAGGTTATTTTCTTCATTAATTTATGTGGAAATTCAATTTACAAAATTTGGTTGAAATCGGTAAAGCCAATTCTTCCCTGATATATGCGTACTGACGGACGGATCTCATGAAGATAATAGTGCTTTTCAGCAATGACGAAAAGCCCTAAAAAGTAGGGATGTATACGGATTTCTCGTGGTACAGAAGTGCTTTTCTTCAAATTCGCCGTGGCAATCGTATAATATATTCGCTTTGAAAACAGAAAATTATTTTTCCTTATATTGTGGCAGCCCTGCTTTTTAGATCCGTTTTAATCATGTTCATTTCGTTTTTCAATTCTATACTCACCCAACAAAGGAAATTTATTTGAAATCCGTTCAACCAATACCTTCCAAATTCATATTTACAGAAAAATTTTAACTTTGATATAGTGGTGGTGTAGTGGTTAGCGTGTCGGCTTTCTATTGCAAAGTTCGGGGGTTCAAACCCCTCGAATGGAGGTTTTATTTAAAAAAAAAAAAATAACTATCATCAGTGCCTGGCAGTAGGCAGCAGTACTGTCAGTATGGTATAGAGCCGAAAACAAATGATGTTGGTTGGGTCTATATCCAATACAGCTGTAGGCGTGATCAGGACGATTTGAACGGCTACAGTACTGCGATGTGGAAAGCAAGAGGGAAACTACCACATTACAATCCCTAGTAAAGATTATATGGTTGGACAATATGAGTTCTCTCGAGGTAAAACAATCCGGAGGTAAAATAGTCCCCCAATCGGATCTCCGGGCGGGGACTGCCTTGAGGAAAACATTTGTCGAAAGTAAATTACGAATAGGGACTTGGAACGTAAGAACTATGAGAAAGGCAGGAAAGCTAGAGAACTTGAAAGAAGAAATGAGAAGAAATAGAGTTGACATTATAGGGCTAAGCGAAACTAGATGGGAGGGAGAAGGACAGTTCGACTCGGAAGAATTCACGGTAGTTTATTCTGGAGGAAATAGTGGGGTAAGGGGAGTAGCTCTGGTACTTAGGAATGATATGATGAAAAGCGTGACAAAGATAATAGCAACGAACGATAGACTGATGGCAATAAAGCTAAAAGCAGTCCCAGTGGACATGCTGATAATCCAGGTATATATGCCAACGTCAGCTCATGACGATGAAGAAATAGATGAGATCTATGAGCAAATTAATGAAATTTACGAAGAAGATGGAAGAGGAAAGGTAAACTGCATAATAATGGGAGATTGGAACAGCATAGTCGGAGAAGGACAGGAAGAAAATGTTGTCGGGCAATACGGACTTGGGAAGAGAAATCGAGGAGGGGAAAAACTCGTAGAATTCTGCATCAATAATGACCTTGTAGTGACTAATACATGGTTCAAAAACCATAAACGAAGGTTATACACATGGAAAAGCCCAGGAGATAGAATGAGATGCCAAATAGATTACATCCTTGTAAAACAAAGATTCAGGAACAGCATAAAGAACGCCAAGGCATTGCAAGGAGCGGACATTGATTCAGATCACAGCCTTCTAATAGCTGACGTGAGTACAAAGCTCAAACAAATAAGAAAAACGAGAAGAGAAAGACAGACCTGGGACCTAGAAAAACTGAAAGAAAGGCAGAATGTAGTCAGCATGAAGTTGGAAGATAACCTAAGAATGTTGGAAAACAAACCGAAGATTGTTGATATAGAATGGGATGAAATTAAAACCAGTATCAAGGATACCTTGGATAAAGAGATTGGAAAACAAGAGAAGATATTCAGAAAACCATGGATCACGAAGGAAATGCTGGAGAAAATGGATGAGAGACGAAAATGGAAAAACGTTAACAGTGAAGAAGGTAGAGCCAACTATAGGCGTATAAACAATGAGTTGAGAAGGGTAACAGATAAATCTAGAGAAAATTGGATAAAAGGAAAATGTGATGAAATAGAACAAATGGAGAAGTTAGGACGGTACGATATGATGTACGCTAGGGCACTGGAATTAGAAGATAAGAAGTCTAATGGAATTTGTGGTAAAGGAATTATGAATACGGATGGGAAGATAGTCTCAGAAACAAAGGATGTAGCACAGGTATGGGAAGAATACATTAAGAAATTATACGGCAAACAGGCAGGAGAGGGGAAAATAGAACTGGAAAATGAGAAAAACATTGAAGAAGACAACTTAGGACCAAGTATTATGGAGAGCGAAGTAGAAAAGGCGATAGTGGAACTAAAGAAGGGGAAAGCCACGGGCAGCGATGGAATACCGGCTGAGATACTTAAAATCATAGGATCAGAAGGACTAAAAGCGATCACGAAATTAATTAATAAGATTTACGACACGAGAGAGTGGCCTCAGGATTTCCTAGAAGTAACAATGATCCCTCTAAAGAAGAAGCCAAAGGCAATGCAGTGTAAAGATTACAGAACTATAAGCCTTCTGTCACACACATCGAAGATCATCACGAGGATTCTTAATAAAAGGCTGGAGAAAAAGGCAGAAGAAATAATAGGGGAAGATCAATTCGGTTTCAGAAAAGGACGAGGAACTAGAGATGCTTTAGGAGTAGTTAGAATCATATCAGAAAGGGCAATAGAATACAGTCAAGATATCTGCGCATGTTTCGTAGACTGGCAGAAGGCCTTTGATAGAGTAAATTGGGTAAAGTTG
This sequence comes from Tanypteryx hageni, assembly GCA_028673005.1. Lineage (NCBI taxonomy): Eukaryota > Metazoa > Arthropoda > Insecta > Odonata > Petaluridae > Tanypteryx > Tanypteryx hageni. The sequence continues at coordinate 12,115,338 of CM054112.1, forward strand.
ATGAAGATATTAAAGGATATAGGTGTAGACTGGAAAGACAGGAGACTGATTAGGAATCTATATGAGAATCAAGTTGTAAAGGTTAGGTTTGAGAATGTGGACACCTGCGGAATAAATATCGGTAGAGGAGTAAGACAAGGCTGCTGCCTATCGCCAACCCTATTCAATATATATGGAGAAAGTCTAATGCAAGAAGCTTTAGAAGGTACAGGGGATTTCAAAATTGGAGGAAGGATTATAAGAACAGTAAAATACGCAGATGATCAAGTACTTCTAGCAAGAAAGGAAGAGGAGCTACAGAAAATGATAAATAGACTAGTGATAACAGGTAGAAAATATGGTATGGAAATAAATACAGAAAAATCCAAGGTCATTCGAATATCGGGTAAAGAAGAGAATCTGAACATAACTATTGGGGGAAAGCCATTAGAACAAGTTTCAGAATATAAATACCTTGGAAGTATCATAACACGGGAGGCAAAATGTACGGATGAGATCAAAACTAGAATAGGAAAAGCAAAAGCGGCTTTCAGGAGAAAGAAACAACTACTTACAGGGAATATAAGGGAAGATATCCGCAAGAAGTTGATAAAATGCTACGTATGGAGTATAGCATTGTATGGGGCAGAAACATGGACGCTAAGGAAAAATGACATCAAATACTTGGAAAGCTTTGAAATGTGGACTTGGAGGAGAATGCTGAAGATAAAATGGACAGATAGGATGAAAAACGATGAAGTGCTACGAAGAATAGGAGAGAAGCGAATGATTATACAGACTATCAGAAAGAGGAAGGCTAACTGAATTGGACATTACATGAGGAGAGAGAGTATGATTAAAGATGTGTTAGAAGGAAAAATAGATGGGAAAAGGGAAAGAGGTAGGAAAAGGTATCAGCTGATAGACGATTTGAAAGGGAAAGAGAGTTATCAAGATATGAAGAGGACAGCGGAAAATAGGAGTATATGGAGAACCAGGTTTAACCATGAATAATCACGGACCTGTCTACGGACAGACTACCTATGATGATGATGATAGTGGTAGCCTTTATTAGTCAACCCGATTTAAATATAATAATTTCGTTATTTATTTATATATGGATGGCAAAAAGATGTTGGGATGAGGAAGCCCGGTGAACACTCACCAATCGGACGACTTCAGGTTGGCGAGGCCCTGGGGATGTCGAAGCGACACACGAAAAACACGCCTTTTTACAGCGCAGATACCCGCCGGATCTGATCCGAGAACAAATCCGGCGGGCAGTCGCACCCGCCACCCCTAACTCCCACCCCAATTCCCACACCACCACCGATTCCACCCCCGAACTCACCCTAACCACCCTTTATTTCCCCGGATCCCACGACATTTTGAAAAATATCCTAATAGCCGCCCACTTTATCCTCACATTCTCCCCTCATCAGATTCCATTTCCTAGACCACCGATGCTCTCCTTCCGCCGTCCCCCTAATTTGGCAAATATTCTATGGAATAAAGAACCCCTAGCACCCACGCCTCTACACCCTGCCGGATCTTACCCCTGCGGTACACCCCGATGTCTCACATGCCAAATAAACCCCCCCTGCAACTCCTTCTCCAGTCCTTCAACCAACATCACCTACCCCATAACTTCTACCGCCAACTGCACCACCCGTAATATCATTTACCTCCTGAAATGCTCCCAATGTCCCGCCTTTTATGTTGGCCTCACCAGAAATCCCCTCAACATCCGCATGAACGGCCACCGCAACAGCGTCATTCTCAAACGACCGCTTCCGGTGGCCGTTCATGCGAACCAACATAATTTAAAGTTTAAAAACTGCTTCACAGTGAGAGTCATTCGCGCTCTCCCCGATAATGCTTCGGCTCCCCAGCTCAGTCAGTGGGAGCTTTCACATATCCATCGCCTAAACTCCTTCACTCCACCTGGCCTCAAACTTCGATAGCTTTTCACTCCCTTTCTGTCTTCTCCCAACCCCCTACCAAGCCCCAACCCCCTCCGTATCCTCCAATCCTCGACCTTTCCGCACTACCCTTCCACCCCCATGCCTCCACCCAGTGTCACTGCCATTAGTTCTCTCTCTGTAGCTGATGAAGGAATAACTCCGAAAGCTTCTACGTTTGTGATTTTTCTGTGTTGTTTTAGTGTTCTTTTACGTGTGTCGCTTCGACATCCCCAGGGCCTCGCCAACCTTAAGTCGTCCGATTGGTGAGTGTTCACTGGGCTTCCTCATCCCAACATCCTGTTGCCATCCATATAACCATTTTACCTTTCCTTTTCCGTAAGCTGTTATATATATATATATATATATATATATATATATATATATATATATATATCATATTTAGTTAAAATCCATGCCGTCAGTTTACTAGAATTACGTGCAAAAAATAATATTTAACTTTTTACTGTGTTAGTCCTGATCTTTAGCTCCGCTTTATACATTTTGATTTCATTATGGTGCGTTGTACAAATCTTATATACAAAATTTAATTGAAATTCATTCAGCAAGTCCCTTCCAAATCCTTCATTACTGAATGTGTTTTATTTGGCACCCCTGTTTGGCTGGTTTGGTTAAAATATGCTAATATATATATATATATATATATATATATATATATATATATATATATATATATATATATATATTATAAGTATTAAATTTGGTGAGGACAGTTCAACACAAATATGTGTAAGAAGTATATCTATATTAATATCCTGTTTTTGTTTTATTACGTTGCTCTCTTTATTCTTATAAAACCTCCTTGAAATAGGTTTAGCCAATTCCTTCCAAATTCATAATTATTGAAAAGTTAAACTTTGCAATTGTGGTGCTCGGAACGAGTACTGTTATAACGAATGATGGCCGCATGTCCACGCACCCAAGTACGGTTATAACAGTGGTCCGCACTAATCGTGTGAAATGACACCTTCTCATCACCACCTACTATGTATATTTAAGGTGAATCAATGAAATTTAGCTATCTCTGACATTTGCTCCTCAATTGCAAACTATCCACAGATATTCAGTTTTTCCTCTGTCACAACCAGTAATTTCCAAACTTAATTCGAAAACAAAAGGCTATGATCTTATCACTGGATCTATGCTCCATAATTTTATACACATATTGACACCAACTATTAAACATATAATTAATTGCTCCTTCTCTAGTTGTTACTTTCCCAATGCCTGGAAACGTGCTTTACTGCGACACATCGCTGAAAAGGCTAATCCAACAACTCCGCAGCACTTTCGACCTATAAGCATCCTACTAACGCTATCCAAGGTTATTGAAAAGCAAGCGCATAAACAAATATATCAATATCTAAATGAATGTGAGCTCCTTAACCAATCTGGACTTCGTACTGGCTACAGCATTGCTACTGTATTGATCAAAGTCACTAATGAAATTCAGGCGAATTTCGATAGCAAAAAAGCTACAATTCTCATACTATTGGATTTCTCTAAAGCGTTTGACTCAATTGACAGCGGAATATTACTTGACAAACTTGCTCAAATGAACTTCTCCCTTAGCTCTTTGAAATGGATAAAATCTTATTTTCAAAATCGTTACCAAATGGTATCAATCTCTGATAAAAATTCATCGTGGAAAAATGTCCCCCGTGGTTATCCCCAAGGATTTACATTAGGACCCATATTCGTTGCCTTATATATAAACGATATTTCTAACTCAATTCGTCACTGCCCGTACCACCTTTTTGCTGACGATCTGCAAATATATATAGGAACTCAAATATCTCAAATCAATTACAGAATTGATTTTATAAATTCTGATATAAAATCGCTCTTGACCTGGAGTGCTTGTAATGGCTTGATGTTAAACCCCTTAAAATCTCAATTGATAATATTCTGCTACCCTATATTACTCGGCAAATTACAAAAGTCAAATATAGACTCTTAATTATCTCTATCCCAGTACCGTTTTCCATTTAATTAAAATACCTTGGTGTTTTTATGAATGATAAACTCATGCAAACGAAATTTGCCAAAAAATCAACTATTCACTTTATTCACTTAGGCTACTTAAAAACATACTTCCAGTAAAACTAAAAATTCTAATTATAAATTCTCTTGCCATTCCTCATTTCGATTATTGTGATTACGTTTTTCTAGATATAAAACAAGACTTGTTACAAAAGGTCCAGAGGACCAAAAGTTGCCATATAACACTCGTTCAAAAAATTTGGCTGACTGTTCATGGAAGAACGTAGAAAGATGCATATCCTAACGCAGCTAAGAAATATCCTCACCAATTCCTCGCCTAAATACCTAACCAACAACTTCAAATCCCTTAATTCTGGGGACTCCTTTAACACTCGAGGATCATCCGAACTACTTATTCCCGTTCATCGTAGCAGTTTCCATAATAAGTCCTTCGCCGTTACCGCCTGCAATCTTTGGAACTCTCTCCACTTTCACTTTTATTCTGTCAATGGTGTTAACTAGTGTAAGAAATATTGCGCTATATATTTAGCTAGTATTAGGAATTAATTAAAAAGTATTTTATGCTTCTCTCCTTCATTTAAATACCAGCACAGTCACTATAACCATCAGTAGACTGGACAGTCTTTCCTTTATGATGATTTGATAGTATTTTACTTTCCTGTATATTTGTGCTGTACTTTTCTTAATTTTATTCTTATATATGTATGCCTTGAAATAATTTTCATTTCTCTATTTTGATTTGAACTGAATTTTGTAGATCTAATTTATTATATTGTGTATTAAAACGGTTTGGTGGAAGAAGGGGCCATTTGGCCTCAACCTCGCCGTATTAAGGAAATAAATAAATAAATTATCTGCTACGGTAGTTCAATGGTAGAATGCCCGCCCGGCAAGTGGATGACCCGGATTCGATTCCCGGGTACAGCAGAACTTTTTATCGTTTCAAAATTATTCCCAACTTTACAGCTAATGCCTCTCTGCTTAGGATCTTATGATCGTTTCATTCCATCAATTTCTATATAGAGTAGCGTTTTCCAACCTCTTCGCCACTCGCCAAATGCGGCGAATTTGCCACAGACCCATGGCGAATTGACTCCATTCGTCAGTCATACGTACTTTTTCCCTTTTTTGGTGGCCTCTGGGTATACAGTGACATATAACAACAACGCCTCTAAAGCAGTGCTTCTCAAACTTTCAATTGCCTTTTAAATATCATGCGGCCCCCTTTGAAATGCAAATACTAAAAACAAGAAACTTTATTGCAAATTTCCTCATTTTATGTAACTATTAATAACTGTTATCACATCGTATTCCCTCAAATTCCCTGATAAAGATAAAATTTTATTATTCGCGAGAACTTTATTTTTAGACATTTCACCTAGTAAACAAAATAATTTTGCTGCCCCCTTGGAGCAGTTTGAGAAACACTGCTCTAAAGTCAAAGAAAAACGTTATGCCAATTATTGCATACGCCGAAGATCATCACAATAATTCTAAATAAAAGGCTAAAGAAAAGTTAGAAGATGACCTATTAGGTCTCTGAGAAGGAAGAGAAACTAAAAATGGAATTGGAATAATGAGAATCATATCTAAAAGGTGGCGAAGTGGTTAGCGTGTCGGCTTCCCATTACATGGTACCGGGGTTCAAACCCCGGGTATGGAGGTTTTATAAAAAATATAAAAAACTTTCATCGGTGCCTGGCAGTAGACAGGGCAGTAGACAGCAGTACTCTCAGTGTGATATAGGGCCGAAAACAAATGATGTTGGCTGGGTCTATATCCAATACAGCTGTAGGGGTGATCGGGAAGATTTGAACAGCTACAGTACAGCGATGTGAAAAGCAAGAGAAAAACTACCACATTACAATCCCTAGTAATCATTATATGGTTGGACAATATGAGTTCTCTCGAGGTAAAACAATCTGGAGGTAAAATAATCCCCCAATCGGACCCTCGGGCGGGAACTGCCTTGAGGAAAACTTTTGTCGAAAGTAAATTACGAATAGGCACTTGGAACGTAATAACTATGAGAAAGGCAGGAAAGCTGGAGAACATGAAATAATAAATGAGAAAAAATAGAGTTGATATTATAGGACTGAGCGAAACTGGATGGTAAAGAGAAGGACAGTTTGACTCGGAAGAGTTCACGGTAGTTTACACTGGAAGAAATAGTGGGGAAAGGGGAGTAGCTATGGTACTTAGAAAGATATGATGAAAAGCGTCACAAAGATAGTAACGAACGATACATTGATGGCAATAAAACTAAAAGCAGTCCAAGTGGGCATGCTGATAATTCAGGTATATATACCAACATCAGCTGATGAAGATGAAGAAATCGATGAGATTTTTGAGAAAATTAATGAGATATACGAAGAAGACGGAAAAGGAAAGGTAAACTGCATAATAAAGGGAGAATAAATGAGCATAGTTAGAAATGGACAGAAAGAAAATGTTGTAGGACAATACGGACTTGGGAAGTGAAACCGAGGAGGGAAAAAACTGGTAGAATTCTTCATCAATAATGAACTTGTAGTGACTAATCATTTTTCAAAAACCATAAACGAAGGTTATACAGATAGAAAAACAGAGGAGATGAAATGAGATGCCAAATAGATTACACCATAGTAAAACAAAGATTCAGGAGCAGCATTAGGACCACCAAGGAGCAGATATTGATTCCGATCACAGCCTTCTAATAGTTATTGTAAGTACAAAGCTAAAACAAATAAGAAAAACGAGATGAAAAAGACAGATTTGGAATCTATAAAAACTGAAAAAAGGCAGGAAGTAGTCAGCATGAAGTTGAAAGGTCGCCTAAGAAATTCGGAAAACAAACCAAAGACCGTGGATATAGAATGGGGAGAAAATAAATCCAGTATCAAGAATAACTTGAATAAAAAGATTGGAAAACTAGAGAAGAAAATCAGAAAACCATGGATTACTAAGGAAATGCTGGATAAAATGGATGAGAGACGAAAATGGAAAAACGTTAACAGTGAAGAAGGTAGAGCCAAATATAGACGTATAAACTATGAGTTAAGAAGGATAACAGGTAAATCTGGAGAGAATTGGATAAATGAATAATGTGATGAAATACAACAAATGGAGAAGTTAGGAAGGTAAGTTATGATGTACGCTAAGACACTGGAATTAGAAGATAAGAAGTATAATGGAATTTGTGGTAAAGAAATTATGAATACGGATGGGAAGATAGTTTCAGAAACAAAGGATGTAGCACAGGTATAGGAAGAATACATTAAGAAACTATAAAGTAAGCAGGCAGGATCGGCAAAAATTCAACTGGAAGATGAGGAAAACATTGAAGAAGACAACTTAGGACCAAGTATTATGGGGAGCAAAGTAGAAAAAGCTATAGTGGAATTAAAGAAAGGGAAAGCCAAAGGAAGCGATGGAATACCGGCTGAGGTATTTAAAATCATGGCATCAGAAGGACTAAATTCACGAAATTAATTAATAAGATTTTTCTACATGGGAGAGTGGCCTCGGGATTTCCTAGAAGTAACTATGATCCCTCTAAAGAAGAAGCCAAAGTGTGAAGATTACAGAACGATAAGCCTTCTGTCACACACTTTAAAGATCATCAAGATTCTTAATAAAAGGCTGGAGAAAAAGGCAGAAGAAATGCTAGGGAAAGACCAATTCAGTTTGAGAAAAGAATGAGGAACTAGAGATGATATTGGAGTAGTTAGAATGATATCAGAAAGGGCAATAGAATACAGTCAATATATCTGCGTATGTTTCGTAGACTGGCAGAAGGAATTAGATAGAGTAAATTGGGCAATGTTGATGAAGATATTAAAGGATATAGGTGTAGACTGGAAAAAACAGGAGACTGATCAGGAATCTATATGTGAATCAAGTTGTAAAGGTCAGGTTGGAGAATGCAAACACCTGCGCAATAAGTATCGGTAGAGGAGTAAGACAGGGCTGCCGCCTATCGCCGATCCAATTCAATATATATGTAGAAAGTCTAATGCGAAAAGCGTTAGAAGGCACAGGAGATTTCAAAATTGGAGGAAGGATTATAAAAAATAAAATATGCGGATGATCAAGTACTTTTAGCAATAAAGGAAGAAGAACTCCAGAAATAGATAGACTAGTAATAACAGGTAGAAAATACGGTATGGAAATATATACAGAAAAATCCAAGGTCATTCGGATATAGGGCAAAGAAGAGAATCTGAACATAAGTATTGGAGGAAAAGCTTTAGAACATGTTTCAAACCATAAATACCTTGGAAGCATAATAACAAGAGAAGGAAAATGTACGGATGAGATCAGGACTATAATAGGAATAGCAAAAGCGGCTTTCAGAAAAAAGAAACACCTACCTACGGGGTATATAAGGGAAGATATCCGCAAGAAGTTCATAAAATGCTATGTATAGAGTATAGCTTTGTACGCGGCAGAAACATGGACGCTAAGGAAAAACGACATAAAATACTTGGAAAGCTTTGAAATGTGAACTTCGAGGAGAATGCTGAAGATAAAATGGAAGGATAGGATGAAAAACTATGCAGTGCTAGGAAGTGTAGGAGAGAAGCGAATGATTATACAGACTATAAGAAAGAGGACGGCAAACTGAGTTGGATATTACCTGAAGAGAGAGAGTATGATTATAGATGTGTTAGAAGGAAAACTAGATGGAAAAAGGGAAAGAGGTAGGAAATGGTTTCAGCTAAAAGACAATTTGAAAGGGAAAGAGAGTTATCAAGATATGAAGAGAACAGCGGAAAATAGGAATATATTGAGAACCAGGTTTGATCATGAATAATCAAAGACCTGTCTACGGACAGACTTCCTATGATGATTAATATCAAAAAGGGCAATAGACTACAACGAAAGCTGCTGCATATTTGTTGTTGATTGACAGATGGCTTTCTATATAGTAAATTTAGTATTTCAAACGAGGATATTAAAGGATGTATATGTAGACTGGAAATACAGGAGAATGATCAGGAATGAAAGTTGTAAAGGTCAGATTTGTAAACAAAAGATATATCAAGATTGGAGAATGGATTATAGGCACAGTAAAAAACGTTAATGATCAAGCACTGATTGTATATCTTTCTACAAAATATATTTAAAATGAACTTTCCACGGTCACTTTCTTGAATTAATAATCATTTTCTTTTATATCTTCAATCTTCTCACAACTCAAATTTCAACTTATTTTGCTGACATTAACATTGACAAACTGCTCTAAATAATATTCTATGATATATATTTTCAACAATTCCTTTTAGATTCATTCCTTATTGAGTCCTGTTTCGCATCCTTTTATGGCGTATATCCAGATTCAGCGTTACAGAGCTACCACTTATTTTATGGATCTCTTAGGCATTTTCATTAAACGTTGGCGTAGTTCAAAAGTAAGCGGTGATTTATATTTGTTTGTTTGGTTCTTCATTTAACCTGATTCCTGAAATCCACTGCGTGCTGATGAATTTTAATTTCTTTGCATGTGTTGATGCAGAATGCGGTTGTGTTTATAATTGCATGAAGAGTAAAACAGCACTGGTACTTTATGTTAATACTCCCTTATATTTAGAGCGCAAGAAATCTGCATCGGCTATAACCAAATCGTGCACACATTTCAGAAAAATTACGTATTTGTTTATTCAGCAGCAGCAAATTTGTCTCGTATTGTTTGCGTCAATAAAAATGAGAAAATTCGGAGTACATTAGTCGTCCATTACAGCGATAGTTTATTTTGAACCATTTTTGTTTTCTACAAAATATCAAAACTGTTCCCGTGGTTATAATAATTTCATTTTAAGTTCTATTTATCTCATACGGGCGCAAAATGCATAATTCAAAGTAATTGTTCCTTCTAATACAAATTTATTTACTTCTCTACACTGACCGAGATCATTTTCGCCATCGTTATCACCCGATTCTTTAGAATTTCTCCCTGTTGTCTACTCTGCTAACCCCACCTTTCCTCTCCCTCTCCGTCCCCAAGCGATTCCCTAGTTCTAAAATCCGACCATAAAGAGTATCAAACGAGGCCTTTATTCGACATTCCCCTTTCCTAACAGACCCTTTTCCTCTTTATGTTTCCGCAAGCATAGACGATCGTCAATTTTAATTCCAGTAACCATGATCTCTTCCTCAGGAAACTCATCAGAATCAGTGAATTATTTTTCTTGAGTAAAAATACTGAAAATCTTTAACATAAAGCGCAGGGCCTCCGCTCCTTAAGAGGTTCGGCGTGGGCCACGTTTGTCCTCCTTATCTTAAAAGACCGAACGATGAGCTAAATATGGAAGAGACGTTAGCCCCTCAAAATCTTCTGAGGATTAAAGTGCTAAATTCTCCTTTAATATGTACATCTGCCTGATTTCTTTCTGTTTATTCAATTGACATATTAGTATCCAATGAAATTATTAATCCGAAATGTTGCTCTCCTTAGTTTCAAATAAAAACCCACACTTTAAATTGTATTTTCCAATTCACTGGCTTATTCCTTTGTAATTTATCTGAAATCGATTAAAAAGTAATTACTGCTGTCATTGTATGGGATAAATTTGTAAATTCAAGCCTTTTTATAACATTTGGCTGAAATGAAAAAAATACATTTAATATAATTGTAGTTGCTTTTGTTTAAGACGAAATGATGCAAATAAAAGAAGCTTGTGTTTTTATAAGCGTTCTAGAGTTATAATTATTGGTAACAACGCACCTACCTTTGCTATTTTCCGTAAACCCACTTATACAGATCAGGTCATTCCCAATCACTCTTCCCATAATTCTTTTCATAAACACGCTGCTTTTCATTCTATGCTTCACCGCTTTCTTAGTATACCCCTTTCTAAACCCAATTTCCTTTTAGAACTTAACACCTTTAAACATATCGCTATCAACAATGGCTATATAATTGGTTTAATCGATAAAATTATCTCTAAAAAACGTTTATTTGCTGTCTCCCTAAAATCGTTTCTTTCCCGCCTAATCTCACCTCCATACCTTAGTTGGCGCAGACTCCCAATTTTTAGGAAATCTTTCTTATAAATTGGCCAATCTTTTTCCTAAACTTCAACTTAAACCTGCTTTCTACTTCCCAGTTTCATTTTCCAAATTATTCCTTAATGCTAAAGACCCGATACAGTTGTCATTAAGAAGTGGTGTATATAAACTTGCTTGTGATGATTGCGGAGCGGTCTACATCGGCCAAACGGGGAGGAGTTTTGACAAGAGGATTAAGGAGCATAATCGATACTTCCGTTTAAATAATTTGAATTCTCAATTTGCGAAACATCTTTTAAACCTCAACCCTAAAATCTTTGAAATTAAAGGTCGCAAATTGGATGCTCTAGAACAGCTAGAGATAATTATTTGTGAAGACTCGCTTCTCTTAAATGAATACCTTTTCCACAATCATTCTCCTCTATTATTAAGCTTGCCTAAGAATTTGTAAATACTTTGTAACTTTCTTCTCTTTTTAACAAGTTTTTTTATAAATTTTGTAACTTTATTTTTCATATACCTTCCTTTTCCAACCCCTTCCTCTTTCTAATCGTTTCTTTTATTACTATCCAATAGCTTCCTATGTAACCCCTCCTGTCTCTCTCCTCCTTTTTCCCTATATAATATATGGAACGGTTTTATATAATTTTACACCTGAGAATGCTACGATTGTAGCGAAACCGTTCGTGTTACATAATTTTTTGGAAGTGACAAAGTTTTTTCTTTTCATCTCGGTGAGTAAATTCCGCAAGATTGAGCCTGACCTCATTAATGAGACAATTTATCCTTTTTATCTTCCCTGACATGATTTAGAGAGAAAAAAGTCGACCTCAGTCTTCCAATACTGTTTTTTCAATTTTACAACTCATACACGAATAGGGAAAACAGGAGAAATTCAATCCTCTGTGTTAGTCCGCTTCAAAAAGAGGCGATCTTATTCCAATTTGCCTTCTCCTCTCTTCGCAAAAACACTATGCGGAAAAAAAATCCTGGCATCATGGGTAATCTCCAAACACAAAGACATGTAACCGAACTTTTATTTTCACGTCTCCTCGTCATCTATTCCTCCGTCTACCTTTTATTCCTCTTGTGCCTTCTGAAGCGGATTCTTTACGCACTCATACTTCAGCGATCTTTTTATTTCGCTTTCCGCTCTTCTCGGTAATTGCATTTCCAAGATAGACACCGAAATGCTACAGAGAGAGAGAAAGAGGAACGATCCACTCTTCATATCTCAAAGACAAACGAAACTGGTCCTTACTATTTCTCCACGACTTTTTAGTCCACCTCCGAATTAAATTAGTAACATATTCCTGCCTATCAACACCCCACTTGAATGCTTAATTTAAAAAAAAATTCTTTGATGAATTTACTGCTTAATTCATCTCCACATGAGGGTAGGAATCATCGTCATTATCGGAATTTTGCATTATCTCTGTTTGTATCCCTTTTCCTTGAGATGGATTATATTTGTTTCGATATACGTGTTGGAATGAATGAACAGTTCCACTCCTGTTATTTTCGTTTGAGCCCGGATCACTCGAGCAGGATGTTTTCGGTTTCATTCGGACGATTGCCCGCCGTCGATAGTGTAGCCGTTCGTTTCGGACGATGGCCACTTTGGGGTCGATTCAGTCGATCGAGGAGGATGAGGGGCGTTGATATAGGTCGGAATTCCCATAGCAATAAACAGCGGGTGATAGTGGTGTTCTTGCAGTGGCGTTGCCGGAGAGAACGATTGCGAAAAGCCCTGTCGATAGCCACGGAGGAGGGAAATGGTTTTCCGAGACGATTTCACACATTAAGAGACCCGCCTCTGCTTCTCGGAAGAGGTAGCTGCTTGTCTTCGGAGGGATTGTCTCCGATATCGTCGCGAAGAGGGTGTCCGGGAGCATCCGGAAGGATTAAACCACTGTTTACGGCCTCTTGATAGCCGAGTGCGTTTCGTCGGGATTCCGGAGCCTCTTCCTACCCTCTCTCCGCCATTTCGCTTGCTTGTTATTCCAAATTGCATTTTGATTACCCATTCTTTTACGCCTTCCAAAAATGCGCGCTAAAGCGACACCTGCGTCGTAGTACCTGTTGATCGCGAAATGATTGATAAGGGAGAGAGAGCGGCACATGATGACCAAGTGTGAGTTAGTTGAAGTAGGGCAGCATCTTCATCACATACTGCCTTTCCCTGGCTAGACACCTTCCGAAGGAATCCCTCCCTCTCTCTTTCTTCCACATCTCTCTCTCTCTCTCCTCTCATCTCTCTCTCTTCTCATTTCTCTCTCTCTCTTTTCTCACTTCTCTCTCTCTTTTCTCACCTCTCTCTCTCTTCTCATTTCTCTCTCTCTTTTCTCACTTCTCTCTCTCTTTTCTCACCTCTCTCTCTCTCTTCTCATTTCTCTCTCTCTGCGCATCCCTTGATTTCTTGGTTTTCCTTATTTAAGGGTTTCTTCCTCCTCTTCCTTACTCCACTCTCGATACCTTTGCCTTGACATGACCCTCTTCATCCTCTCCTAGTCCCCTTGTAATCTCGAACACTCTCCTCCACCCTATATAACGCCCTCTACCCATTTTTTCTCTCTCTCTCTCTGTCTCTTCCTCGTTAAACTCCTGCACTGGAAGAAGTGACGTCAGATAACAGTCTCGGAGGATAGGGAGTGAGACAAAAGGGTTTAGGGGAAGAGACGCATCCTGGGAGGCAAGGGAAAAGAGGGGAGGATAGGAGATGGGAGTTTAATTAAACAATTCGTCTCTGACAAATATTAACGCGCGGTCAGATAGAATTATGGGCACTTTGTGGCCCAAATACGAGCATTTCGGCGGTTAACGTCTTGCTGAGTCATTGTAGTTCCGTAAATGGATCGCGCATAACTTGAGCAGATGCAAAATTTTACGATAGCAGTGCTCGTAATAAAATGAAATGATTTAGTAATAGTTGTTGGAAGGTTCGATGCCAATATAACCTGATTATTTAATTAAGAGCATTGCGTATCATAGACATCTCGCAGATCGTGAAATCGATTGAGCAAAACCTTTTTCTGTCCGAAATAGTAGAAAGATTTTCTTTGCCCTCATAAAAATTATAGAACATTTCGCGAGATGTATGCAAGAAAAAAGACTATTTATGTCAACATAATATGTCATACAGCGATATTCTAATAAATATTAAAATTGGAGTAAAACTACGAATTCTTTCAAAATAATTTTAGTTTTGTTTATTGGATATTTATTGAACAAAGAATAATACTAACTTCACTCGGATGATTATTATTGACCAGAAATACAAAAGAAACCCTGGAAGAACTTCTGTACTGCATTTAAAATTATGCATAGATCTTTAAAAATAACCCACGTTCCCAAATGCAAAATATTTTCTTTAATTTACTCCCAAAATAAAACCTCATCCCAAAAAATCCTTGTTCAATTTTTGTCTCGGATTCTTTTTATGATAAAGCAGAGTTACCACCGCAGAGGTCACGGATAGAGGGGGGGTTCGGAGGAAGGTGGGGTTGAAGAGGGAAAACGGGAGAGGGAAGAGGAGGGAGTGGAGGAGAAGTTGAGGGAGATGGGGTGAAGTAAATACTAGAAGACCCTCTGAAAATGAGACCAAGGTAGTCGCTCTCGGAGTAGAGGAAGGGGATTGGGGGGGATGATGGGGGGGTTTGGATGTCATGGAGAATAAGACTGCACCGAAGGCTGCGAGATTAGGGTAAAAGGAAGATAGGGAGAAGGAGAGAGGAGGATAGGAGTAGAGAGATAGGGAGGAATGGACGAAGGAAAAGGTGATGGATAGGTGGCATAAAGGAAGAGGAAGGGAGAAGTGTTTAAGCAAGAAATAGTTGGAATATAGAGCATCGAGAGATGAGAATAGTTAGGGAAGTATTACAGAGATAATTAGATGGGCTGGAAAGAAAAAAGAGGAAGAGAAGCGCGAGAATGAGTAGATGGCGAGAGGGATCGAGAGAGAGAGAGGGAGAGAGAGAGAGGGGGGAGAAAGAGAGAGGGGGGAAAGAGAGAGGGGGAGAGAGAGGGGGGGGAGAGAGAGGGGGGGGAGAGAGAGGGGGGGAGAGAGAGAGGGAGACAGATGAGGGAGAGGTAGAGAGGGAGTAGAAGAGAAGAAGGTGGGAGAGGGAAACGGCGGGGAAAGATAGTTGACCCTTTAGCGATAGCCGGCGGCCGCAGGAGTTTAATCAAAAGCCCAAGCGGATGGAGTGTGGGGAGGAGGTGTGTGGGAGGGGAGGGGTGGGAAGGATGGAGATGATAGAGACGGCTCGTGCGGGTCTTGAGAAAGATATGGGGGCGGGTTCAGACGTGCAATTGGACACCAACGACGCCCGCCACCTCTACCTCTGGAAAGACCTGCCACCTACTAATTCTTCCCTCCTCCTTCTCCCCTTCTCCTCCCACCGCCAACACTCCACCCCACCTCCTCTCAGCCGCCGTAACTCGGCCGCTCCATTCTCTAACGAATCTGGAGGCCCTCTTGCGCTCCTTGGCTCAACGCGCAGTCCTCCTTCTCGGAATAGCCCTGCGGGGCGTGTTGGAGATGAAGGTGCTCCTCACTCCATCGATTACACCGAGATCGGATTGCTGAAACCAGGATGCATTTCCTCAGCGAGGAAGAGATGAGAGGAGGATGAGGAGGAAGGGGTGATAGGGTTGTAAGGAGATTCTATAAAGCACGGCGGATTTCTCCTTTTCAGAGGGATTTTTTTCTCTCACGAAGCGAGGGATCCGTTTACAGGAGAAACGAAGTCTCCTGTACTTTTTGAAAAACGAACAGTGAGTTTATGGCACATAAAGCTATTTGACTGTTTCTTTTTTTGATAACCAAAAAGCCTCTATTTATAAAAACAATTTTATAATTTCATTAAATATGTTTGCTTAAAAATGTGGCACTCTAAACCGAAATGTTATCAGTACCCACTTCCAAAGTTATTCCTTTAGAATAGAAAATGAATAGCAACGTTAATTATTTAAAAACATTGAGTAAGACGAAAAATAAATATCAACTTTCTCTTTATTGAAATTAAATTGGAAATTTTTATAGTGAGCTTGATTTCATTATTATAACCTTGTTCCACAAGTGAAATTTTCTTTTATTAATAATACAAAGCTTACCTTTATTTATCGCATTACTATAAAGTGTTTGGGAAAATCATCTGCGCATTTCAGCTGAAATATATACGGCTCATTATAAAACTGAATTTATTAATTTTCCCATATGATTCATTAAATATTTTAAAAGCATTTTTCGTTATTTATATCGCTTTTCATCTTAACAATACCATATTAAAATGAAAACGGGAATTTTTTGAGTGATTTTGGATTCCATTCCTTTAGAACCTATCCTAAATGCGCAAAATCAAAGCAAGTTTTTCAGAACTGCCGAAAAAAACATTTCCCGGAATTATAGTTTCTCTGTGTGCAACAGTTCTAACGTACACACTTTCATAAGCTATGCTATACGACGCAATTAAAGACATTTTGCAATTGAGGAAGTTGAATTTGAAGTGGAATTGAAAGGGTGGCGCATGAGCGAGGTTCCGATTAAGCAAGGCCAAAGGGCGACGAAGGGCGAGTGTGAGGCAATATGGAACGAAAGTATTTGAGGAAATTCAATTTCGTCGAATTCGAATGCAAATGGAATCGGAAGGAGGCAAGTAGATTCGAAAAAAATTGTTAAACTTTTAACCACAGAAAATACAGCAATCGAATGAAATACTTAGGACTCCGGGAAACTCTGTTCTGTGTGTATTGTGTGCCGCGATTTGAATACGGAATGCGTTTTGAACGAAGCGTAATTTTCGCTCTTGTCGTAGTCATTATATTTTTTGTTGCCTCATCACGAGCTTCCGTCTGCAGCTACATGGCAGGTTTGCTAATATTATAAATTATAAGGATTGGATTAATGATCATAATGTGACAAAGCGAATATCCGAATGATATTTGTAAATAGACTATGCAGCAATTCATAAGCTATATTTGGAATAACTAATTACGAATGTCTTTGAGTTGATGTGTTCAAGTGAGTGGGTGTGTCTTGGAAGCCTCTTTTACCATCGAAAGACACAAACTTCTAGATCAGAACGTGGGTTTGACGAAAAGGGCCCTGGAGAAGAACAACTATCCCGTAAACCTTTGCGTATTTATACATAAAAATATTAAGTTTTTTGTATTTATTTTTACCTTTATCTTAGAGGCTTTTTGAGTTTCTTTCTTTTTTCTGTATCTTTTTATCGATATTATCCTTAACCTTGTTTACGTCCATTTCCTTACTTGTGAACCTGCAAATATTGCAATTTACTGTAAAGGAGTAAATCTGGTTATAGGTTATATGAATATCCTATATTTTAGAACAATTTTTATTTGACGCATTTGATGATCTCTTAGTCTTAATAAATAACAAATACATCTATAACCTTTATGCAACATTTCCGCTTATGCATGACCGAACTCAATAATTTAATCTTTTCACACGGAAAAAAGAAAATACTCCTTATCCCATTTTAAAATATACTTATGCATAAAAATCTATAAATATATCTGAATGAAAGGAATTGACGAAAGAAGGAGGAAAAGAAAAGCTATATTACCTAGTGTTTGAGATATGTAATTAAGCCTCCGAAGGGCACTTGGAGCGCTGCTGATTGCAATTCCCGTGGTGGGAATTCCTTTTCATTCAAACGCTCCCCTAACTTCCCTCCGAACTATCTCACTTGCCACTCCCATCTATCTCTCCCACCGTCCCCTCTCCCTTCTCCCTCCTTACCCTCTCCCCTTCCTTCCACCTCACTTCCCTCTCACCCATCAATTCCTATTTGCACTACCACACGTTCAGGGTACTCACTCAGACTCCTTACAAAATTTGTTTTTTATCGCTATATATATGTGTGTATATATATATATATATATATATATATATATATATATATATATATATATATATACACACACACACACAAACAAATAGTTGGTGTTTGCATTCTGTAAGCATTTCATCTCACCCAGATAAACATATAACATTATTATAAATATTTTTTTAATTAAAACGATTTTACTTCTGCACCCAATTTTGATCTTTCCTTATGGAACAGTATTTGATTAAAACAATGCCTTAAATTTGATATTTTAAGAATATTTTACCTTACCCAATGTAAGGTACTAATTCCACACATTTCTGTCAAATTTTGCAAATGTAGCACATCTAGAAGTTAAATAATATTTATTTAATTATTTAAATTTATAAAAATTTTAACAGCCGCAATATCATTTTGTTGGAGATTTTCAAATGATTCTTTGTTTGTTTAAATGCACTAAACTCTACATAATTTTAAATTTTCAGCTGCCTATCTTTCCCCGTAGTACCTATACATTTATCTATTTGTTTAAATTTTAAGAATTTTCAATAGCCAAACATATAAAAATATCAAAATATCGGTAATCCCATTTTTGTTTTTTTTTTACAAATTCTACCTTTTAAAAAAATTTCAGCTCCGCTGCACAATTGGAAATACATAAACTTTGAAATTATGTTTAAAAAATTGTAAATATATAGCGGACGCAACGTTGAACATTTTCAAGATATTCGTTTTTTGTAGTCGGTTTTGCACATAATCCAGCCAACAAAAAAATGTCGAGATTGCCGCTTTTCTGGAATTTCCTAAACATTAGTATCCTCCTATATCACTATCATTCTATATAGACGTTCCTTACAGAGGAGGAGGATATAACATACTAGTAGTTGGTGCTTGCATACTCTCATACTCATCTCACCTTGAAAAAACATTCATTTTTCAGACAGACATTTCTCATTACAAATATTCTTTTAATTCTAAAGATTTCAACTCCGCAGCGAGTTTCGTTTTTCCCACATGTAAGAATAATAGTTTGAAACAATCTCCAAGTGTCGCAATTTTAAAAATTTTACACTTTCTTCAATATAAGGCTCTAATGCTACACATTTTAGCCAAATTTTAAAGTTGTAGCATTTCTAGAAGTAAAATAATATTTTTCTAATTGTTTTAATTTAAATAATTATTAACGGCCGCTACAATTCATATGTGGTAAAATTGAAATGTTTATTTGTGCAAATTTACGACTGTAAATAATTTGAAAATTTCAGCTACCTAGCTCATCCCGTAGTACCTAAACAGTTATCCATTTGTTTAAATTTTAAGAATTTTTAACTGCCAAACCAATTAAAATATCAAAATTTGTATAATCCCTATTTCGTTTTTTTAAGAATTCTACTTACAAAAAAAATTTCAACTCCGTAGCACATGCGAAAATACATAAACC
This sequence comes from Tanypteryx hageni, assembly GCA_028673005.1. NCBI lineage: Eukaryota > Metazoa > Arthropoda > Insecta > Odonata > Petaluridae > Tanypteryx > Tanypteryx hageni. The sequence continues at coordinate 12,134,588 of CM054112.1, forward strand.
ATGAAAATTTGTTCAAACAATTGCGAATTTTTAGCGGCCGCATTGTTGCACTTTTTAAGGTTTTCGTTTTTTTTAGTCGATTTTGCACAAAATCCTACATAAGAAAAAAAATTCGAATCTCCAGCTCATCTGGAAGCGCCTAAACATTAGTATCCTCCTATATGTTATATATCATTCTATATAGACGTTCCTTACAGAGGACGAGGAGGATATAACATACTAGTAGTTGGTTTGTATACTGCAAGCATTTCATCTCAACATTAAAAAACATTCATTATTCATATTTCATCATTACACATATATTTTTAATTATAAATATTTCACCTCCGCAGCTATTTTCGTTTTTCCCTCATGTAAAAATAATAGTTTAAAACAATCTCCAAATGTTGCAATTTTAACAATGTTACACTTTCTCCATTATGGGGTACTAATGCTACACATTTTAGCCATATTTTAAAGTTGTAGCATTTCTATAAGTAAAATAATATTTTTCTAATTGTTTAAATTTAAATAATTATTAACGGCCGCTACAATTCATATATGGTAAAACTGAAATGTTTATTTGTGCAAATTCACTACTTTGTAAATAATTTGAAAATTTCCGCTTCCCAGCTCATCCCGTAGTACCTAAACAGTTATACATTTGTTTAAATTTTAAGAATTTTTAACTGCCAAACAAATTAAAATATTAAAATTTGTATAATCTCTAGTTCGTTTTTTTAAGAATTCTTTTTACAAAAAAAAATTTCAACTCCGTAGCACATGCGAAAATACATAAACCATTAAAATTTGTTTAAACAATTGCGAATTTTTAGCGCCCGCATTGTTGCACTTTTTGAAGATTTTCGTTTTTTCTAGTCAGTTTTGCACAAAATCCTACCTAAGATAAAAATTTCGAATCTCATATGGAAGTGCCTAAACATTAGTATCCTCCTATCATTCTATATAGACGTTCCTTACACAGGAGGAGGAGGAGGATATAACATACTAGTAGTTGGTGCTTGCATAACACAAGCATTTCATATCACCTTGAAAAAACATTCATTTTTCAGACAGAAATTTCATTATTACAAATATTCTTTCAATTCTCCACAGCGATTTCCGTTTTTCCCACATGTAAAAATAATAGTTTAAAACAATCCCCAAATGTTGCATTTTTAAAAATTTTACAGTTTTTTCATTATAAGGTACTTATGCTACACATTTGAGCCAAATTTTAAAGTTTTTTTTATTAATTCTACTTACAAAAAAAATTTCAACTCCGTAGCACATGCGGAAATACATAAACCTTGAAAATTTGTTTAAACAATTGCGAATTTTTAGTGGCGGCATTTTTGCACTTTTTCAAGATTTTCGTTTTCTCTAGTCGGTTTTGCACAACATCCTACCTATGAAAAAAATGTCGAATCTCCATCACATCTGGAAGTGCCTAAACATTAGTATCCTCCTATATATTATCATTATATATCGACGTTTCTTACAGAGGAGGATGTAACATACAAGTAGAAGATGCTTGTATACTGCAAGCATTTGACATCTCACCTTGAAAAAAGATTCATTTTTCAGAGAGATATTTCATAATGGTAAATATTTCTTTAATTCAAAGGATCACCTAGAAGTGAAATAATATTTATTTAAATGATTAAATTCTAAAAGTTTTATGCGGCCGCAATAACACTTCATAACTACAAAAACTAAAACTTTCAGCTCTCTAGCTCTTGTAGTGTGGCCTGGCGTTAGTATCCTCCTAACATTATATATAGACGTTCCTTACAGAGGAGGAGGAGATAACATATATATAGTAAAACTAGTAGTTGGTGCTTGCATACTGCAAGCATTTCATCTCACCTTCAAAAAACATTAATTTTTCAGACAGACATTTCATCATTACAAATATTCTTTTAATTCTAAAGATTTCACCACCGCATTCTTTTTAGTATTTCCCACATGTAAAAATAATAGTATAAAAAAATCCCCAAATGTTGCAATTTTAAAAATTTTACACTTTATCCATTATGGGGTATTAATGCTACAATATTTAGCAAAATTTTAAAGTTGTAGCACTTCTAGAAGTAAAATAATATTTTCTAATTGTTGAAATTTAAATAATTTTTAACGGCCGCCGAAATTCATGTATGGTAAAATTGAAATGTTTTTTTGGGTTAGTTTACTACTTTGTACATAACATGAAAATTTCAGCTCCATAGCTCATCCCGTTGTTCCTAAACAGATATCTATTTGTTTAAACTTTAAGAATTTTTAACTGCCAAACAAATTAAAATATCAAAATTTTTATAATCCCAATTTCGTTTTTTTATGAATTCTACTTATAAAAAAAAACTCAACTCCGTGGCACATGCGGAATTACATAAACCATGAAAATATGCTTAAATAATTGCGAATATATAGCGGCCGCATTGTTGCACTTTTTCAAGATTTTCGATTTTTCTAGTCGGTTTTGCACAAAGTCCCACCTATGAAAAAAATTTCGAATCTCCAGCACATCTGGAAGTGCCTAAACATTAGTATTATCCTATATGTTATCATTAGACCGCGGATTTTTAGGTTCTAAAAATTAAGTTTTAGGCAACTAAAATAGGCTCTTTAAGTAGCTTAATTAGGCTTTATAAATGGTAAAATAGGCTCTAAAAACTACTTCCAAAAACTCTGTCCAGTAAAAAACAACATCATTTCTGTCAACTGTCAACTTTAATTCACGAAAAAGGACTGAAACATGCACGCACGCAAAAAATTACCAGTCTACGAAACATTATTGATTTGTGTTTTCGAAGAATATAAAAATATTTTACTACTATGCTTTGAAACTTATTCTTATGGTTAAATTACCATGCGTTACAGAGAAAATACTATCTACATTACATATAGTAATACTGAATGAAAACACTATTCAAGTATATATTTAAGTACTATGCAGAATGTTTGACAAACTGTTTCATTCGAAATTCCCATAATGAATTTGTCACCTCCTTGTGTTTATTCCACAAATTTCCCGAAGTTGGCCTCCCAGTAAATGACAAGCACTTTTTCTAAGTTTTCTGCCACAAAACTATGGCATTTGTCAGTTAATATCATACTGTAAGCAGAAACAGAACGTTCGACATCAACTGATGAGACGGGGGCAAACTTCAACTTAGGTACATGTTGAAATGGAATTTTGCACTCAACTTCACTGGATTTTCCTGCCAGTATATCTGCTGCTGTACATAGGCTCTGCAGACCTGAGTTCTTTTGTAGCACTTTTTATAGTTTTGCTCTTACTTTTTCTCCCACTTCACCTGGCGCTTCCTTGATTTTTTGTTTCACTTCATTCAGCAAAGCAGTATTTTCCTAGATGGGTTTTCCTGAGCCTTCCAATTCAGCAATAATCCAAACAAGGGATGTATAGTGGGATCTAATATACACCAAATCCTTGGGAATGGAGGGATCATCCAGCAACATTTCCGCCGAAGTGACACAGGCAGTATCCTCGGCTAGATTTGTCACAACTTCCTTGACATGAAGGATATGCTCACTGTAATATTTAGCTGCTTTCAGCCATGTGCCTCAGCGGTTGAGCACAGGCTCAGGTGGCAGAGAGACATCGGGCAGTTTTTCTCAAAAAGCCTGTTTTCTTGTTGGTGCCTTGACGAAGACCTTCTTCACGGTGGAGATCAATTTGATAACCTTTGGGATTTCCAGTCTTATTTGCTATGTTACGCGGTTCAAACCACGGGCAAGGCATGTCACATGCACAAGGGAGGGATAGAACACCTTGAGCAACTGCATGGCAGCAACCATGTACGACGCAACCAGGTACGACGCAACATCTGTGTATAGGAGCAACACTTTGTCTTCTTCTAGATTGTTGGGATACAGCACTTTCAGTCCATTGTTCACAGAGTGTGCTATTGTTTCCTGATTTGTTTTGGCAAGTTGCTTCGTGCAGATGAGGTAGGCTCTGGATGGCATATCTGGGTCAATTTCCCAACAACCAAGTTGGTCATGTATCTGCTGAGAGCGTCAGTGGTTTCGTTGACTGATATACAAATATGTGAATCTCCAATGTCCTCCCGTATCCTGCGCATTTCGTCATCGTACGTGGGTTGCACGTAATTCTTGCCTAGCGTTGACTTGGAAGGTACCGACTGATGGCAGTATCGTTCTAGGAACCCCTTGAATGTTGGATTTTCTAGTGTTCTGAATGGAATGTTGGCTGCCACAATTGCATGACACAAATCTGCATAAAACTTATTCTTCTTGCTGGATCCCTCAAAAGTATTTGTTAAAAGCGTTTGTTTCATCTTCGATTTGCGTTCAACATTTGCATTATGTAGCACTCCTTGGGCATGCTGAGTTAGGTGGGTTTTTTTATAACTCAATACCTATAAAGAAAAATTACGAAGATATAATTAACCTTAAAAATACGGAAATAATCTAATAAATATGGAAATGGGACAAAAATATAAAATTTACTTTAGAGCTACGAAGGTCCGCAGCTGGATTGCTGGACATTGTGAATATCCACGTCTATAGTTACCATAAAATGGCTCGTATAAACAAAAAATGTAGATGACAAGCAATTCACGGCCAATAATTCATTGCAAGCCAGCATTATAATGTACTTATCTCCTTGTTGCATGCTTGACAGAAGATAATTTTTCCATCCGTTGTAAAGTACTGGAACTCTTGTAGCCACTGACGTATTAAATAAGCTTTCGAACTTGCTACTTTATGCATTGCACTTTCACAATTTTCACACTTCTCACCTTCACCCTCTGCGGTCTGGAGATGGACTGCAGGGTTATTCTCGTTTTCCTGTGTCACACGATATGACAATGTAATGACGAGAAATTAACTCAACATCAGATTAAACCCATTGTTACATTGTCGCATCGTGCGACACAGGGAAACAGAATAGCACTGCCGGATGCGTGACAGGTGTTCGCTGGTGTTCGCCAGCTGATCATGACCGTGGTGTGAAAGACATTTTCCCAACCCTCAACTGAACATTGTACAGTCAGTTTAAAAAATATGTCTAGTACCAAAATCTGCTTTTATTGTCAATTTTTTCTACAAATTTAGCCCTTTTTAGGCTTTTTTGCATGAAAATGGCAAAAATGAGCATTAACGTCGAAATAGGCATTTTTAACAATTGAAGAGAAAAAACGAAAATTTTGAAAAAGTACAACAATCGGGCCGCTAAAAATTCGCAATAGTTTGAACCAATTTTCATAGTTTATGTATTTCCGCATGTGCTACGGAGTAGAATTTTTTTTGTGTAAAATTCATAAAAAAACAAAATAGGGATTATACAAATTTTGATATTTTTACTTGTTTGCCAGTTAAAAAATCTTAAATTTTAAACAAATTGATAACTGTTTAGACATTACGGAATGAGCTAGGAAGCTGAAATTTTTATGTTATGTACAGAGTAGTAAATTTGCACAAATAATTATTTGAAACTACCCGTAAACATATTGCGTCGGCCGTTAAAAATGTTTAAATTTTAAACAATTGGAAAAATATTATTTCACTTCTAGAAGTGCTACAACTTTAAAATTTGGCAGAAATGGGTAGCATTAGTAACGCATATTAGAGAAAGTATAAAATTCTTAAAATTGTAAAGTTTTGGGATTGTTTTAATCTATTAATTTTACATAAGGGAAAAACGAAAATCGTTCCGGAGGTGAAAAATTTTGGAATTAAAAAAATATTGGTAATGATGAAATATGAAAAATGAATGTTTTTTATGTTGAGATGATACGCTTGCAGAATGCAATCACCAACTCATAGTATGTTATATCCTTCTCCTCTATAACACTCGGAGTACGGACCTAAGTGGTTTCACACCGAGTCCGGACCCGGGTCCTAGAAGACCCAGCTTCTAAAATCATTTTCTCACAATAATATTTATCATCCAAGTAATCAATGAATGAAAATTGAATAAGGATAGTTGAAATTTTTTTATAAGTAGAATTCTTAAAAAAACGAAATAGGGATTATACAAATTTTGATATTTTAATTTGTTTGGCAGTTAAAAATTTTTAAAGTTTAAACAAATAGATAATTGTTTAGGTACTACGGGATGAGCTAGGAAGCTGAAATTTTCAAATTATTTACAGAGCATTGAATTTGCACAAAAAACATTTCAATTTTACCATATATTATTTTTACATGTGGGAAAGAGGAAAATCGCTGCGGAGGTGAAATCTTTAGAATTAAAAGAATATTTGTAAGGATGAAATGTTTGTCTGAAAAATGAATGTTTTTTCAAGGTGAGATGAAATGCTTGCAGTATGCGAGCACCAACTACTAGTCATTACATATCGACGACTCTTACAGAGGAGGAGGAGGACATAACATATAGGAAGATACTAATGTTTAGGCACTTCCAGATGTGCTGGAGATTCGAAATTTTTTTCTTAGGAAGGAGTTTGTGCAGAATTTACTAGAAAAAACGAAAATCTTGAATAAGTGCAATAATGCGGCCGCTAAAAATTCGCAATTGTTTTAACAAAATTTCAAGGTTTATATATTTCCAAATTTGCTATTGAGCTGAAATTTTTTTTATAGGTAGGATTTGTAAAAAAACGAAATAGGCATTATACAAATTTAGATATTTTATTTGTTTGGCAGTTAAAAATTCTTAAATTTCAAACAGATAGATAACTGTTTAGGTACAGACGGGCGAGTTAGTTAGCTGAAAATTTCAAGTTACATAAAGTGTAGTCTTTTTAAACAAATAGGCATCTCAGAGTAGATATAAAAATCTTACTGCGGGCGTTGAAATTATTAAAATTTAAAAAATAATGTAAATGTTATTTCAATTCTAATTGTGCTACATAAATAAAATTTGGCATAAATGTTTGGCATTATTAACACAATGTGAAAAAAGTATAATATTCCTAAAATTGCAAAAATTTGCGATCGTTTTACTCCATTATTATTCCATTAGGAAAAAACGAATATCGGTCCTGAGGAGAAATCTTATGAATTAAAGAAATATTACTCATGATGAAATATCACTCTGAAAAATTAATGTTTTTCAAGGGGAGATGAAATGATTGCAGTATGCAAGCGCCTTTTACTAGTATGTTATATCCTCTTCCTCCTCTGTAAGGAACGTATATATATAATGATATATATATATATATATATATATATATATATATATATATCAACTTACGGAAAAGGAAAGGTAAAATGAATATATGGATGTCAACAAGGTGTTGGGATGAGGAAACCCAGTGAGCACTCACCAATCAGACGACTTCAGGTTGGCGAGGCCCCGGGGATGTCGAAGCGACACACGTAAAATAACACAAAAACACAGAAACTTTCGGAACTACTCCTTCTTCAGCTACAGAGAGAGAGAGATATATATATCATTATATATCGACAACTCTTACAGAGGAGGATATAACATACTAGTAGTTGTTGCTTGCATACTGCAAGCATTTCATCTCACCTTGAATAAACATTCATTTTTCAGACAGCCATTTCATCATTACAAATATTAATCTAATTCTAAATATTTCAACTCCGCAGCGATTTTCGTTTTTCCCACATGTAAAAACAATAGTTTAAAAAATCACCAAATGTTGCAATTTTAAAAATTTTATACTTTATCCATTATGGGATACTAATGTTACATATTTTAGCCAAATTTTAAAGTTGTAGCATTTCTAGAAGTATAATAATATTTTTCTAATTGTTTAAATTTAAATAATTTTTAACGGTCGCCATATTTCATATATGGTAGAATTGAAATGTTTATTTGTGCAAATTTACTACTCTGTAAATAATTTGAAAATTTCAGCTTCCTAGCTCATCCCGTAGTACCTAAAAAATTATTATACTTTAATGTTCAAATAGGGTTAAAACAACCCCTAAAATTTACAATTTTAATTTAGTTAGTAATATTATTTTACTTATAGAATTGCTACAACTTTAAAATTTGGCTAAAATGTGTAGCATTATTACGTTATAATGAAGAAAGTGTAAAACTTTTAAAATTGCAACATTTGGGGATTGTTTTAATCTATTATTTTTACATTTGGGAAAAACGGGAATCGCTGCGGAGGTGAAATCTTAAGAATTTATAAAATATTTGTAATGATGAAATGTCTGTCTGAAAAATGAATGTTTTTTCATGGTGATATGAAATGCTTGCAGTATGCAAGCACCAAGTACTAGTATGTTATATGTTATCTCCTCCTCCTCTGTAAGAGTCGTCGATATATAATGATAACAGGAGGATACTAATGTTTAGGCACTACTATATGTGCTGGAGATTTGAAATTTTTTTCTTAGGTAGGATTTTGTGCCAAACCGACTAGAAAAAACGAAAATCATGAAAAAGTGCAACAATGCGGCCGATAAAAATTCGCAATTGTATTAACAAATTTTCAAGGTTTATGTATTTCCGCATGTGATACGGAGTTTAAATTTCTTTTTAGTAGAATTCTTAAAGAAACGTAATATGTATTATACAAATATTGATATTTTAGTTTGTTTTTCAGTTAAAAATTTTAATAGTTGGATAACTGTTCAGGTACTACGGGATGAGCTGGGTAGCTAAAATTTTAAATTATTTACAGAGTAGTAAATTTGCACAAATAAATATTTCAATTTTACCATGCATAATTTGTGGCGGCCGTTAAAAATAATTCAATTTTAAACAATAAGAAAAATATTATTTTACTTCTAGAAAAGCTACAACTTTAAAATTTGGCTAAAATGTGTAGCATTAATACTTCATAATGGAGAAAGTATAAAATTTTTAAAATTGCAACATTTGGGGATTTTTTAAAACTATTGTTTTTACATGTGGGAAAAACGAAAATCGCTGCGGAGTTGAAATCTTTAGAATTAAAAGAATATTTGTAATGATGAAACGTCTGGCTGAAAAATGAATGTTTTTTCAAGGTGAGATGAAATGCTTGCAGTATTCAAGCACCAACTACAAGTATGTTATATCCTCCTCTGTAAGAGTTGTCGATATATAATGATATATATATATATATATATATATATATATATATATATATATATATATATATATCATTATATATAGACGTTCCTTACAGAGGAGGAGGATATAACATACTAGTAGAAGGTGCTTGCATATTGGAAGCATTTCATCTCACCTTAAAAAAAAATTAATTTTTCAGAGTGATATTTCATCATTACAAATATTCTATTAATTATTAAGATTTCACCTCCGCAGCGATTTTCGTTTTTCCCACATGTAAAAATAATAGTTTGAAACAATCCCCAAATGTTGAAATTTTAAACATTTTACACTTTCTACATTAGGGGGTACTATTGCTACACATTTGAGCAAAAATTTAAAGTTGTAGCACTTTTAGAAGTAATATAATCTTTTTCTAATTGTTTAAAATTTAAACATTTTTAACGTTTGCCGTAATATCTATATGGAGAGATTGAAATGTATATTTGTGCAAATGCACTGTTCTGTAAATAATTTGCAAATTGCAGCTTCCTAGCTCATCCCGTAGTACCTAAAAAATTATTATATGTTCAAATGGGGTTAAAACAACCCGTAAAATTTACAATTTTAAAATTTTCGATTTTTATAGTTGGTTATGAGAAAAGTTCTATAATCTTGCAAAATTTCAGCTTCTAAAACTTATTAGATTTGTCTACACAGTGGATTGCGTTTTCACATGCTAACTTATGGGAGATATTCCGGGGTGTCTGGGGTAGAACCCAAGACACTGCAAGCAAAAGTAACAATAATTAAAATAGATATTGCGGCCATCTAGTAACACTGAAAATTTCATTTTTCTAGTTTACAGGCAAGTGCCCATAATTAATTTACAAAATTGGCGCAATGTTTTTCTTAAGGGAAAAAACGCAACTTTCGGAATTTCTGTAGTCGAACTCATGTCACTTACCTGAGAAGTTACATTTTCTCAGAAGATTTCTCCATCATATCTACAAAACATAAAACCTTCAGCTCTCTAGCTTTAGCAGTTTGGGCTGGACATTAGTATCCTCCTATATGTAATATGTTATCATTACATATCGACGACTCTTACAGAGGAGGAGGAGGAGGATATAACATACTATAGGTCGACCAGGCTCAAAAGAACCTGCGCCGTAGCTTACCCCTCCAGTTGGCGCAGCCCCTCTTTTTTCCCCTTTCCACACCACAGCGGCAACTTCAGTCAGTTTCAGCGCTCACATTTGAACGTTTCGATCTCCCCGGTATCTTGCTCTTGGGTTTTTGTTGATTGTTGATAGTATTTGTTATTGTTATTCGGCATTTCGTTGTTTCTTTAGTTTTTCTTTATTTGTTATTTTTGTGGTTATTGTTGTTTTTTAATGAAATGGCATCTTCATCAAGAAGTACGCCCGTTTCCGGGAGACCATTGAGGACAAGCATGGGAGATTGTGTACAAGGTGGCTACTTTCTGATCCTCATCCTCTGTATTTGAACCCGTGATCGTTCACGAAATTATTTTAGACCATTACGCAGATATTTATTAACAATGATACTCTGAGGAATTTCAGACTTCTAAGTTTATTTCTAATCGAGTTATTCGCAAAATTCGATCCTTTTATTCCCATATAAAAGAGATTCAGTCCCTTCAACTGAGCCACCTTATAATCTTTAAAAAGTACCGATAGTGAAAACGTTCTAAATATGAGAACATTCACGCACATCACAATGTAACCTCTCTCTCATGGCAAATATTTTTCACTATTTTAACTCGTCATGGCTCCTGTGCCTACGCTGTGCGTCAGGGTTTCTTTCGTTTATTTGTTTATGGCCCCTCCTTTTCAATAGCTAGAATGGCTCGTGTTTCAGCCTTTTAGAATTCGCAGTTTATTGGTTTTTCTTTTTGGGTTCAGAGGACATCTGGGACGCAGCGTCGGAACGTGTTTCGGAAAGTGTTTTTCATTTTATACAAATTTCTCCTGGTAATGGGGAATGAATTCTTTATTAATTGTGGCATTAATTTTATTACTAATGTAATTAAAAAATACTTAACCTATATTTCATGGAATAATATCTGCGTAAATTCGCAAAAGTATACACGTCTGCTTGGACTTATGAAATTAAAATATGTATATTTATTATAATAAATGACTTGATACTTGTTACAGTCCATCAGTCAGCAATCAAAAATACTTCATAAACACAACAGATAAATAATTTATCAGAAATCATGAAATATTAAACAGAAAATTCATCGATTATCCCGCGTGAGAATTTCGTCAGGCGTAAGCATCCGTAAGGTGTGAAGTTATCCGAAGCCCCGAAGCCGAAAGAGTGTGGGTAACGAGTGAGCTCCCGGCATCCTCCTTTGCTCCGCCCACTTTTGCTAGAAGGGTCTTTTGAATCCGGTCGACCTATAGTAGAAGGTGCTTGCATACTGCAATAATTTCATCTCACCTTGAAAATACAGTCAAACTCGTTTATAACGAGCACGGTTGTAACGAGGTCACGGCTATAGTGAGCAAATGCTACCTCCAAGATAAGTTTACGAGTATTTACATACAAATATTTCACGTATATAACGAGCACGCTTCGCGGATATATCGAGCAAACTTCGACCACGTCTCACTGTCTCAAACGCGGTGGCGGTCAGCCCCTTCAATCCTCATAGTGACCCAAGATATGTAGCCTTGTGTTCTCGAGTCCAGCCTCTACACCCTATCCCTCGGGGAGGTTAAAGACCGCGGCGTTGTTGTTAAAAAATAATCCCTTCGTCCAAACCAAGAATTCCCAACTTGCAGGTACAGTGGCACCCGCGGAGGTCCTTTGTCCTCTCCTCCCAACCCACAGCTCTTTTACAGCCAGGAGGTTGTGTTTGGAAGGGGGGTAAGGGGCTAAGGGCATGTACAATGGCGCCCGCCCCCGTCGCTCAGCCGAATGCACCCAACACCCTTTCCCACGTAAAGATGGGAAATCCCAGATTTAATCCGTCTCCTCATTAACTCTTCCTGGAATTGATATGCTCGCAGTTTGCAAAGAAAGTTCGTAGCGTTGATCACAAAAATCAGTTGAGATTTTGCACTTGAACGAGTAACATGTCCGTACATAAAAGGAAGTGTCTGTCTATTCGCGAAAAGGTTGATATTATTCGAGAGGTAGAACGTGGTGAAAAAAAATGTTGAAGTGTGCAAAAAATTTAATTTATCGTCGTCTACGGTTTCAAACTTATGGAAAAACAAAGAAGCGATTTTATCTGCACTAGAGAACAACCTAACAACGAACAAGAAAATGAGGAAGTGTGACTTGGGTACTGTTGATCAAGCACTGCTGGTTTCCCCATCAACAAAGGTACAGGCAGATAAATTTGCAAATCAGTTAGGACATGAAAACCTCACATGCAATAATGGGTGGCTCGATGGTTTTAAAAATCGGCATAACATTGTTTATGCGAAAGTCAGTGGAGAGGCCCTGTCAGCAGATTCAAAAACGGCAAGTGAATGGGTGAAAAGTGTTTGGGAGGAGTGTCGAAAAGGATACAGAGAAGAAGACATCTACAATGCCGACGAAACTGGACTGTTTTACAACATGATGCCTGATGCAACGTTTAAATTCAAAGGTGACAAATGTGTTGGTGGCAAAAGACCTAAGAATCGTTTAACAGTTTTAATGTGCGCAAACATGAATGGGAGTGACAAAAAAACCTTTTGTTATTGGTAAGTCACAAAAGCCGCGTTGCTTCAATAATGTAAAGAAGCTTCCCGTTGAATATGCAGCTAATAAAAAGGCATGGATGACTTCCAATATTTTTCAGCAATATGTAAGTCAGTGGAACAACGAGTTACGGAGGAAAAATAGAAACATTTTACTCCTTGTCGATAACTGTCCTGCGCACCCACATATGCAGGAGTTATCCAATGTAAAACTGCTGTTTTTGCCTACAAATGCGACTTCTATTTTGCAGCCAATGGACATGGGGATAATTAAAAGTTTTAAAGGCCATTTCAAGCGATTTTTTGTTCTACAGTTGATTGAAAGGAGGGAAAGAGGTTTAGATGGCAACGTCTCTGTATTGGATGCAATTCATTTGATGACAGATGCATGGGACAATGTTTCACCTACAACGATCATAAACTGTTTTCGGAAGTCTGGTTTAATATCGGGAGAATTTTCGATTGATAACCCAATGCTCGCTGAGAGTCCCGAACTTTGATTGGCTATCTGATTAGTACTATCAAAATTCACGCACAACGTGCTTACGAGTATTTTTTGCGATTGTCAACTGTTTGCGGAAAGCCCCGAGTGCGGCTTTGCTGTGAATTGCGACTTTTCGCTGTTTTTTTGGGTCGTGGCTGCCAAGGGAAGGCTAACTTAGTCCCTTCTTATCACTTGGCAGTCTCCGAGCTGCTTGAACTAGCCGCCTGGGCTAGTTCTTGCTGGTTGTGGCCCTGAAAAGAACCTCTCCCATATTTTTTGGCTATCATGGCCAAGGACCTTACCAGGTCAACGGTGTTGGCTGCCCTTCAAGAAGGGGGCCTCCATGCTTCTCGGTCGTGTCCGCTTAGCGGCTCGTCTCTGGGGACTCCGGCAAGGCCGGAGAAAGCTCTCGACAGCCCGAGCGGGCTTATTGGTTCGGCTGCCCTTGACGAAGGGAGCCTCCGAATCGACCGGGTCGAGCCGCCCAGCGGCTTCGGAAAAGTCACCCCGCAAGGGCTAGTGGACTTGGCTAAATCGGCTCCAGTTGCTGCCGCCCTGGAGGCCGAAGAAGCAAATCCAAAAGCTAAGCGGGGAAAATCTGCACGGGCCTCTAATAAAGGAGTGCAAAATAACAGCTCTGCTCCCCTTCTGGCGAAGGGAAATGTCGCCGTCGTCGGCGCCTCTGTCCCCCTGGGCAGTGTGGAGGATGTTCTGTCCTCCTCCGCATCGGGCGTGGGGGCAACGGGGGTGCCCGTGGCAAGCGAAAAATAGCAGCTAAGAAGGACGTTGGCCCCGCTGACGCCATGTTAGCCGACCGCTCGGCATCTATCCTCGCCTCGTCCGACGAGGATAGCCCTGACCAAGAGGGAGGGTTCACGGAGGTTACCTGCCGCAGGGCAAAGAGGAAGAAGACCTCCTCGAATGCTAACGGCGGGCCCGGTGGAAAGGCTCAACAGAAAGGTCAGGCCGGAAATAATTCCGGCAAAGGAGCGAGGACACGGTTGCGCGTATCACCGATAGTGGTGTACGGCATCGTGTCACATAAGGTCATCGCCAATGAGCTGAGTAAGGTCATTGGCGATGACTATGAGCTGGAGGTCCGTCGGGCCTCCACCAGAGTGGTGGTCCATTCGGCGGAGCACCACAGGGCTGCCACAAAGGTGCTGGGCGACGCTGGCGTCCAGTATCACACCCAGCTCCTGGAGTCGGTGCAGGGGATGCGCCTTCTCCTGAAGGGGGTTGGCCGTGGCTACACGGCAGAGGACGTGTCGGCGGACCTGACTGCGAAGGGGTTCGTGGTCAGGACCGTCCGGCAGATGACGGCGATGGAGGACGGCAAAAGGGTCCTCATCGGTAGCTTCGTCGTCAACGTGGAGAGGACTCCCAGAGCTCCTCTCCCGAATGACATCAAAAAGGTTTGCCGGTGCTCGATTCAGGTCGAGCACTTCCGCGGCAGTCGAGGGCCGCTGACATGCTTTAATTGCCAGCGGTTCGGCCACATGTCGCATCCGTGCCGATGCGACACCAGATGTTTCAAATGTGCGGGTCCGCACAAGGGAGCTGACTGCCCCAAGCGACCCGACGAGCCTGCTAAATGTGCCAACTGCAAGGGCGATCACCCGTCCTCGTACAAGGAATGCCCTGCATACCTTGTGGCGCTCGAAAGGTACGAGGAGGGCCAGAAGAAGAAGGTGCCGAAACCGGCACCCAAATCTACACCGGCTCTGATCAAGGCCAAGTCAGCTCCCGCGGTGAAGGCGACCGCCACGCGGTCCTACTACACCGCGGTCAAGGGACCGACTCCTTCGGCCCCTGCCCCTGTGCAGGTTCAGCGGCCCGCTGCTGCACCTGCCCCAGCTCCCGCCCCTTCTTCTTCGGGGTCGCCCTCCGTGGCTCCACCTGTCGCTCTCCCCGAGCAACGGGAGCAAGCGGCTCCTCCCTCCAAGACCTTCCTGAGGAAGCAAAGGAGGAGGGCCGCCCAAGAACAGGCGCGGAGGGAGAAACAGATGGCCGAATCGGTCATGGAAGTGGAGAGTGCGGCCGTTGCAGACGGCCCCGCCACGACCATGACCCCCATGGCCGAACCGCCCAAAAAGGCTGCCGCGAGGACGGTCCCCGCCGTCCACACAGCGGAAGTGGTGCCTCCGCCTAGGGGTGCTGCACCACCCAAGACTCGTCTGCCTCGAAATGTCGAGCCAGAGGTAGCTGGGTCCGAGGAGGACCCAGACTTCTGGACCACGGTGGCAATGATCTGTAGGTCGTTGAGGAGATACATCTCCTCGACCTCCGGACGACTCCTCCTCTCGCTGCTGGAGGAGTTGGTAAGGGAGCGCTCCTCTTCGCATAATAATGGCGACTAGGGGGTGCTCCGTAATTATCCAATGGAACGCACGGGGAGTTAAGGAGAAGACGGAGGAACTCCGTGCGTTCCTGCAGGATAAGAACGCCATCGTGGCCGCAGTCAATGAGACCCATCTCCGCCCATCGGACTCTTGGAAGGTACCTGGCTGGTTGATCTACCGTGCCGACAGGCCCGGCCAGCCAGCCAGGGGCCAGGGGCGGGGTGGGTCTGCATTATTGATCCGTCGATCTGTGAGGCATCGCCCGTGTCGGGAGCGAACATACAGATCGATGGAGGCCGTGTCTGCCGACGTGCTGACCGACTCCGGGTGGATCAGGATCTCATCGGCATATTATCCGCCTGGGAGATTGTGGGACCCGGACGAGGTCATGGATCTCGTCGGAGACGGCTGCCCCTCAATTGTCATCGGCGACCTGAATGCCAAGCATGCCAGCTGGCATTCGAGGGTCGCCAATACGAGGGGCACAAGACTGCGGGACTTGGCAGACGAAGAGGGGCTGACAGTGTTGACTCCCACAGATGCAACATTCCTGCCTTCCGGGGATGTCCTTGACGTTGCTGTTGTCAGCAACGTCAGGGCATCCCTGAGCATGCATTCACTCTGCGATTTGTCCTCTGACCATAATCCGACCCTGCTGCTTCTGGGGAACTCGCCTGTCAGAATCCCACCACCGCAGCGTCTGGACCTCGCGAGGGCCGACTGGCAGTACTTCCGCGAATTTATCGCGGAAAGGCTGCCGGTCGTGCCGACTCCGCCTGAGACGAGGGATGAGGCAGACCGGATGGTCGACCTCATCACCTCAACTGTCCAACAGGCCATGGACGCTGCGGTGCCTAAGGTGGTTAACGCCCGGGACATCCGCATCGCCCTGCCTCGAGTCGTCCGGGAAACCATCACCCGGCGAAACAGCGTCCGACGGCGGTGGCAGCGCCATCGGACTCTCTGTCTCAGGATCCAGCTGGATGGTCTGACCAGGACCGTCAGGCGCATGTTGCAAGACGTGCGCTCTGACGTGTGGGAGAACCATCTCCGCACCCTGAGCCTGGAGGACCATTCAGTCTGGAAGACCTGTTCGAGGCTGAGCGGACCTCAGCGGCGCGATCCCCTTATTGTACAGGGGGACTGCGTCGCGAGTTCCCCAGAAGAGAAGGCCGGATTGATGGAAGAATACCTTGAGGGGGTTTTACTGTCCCAATCCGGCCACTGCAGAGTCGGATGCGGTGGAAGAGGACATCGCAGCGGTGCTGGGTTCGCTGGACCCGGACCCCATGCCTGAGGTGGAGTTTCCTCGATACACGGGCGGCGAAGTCGTGGCACTGGTTCGCCGTCTCGGGTTGAGGAGGGCTCCGGGGCACGACGGTATCCCCAACGTCGTCCTGAGGCAGGTCCCCGTCGCAGCGATAGAATTCCTGACCGCCGTCTACAACGGCTGCGTCAGGATTCCATACTTCCCGTCTGCCTGGAAAAGGGCAAAGATCGTGTGCATCCCGAAGAAGCCGGGGACGGAGGTTGGTCCCGGAGACATCCGGCCAATCTCGCTCCTGGCTGGCTTCGGGAAGATCTTTGAGCGTCTGCTCCGGAAGCCACTGGACGTCATCCTCCGGGAGAAGAATATTCTCCCGGACGAACAGTTCGGCTTCCGTGAGGGGCACTCCACCACCCAACAGCTGGGTAGAGTGACCGACTTCGTCACCGACGCCTTCAACAGGAAGCAAGCGGTCGCGGGGGCCTTCTTTGATATATCGAAGGCCTTCGACCGCGTGTGGCACTGTGCGCTCCTGTTGAAGATGGTTCGACTCCAGATGCCAGTCTGGTTCGTGCGACTTGTGCAGTCGTACCTACAGGGCAGGACATTCCGGGTGTTCTGGCTCCAGGTCGGATCGGGACTGCGGCGAATCTGCGCCGGTGTCCCGCAGGGATCCGTCCTGGGGCCAATTCTTTTCAACGTCTACACCCACGACCCCCCTAGGGGGTTTGGGTGGAACACAGTCCTCGCCCTGTACGCGGACGACGCGGCGCTCCTGTCGCGTTCGACCAAGAAGTACGCGGCAGTTGAGAATCTGCAGTGCGCCGTCGACGATCTGGCCACCTGGTATCGTCGATGGCGCATTGCGGTCAACCCTTCCAAGACAGGAGCGGTCATCTTCCACCCTGGAAGGGGAGCGCCGCCTGCAGTCAACCTGTCGGTGATGGGGGAGGTAATCCCCCGGAGCCAAGAGGTCACCTACCTTGGCGTTGTGTTAGACCGGAGGCTTCTTTGGAAGTCTCAGGTAGAAAGCGTCCGCCGCAAGGCGCTCGGGGCCCCGATGAGACTTCGTCCTATCCTCTGCTCCCGCGCCTTGTCGGCCGACACTCGGAGACGCCTATACCTGAGCTGCGTACGTCCAGTCTTGACCTACGCAGCTCCGGTTTGGTCCGGAGTGCCCAAGACCACCCTAAACAGGATCCAGGTCGTGCAGAACATCGCACTCCGGCTGATACTCGGTCGTACCCGATACGAAAGTGTCAGCCGGTTGCACGAAGACGGGAGCGTGGAATCACTGGACATCCTCTTGCCAAGGATGTCCAGGGAATTCTACGCGAAGGCGGCAGCCTCCCAGCACCGAGAGGTGAATGCACTCGGCGAGAACCGGGCTAGGTGGTGGGACCGCTATAGGCGCCCCATTGCCAGCCTGGACTCGCAGGAATCCCTCCCTCCCAACAAGCGACCCCGCTTGGAGTGAGGGAAATTTATTTGCCATTTAGGCAATCGAACAAAAAATGAGCTAGTTTTTAACAACAGTATAACCGTTTATAGCTAAGCTGGCAATGGTACCCGCCAGTACGGGCAAACACGTACTGGATCATATACAGCATTGATTGATAACCATAACGTTGATGAAGATGATCTACCTCTGTCAGAATGGCTTAAAGAAAATGGAATTGCGAATTTTGACCATGTAAATGACATTGACAATTTCGTTCATGTTGATGATGATTTGATTACCATTGGAATTCCTACGGAGAGTGAAATAATAGAGACAGTACAAAACACAGCAGACAGTGATGAAGACATTGTTGAATGTGTCGAAGACACAATCCCGACGAAAGCCGTGCCAACTTACTCTCAAGCTCAGGATGCTGTGGAAACATTAAATGATTTTTTTGAAAACATTGACATTTCCGATGGTGTTTTTAGTGCAATAAGTGTAATAAGAGGAAACTTAAGAGACTTCAAAGTGAAATCTATGAAACAGGCTACCATTCATAGTTATTTTTCTAAAAAGGGGAGTGATTAAGGATGCAGCTGTGAGTAAATTTTATATGTACAAATGTTTATTTTAAATTTTCTAGTTTATTCTCATTTTTATGTTTTTCCATAAATTTACTAAATAAACTTTCTGTTTATATATGCACTTTTACTTCTTATGTCTTATTTCACCATACGCATGCATGCTTTTGCCTTCACGGATATTAAGTTTAACGGCTATAACGAGCAAAACTAGACGGTCCCGTGGCGCTCGTTATATCCGAGTTTGACTGTACATTAATTTTTCAGACAGATATTTTATCATTACAAATATTCTATTAATTCTAATGATTTCACCTCCGCAGCATATTTCGTTTTTCACACATGTAATAATAATAGTTTAAAACAATCCCCAAATGTTGCAATTTTAAACATCTTACACTTTCTCTATTATGTGGTGCTAAAGCTACACCTTTTAGCCAAATTTTAAAGTTGTAGCACTTCTAGAAGTAAAATAATATTTTTCTAATTGTTTGAAATTTAAAAATTTTAACGGTTGCCGCAATATATATATGGGGAGATTGAAATGTTTATTTGTGCAACTGCACTGTTCTCTAAATAATTTGAAAATTGCAGCTTCCTAGCTCATCCCGTAGTGCCTAAAAATTATTAAACTTTAACGTTCAAATGGGGTTAAAACAACCCCTAAAATTTACAATTTTAAAATTTTCGATTTTTATAGTTAATTATGAGAAAAGTTCTATAATCTTGCAAAATTTCAGCTTCCTAAACTTATTAGATTGGTATACACACTGGATTGCGATTTCCCATGCTAACTTATGGGAGATATTGCGGGGTATCTGGAGTCGAACCCAAGACACTGTAAGCTAAAGTGTCAATCATTCCTAATAGATATTGCGGCCATCTAGCAACACTGAAATATTCATTTTTCTAGCTTACCGGCAAGTGCCCATAATTAATTTACAAAAATGGCGCAATGCTTTTCTAATGGAAAAAAACGCAAATTTTGGAATTTCTGGGGTCGAACTCATGTCACTTAGGTAAGAAGTCTCATTTTATCTGTAGGTTTCTCTATCATATCTATAAAAACTAAAACTTTTAGCTCCCTAGCTTTTGTAGTTTGGGCTGGACATTAGTATCCTCCTATATGTTATATGTTAGATGTTATATGCTCCTCTGTAAGAAACGTCTATATATAATGATATGTAGTGTTACTCCTCTTCTGTAAGGAACGTTTATATATAACGATACGTGCGTTACTTCGCCACCCCCAGTAGATCACTAACTTGGTAAGGGCCCACTATATATATCCAAAAGTGATATATCGGTTTTAATTTCAATTTAACTACTGTTTCATGGCTTATTTAATGTTCCGGTTTATCACCCTGTAGCAAAAAGCATTTTAGCGAGTTTGCAATCTTATTTTCCTCGGGATTTCCTATTAAAGTTATACGAAAAGCACATCATCAGAAATGTGGGTGGATGCAAAGCCGCTGTTGTAATTCCGAAATAGTTAACACTTGCCAGTAAAAGTTCATTAATTAAATCTTAATATTTGTCATATTATAGTATCCTTTTGAAAACATGCTCTGCTGTCGCGGGTTTGACTAATATTAATGTTCCAACGTCTGACTCATTTCAATGCGTTATTACAATCGCTTAATCTCTCGTGTCGTTATTCCGAGCATTCTCCCGTCGGTCGCACTCTTGGAAAGAAATACCTACTCGTATGTCTAATAGATAGTGGAGCTACTTCGGCATACTTGGAAAGATAAACCCCTAACTGTGTATCAACTAGCTCGAGTTTTTATTTATGTTTAATGAATATTTACTTTTCCAATAACAGATCTATTTGCTCATAAATATCAGGTGCCATCGAGCAATGCCTCGGGTTTCATCGATATTTCGAGTTATCAAACTATTATAAATAAAAAGTGTTATATTTAAATTTTTTGTTATTTAAGTATTTATTGAAGTGTTATTCACACCAGTACGTGTGTGGAAAGATATAAAAGTGAGTAAATAAGGGAAGAAAAACTGGATAATACGGAAGTAAAGAAGCTAGATGAGAACAAAGTTACATGGGATGGAAAGAATCACATGACATCGAATACCGTAATCAGATTTTAAGCATTTGATGAACTAGTTTGAGTAATGAGTTTATGTCTCAAACTCCTCGTAATTTCCGACTGTCATAAACGCCAACATTTTATTGGTTTATTGCATGACCTATCAAAACATACATATTTTGCTGCAAGAAGATAAGGTTTACACAGAAAATACTTCTACTATTAGTTCTGTGGAATTGGTTACTGAATAGAAAATTATTTCCAGATTTTTCACAAAAAGTTGGCATCTCAATCAAAAGAATTTCAAAATAATTCTTCTATGATAAACACCAGTACGTTTCCAATGAAAATCTCATTAAATTCTGATGGATAGTTTGCTAGGTAGGTTTGTTTATACTAAGCCAAGTAATCGTTCCTCACAAAGATATTAGAACACCGGAGGGAGGAGTTAATTTTTGTAATCAATTTAATATCACCATCTCTCTATCCTCTTCTCCGACATGTATGCTCTGACATTATTTCCTTGTATAGATTCCTTTTCACTGTAAACCGTTCTATCAATCTCACCATTTAAAATTTCCCAAAGGCATTCTGGTCCGAATGTCTTCTCTTATATTTACCTCCCTCTCTCTAATTCCCCTTTATCTCTCTCTCCTGTTTCTCTATATCATCACTTTTTAAAATATTACAGAATACAGTCTTATTAGCGTAATTCTATATTAGTGCCTTAGTGCTCCTGAATACTGTATGAAATGAAATCCCCGTAGATGAGTGAGAAAAGGTTGTTTCGGTTACCCGCTACTTTATAAGAGATAACTCTGCAATATACCATTTTATTTGAATGCTTTTAAATAACCACAATCATAGTTGCTCAACTTGTGTGTTCAGTTTCCCATTTTTATAAACGTTAGCAAAATTGTAATGTTTTTATTTTACTATCAATAGTTAACCGTTGCATTGATTAAACACAAATAGATTGATATAATTTACACGCAATATTTTTATGCATGTTTTGGTATTTGTTTGGCTAGAAGATTCGCTATACAGGCAGTTTTAGGTTTTGTTTGAATGCATATTTCAGATGTTATATAAATGAAATATTGCATGACAAGAGCTTTTCTTCTATCAGTCGTTTGCGCATATTTTATCTCTGAATATGGTGTAACTAAAGATTTTAATATTTTTTTCTGAGGTCGTAATATTATCTATAATATATTACGTCAACAAATATATTTATCAAAGGATGATCATGAAGATATGCGACCAACCCGCCACGCCCGCGAGCCAGCTCTAAGATAACATTTAAACAGTGCAGATAAAATTTTATTTTCATGAAATGGAACCACTCACTAATCGATGACCGATAAGGTACATAAAGAGGAAAAGATAAATTTCATCCTTGGCGAAAACAAGGCAAAAAAACAGGCGCCGAGGAATCGCGACGATTCGATCAAAACGATCCTAAAAAATCATTCAAAAAATGTCGGCAATCTTTGAGAGAGGAATAGGAGGAAAGATGGAAGCCATTACTCCAAGAAATAAAATACGATTAGTCCGAGCGGCGTAGCTCTCTCCGGGATGAAGCAGTTGGATGCAAAGTGTTTCAGATGGCGGGGAAGAGAAGGAGGGAGGGAGAGCAAAGTAGTAGAAAAACTCATAATGAGGAGAACAAGCGGGAAAAGTGAGTTGACGGAGGGACGGGGAAAGAGAGAAAACGGGAGGGTAAAAAGATTAGCAAGAAATGAGAAAAAACAGGGTTTAGTGAACAGAGGAGAAGATCAGGAGCTTGGAAGGAAGAGTTGTGTAGGGGAGGACTGATGATAGAGAGGGGTAAATGTGATAGAGAGAGGAGGAGGAGGAAATTAGAGGAGGGATTTAGGTAGGAGGGAAGATGACCTTGTGTTTCGCGTAGCAAGAAGAGGCGAAAGGGGAGTAAATGGAGTAAGAGAGGGAGAGAAGTGAGGGAAGGAGGAGGAGAGGGGGGAAGAGGAGAGGGAGGGAGGAGGAGAGGGAGGGAGGAGGAGAGGGAGGGAGGAGGAGAGGGAGGGAGGAGGAGAGGGAAGGAGGAGGAGAGGGAGGGAGGAGGAGAGGGAGGGAGGAGGAGAAGGAGGGAGGAGGAGAGGGAGGGAGGAGGAGAGGCAAGGAGGAGGACAGGGAGGAGGAGAGGGAGGGAGGAGGAGATGGAAGTAGGAGAGAGAGGGAGGAGGAGAGGGAAGGAGGAGGAGAGGGAGGGAGGAGGAGATGGAGGGAGGAAGAGAGGGATGGAGGAGGAGAGAGAGAGGGGGAGGAGGAGAGGGAGGGAGGAGGAGAGAGAGGGAGGGAGGAGGAGAGAGAGGGAGAAAGAGTGGAAGGGAGGAGAGGTGGGGAGGAGGAGAGGGAAGGAGGAGGAGAGAGGGAAGGAGGGAGGGAGGAGGATAGAGGGGAGGAGGGAGGGAGGAGGATAGAGGGGTGGAGGGATGGAGGGGAAGAGAAGGAAGAAGGAGGGAGAAGACGAGACGGGGAAGGAGGGAGAACAGAGGTAGTCATATCCGCGTTGGTCCGACTATATAGACCGGATGAAACTTTTGCACGATCGTCGGAGATGTTTAAGCTTATCAGTCGTAACTTCCGTGAGGAGAGGCATTAGGAGGGGAACTCCTTTCTACTTAATCTCCTCAACTTCCGCGCTGTTCCTTCATAGGGGCTTCATGCCCTGCTTTCCTTCCCCCTCCTCCGCTCACTCCCCTCTTCTCACCCCCTCCTCTCCTGCAGTCGCTGGCTCACGTTTGCGATTCCCTGTGGATTCTGCTGCCTTGCGGATTCGGCCGTCCGCCCGCGTGGATACCCTGCAGACCTATAGCGTGCCTCTCCTTCCTTTTCTCTCTCCCTCCCTCCGCCCTACTCCATTCTACTCCCTCTCTCCCCCACTCTTTCCCTCAACCCCTCCCCATTCATTCCTCACGTTTTCTATACCTGCGAGAATTACATTCTTAGTCCTTCTGCCAACTTTATCTCGGCTCCCTTTTTCAAAAAAGTACGTGCTCCCTTTCTTATCCGCCTCTCTTCATCCTCTTTACTAAATAAACCAATTTTCTCTTCGCTATTGGACGCTTCTGCACACCGTAATTTCCCCCGCCGCTTTTAGGTTTTTAAAATGGTTTAACATTCGATTAGGCGTTTTCATCGGTGGCGGAAAAGCATCATTGTGCTGGTCGGTGGTAGAATTATAGTCCTCTGTCCATTCTTTAGTAGACTTTCATTGATGGTGAATAAATGACGATAGAAAATATATTGTGCAAGGTTGAAGTTTAACCGTTTACAAACTAGATGGAAGCTGATTGTCTACAGATGCATATGTTCTCGTACGAGATCCGTCTCTGGATCCAATCGAAACTAAATGCTAAAATGTCTGCTGAGATTGCATTGATGAATAAACGTTAATTTAGTAATATTTCTCTTTACAGTGGTATCTTAAACTCCAATTGGTTAAAATGTAACTTCTGTGAACTCAAAATAAGTCGCTCTATATTTTGCATTTCGTAAATTAAAGTGCTTCGACGCAATTCCTGAAAGCCTTTTCCGATGCAATAACGCACTTCGCTGAAACTAACGGTATTCCCCTTTGCAGCAGCGCCGTGAGACAAGCGTGCGCTTTTTCGCCTCGCAACTCTCTCCCGGATCACAACACCCATTTCCTCACACGCCGCCGAAAATCCCAACGTCAGAACTTCGCCGATTACAACAAATATTTCACATTTTCCATTTAGTCTACCGTAACACTCGCAATGTTCCGAGCCCTTTAATTTTTCGGTTAAACCGGTATAATTTGCGTGTTGAGACGCACATAAATTCACAATCATTTTAGCCTGGCTTATTAACGCTAAAATTGATATTTAGTTAATTAAAATTTTCTGAATCTGTTTAGCGAGATAAAATTCTTTCGTTAGACAATTCTGACGTGTATATATTTAGTTTTAAATATATTCACAAATTTCGTTCATTTTCTCGTCTAAAATTGGGCAATTATAAAATAAGTGTCTCCTTAAATCGTGTTTGTGTTATAATTATGTGTAGCTGCTCTTATAAAGAGAAAATGGAACTTATTTGACCGCTTCTTCGTGGTGAAAATCATAGAAAGGAACTGAAGAACAATTTTCCTCGGTTTGAAATAATTAGCAAAATCGTCAAGAAAATTTTAAAACATCATGGATTGATAATTATACGCAAATGCGCTGTATGTATTTGGAACAGATTTTTATATGAGATTAATTCTGCGTATTAAAGCGGACTTGTAACACCAGCCTCATATGAAACCATTAATAAGATATCTCTTTAAAATTACCATTGAATTTCAACTTTATATATTAATTCAGTTAGCCAAAATGTTGGTTGTCACACACAGGATTGCATATGTGCAATTCATTCCCCTTTTAAATATTTGCATTTGCTGTGTTATCTTCTGTTTATAATTATCTTCAACGTACAATAAAAAATAAATTGAACACTTCATTGATTCTACTTCAGCATTTTTTTATTTCTGGATACATAACCGAAGCTCTATTATACGCGTACATTAATAGCTATATTTGCTAAAGAAATGGTTTCCTATCAAAGAATCCATTTATATAAAACAAAATTGTAGGTTGAATAGTCAATCTCTAAAAAATGAATTATGAATGGAGATAGAAAATATGAATTTGCAGGAATGCTCGATTGACATATTTAAAGAGATTGACAAAGGAATATTTAGAAAAACGACCCGGGTTATACTCCGTAGGATTATATCTATTTCACATAAGGTATGACTTAAAAATAGACTTTTCGATGCTCAGGCTTTTATTCATTTGGAAATTAAAATCAGAAAAACAAGAAGTCTAAATCAAGACTAAGGCAAACAGGTTTTCCAAAGTTGACGTCCCGAATTGATTACAAATATTGATAGGAAATGTTTCAGCATGTGTTAATCATTCCATGGAATTCTCATACTATAAATACCATTTGTAATTCATAGTTTATGAATGATGGAGAAAATTTGGAAAACAAATTAGTAGAGTATTATCAGATTTAAAATACTAAAATCAATGTCAAAATCTCTTTCTGTCATTATATTTTCCATTTATTTTTTAATAAACTAATTTAATATATGATACTGTTTATACAGTAATATGTAGTACCAACTGTCCACTGCTGAAGGGTAGTCTAGTGGAAAAGAAAACAACCCAGTTGTTTACTCGTCTATGCTCTAGCCGAGTTCGGTAATAATCGTCTCCATGGCAACAATCCGATAAAATGCGATTTAAAACGCAAAAAACGCTGTTTTATAAATTAAAGGAAATACGATCAATTATTAAAATTTGATGACAAAGATTAGAATCTACATTTTTTCCCCTTAGAACTGTACAAACCTCGCTCTGATATCACAATTTTAGGATATTTTTATGTATTAAGGAATACATCTCTACAAGATGAATATGAGACACTATGTAAATAAAATATGGAAAAGCGTTCCTGAAATCGAACCCGGGACTTAAATCTTTGCCAAATAATATTTAGCCCGGAGGTGGGCCCTGGCAACACGAGCTTTATACTAAGTTTCATGAATGTCGGTCCATTGACGCAAAAGTTGTTAGAAGGGACACACACAGGCTATGATTCCTCTGGAAACCAGACTAAAAATGGCCCATGAGCATTCAATTTATACTGTTTTAAATAAAACTTAATAACGTTTCATAGCAAGCCTTTTCCGCCTACAACTCTAAATCGCTCATATTAAACGTTTAAATTGCATATTGCATATAGCCATTTTAACGATAACTGTCATGTCAAAACTCGAGCTCATATTGTTGTCCCCTCCCTTACCTCAAAATTATTTTTTATCTTTAATTTAATTTTAAATTTAACGAAGGTATCTGTTGATTTCGGAAATACGGATAGCATAAATTATAAACCGAAATTCACTCAAATTTGCCACTCGTATCTCTCGGCATACCTCTGAATATTCGACGAACAGATTTTAACGGCGGCTATGTTACCACGAATGACCTTTTACCATTTCCACCCTCAAATGCGCCCAAGTTTCATAAAATAACCTTTTAGCCCGGAGAGCCTCGGTATAAAAAAACGAAAGCGGAGATTATTCGATAAAAAATACGAATGGACGCATTAACACATGATTGAGGTCACAAGTTTTAGCGCTCGACCGAACGAAAAAGCCGCAAACACACACACACACAGAGACAAACCACTAACCCCTATATTTTCCCTCTGCATCCCGTCCTCCAAAAAAAAATCGGAAGAAACTCTCCCTTCCTCCTTTCATAACACAGACGGCACTCGAGCGGAAAACAGCGAGGAGTGGAGACGGGGGATGCTCTTTACCCATCTCCACTTACCTTTGCTCTCCCTCCCTTCCCTTACCTCTCTCCCTCGCTTCCTCCAACCGCCACCCCCTCTCTCTCTCTCTCTCTATCATGGATCGTTTCCTCCACTCCTCTTCCCTCCCTTCTTATAGCTCGACCCCTCCGATCTCTCCCTCGCTAACCCAATAACCCAGTAGCCGTGGCAACGACAAAAGCAGGAATTTAGACACTCCCATTTCTCCAGAATTTTTTTCATATCCCCGCCCGTCCTTTTTACAGAGTGTGCGGAAGAAGGGGTTAAGGGGAGGGTGGAGTGTGATGAGAGGGGTTGGAGGAAGGATGAGGGGAAAGTGTGAGATAGAGAGTGTGGTGAGAGAAAGTCGAGAGTGAGTGAGGGTGAGAGAGATAGAGAGAGATGAGTTTGGATATGAAAATTTTTCGCCATCATCCAAGACTTGAGGCGCGCCTCGTTTAAGAGTTTTAGAGGAGAGCGGATTGTCGGGAAGGGCTCAATTTTCTCTGCTCCTCCTCTTCCTCCCTCTATCTCTCCCTCTATTCTTTTTCCCTTATTCTCTTTTCTCTTCTTTCGCCTACGTCTTTCTTCGCTTCCCTTACTTTTTCTTTCCCCACTCTCCCTTTCCGTACCTTCAAATTCTTCATGTGTTTACATTCATTCTCATCCAACTTTCTCTCTATTATTCGCCTTCAGATCAAACTAGTGCTAGAAAACGTCACACGCAACGTAACGGAATAACGACATTATTTTGGATTAACGTAACGAAAAACGTTGATGAAATTTTTCAAATATCTGTAACGGAAAACGTAACAGAAACGAAAAAATAAATTTCGTTATTTCGTTAACAGATGGTAAAGGGTTATATTCTAGTGGCATTCGTCCCAGGCGGCGTGTCTTGGGCAAGGGAAAGTGGCCTAAAATCCCTTTCCCCCGTCTTGTTTGTCCCCCGCTGGGCCAGTTTTGCCGCCTTGTCGCGAAAGAAACGCTATCCTGACCACTACCGATTCTCCTTTGGGTTTTCCTTCCATCTGTAAAAGGATTGGTTTCCTGGTGTTAGTCCTTCTCCAGAAAGCACGAGATAAGGAGCGTGGAGGATGAGGAAGTAAGCTTCAATAAATGTGCTGCTTGTAGTTAGGACCTCTATGATTCCCTATCCTAAACATCTTTTTAAAAGTTGATGCTCTGCAAGTTCCAATCCCATCATCCGCTCCAATCTTGAATTATATCCACTGGCCGTCAGTCTAACATAACATGGTATTTGAGAAATGTCGAAGCGAATCTACAACTCGAACGTACGTACGTTACAAATAGGTTAAATGATAATAAATAATTGAAGGAATTGCGAGAAAATTTTAAACGCTTCACAAAGAACAGAAATAAACTCAAACAGTAGCCTTCTAATATTGGATATAGCTCCAACCATTTAGAAATAAAAAGGAGCATCAACTGCTTACAACAGTCGCCGGTAGGTGGTATGGTGGTGGCAGCTAAAAAATTTATTTCTCTTCAACAATACATTATATGGGAAAATGTTTCAAACAAAGGTTGTAGAATATTAAATTTTCTACAAATTGTTATCCAGTACTTTTTTACGTTAATCAAGTATTAAAGTAAATATGAAAAAATCAGATGTGGCCTCTACATGACTTTCTCCAGATCTGTAATATTTCTAAAAATTCCAAATAGGTAACAATAAATATTTTAAGAAACTGCGAGAAAATTTTACTTTACAAAGAACAGAAATAAACTCAAACCATATCCTTCTGATATTGAATATAGCCAAGAAGCTCCAATAATTAAGAAAAGGAGCGTTACTAAGACGTAACTAAGCGCCAATTGTTAACAATAGTCGTCGGTAGGTGGCGTGGTGGTAGCAGCTAAAAATATAAGATATCTCTTAAACAATGTATTATATAGGAAAATGTTATATTATATATGTTATAGTATGTTATAGTAAATTAAATTTCCTACAATATTTTTCAAGTACGTTTTCCTGTATTAAATATTAAAGCAAATATGTCAAAATAACGGATAAGTGACAGGAGTAAACACCTACTTCTGGTCAACCGATTATTACCAAAAACTAATCAGTTCTTCTGACCTTTATAAAAATGTTAAATAAAAAATTTGGCGTTGACCTAATTAATAGTTTTTGAGTTATAACACACACAAAAAAGCTATCACATATCCACACATACACACTGAGACATCATCGAGAAAATGGCCAAAACGTGTTCAGGGGACCTCAAAACGTGTATTTCCGCTGAAATCTGGAAGTCGATATTTTTCATAAATACAATACTTTCCCCTATACTACGTATGAGGAGAAAGTAAAAAACGGATAAGTGACAAGAATAAACATCCACCTTCGATTGGCCGATTTTACCAAAAACTAATCAGCATTTCTTCCTTTAACAAAAATGTCAAATATGAAATTTCACGCCGATCTGATTAAAAAATTTCTAGTTAGAGTACCCACAAAAACCTGGTCAAAGACAGACACACATACATGTCCACAGACATCATTGAGAAAATAGTCAAAACATGTTCAGGGGACCTTAAAACGTATTTCCGTTGAAATCTCGAATTTGATTTTTTTCATGGAAACGAAACTTCCTCCGTACTTCGTAAATGGAGCAAGTAAAAATTCATATGGACGCAGTCAGATCCCACTGAAAGCATTAAATTAAAGATTTTACAATTAATTTGCTATTAGTTAAAATTTAATCATATCCTTTGCGCCACGACAGCAATTGAATACCCGCATTGTTAATGATTCCAAAATTTTCTTTTTTATCCGAAAAATTGCCTACATTCATGGTAATTTGAAATGCTTTCAAATTTCATCTCACAAATAATTTACTTTATTCTTTCATATAAAAAATAAAGTTAGTTCCGGGTTAGTATCTCAAATATAACTAATCTTGGAATGTAATATTGTAAACCCATACATGATTTCCATGTATTTTTATTGGGGATATGAAAAGAAAGAACGACATCAAAAATGAGTCCTAAAGAGGACAGATATTGGAATTTGGATAATTCTCTTTAGTTTTATCTGATGCCCGATCATTCTGCTGAATTTTAGGTCTGTAGCAGGTGGATGTTCTCCGAGTTACAATCAGTGCATCTTTAATTGTGTGCCCCCGGGATCTCTGTGTACTTTTTGTGTTTCCTATAAAATATTCTAATGTAGGGCAAAACCGTTACAACACTAATATTTTATTCTTAAGTATGTGTTAAGTTTATTAACATAAATATAAAATTTTGAATGTGAAAATCCGAATTTTCATACATGTTCATCAAAAGCGAAAAATGTGCCGAATACATTGAAATCTTAAAAACGTTCTTGATCTGAAGCATATATTTAGAAGTGCCTATAAATTAGTATTCTATATGAGAAGATCGCATTTAATGTGGATTCGTAACCTCCAAACAAAAAAAAATAAAAGAGTAACTGCACTTAATTATTTTTTACCGAATTATTTCGTTATAACGTTAAACGTAACGGAAAACGAAATGTAGAGCTTAGCGTAACGATAACTTAACGACATCGATTTTTCGTCTCTAACGAAAAACGTCACAAATCGTTTGATTCTCGTTTGCCGGCACTGGTTCAAACACCACTTCCAAATTTTAGTTTTTTATAGCGTCACAAACCACTCAATTCCATAAAACGGGTGACTACGAAGAATCACTCTTCCGTTTTAATATTCTCACTAGCATCTCTCTCTCTCGCTCTCTGTGTACACTGTAAAATTTATTTACATTTGCACCTCAAAACCCAGTAATAAACAGTTTTCTACTTCTTGTGGACCCAGGGGCGGCCCGTTGAATTTTGGCGCCCCGGGCGGCATAGAACTAGATAGAGATAGAGATATTTACAAAGTACATACATGATAATTTATTAATCACTCCGTACAAATTATTGTTAAAGAAAATTAAAAGAAATACCATCAAAATCATAGGTTGATCCTTGATATATATTGTATCCAATACTTACTCACTTGCAAGTAATGCATAGATAAATGATTGGGATAGCGCCCCTAAACCATTGGCGCCACGGGCAGCCGCCCGGCTCGCCCGAACCTCGGGCCGGCCCTGTGAAGACCCATATGTTATATTAAAGTTGTTTGGTTGTTATTTCTACCATAGTCATAAAACTCCTGGAAGATCATAAAATAATTAAATAATTTAATTAATTCAGTATAAAGGTACGCCATTTTTTGCAAGGTTTCATACAAAATCCTGAGCATCTTGTTGAAGAAAATCGTTCATAATTAGTTTAAATATTTGGTAAATAAATTAAAACAGTACATTTTTGGCAAGGCATCTCTTTTAGAGTTATTATTTTCTTCTTTGGCTAGTCTAACCGATTCCTCCTCACGGCTTAGTCTAGAATTTCCTTACATCTCGAGTCTCTCATCGTTCTCCTTCAACTGCCATTTCATCCCTTCACATTTTATCTCTCTTTTTCTATTTTGTAAATCAGCCAGAATAAAAGACTCAGCGGACTCCATGTATCCACCAAACAAACCTTCAGCCTATCTGTCTCTCTCTCTTTCTGTCTCTCTCTCTCTCTCTCTCTCTCTTTCTTACTATCGAACTCCTACTTCCTATTTCACTCCCTCTCTCTATCATCAAATCTACGTTCTCCATTATTTCTCATTCCCTCTCTCTCTCTTCCTATGTACCTACTCCTCCCTTTCTAATTCCCTCTCTCACGCTTCCTAACTATAATCTCCCTCATTTCTCATTCTCTTTCTATTCCTATTTAACTAATCCCTCTTCTCTCATTCCCTCTCACTCTCTCTCTCTTCCTATCTAATTTCTCCCTCCTTTATCATCCCCTACCTCTCACTCTTCCAATCGAACTTCTCCCTCCTATTTCGTTCACCCTCTCCCTCCCTTCCTATACACCTCCTCCCCCCTTTCTCATTCTCTCTCACAAATTTCTAAAGTGCCATCATTTCTCATTCTCTCTCTCATTCTATCTACCTTATCTCTATTTATCCATACATTCTCCCCCCTCCTATCTACATTCTCCTTCCTTTTTGATCCAATGTGTATCTCTACCTATCTGCATTATCCCACCTTTCTCATTCCCTCTTTATATCTCTCTTCCTATCTACATTCTCCCTCCATTCTGATTCCCTCTCTCACACTTCCTATCTACATTCTTTCTCCTTTCTCATTTCCTCTCTCTGTTTTTATCGATCTCATTCTTTCTCTCTCTCTCTCTCTCCCTGTCTCGCTTTCTCCTTCTCTTTCTCCCTTTCATCTCTCCCTCTTCCTATATACCTTCTACGATTATCTATCTATCAATCTATCTCCCCCCTTTCTCTCTCTTCCTATCTAACAATTTTAAAAACCTTGATTATGATAGTCTAATAGCAGAAGCGGCGATACTTCCGTGGCACATCATTGAATATGCTGACGACATAGACGCAAAAGTTGAATCTCTTAACACATTTCTTTTACATTTACTCGATAAATACCCGCCCATCAAAACCACACGTGTATCTAAACCTCGCGCCCCGTAGATAACGGCCGACTTAAAACAATTGATGGCAAGACGCGATTCAATTTTCCTTCACTTCAAATCAAATAAAAGGCCAAATACGTTCAATGCCTACAAAAGTATTTGAAAAATACAAACAGCAGATTATAAATGCCAAATAAAATTTCCTTCTCCTATATCAGAATCCAATGTAACAACTCCTGCCTTATAGAACAATCTTCGGAATCTCGGTATTGGTATGTCCAAGGATTCTTTCTTACCACCAAACATATCACTAGATTCACTTAATAAGAGTTTTTCGACTAACCCAGCAATAATTTACATAGAACAAAAACGCAAAGTCATTAGTAGCCTTACTGTAAAAGTGAACAAGTCCTCCGGTTCCCCACAATTCCACTTTAAAGCTGTTTCCCAATTAATCGTACTTTCAGCAATACGCAGAATTAAAACTAAAGCCCAGGGTGCTGATGGTATTCCTATCATGATTATAAACAAATTAATACATCTAATATTCACAGTACTCACTAACATTTTCAACCACTCCAAATTACAGGGAATATTACCATCACAATGGAAACGCGCGTTAGTCCGCTCAATCCCTAAGAAATCTCTCTCCGCAAACAATGACTATCGATTAGCTTCCTTCCCACTTTATCAAAAGACCTTGAGCGACTTGCGCATCAACAAGTAAGAGATTTTCTCAACGTAAATCATATACTTGACTCCCATCAATCTGGCTTTCGGAAGTCACATAGGACTACATCCGCGCTAAATAAAATCACCGATGATATACGCAGACGCACGGATGACAGAAAACTGACAGTACTTGTGTTGCTTGACTTTAGCAAAGCGTTTGCTGAGTAGACAAAGACATACTCCTAGCAAAACTCCGCTGCATGCGATTATCATCACCTTCAATAGATTGGTTGTCCTCTTACATTAGCGACCGTTTCCAACAAGTTGTCTCCAACGACTCCTCGTCTCCATGGCTCTAATGTTAACCAAGGCACTCCGCAGTGTTCATTTTTAGGTCCCCTATTGTTCTCTCTATTTATTAATGATACTTCTCAATACTTAATTTACTCCTAGCATCATTTGTAAGCCAATGATCTCCACATATACTTAGACACAAAACAAATAACTAATCTCTTTCCATTGACAACATAAATCATGACTTGGCTCAACTTCTAGAATGGAGCAATGATAATCTCCTCAAATTAAACCTCTTGAAATCATAGGCCATTTTAATCGGCTATTCAAAACTACTGGCTTCTTCTAACCTTGCGGAAATTGTTCCGCTCTCTTTGAATGGCTAAGTTATTACCTAATGCAAAATCATAACATATCTCGGTATTCTAATTAATGAAATAAAAGTCTGCAAGACTCTTCCTTACACACCCTAACTTTCTTCCCTCTTCACTAAAAATACAGCTAATGAACTCTCTAATTCTTCCTCATCTTTAATGTTGTGATATTGTATACCAGGACTTATCAAAGGATCTCGCCATTCACCTACAACTTTTTCATAATGCCTGCATCAGATTCATCTTTAATCTTTAAAAGTCTGACCATGTCACCAAATACTTCCGTCGACTTTCTTGGTTAAAACCTGAATCCAGAAAAACCTTCAACTCCTCTTCCAATTGAATCAAGTAGTTAATAATATCTTCCCTTGTTATCTTTCTTCCCAGTTCGTCGGCATTAATACAGTTCACCAATTCATTTCCAGATTATGCGATAAAATACAAACTCCGCTTCATTGAACAGAAATTTACAAAAATCCTTTTCCGTCACTGTATTCAAATTCTGGAATAGCCTTCCAAAGTTAATAAAAAATTTCTCCCTCTATGCAATATTAAACGCTTGTAATTCAAGTATCTCCTCTCACACTTCATGCATTGAACCACTCCCTATCTTCTCTTTCAGGTTGTCACAAGGATGCGCTTATTAGGCATAAATTCATAATTAATTATACTTTACTTTCCTGCATCATTATTACTATGTAATCACCCCAGACATATCTTAGCCTAAAATCCCAATTTTCCTCTCACCCCCTCCCTTATTTGGATATTAATGTATGTATTTAAAAATGATATTTTCTCTCTTTCTGAAATTATTATTGTTTTTTTCTCTATCTCTTAATTATTTAGGAATTTTAGCGGTTTTTACACGTCTCTTCCCTTCGTAGGTGTTTTCCGCAGTGGGAAATTTTTGTGTAAAAAGATAACTGATACACAGTTTCTTTCAACCCACAAAACTAACAATATCCTTTGGTAATGTTCTATGATTTATTAACCAATCTATAATTAAGTTGTAATCAGTATGTATTTTATTGTAATTTCTATAAATTAATTTCCTTTAGTACGTAAATATTGTAACTACTTATATGACGAAAAGGTTAAATGTAGGAAGAGACTACATAGTCTCAATTTCGCCATAAATAAAAAAGTTTGTCTGTCTGTCTGACTGACTCTCTCTATCTCTCTTCCTATCTACCTTCTCCGAATTTTCTCATTCCCTCTCTCCCTCTCTCATCCTATCGATCTTCTCATTCCCTCTTCTCTCTCTACCTATCGATCTTTTCCTACGTTTCTCATTCTCTACCTCTTCCTATCGACCTTATCCCTCCTTTATCAATCCCTCTCTCTATCTCTCTTCCTATCTAAATTCTCCCTCCTTTCTCATTTCCCCTCTTATTTGGTATTGGAAAATCTAAGGATACACAACTTCCTCCTCATATTTGCCTTGATACACTTAACACTCTATTCACCACTCCCCCAACTCCTGATGACAACGAAATAAAACAGAATCACATACACCACCTACTTCAACACACTCCTCCCACCACAGCATCACCACCATTCCAATTTTCTCCTGTAACTCAGCTGGAAGTACTGAATTGTTTACGTAAAATCAAGTCCAGAGCACAAGGTGCTGACGAAATTCCAATAGTTTTCCTTCATAAGATTATTCATCTAGTGCTACCCGTCATCACTCATATATTCAATTGGTCGCTTATGCAAAACAAATTCCCATCGCAATGGAAACTCGCCATAGTCCGTCCCATACCTAAGAAAAGTCTTACTTCTGACATAACCGACTTTCGGCCCATCAGTTTACTTCCTGTATTATCAAAGGCATTTGAAAAGGTTTTACATGAACAAATCACATATTTTCTAATTAGTAATAATATCCTCGATTCTCTACAATCAGGATTCCGAAAATCACACAGCACTACCACAGCACTCCTCAAAATCACTGACGATATCAGATTAGCAATGGACAAAAGAGAAGTCACTATTATGACTCTTCTTGACTTTAGTAAAGCTTTTGACTCTGTAGATGTAAACATACTTCTAACCAAACTGCGCCTCATGAACTTCTCCTCAGATTCCCTAAACTTAATTAGTTCTTACCTGAATGATCGCTATCAAAAGGTCGTAACTGACAATCATTCCTCAAGATGGATTAAAGTGTCACGTGGCGTACCACAAGGTTCCACCCTCGGGCCACTGCTCTTCTCTCTGTACATTAATGATATATCTTCTCAGCTTGCTCACTGTAAATACCACCTTTATGCTGATGATCTCCAAATCTATATGCACTCTCGCTCTATTGATCTCCATCTTATCATTGATAAAATGAACCATGACCTCACTTCTTTATCCAAATGGAGCAATGTAAATTTCCTCAAAATTAATCCTTTAAAAAGTCAGTCTATTATTATTGGGTATCCCAAACTTCTCTCGTCACTAAACTTCTCAGAACTTCCCCCAATTCTGCTCAATAACTCTGTCATTCGTTTCCAAAAAACTGCAACCAATCTCGGGTTAGTATTCAATGACACATTGACCTGGACTGATCATATAACTAAAATATGTAATACTGTTAACAGTTCACTTCACTCACTTAAAAGAATTAAAAGCATTACCCATTTCTCCCTTCGCAAGCGACTTATCACCGCTCTTGTCCTTCCTCACCTTGATTACTGCGATACGGTCTATCAAGATCTATCTAACGAGCTATCTCTAAAATTGCAGCGTGCACAAAATTCCTGCGTAAGATTCATTTGTGATCTCCAAAAGAGAGACCATGTCACTCAACCTCTATATACGTTAGGCTGGCTTCGCACTGAAGCTCGTAGACGTCTTCACCTCCTCTCGTTATTTTAAAGAATAATAACTCTTCAAAACCCGCAGTATCTGAACTCCAAATTTTCCCAAATGAACTCTGTACACAACGCCAACACTAGGGGCACCAATCTCTTCCAGATCCCACATCACAGGACGGAAATTTATAATAAATCCTTCCATGTTACAGCTTGTAGACTTTGGAACGCCCTACCTACTGACCTCCAAAACGCAACATCTCTCCACATCATCATCATCATCATAGGTAGTCTGTCCGTAGACAGGTCCGTGATTATTCATGGTTAAACCTGGTTCTCCATATACTCCTATTTTCCGCTGTCCTCTTCATATCTTGATAACTCTCTTTCCCTTTCAAATCGTCTATCAGCTGATACCTTTTCCTACCTCTTTCCCTTTTCCCATCTAGTTTTCCTTCTAACACATCTTTAATCATACTCTCTCTCCTCATGTAATGTCCAACCCAGTTAGCCTTCCTCTTTCTGATAGTCTGTATAATCATTCGCTTCTCTCCTATTCTTCGTAGCACTTCATCGTTTTTCATCCTATCTGTCCATTTTATCTTCAGCATTCTCCTCCAAGTCCACATTTCAAAGCTTTCCAAGTATTTGATGTCATTTTTCCTTAGCGTCCATGTTTCTGCCCCATACAATGCTATACTCCATACGTAGCATTTTATCAACTTCTTGCGGATATCTTCCCTAATATTCCCTGTAAGTAGTTGTTTCTTTCTCCTGAAAGCCGCTTTTGCTTTTCCTATTCTAGTTTTGATCTCATCCGTACATTTTGCCTCTCGTGTTATGATACTTCCAAGGTATTTATATTCTGAAACTTGTTCTAATGGCTTTCCCCCAATAGTTATGTTCAGATTCTCTTCTTTACCCGATATTCGAATGACCTTGGATTTTTCTGTGTTTATTTCCATACCGTATTTTCTACCTGTTATCACTAGTCTATTTATCATTTTTTGTAGCTCCTCTTCCTTTCTTGCTAGAAGTACTTGATCATCTGCGTATTTTACTGTTCTTATAATCCTTCCTCCAATTTTGAAATCCCCTGTGCCTTCTAAAGCTTCTTGCATTAGACTTTCTCCATATATATTGAATAGGGTTGGCGATAGGCAGCAGCCTTGTCTTACTCCTCTACCGATATTTATTCCGCAGGTGTCCACATTCTCAAACCTAACCTTTACAACTTGATTCTCATATAGATTCCTAATCAATCTCCTGTCTTTCCAGTCTACACCTATATCCTTTAATATCTTCATCAACTTTACCCAATTTACTCTATCAAAGGCCTTCTGCCAGTCTACGAAACATGCGCAGATATCTTGACTGTATTCTATTGCCCTTTCTGATATGATTCTAACTACTCCTATAGCATCTCTAGTTCCTCGTCCTTTTCTGAAACCGAATTGATCTTCCCCTATTATTTCTTCTGCCTTTTTCTCCAGCCTTTTATTAAGAATCCTCGTGATGATCTTCGATGTGTGTGACAGAAGGCTTATAGTTCTGTAATCTTTACACTGCATTGCCTTTGGCTTCTTCTTTAGAGGGATCATTGTTACTTCTAGGAAATCCTGAGGCCATTCTCCCGTGTCGTAAAT
Organism: Tanypteryx hageni; assembly: GCA_028673005.1. Taxonomy (NCBI): domain Eukaryota; kingdom Metazoa; phylum Arthropoda; class Insecta; order Odonata; family Petaluridae; genus Tanypteryx; species Tanypteryx hageni. The sequence goes on from CM054112.1 coordinate 12,173,061, forward strand.
CTTATTAATTAATTTCGTGATCGCTTTTAGTCCTTCTGATCCTATGACTTTAAGTATCTCAGCCGGTATTCCATCACTGCCCGTGGCTTTCCCCTTCTTTAGTTCCACTATCGCCTTTTCTACTTCGCTCTCCATAATACTTGGTCCTAAGTTGTCTTCTTCAATGTTTTTCTCATTTTCCAGTTCTATTTTCCCCTCTCCTGCCTGTTTGCCGTATAATTCCTTAATGTATTCTTCCCATACCTGTGCTACATCCTTTGTTTCTGAGACTATCTTCCCATCCGTATTCATAATTCCTTTACCACAAATTCCATTAGACTTCTTATCTTCTAATTCCAGTGCCCTAGCGTACATCATATCGTACCGTCCTAACTTCTCCATTTGTTCTATTTCATCACATTTTCCTTTTATCCAGTTTTCTCTAGCTTTATCTGTTACCCTTCTCAACTCATTGTTTATACGCCTATAGTTGGCTCTACCTTCTTCACTGTTAACGTTTTTCCATTTTCGTCTCTCATCCATTTTCTCCAGCATTTCATTCGTGATCCATGGTTTTCTGATTTTCTTCTCTTGTTTTCCAATCTCTTTATCCAAGGTATCCTTGATACTGGTTTTAATTTCATCCCATTCTATATCAACGGTCTTCGGTTTGTTTTCCAACTTCCTTAAGTTATCTTCCAACTTCATGCTGACTACATCCTGCCTTTCTTTCAGTTTTTCTAGGTCCCAGATCTGTCTTTCTCTTCTCGTTTTTCTTATTTGTTTGAGCTTTGTACTCACGTCAACTATTAGAAGGCTGTGATCTGAATCAATGTCCGCTCCTTGCAATGCCTTGGCATTCTTTATGCTGTTCCTGAATCTTTGTTTTACAAGGATGTAATCTATTTGGCATCTCATTCTATCTCCTGGGCTTTTCCATGTGTATAACCTTCGTTTATGGTTTTTGAACCATGTATTAGTCACTACAAGGTCATTATTGATGCAGAATTCTACGAGTTTTTCCCCTCCTCGATTTCTCTTTCCAAGTCCGTATTGCCCGACAACATTTTCTTCCTGTCCTTCTCCGACTATGCTGTTCCAATCTCCCATTATTATGCAGTTTACCTTTCCTCTTCCGTCTTCTTCGTAAATTTCATTAATTTGCTCATAGATCTCATCTATTTCTTCATCGTCATGAGCTGACGTTGGCATATATACCTGGATTATCAGCATGTCCACTGGGACTGCTTTTAGCTTTATTGCCATCAGTCTATCGTTCGTTGCTATTATCTTTGTCACGCTTTTCATCATATCATTCCTAAGTACCAGAGCTACTCCCCTTTCCCCACTATTTCCTCCAGAATAAACTACCGTGAATTCTTCCGAGTCGAACTGTCCTTCTCCCTCCCATCTAGTTTCGCTTAGCCCTATAATGTCAACTCTATTTCTTCTCATTTCTTCTTTCAAGTTCTCTAGCTTTCCTGCCTTTCTCATAGTTCTTACGTTCCAAGTCCCTATTCGTAATTTACTTTCGACAAATGTTTTCCTCAAGGCAGTCCCCGCCCGGAGATCCGATTGGGGGACTATTTTACCTCCGGATTGTTTTACCTCGAGAGAACTCATATTGTCCAACCATATAATCTTTACTAGGGATTGTAATGTGGTAGTTTCCCTCTTGCTTTCCACATCGCAGTACTGTAGCCGTTCAAATCGTCCTGATCACGCCTACAGCTGTATTGGATATAGACCCAACCAACATCATTTGTTTTCGGCTCTATACCATACTGACAGTACTGCTGCCTACTGCCAGGCACTGATGATAGTTTTTTTTTTTTTTTTTAATAAAACCTCCATTCGAGGGGTTTGAACCCCCGAACTTTGCAATAGAAAGCCGACACGCTAACCACTACACCACCACCAGTGCGTTCTCTCCACATATTCAAACATAAATACTTTAAATTGCTGTTCTCTGCCCAAAATTCAGGTCAGCTTTAACATTTTCTTCTTACCAATTGCAAGACGGCTTCCTTCACTCTTCCTTACTTAATTAACATTAATTATTTTTTTTGCAGGTTATCGAGTTCGCAAAGTGTACGCCTCCTTCGACTGTTACCTTTTCTTTGTCTAGTGTCTACTATGTTATAGTGTTTATGACGGTATACAACGATGCTGTATATACGAAGACTTACTGTACATACTCCTTTCTATTTAATGTTGTATTACTATATCATTATATGTACACTATCTAGGGTTTTCGCAGGTTTTTCACACCCCCCTTCTCAGTGGGTGTTTTCCTGCGTGGGTTTTACTTGGGAGGACATGCCTGTTTTACCTAGGTTTTCCCCACAATCTCTAATCTGTCTTCAATTTTATATATATATATATATTTTTTTTTACTCTGTATGATTTAGGTATATACTGTTTATGTTATGCTTATTGTATATATATATATATATATCTTACTTTACCATTTTTTTATATTTTTTATATTGACGAAGGGTTAAATGTAAGAATGGACCTTATGGTCTAAATTTCGCCCGAATAAAGACGATTATCTATCTATCTATCTATCTCTCTCTCTCTCTTCCTATCGATCTTCTCCCTTTTTCTCATTCCCTCTCTCTCCTATTCTCCTTTATTATAATTACTCTGTAATCAACCAGGCATATCTTACCCTAGAATCCCTATTCCCCTCTCACCCCTCCCTCCCTTATATGGATATAAATGTATGTATATATGTTTGTATTTATGAATGATTTTTTTTCTCTGTTTCTCATATTATTGTTTTTTCCTTCCTCTGAACTATTTTAGAAATTTTCGCTGTTTTTTACACCTCTTCTCATCGTAGGTGTTTTCCGCAGTGGGAATTTTTTCTGTGTTAAAACATAACTGATACACAGTTTTTTATGACCCACAAAACTAACATTCTTTGGTAATGCTCTGTTATCTGCTAAACAAATATATTAACTTGTAATTAATATCTATTTTGTTGAAATCTGTAAGTAATTAATTTCTCTTATTTTGTAAATATTGTAATTACTTATATGACGAAAGGGTTAAATGTAAGAAGGGACTACATAGTCTCAATTTCGCCCTAATAAAGTCGGGGTGCCGGTGGTGTAGTGGTTAGGACGCTGGCTGCTACTCGCCCGATTCTTGAAAAAGTCATCGGGTACGAATCCTGCGCGAGTAGGATTTTTCTCAAGGTCATCCGGCCCCCTGTTTGCGTGGTTTGAGGAGACCGCGCAAATTCAGCTGTTCCATCCCCATCCTTCGGAAGGGACGTTAAGCCGTTGGCCCCCCTGGTGTTCTTCGCAAGAGCAGGCAAATGCCGGCACCGGGTTTCCCTCCTCCCTTCTGTGAGTGTGTCCGGTGTGGAAGACAACGGGAAACCACCACACCGTGTATGTATATTCCCTAGTCAAAAACCAATTAATTAATTAATTGGTAGGACCTGTCGTAAGACAGAACACGAATGAATGAATGAAAGTCGTTTGTCTGTCTGTCTGTCTCTTCCTATCGATCTTTTCTCTCCTTTCTCATTCCCTCCCTCTCTCCTACTATCTACCTTCTCCTACCTTTCTCATTCTGTCTCTCTTCCTACATACTTTCACCCCCTTTTCTCATTCCCTCTCGCTCACTCTTCCTATCTAAATTCTACCTCCTTTCTCATTGGTTGCCTTTCTCTCTCTCTATCTCTTGCTATCAACCTAATCCCGCCTTTCACATTCCATCTCTCTCTTTCTATATACCTTCACCCTCCTTTTTCATTCTCTTTCCCCCTATCCCCCTTCTTCCTTTCTAATTCCCTCTCTCTCTTGCTTTCTACCTAATCCCTCCTTTCTCATTCCCTATCTCTTCTTATCCACATTCTCCCTCCTTTCTCATTCCTATCTCTCTCTCCCTATCAATCTGCTCCCTCCTTTCTCATTCCCTCTCTCTTCCTAACTACCTTCTCCCTCCTTTCGCATTCCCTCTCTCTCTCGCTACCTATCGAACTTCTCCCACTTTATCGACCTTATCCCTTCTTTCTCATTCTCTCTCTTTTCCTATTGACCTTATCTCTCCATTCTCATTTCCTCTATCCTTTTTATTAACTCTTTATTTCCTATCTAGTCATCTCCATTTATCTCCCAGCCCCACTCTTGCTATTCCTTTCCATCCGCTTGGACATCCACGGTATTCTTTCGTTTGTCACGTTTTTTTAGTTTTTCTCGAGTTTTTTTCCTTTCGTGCTTCTCGTAATCTTTGTCGCACCGTTTATTTTTCCTTTTCCTTTTTTCAGACATCTTTTCTTTCTCTCCTAACGGGTTTTCCCTCTGGCTATGTAGAATACTACTCTCGTACATTGGTCTTCTTTATTCTTCTCTTTCCCTCACTCGCTCTATCTCCCGATCTATTCCGTTCCTCCTTCAGCGATTATGAAAAATAAACGAATTTCAGGTAATTTTAATGACGTTGATCATTCAATAATGATTTTGCCTTGAATTACGTCTGATTAATAACCAAAATATCGATATAGTTTGTGTTGTAGAACTGAGTCATTTGTAGACTTAATGCATACTGGTCAAAATTGCTTGATTTGAGGACGAAATTGTATGAATCTTCAAGAAAAGCAGTAAAAAGAGCTCTGATTTTATGATGTGTTTCTTTTAAGTTCGCATCAACTTATTACTCAAGGCCTTAAAAATAAACACAGGGTGCAGTCCATAACATGACCGCACTATCTCAACATGAACCTACTTTCAAGTTAGCTGGACGTTCTTTTCTTTCAGCCGACATCTTAAACGGATATTTCTCTGAAAGGATGGCGCGCAGCCAAGGAGGAAAAAAATATTACGACCTTGAGCGAATGAAACTTCTTTCTCTAGTCTTCTTCTCGACATTTACGTCGTAAAACGACCTATTATTCCCTATCTCGGAGACACTTCTATTTTATAGTGCTTCCACAAAATACGCTGTCATGGCGGCAGCCGTCATTTAGGACCTTTTTATGTCCACGTGAGCAAGAAATTGGTGTATTTTGGAGCGGAGGCATACACAAAACGGGCGCCGAGTGAATTTCTTTGGAAAATAAATATTTCTTCTGGCGAAATCATGTATCCTCCTATTATAATATAAGCTGATCTCGTTCTGACATTCTTTCTGTAAGATTGTTATGAATTAATGACAATGAATCATGAACAATAAGTTCGATTTCGATGAGTTATTCGCCAGATGCCCACAGCGTCCTCATGGAGATTTTAAATGAGTCATATTTGATTAATGGGATTGTTTGAATTCCATAAGAATTTACTTCCTCTATTTGATCAACATGGAAATGGGTACAGCGTATTTTTTATTTGTGTCTAAAATTCGAAACTTGAAACAAAGTACGGCTGTAAGAACGTGTATTCACATTCCTGACGCCAATTTTTTAAAATCTCATGCGACCACCACATGAATTTATCCACATCTGTAATATTTCTGCGAATTCCAAATAACTTAAATGATAATAAATATTTTAAGGAACTGCGAGTAAATTTTATAGGCTTTACAAAGAAAAGAAATAAACTCAGACCGTGGCCTTCTGATATTGGATATAGCCCCGAAGGTCCAACAATTAAGAAAATAAAAAGGACCGTAGAGTGTTTGCAATAGTCGCCGGTAGGTGGTGTGGATGTAGCTGCTAAGAATATAGTTTTAAAAATATTTCTTAAACAACACATTATATACGAAAATGTTTCTGACAAAAGTTGTAGAAAATTAAGTTTGCTACGACATTTATTCAAGTACTATTTTACGTTAATCAAATATTAAAGCAAATATAATACATATATATATAAATACATAGAATATGGCCTTAAATATGAATTCTGCGAAAAATGTGTCAAAAAAAAGGAATAGATAATAACATTATGTATGCTGTTTATAATAAACAACATTTATATTTATAAAGATTTAAAAGTGTTATTTGCCAAAAAAAGAAATATGACTAAACATCCACTTTCATTGAATGATTGTTGCCAAATCCTAATTAGCGCTTTATTATATAGGACTATTTCTAAATATAAAATTTAGTATTGATATAAATGTAAGTTTTTGCGTTAGAGCACCCACAAAATCCTATCACATACAGACAGACAAACCGAAAGAATAGGAAACAAATGGAGGGAGATATGGAGGGAGAAGTGGGGGGAGAGATGGAGGGAGAGGTGGAGTGGAGATGGAAGGAGAGATGAAGGGAGAGGTGGAGGGAGAGGTGGAGAGAGAGTGGTGGAGGGAGTGGTGGAGGTAGTGGTGGAGGGGAGATGGAAGGATAGATGAAGGGAGAGATGGATGGAGTGGTGGAGGGAGAGGTGGATGAAGAGGTAGAAGGAGAGGTGGATGAAGAAGTAGAAGGAGCGGTGGGGTGAAAGACGGAGGGAGAGGTGGAGGGAGAGGTGGCGATAGAGGTGGAGGGAGAGATGGACAGTCATTGTTTGCGGAGAGAGATTTCTTAGGGATAGGGCGGACTAACGCGCGTTTCCATTGCGATGGGAATATTCCCTGTAATAAGGAGTGGTTGAAAATGTTAGCTAGTACTGTGAGTATTAGATGTATTAATTTGTTTATGATCATGATGGGGATACCATCAGCACCCTGTGCTTTGATATTGATTCTGCGTATTGCTGAAAGAACGATTAATTGGGAAACAGCTTTAAAGTAGAATTGTGGAGAACCGGAAGATGCGTTCGCTTTTACAGTAAGACTACCAATGACTGCGTTTTCCTTCTATGTCGATTGTTGTTGGGTTAGTCGAGAAGCTCTTATTAAGTGAGTCTAGTAATATGTTGGCGGTAAAGAAGAATCCTTGGGCTTACCAATACCGAGATTTCGCAGATTGTTCCATAAGGAGGAAGTTATTACATTGGAGCCTGATACAGAATAGTCAATTTTTATTTTGGCATTTCTAATCTGCTGCTTGGTTTTGCTTCTTATAGGAGAAGGAAGCGGTGGAGCGTAGGTGGAGGGAGTGGTGTAGGGAAAGATGGAGGGAGAGGTCGAGGGAGAGATGGACCGTGAAGTGGAGGGATTGGTGGGGGGAGAGGTTGAGGGAGTGGTGGAGGGAGAAATGGAGGCAGAGGTGGAGGGAGAGTTGGATGGAGAGGTGGAGGGAGAGGTGGAGGGATAGATGCAGGGGGAGATTAAGGGGCAGACAGACAATTGTCTTTATTTAGGGCGAAATTGAGAAAATATAGTCCCTTCCTACAGTGAACCCTTTCGTTATATAGGTACAATATTTACATAATAAAAAATCTGATATGGCCACCACATGACTCTCTCCATACCTGTAATATTTCCCAAAATTCCAAATAGGTTAAATGTTGATAAATATTTTAAGGTATTGCTTGAAATATTTAAAGACTTTACAAGGGACAGAAAAAAACTCAAGCCGTAGTTTTCCGATATTCGATATAGCCATGAAGCTGCAACAATTAAGAAAATAAAGGGAGCGTTACTAAGACTTAACTAAGCGTCAAGTGCTTACAATAATCGCCGGTAGGTGGTGTGGTCATTGCAGCTAAATTATTAGTTTAGAAATATCTCATAAAAATATGGGAAAATGTTTCAAACAAAGGTTGTAGAAATTTATTTCCCTACAACTTTTATTCAAGTACGTTGTTACATATATCAAATATTTAAGCAGATATTTCATAATAACGGATGTGACAAGAGTAAACACCCACTTCGAGTTGACCGATTTTTACCAAAAACTAATCATTTCTTCTGACTTCCATAAAAATGTAAAATATAAATTTCGCGTTTCGTTGATTAATAATTTTCGAGTTAGAGCACCCACAAAAACTGGCACACATACAGATATCATCGAGAAAATGGTCAAAACGTGTTTTTCCTTTGAAATCTCCAAATCTATTTTTTCATGAAAACAATACTTACTTTCAAGGCCGTGCTTACCATGGGTGCAATGTGTGCATTGCACACGGGCGGCAGCTTCTAGGGGCTGCAGTTAGCAGCAACCTTCAAAAGTTTAAGGCGGGTACAAAGTTGAGCACAAGCCCCCTACATTTATTGCTTTCTTTTTTTATCGGATTGGAGTAAGTCGAACCTAAACCGAAGACCATTACTTTTTTCGTTCCTCTTTTTTTCGCGCATCCCTGTGGCATATTGGCAGTTGGTTGGGAGTATTGTCGTTCTAGGCCCCAGCCATGGTAAAACACGTAGGAGGGGACCTTCCAGTAAATTGCGTTGGGGCGACAGAGTTGTCTTAGGAATGACAGCAAATAGGAGAAATGTCCCAATCTTCTGTGAAATCTTCGTATTAGGGATATTCTGGATGTTCAAAACAGTATAGCCAAAAATGGAAACTTCTTATAAGTTACTCTTTTATCACTCTATTTCTTGCTAGGAGCAAGCCTCTAAATTGCACTTATTCCTACTGACAGGCCCAATACCCTTGCGGCTTGTTTAATGTTTACAATATTCCTAGTCCCCAATAAGAAAGTCTTAAAAAGCAATATTTCATTGCAAGATGTTCATTTTTCTTTAACCTTACTTCAAGTTCTAATTTTTTAGCCTTAAGAAGGTTCTTTTGAGAAAGGATTCCAGCACTTCACCTCTGTTGAAGTTGCATCTATTTTCAGAAGTGGCATGCTTTCTTGATTCAAAAAGTTATTCATCAACAGTGAGAGTGATTTGTGTTTTTTATGCATTCAACTTGGAAATGTCAACTTCAGAGCAGGATGTAAGTGCTCATATTAATTTCAATCAAAGTATACTTTTTATCCTTTAAGCAGTTTATCTTGATTTTTACGGTTTGTTTGAAAATTAATTAAAGTTATTCGCTCTTTTCCAGAAGAAGTTTTTTTGTGTTAATCACAATCACACTAACAGGCGTGTCTATTGTATTGTAAAGAACCATTTATATCGATAACGAGAATTACAGTTTACATAATAGTTTAAGGATGTTCTCTGTTCTGCCTTTGTTGAAATTAAAGTGTTTAATTTGATGCCGTCGGTTCTGGTCAGTTCGATTGTGTGGACGTTTAATTTTTCCTCTGTAAACACAACTTTCATTCAATCAATTTATCTGCTTCATTTTCAATTTTCCTTTCTGATAGTTTTTATAATTTTGTTTTGAAGTTTTGATTTTATTTTCATTATTAAAAATTAATTATTTTTTAGACGCGTGCTGGTGAAAGAAAATGATTTTCTTGGCCTGAATATAGGAAAACAATAATTGTAAGACTTAAGGAAATACCGAACAAAAGAGAAAATAGGCACACATCATGTGTGTGTATGCATGCAATGCAGAGGCGATCTTTACGATTTATACAATCATGTCAAAAAAGATAAATATTAATAGCTTAGTATGATGTCTAAGAACTGATATGCCAAAGAAATGTCGAATTTATCGAATATATTTCTTAATCGGTTATAATTAATAAAACAATCGACAGTTATTTAAAACTTACCTCACTCGCATAGTAGTAATATAATCTTTATGTTCACGTTCACTCCTTCATAAATTACCCATTTCTTTTCACTTACAAACGCAGTGTATACTTAAAGAAAATAGACGTATTTACGTTCATTTCTTCATCGTAGATAATCCATTTCCCTTCATTTTGCGCGCGCACGAAAGAGAATTAAACATTAAACTAATTAGGTATTTACGGCAGATATTGTTTACCTCGATTTCCACGAAGATTATTTTCTTTGGCAATAATTAAAAAAACACGGAAAGGTTTTTCTAAGTCCAAAGCGAATTACGACTTTATTGTTTGATATTCTTGAAATAGGCGGCTCCTTCGATAAACATGTACTGAACAAAACATATGTTATTTGATTAGTTCTGCAAATTAAGTTTAAAGATTTTTTTATAAGTGATATTTTACGAGATATAAAGAAAAGGTTATTTTCTCTCACCAGTAAAGTGGCATTCCCGATGAGGCTACGTGCACCATTTATATCATTTTCATAGTTTATTTGCCGCTATATCCAAAATACGGAATTTCATGAATATCTGTCGAGTAGTTTCGGAGATTAAATATGCAGACGGACGGACACGATCTGACTGTAATGTTTTTTCAGATGATTCAAGTTTGTGACACGAATTCATACAAGACAAGATTAGAAAGGTGTACTCCATGTCGGAGTACACATAGATTCCAAATGCGTTCTTCGAGATTTCACAATGTTCTCAATATTTTTCGCTCAGAGTATTTAACGGGAAGCTAGCAAGGTACGTTGTAAAATACATGTAGATCTTCATGTAAGGTGGCCGTAATTTTATCCGATTATAACCAAAATAGAAATCAGTAGACAAATTTTACTAAAACTCCCCAATACCATATTTCATCAAAATACGTCAATCGTATCCCGAGTTGAAACAGAGGAATAGTGTAAATTACATGTAGGACTTCATGTAAAGTGGCCGTAATTTTTGTCTTATATTAACCAAAATCGGAATCGATACACCAATTTTAGCAAAACTCCTCAATACCAAATTTCATCAAAATACGTTCAACGGTGCCCGAGTTTTAACATGCAGACGGACGAACGGACGGGCAGAAACGACCTCCTCCCCTATATGCGTGCACTTCGTGCAAAGAACGCATAATAATTGAAATTTGAGAGAACTTTTGAGGAGTTTGTCCTATTTTTGATACAACAGGTTGTGGTTTAAGTAATTTTTAGCTTACTATACAGAATGGAAATAAGCTTATAGTTTTGTCGTTGTGTCTGCCTGTCTGCTCGTCTGTCTGTCTTTCTGTCTATTAACTTTTGAACCAAAGCACCGATTTTCATGAAACTTTGTGAAAATCTCTTGCTACATAAGCCGAGCTTTCTAGGATAGTTTTCGTTGCGAAGGTTGAAGTCCCGGGTTCAATTCCAGGAACTATCCTTCCCATTTCATATACATGGAAAATCTGAATACGTCGTGTAGGGTAATTTTCTCTTGTACATTAAAATATCTTAGAATTATAACATCGGAGCAAGTTTTGTACTATTCTCTGAGGAAAGAAATGAAAATTCTAATTTTTATCGTAGAAATTTGCTTATCTATTGTATCTCTAAGAATTTCGCGTAAATACTAGCTATTTTGCCGTTTTTATCACTCATAACGAGTGTTGCAACAACTATTGTTGGACTGATTGTCAGATTCTGTATATTCTAATACGTACGCGCGTTTTTTTGCCGCACAAATACGCTTGATCAATTTAATATTCCGTTCGAATATATTTGTAGTATTTTATAACGCTAAATTATGAAATTTGGGAACACCAAGAGCAACATATCCGCGATGAATTTGAAGCTATTAAAACCAATATAACCATTAAAAAAATGATTAAATGGAAAGTAGGCATCATAAGTTCTGTATGGATCGTCTGATTTGATATTTTTTAAAAAGAAATGAACATAGATATACAGGACATAAGGGGACAAGGTTACAATAATGGAGCTAATATGAAAGGGAAAAATAACAGTTTGGAAAAAATTTTAAAAAATAGAAACCCCCGAGCTATCTTTGTAACATGTTCTGCTCACACGCTTAACCTCGTTCTGAATGATGCTTCTAAGGTCACTAACGAATCAATCAATTTCTTTGTCACTATTCAGGAAGTGTATAATTTTTCCCTTCTTCTACGCACCGATGGCAGGTTATGAAAAAATATGTGAATATTTTGACATTAAAACCACTCTCTGACACAAGATAGGAAAGCAGGATTAAAGCTATAAAACCATTAAGATTCAATTTTCCAGAAATTTGCGATGCGTTGTTTAAACTGTTTTCAGATAAAAATCGTGGCTTAAACACAAAACAAATGGCACAATCCCTACGCATATTATTAACCCTTCCTGTTATCGTTGCGTCTGGGGAAAGGTCATTTTCTAAATTCAAAATAAATCAAAATTATTTGCGATTATCCATGATGCAGAAAAGGTTTTCATCTTAATCTGTTATTTCAATAGAACATAAGCTTTGCGAGAATTTATGCATAGATGATGTCATAAAACGTTTTTCCAATCTTAAAGCTAGCAAAGTAAATGTTTGTTAAAATAACGTTTTTGATAAACTACCTAATCATGTAACCAAAGAACCATGTAACTCTTTGTTGTATATTATAACATTTAAACTTTTTTGCTCAGCATTGTTAAAAATATAATAAAATGTTAGTAATTAATAAATATGTTAATTTATTTATTTATTTTATTTATTCAATAATTCCACATACAGCTTTTGTAGCCATATTACAGTGGAATGTGTTAACAATAACCAATAGACGAACACATACATCCATGCCCTAGGTGGGGAAAGACCCACCTAGGCGGGATTCGAACCCGCCACCTTCGGATTGGCAGGTGAGGACGTTACCCGCCGCCACCGAGACCGACAATATATAATATAATTTTTATGAGTCTGCATCTACTTTTTCCTTGAGCAATATTTTAAAAATTTGTTTGGGGTGGAAAATTCTATTTTGCACATGGGCGGCACATACCCACGGCACGGTTCTGCTTACTTTCTCCTATACTACGTATTGAGAATGTAAAAACGTATATGTGACAAGAGTAAAACCCACTTCCGGTTTACCGATCTTTACCAAAAATTAATCAGTTCTTGTGACTGCCATAAAAATGTTATATATAAAATTTCGGGTTGACCTAATTAATAGTTTTTGAGTTGAAGCACCCACAAAATTTGCCACATACACACACACAGACATCACCTAGAAAATGGTCAAAAGGTGTTCATGTGATCTCAAAACGTGTATTTCAGTTGAAATTTAGAAATCGATTTTTTTCATGAAAACATTACTTTTCCCTATACTACGTATGGAGAAACTAAAAATTAATTATACATGAAATACAATAAAATACATCTTAATTATAAGTTAATTATATATTGGTTAATAGGTCACTGAGCATTACCAAAGTATATTGTTAGTTTTGTGGGTTGAAAAAACTAAGTATCAGCTATGCCTAAACACAGAAAAAAAATTTACATTGCGGTAAACACCTACGAAGAGAAGAGAGATGTAAAAACAGCGAAAAATTCCTAAAGAGTACAGAGGAAAAAAGTTATTTGGAAGAAAGAGAAAGAAAATCATTTATAAATTCATAGACATATACATACATTAATATCCATATAAAGGGGGTTGAGATGGAAACAAGGATTGAAAGATAAGATGTGCCTGGGTGAATACAGAGTAATTAAAATACAGGAAAATAAATTAAAATATATTATAAATTTTATGCCTAATAAATGTATCCTTGTGACAACCTGAAAGAGAAGATAGGGCCCAGTGCATCAAGGCATGAAGTGCGAGAGGAGATAATAAAACAAGCGTTTAAATGTGCAAAAAGATAAATAATATTTTATTAACGTTTGGAGACCATTCCAGAGTTGGCTAGCAGCAGCGATAAAGGATTTGTTGTAAACTTCTGTTCTATGAAGTGGAGTTAGTAGTTTATCGCATCCTCTCGTATTTCATTGGGGAACTGTCTTAATTGCGACGAGCTTAGAAGAAAGATAACATGAGATGTTATTTTTTATTGAAGGGAGAGTTGTAGTGAGAATGAGAGAACTAGAGATAGAAAGGGACAAAGGTAATACTACATTAGCAGCATATTAATACCAGTAAAAGTTGCTTGCATACTGCAAGCATTCCATCTCATCTTGAAAAACATTCAATTTTTAGAGAGATATTTCAACATGGGAAATATTTCCTTAATTCAAAAGTTTTCTCCTAGGGACCAAATTTATTTTTTTCCTTATGAAACAATAATAAAGTAAAACAATTGCTAATTTTTACAATTTTATGAATATTATATTTTTTCCACATAAAGTTAATAATACCACATATTAAGCCAAATTTTAAATTTGTAGCACATTTAGAAGTGAAATAATATTTATCTAATTGTTTAAATTTTAATAATTTTTAACGGCCGCAATAATAACTTCATAGATAGAATGAAATTTTCATTCGTTTAAATGGACTAATTTCTAATTAACTTAAAATTTTCAGCTCTCTAACTTGCTCCGTTGTATCTAAACATTTACCTATTTATTTAAATTTTAAAAATTTTTAACTGCAAAACAAATTAAAATATCAAAAATTTTATAAAACCTATTTCGTTTTTTTACATATCCTACCCACAAAAAATTTTTAGCTCCGTAGCACATTCGAAAATACATAAACCTTGAAACTTTATTTAAACAATTTCAATTTTTTTAGCGGCCGCATTGTTGCATATTTTCAAGAATTTTGTTTTTTATAGTCGGTTTTGCATAAAACGCTACCTATGAAAAAAAATTCGAATTTCCAGATCATATGGAAGTGCCTAAACATAATTCCTCCTCCTCCTCCTCCTCCTCCTCTGTAAGGAACGTCTATATATAATGACTAGTAAAAGGTGCTTGCATACTGCAAGCATTTCACCTCACCTTGAAAAAACATTAATTTTTTAGAGAAATATGTCATCATGGGAAATATTTCTATAATTCAAAAGATTTCTCCAAGGGATCAAATTTCTTTTTTTCCTTATGGAACAATAATGGTGTAAAACAATTGCTATTTTTTGCAACATTATGAATATTATACGTTTTCCGAATTGTGTTAATAACACCTCACATTTATGCCAAATTTTAAACTTATAGCAAATTTAGAAGTGAAATAGCATTTATCTAATTGTTTAAAATTAAATATATTTTAATGGCCGCAATAAAAATTTCATAGATTCAATGAAATATTTATTCGTTTAAATAGACAAAACTCTAATTAACTTGAAAATTTCAGCTCTTTAACTCGCACCGTAGTATATAATATTTACCTATTTGTTTAAATTTTAAGAATTTTTTAAGGCCAAACAAATCGAAATATCAAAATTTCTATTTTACCTAATTCGTTTTTTTTTAATTTCTATTTTAAAAATTTCAGCTCCGTAGAACATACGAAAGCATATAAACCTTGAAAATTTGTTTAAAAAATTGCAAATATTTGGTGGCCGCATTTTTGCACTTTTTTTATATTTTCGTTTTTTCTAGTCATTTTTGCACAAAATGCTACATAAGAAAAAATTTCAAATCTCCAGTTCTTCTGGAAGGGCCTAAACATTAGTATCCTCTTATCATCAGTATATATACTAGTAGAAGGTGCTTGCATACTGCAAGCATTTCATCTCACCTTGAATAAACAATAATTTTTCAGACAGTCGTTTCACCATTACAAATATTCTATTAATTCTAAAGATTTCACCTCTGCAGCGATTTTCGTTTTTCCTACATGTAAAAAGAATAGTTTAAAACAATCCGCAAATGTTGCAATTTTAAACATATTACATTTTCTCCATTATGGGGTACTAATGATACACATTTGAGCCAAATTTTAAAGTTGTAGCACTTCTAGAAGTAAAATAATATTTTTCTAATTGTTTAAAATTTAAACATTTTTAACGGTTGCCGCAATATATATATGGAGAGATTGAAATGTTTATTTGTGCAAATGCACTGTTCTCTAAATAATTTGAAAATTGCAGCTTCCTAGCTCATCCCGTAGTGCCTAAAAATTATTAAACTTTAACGTTCAAATGGGGTTAAAACAACCCCTAAAATTTACAATTTTAAAATTTTCGATTTTTATAGTTAATTATGAGAAAAGTTCTATAATCTTGCAAAATTTCAGCTTCCTAAACTTATTAGATTGGTATACACACTGGATTGCGATTTCCCATGCTAACTTATGGGAGATATTCCGGGGTCTCTGGAGTCGAACCCAAGACACTGTAAGCAAAAGTAACAATAATTCCTAATAGATATTGCGGCCATCTAGCAACACTGATAATTTCATTTTTCTAGCTTACCGGTAAGTGCCCATAATTAATTTACAAAAATGACGCAATGCTTTTCTTAGGGGAAAAAACGCAACTTTCGGAATTTCTGGAGTCTAACTCATGTCACTTAGGTAAGAAGTCTCATTTTATCTGTCGGTTTTTCTATCATATCTACAAAAACTGAAACTTTGAGCTCTCTAGCTCTTGTAGTTTGGGCTGGACATTAGTAACCTCATGTTATATCCTCCTCTGTAAGAGTCGTCGATATATAATGATATAAAACATATAACAGGAGGATACTAATGTTTAGGCACTTCCAGATAAGCTGGAGATTCGAAATTTTTTTCATAGGTAGGATTTTGTGCAAAACCGACTAGAAAAAACGAAAATCATGAAAAAGTGCAACAATGCGGCCGCTAAAAATTCGCAATCCAGTGTGTAGACCAATATAATAAGTTTAGGAAGCTGAAATTTTGCAATATTATAGAACGTTTTTCATAACAAACGTAATAAATTTAAAAATTTAAAATTGTTAGTTTTTAGGGTTGTTTTAACCCCATTTAAACATTAAAGCTTTATAATTTTTTAGGTACTACGAGCTGAGCTAGGAAGCTGCAATTTTCAAATAATTTACAGAGCAGTACATGTGCACAAAAAAACATTTCAATTTCTCCATATATATATTGCGGCGGTCGTTAAAAATGTTTAAATTTTAAACAATTTGTAAAATATTATTTTACTTCTAGAAGTGCTACAACTTTAAAATTTGGCTAAAATGTGTAGAATTAGTACCTTATAATGAAGAAAGTGAAAAATATTTCAAATTGCGACATTTGTGGATAGTTTTAATCTATTATTTTTACATGTGGGAAAAACGGAAATCGCTGAGGAGGTGAAATCTTTAGAATTAAAAGAATATTTGTAATGATGAAACGTCTGTCTGAAAAATTATTGTTTATTCAAGGTGAGATGAAATGCTTGCAGTATGCAAGCACCTTCTACTAGTATATATAATGATAACATATATATAGGAGGATACTAATGTTTAGGCACTTCCATATGATCTGGAGATTCGAAATTTTTTTTCTTATGTAGGATTTTGTGGAAAACCGACCATAAAAAACGAAAATCTCTAAAAAGTGCAACAATTGGGCCGCTAAAAATTCGCAATTGTTTAAACAAATTTTCTAGGTTCATGTATTTTCGAATGTGCCAAGGAGCTGAAATTTTTTAAAAGGTAGAATTTGTAAAATAACGAAATAGAGATTTCAAAAATTTTGATATTTTTATTTGTTTGGAAATTAAAATTTTTTAAACTTTAAACAAATAGGTAGATGCTTAGACACTATGCCGTAAGTTAGGAAGCTGAAATTTTTAAATTATTCACACGTTTGTCTCTATAAACGAATAATTATTTCAATTTATCCATAAATTTTTATTTTGGCCATTAAAAAATATTTAATTTTAAACAATGAGATAAATGCTATTTTACTTCTAATTTTACTATTAATTTAATATTTATCAAAAATTTGTGGCATTATTAACTCAATGTGGGAAAAGTATAATATTTCGAAAATTGCAAAAATTAGTGATTGTTTTACTCGATTATTTTTCCATAATGAAAAAACAAAAACCCGTCCAGAGGAGAAATCTTTAGAATTAACCCAGTTAAGCCTACTGTCCTACATGTAGGACGTCAGTCATTTTGCTGAGTGGAGGTAGTTCAGTTACTCTCCACTAGATTTCATAGTTATTACCATTCTTGTAGGAGTGAGTTTTATGTTACGCGGCAATTTCTTTGTTCTTGGCTTTGATGTGGTGAACTGAATAACCTTTCTGATTCGAGGTTGTGACATCTTATCAACCATGGCAAACTCTTTGTAAGTATTCTTTACTTTTTAGATAACATACAGCTAAGTAATTCCATTTTCACACTCATTATACCCGAATACAATATAATGTTATGGAAAATTGAGATTATAACTCATTAATTACGTTTTATGGTTGTATAAACACAACCGTCCTATATATAGGACAGTAGGATGATTCAAAGAAGTACCTATACACATCAACTACATAACAACATACATATCAACATTCAGTAAAATTCACATATATAATTATATATATTGTATATCTTTGTCATATTCATGCAATGAGGGTGTGTAAATGGGAACAGCTTTAATTGTGGATATGGTTTTTGTAGGAAGCGCCACATTCGAGATGAAAAAGAACTTACTCTGGATGAAATCTTAAGCGTTCTAGAGGATGAAGAAACGGATATACCTTTCCCAAATATAGACATTCATCTCTCCTCCGGATAATGCCACTGGGGATCGCAGTGATGAAGACTCTGATGAAGAAGATACAGATATATACATAAACAATCTTCCTGGTAGTATTCTTCGAGCACCATCGGAGATTAGAGGAATGGAATTACTAGATATTCCAAATTTCTTAGCCGAAAATGGTGTCAATGCACATTAAGCACATGGGGGTAGTTGGTGATGCCGATCAAAACATTTCTTTGTATCGCAAGGCCGTGCGGGGGAAAAATGGTATTTCCCAGTAGTAATGCAGTGTATTGACATGGCAGAGCAGAATGCATGGCTCCTCCATAGATTAATGGTGGAAAATTGGATCACTTGGCATTCAGGCGACGAATTGTTACTGCACTGTTAGAGACAAATAAGCGTAAAACAAAAAGAGGACCCAGCAAACCATCTCGACTGGAACACATTGATTCCAGATTTGACAGGATATACCATCTGGTTATCCCACAAGACAGTAAAACAAGGTGCCGACAGTGTCATCAAAAGACCACAGCACGCTGCAGGAAATATGATGTTGGTTTGCATGTCAAATGTTTTGTAGCATACCACACAAATAAATAGGTATTTTTATCAGTTACTGTTCTTTTTTCTTTTGTGTATTATTTTTCTAATTATATTTTTAATAGAGTATATGTCACTATAAATAGCCTAAATCATATTAAACAATGTCTAAGTTTAAAACAAAGATAAATAAACAGTAGATATGCAAATGTATTGTACTTTTGCACGTTAACCTACTGTCCTACATGTAGGACGCCACTGTTTATCCTTATGTTCCTGTATGAAGCCTACTGTCCTATATATAGGACACCATTTTTTTATTCAAAAACTAGCTTAAGAATGAAAAAAAAATTGTTAAAACCGGTCACATAGGACCCCTTTGAGTACATTTTAAAGCGTTAAAATAAATTTACTCAAAAAAAGTTTCAGGCTTATCTGGGTTAAAGAAATATTTCTCATGAATAAATGTATCTCTGAAAAATTAATGTTTTTTTCAAGGTGAGAATAAATGCATGCAGTATGCAAGCACCTTCTACTAGTGTTATATGTTATATCCTGCTCCTCCTCCTCCACCTCTGTAAGAAACGTCTACCATTATATATAGACGTTCCTTACAGAGGAGGAGGAAGATATAACATACATATTGAAGTTATGTACAAAGTAACGCATTTGCACAAATAAACATTTAAATTTCTCCATAAATATATTGCGGCGGCCGTTAAAAATGTTTAAAATTTAAACAATTGAAAAAATATTATTTCACTTCTAGAGGTACTACAACTTTAAAATGTGGCGGAAATGTGTAGCATTAGTACCCCATAATGGAGAATGTATAAAGTTCTTAAAATTGCAAAGTTTTGGGATTGTTTTAATATATAATTTTTACATCAGGGAAAAACGAAAATCTCTCCAGAGGTCAAATATTTAGAATAAAAAAAAATATTTGTGATGATGAAATATGGAAAATGAATGTTTTCTTATGTTGAGATGATATGCTTGTAGAATGCAAGCACCAACTACTAGTATATATATACGAGTAGTCGGTGCTTACAAACTGCAAGCGCTGCAAAAAATCACCTTACACCAAGACCTCGACTCGTAAATAATCCAACGCTATATCCAGGGCAACCGCACTACAGTCACGTGGAGCCGATATGTATTAAATAATAAATTCCATGAGTAATAGCAGTATATATATAATTTTCCCTGAAATTAAACCCACTATCCGTAATTTCCAAATTGTCTGGCAATCGGATCGTGTCCAAGTTTTCGTATTTCAAGTTTAGTGACTCAGATCGCACTGAATGAGGAATAAGAATAATCGTCATTAAGACATTATCCTATACATTTAAAAGTTATGGAAAAATTAGGATATTTTCTGTTAAGATTATGGCATTATCATCCATGCCTTTAGCACATATTTGGATAAAAACAATCTCGAAATTGGTATTACGCCATTATATTTAACATTTGAAACGAGCTCAAATTCCTAGAAAAACTACGAAACACAACATTAAAATATTTTTCACGTTTTACTGTCACTGCTATCAGGGTTGCTTCTCCTATTGTGATCTCTTACAGCCCTGGAGAAAAACGAACGTATTCACTCCATCGTACAGTCGATAACCCAAATATAATCGTCATGTTTGTGCTTTCAGTAGTACGTGAGAATAGCAATTATCTATGATACCCTCAATCACAGTGCGTGATTCAAATAGTGTTTTGGATAGAGTAAAATCTTACATATTAACGAAAGAAAATATTGGTGATGATGTTTTCGTAATATGCATGATATTGAAAATTAAAGTTATATGCTTATAGGAATAAACTTGATGTTAATTCGATTAAAGAAAAATTTTTAAAATATACTTTCGTAACTCGCATTTTCTATAACTCTAATAATTTTAGCTTTCGTTTGAGATTCGAGTTATAGAAGTTCCACTTTATATATACAAATTTTTAAAAATATATGTCTGTAACTTTAATTTTCTCATTTTTGTAACAATGGATAAAGTATCAATGTAAACGAATAATTACTTAAATAATAGGCCTAGGATATGGCCAGAGAATTTAAAATTCCGGATAAATGCCCTAACTTCGCAGAAAATGAAACCTATTATCATATTTAAATGGGTAGTTCAGATGCTATCTCATTGGTTTATTTACGAGTGGTGATTTTATAAGCGCGAGTTATTTAAATATAGCGAAAAGATTTCATTGCAAAAATGAGATGGTTATATGGTTAATAATCTACTCTGAACTGTATTTTCAGTTCAATAATTTTTATAAACGTATATAAAATTTTTCTATGCTCATTAAAGAATTCGTATTAACCTTAAACCCCGTATTCCGGATTACGATCAAGGCCTACTAATGTGGAATTATTTTGAGCACTTTAAATAAAAGGGTCGATATTTAATTTTCCAATGTCTCAAGTCTTTCCCATTTTCATCTTAGATATTATCATTTGCTCGCCAAATGATCGCTTCAAGACGAATGACTTAATAGCCATCGTCTGTCCGAAGATCAATTTAGTTACTATTGCTCCTGCGCCTTCTTAGCACCTATGTAATAGTAACCATACCTTAGCAAAAATTTCCAGTTTCACTCATATACCAAATATTTTCTTTTCAGGGAGAGCTCTGAGAAATATTTGTTTCCACTTACCATGGTAGTGCTTCTTTTTCCTACTCTAATAGCTTAATTCAGGAAGTTGAAATAATGTTTAGGCAGAATTCTAATGAAATATATGGAATAAATCAATCTTAAGATCCAATGCAGACAAGCATAAGCTGCAATGTTGGGAATATATATTAAAAAGTAAAATATCTCCAAAATTACAGCTTATGCCTGTCTGCATAGGATCTTCAGATATATTTATTCCATCAATTTCTGGCTTGGCAATCTCGCCATTTGCGAGGGAGGGGTTTTCTTCGATGTATCTCTTGGAGGACGTTTGTTGGGGCAGGTTGTTACTAGCTTGGCTAGTTCGGCTTCAACCAAGAAAACATCCGCGTTCAGAAACAGAGAATATATCTCTGCAATGATAGTTCAGTGGTAGAATATCCGACCGGATATGTGGTAAGACCCGGATTCGAGATTCCGATTTCCGGTCATAGCAGAATTTTTTTCTCGTTTCAAAAATATTCCCAGAATTTTTATTATTTAGGGTTTACAATTTTGTCAACAATAATAATTTCTAGAAATAATTTTCGATTTTATTAGGCTTTGTCTGTCTCCATCGAGAGGCGGTGGAAAAAGGATTTTTTAATTTACGTTGAAATTTATTTATTCCTAGAAAATGATTATCTCACTGAAACTGAAATACACTGGAAGGCTTTTGTTTGACCATCGCTTTAGTGAGGGACTTTAAGCTATAGACGCTTGACATTTCTGTTCATCAATTATCCGTTGTTTGTAACTTGAAATACATGTCCTAAAGCAAGAGCCCTAAAACCCGAAGCTGAAACATTACTCTAGTGATTTTGATAGCATTTGCTGAAATTATTCTCAACACAACAAGCAGTATTTTTAGGTTTTATTTTTAAATTGTTTCCAAGTTAAATCGTTGGAAGTAACGGTTAATTTCGCTTGAGTGCACGTTCGCACCATCTCAATAAAGATCTCTGAATCAGCACCTTGTCCCTTAAAGAGGAACCGTCACAAGCTGCCTTCATATTAAGCCCTTCCTTACCCGACTCTCTTTCTCCCCCTTCCCCCTCTCACCACTCCCCCTTCCCCCTCTCACCACTCCTCCTTCCCCATCTCACCCATTCCCCTTCCCCCTCTCACCTCTCCCCCTTCCCCGTCACTCCTCTCCTCCTTTCCACTCTCTCCTCTCCCCCTTCCCCGTCACTGCTCTCCCCATTCCTCCTCTCACCTCTCCCCCATCCCCGTCATTCCTCTCCTCCTTCCCCCTCTCTCCTCTCCCCCTTCCCCCTCTCTATCTTACTCACCTTAAGGCTTTAAACAACGAGATTTATATGTCCCCTTCTCTCCCTCCTCCATCTCTTTCTCTCTCTCACTCTTGTCCTTCCAAATGTCACCTATCCCATGAAAGCCCTCCAAAACATTTCATTCCCTTCCATGGTAACAGAGCCTCCTACAGTTTGGTATCTCTTCATAAGCCTTCCGAAACAGATACGAAACATTCCAATTTTCATGAATTCTCTGCGTATTCCATGTGTTTTCCTCATGCTTTTTTATTTATTTCCTCGTCTTCCTTTCTCTCATTGTCTCACTCATTCTCTCCACTCTCTCCACTCCACTTCCCTGTCTAAAACGAGACGGAGAGGAAGAGGATGAAAGTTCGAGTTTTTCCGAGGTTATGGAGATACATTATTTTCGTTTATTTTATTTATTCCTTCCTTCCCCGGAAAAGACGAACCATGCGATCCCCATGTCAACGGAATATTTTCAGTTCTTCTATTACGCAATGGGGATTGCCCATGAGGAAGAGTCAATATTTTGCATTGTTCTTATGATCTCCCTCTCTCTCTCCGTGTAAATATATATTTAAATACGTAGATTGGAGGTTTTGGGAGTGATTCTTTCGTCAGCACATGAGAGAGATGAATTTTAATGTTGTCCTCTGGCATCCCCATCTCTTATAGGTAAGTGTTCACTATTACCTATTCAACTTGTTGTCATCCATTTACCTTATTTACCTTTCCTCTCCCTTAAACGCTCACGCGCGCGCGAGCACACACACACACACACACACATATATATATATGTATATATATGTATATATATATATATATATATATATATATATATATATATATATATATATATTCTAGAAATTACAAAAATGTCATCTGTAGTTAAAATCCGCACGAGTCTTAATCATAGCCGCTGTGGTAACGAACGACTCCTAGTGGGTAAGAGACGACATTAAAAAATGCAATCACTCTGCTAAAGTTAAAAAATTCCTTGGGATAACTGATCCACAGTACGAAGAGATTATTAGTTAAGGGAATTTCACAAAGCCATGAAAACTAATTGGACACTCTGTCAATGAAATTCAATTAGCCACATTGTTGCGTTGAATAAATGCTTTTGATATCTTTCATTGTTCTATATTTATTCCCCAAAGATAACTCCCTAAGCCGTTATATGTTTGAGTAAACCGGATTCTCAATCCAACAAAAAAAGCAGCCGCTCTAAGTGGCATCGTTAATTCTGAAAATAAACATGTTCGACATATACTGCACATACTTTCTCATATCCTTTCGCCTCTAACCCCTACCATAATGGCATCAACGCGCTGTTTGGCCCGCAACAACAATGCATCTGCTATTAAAGGTGCGTTTACACTATGCGAGCACGAGCGAACGAACACAAGCGAACGAATGGATTCGCTGTTATGGGAACAGTGATTGAGAGCGAACGCACTCGTTCGTTCGCTCTTGCCGATGTTCGCTAGCAGGGCGGAAACCAGCAAATCTTCAAGGGAGGGAATTCGTTCGCAGTAATGCTCACTTAGTGTAAACGCTCCTTCCACGAGCATGAGCGAACGAACTAACGTTCTTTCGCTCGCGTTTGTTCGCTCGTCTCTTACCCACTCTCTACCACGTTACCACAGCGGCTGTGATTAAGACTCGTTCGGGATTTTGACTGCAGATGACATTTTTGTAATTTCTAGAATATATATATATATATATATATATATGGAAATATAAGTCGAGATATTATAATGTCGCTGGTCGCTTTATGATAATATTTGAGACATGTGACTTAATTAATGTTGTTTATGATATCAATTTCTAGATCCGCGCAATTATAAACAAAATACATTCTGACATTTTTGAGTAAGTCGACATTTTTGCGAAAATCGACTTGAATAAACAACTCGCCATTTTTGCGCGATATGGTTCTTTTCTACTTCTGGTGTTATTCCTAGCAATTACGAGATGTCATCAGATTCCGTCGAACCGTATATCTTCTAGAGCCAGGAACAGACAACTCACCACAGCCGACAGACAACTGACTACATGCAGATTGAATCGCTAAAACAAACATCTTTTGACACTCGGACACCTAAAATGAGAATTATTATTCATAAATGTTTCAAATTCGAGATTTTTCTCTATAACAATATTCTCTCCATAAATTTCATATATTAAAAACTGAAACTATGTTATAGGATATTATTTTCTTTCTACATATTAAATACTGGCGTTGAGTTATTCTCTTTGATGGATGTTTGTAAAAGCTGTGCTTTAGCGGAGATATCTTGAAAGGAAACTTTTGAGTGCGTCGCATGCGTGGGAATATTTGTGATTCGTTTGCGCCATTAGAGTTAGTGAGGGATCGCCGTACATTACTCGGATTTGAATTTTAATGGCACATAGCATTTCTAATGCTTTAAATTTAATTTGTTTTATTCTAGTCCTCTATTGTGTTTGTTTTCCGTGTTTCTAGGTTTTATCTTTAGACTCTTATTGTTTCAAATCTGCCGAGCTTGAGGTACGCTATGTGTTCTTTGACGTTTGTTTTTGTATTGTTTGGATAATTCATATTTATTAGTCTTGGATTTATTTAATTTTATTAACGTTGGATTTTAAGTTATTGAAGACGTTTTATTTTATTACTGCAGGATTCTCGTAACGAATTTCGCTTCCTTCGAATATAATTTTCAAAATACTCATTAGTTTTTATTTACATTGAGTAGAGATCACATTTTCCCATAATTTAAAACTAATTTGCAATTCACGATAAATTAGATATCAAGAACGTTTTCATAACCTAACATGCTCGATGGATTCTGATCTAACGCCTCTTTTTTCCTCCGTCTTTTCTTGCCGTAATCGGATTTTTTTCTTTGCTCTCTGAAAAACATCTCTCTCTCTCTCTCTCTATCTTTGTTTATTCTCTCTATTTTCGCCATTCTGACGTACGACTAGTATCGCGACGATATCTTTTCTGTTCTCTTTCCCTCCAGCGTGATTTTAGTCACAAGATGGCGGAAGGATAGGACAGAGAGATAGAGAAATGTATAGGGGGAGAGAGAGAGGAAATGGGGACAAATGGGTTTAGAGCAAAAAACAAAACAAATATCGCCATCCTTCATCCAATTATAAGTCTCCATGTTTACATCATGAAATGTTGTTGGCGGAGGAGATTGCCTGACGATCACTGGACGATTCGATTGTTTGCAATCTAATAGAGGGCGTTGGGCGGATAAGCGACCATAAGCGCACCACTTCTGAAATTCCATTAAAGCACGTGTCACTTCTTCCCTTGACTTAATCGGTTGCAAGAGATTTTTCACATATCCTTGTGCAATTTTTTCTTAGGACGCTTCTTCCCCTAATCCCCTTTTCAAAGATGGCATGGCCTATTATAGCGAATTAGTGACCTCCGAGATTCCCTCCGTGATTTTTCATCTTTTGCAATACTCAAAATGTGCTATGCAAAAACTAGAACTAGAACAAAACACTAGCTCACTCCCTAGGGACCTTCGATTAGTAACTCCATTTCCAAATAGCCAGATATTTTACACAGATAAATTTGCCAGTTGTATGATTGATGGTATAATATGATCTAAAGATACTCTTCAAATACATAAGCTGTAATTTTGGGAAATAATTTTGAAACAGGAAAAAATTCTACTGTGACCAAAAATCGAGCCTGGGTCTTTCACTTACAGGACGGATATTCTACCACTGAACAACTGTAGCAGATAATTTTTTGTTTCTGAACGTGGGTGATTTTCTTAGTTGGGTCCTGGATAGCCAAGCTAGTTCAACGGACGTCCTCCAAGAGAACGTCGAAGAAAACCCCTTTTCTCTCAACTATTACTCAAATTAAATTGCATTATTACCTGAATGGCAATATGTGCATGTTATATTTCTACAGCTCGAGAAGAAAATTTCGATTCTGTCAGAAACGAGTGACCACTTGGAATTGGAATATGTTCGAAATTTATAGGCGAGAAAAATATTCCTGATTAAAAAGTGGCTATATCGTTTTAATGGAGTAATTATATACCTACCACAGAATTACTAAATAATATCAGTAATTTATCTGGAAAAGGGTAAACAATACTCAGTGTAAACACACAGCTGCACAAATAATGGGCCGTGCAGGTTACAAAATCTTTACTGTGTATAGCAAAATCTTGGATGACAAATAACGATGCCCTACTCTACAGATTACTTAAAATAGATGCAGTGCAACACCATAGGCAATATAAATTTTAATATAGTGATGAATAATAGAGTTAATACTTTTATTTACCCTTTCAGATCTGAATTATATCATGCAATGGCAGCCATCTTTTACTTTGCAAAGATAGTTAGTTTTGTAAGTATTAAATTCCTTTAATTAACATTGAAGATGCGCGTAGTAGTGTACAATGAGTTTGAAATGATATTAGTACAATTTTTATAGGAAAAAAGAATAAATGTCATGTGCATAATTGTGCACACCAGGTCTGATAAGTGACGATGCATTAAAATTAGAGACAATAAAGGGCGCTGATAAGACACCAATCCACGACAGTCGATCGTCATATCCACGAATGTCCTATTGTTGGAAGTTCGCGGAGAAAAATGTGTACACAAAATATTCTTCAGTGAAAACGGCTTAAAATTGGCAGTAATGAAACTTTTATGTGTTCCAAACGTTAAAATTCTCATTTAAAAATTCCTGGGCTGTGGAAAACACCTTCAAAACCTAGTTGCAAGGATACCATAAGGGTTCTTTAGTCGCTTGGGAATATGGGAATCCGGAAAAAGGAAATAAAGGAAAAAAGGCCAAGAGAGAGAAAGCGGGAGAGAGAGAGAATGTAAATATTCGGCAGAAAACTAAGAGAGGATATAAGAAAAATATCCCAAAGGAAGAGGGACGCAGAGTTTGCAATAATTCTATTAAGACGTTTAGAAGGAAAGAATTCGACGAGAATGAGAGGAAAAAATATGAGAGAGTGGACAGCCATGCGAAAGCACTTAAATTATTTGGCATGCCACGTTGCCATGACAGCGGAGGGAGATGTGGGGGAGGAGGGAAGTTAGAAGGTGGGATGTTTTTCTGTATCAGCGGGCTAGTTTTATTCTCTCTGGGCGTAATTTGATACATTATCAATACTAATGCGACGATCTTGTTTACCAAAATACACAAGCACTCCGAACGAAGGGAAAAATGGAGTAATTGCACCTTTAATGGAAGCCTCTATCCGAGATAGCGTGCGAGGAATCTTCATTTAGGCAGCCGACTTAGAGCGCCAATTTAGACCCACTCGAACGTTTTAGCGACGGAATGTAAGAATTTGGATGGATTAAATCCATTGGAGCGGCGCACTCTTTCTTATTTCTCCTAGGTACGTTATTTTGCAACCTGTCCTCCACGTGAGTGGTTAGGGCGACTGCGAATTACGACGTCCAACTCGTAATTGCGTGCATACAGCTGCTTTTTTAGGAGAATCGGGAATTGAACTTTCGATTTGTTTTCCAATAAGATGGCAGACTTGGTTGAGTGACATTATTTACATGCGCTGCAATATCACCGTATTTAAAAAAAATTTTAAACGCAGCATTTGATGAAAATATATCATAGGAATGCGGAGCTGGTTTTTAATTTGATTTACAGTAGTGTGGTAGCCCGTAATGAGTCATATAACAGGAGTATGCCGTTTTAGTACTAGCACTCATGCTACAGAAAATATTTCTCATGCCTCCTGTACAACATGTAGAAATGAGTTATTTTATCAGATGAATATTACACAAGTTCAAGTAAGAAGCTTATTATTGTGTCCAGGAAACTGATAGCTCTGAGTAGGTGATTTGACCTTATTATGTGATTTTTATCTTTGGCTTTGAAACGAATTCTAAATATCAAATTACTATAAAATACCTCAAGAAGTAAAGGGCCTCATAAATGGGGAAAGACGGATGAACAAAATAAAATAGAAATCTTTTTTGTGGAAAATAGACCTAAAAGAGTTAAACGTCAATGAAATCCTCAGGATGTGGGATTGTTTATCTGGTCTCCATGTTAACGATTATGGCATCAAAGATAATATGATCAAATATTTCACTATCAAGAGTGGTCCACCGTATATCTGAAAAATTTTAGTCGACCCATTCTATTAACAGCACTCCGAGATATCTGAACTCAACCACACTTTTGTTTGTCATATTCAAAGTACTTCTTTGGTCGGAATTCAATGTTGTGGTCTAAAACTGTATTTTTTGTTTAAAAAACTGTCGAATGAAAAGCTGTTTTTGTAAATTTCGTTCTATCTTTAGTCCATTAAAAGTATACTAACGTTTTTAAAGATAAAGTATTTTAGTCACGCGAAAGATGAACGAATGTAAAAATTATTTTTCCAAATGCAGAAAACTTATCCGCCTCCATAAATGAGGCACAAAATTCACAAAATGATGAAAATAATTAGCGTTCGGGTGATGAATAATAATATATCAAAACAATATTCACCTAATCATCTCGGGAGTAATATTGAAGTCAGTGTGGTGATTGAGCCAACCCAAACGCCTACTTACGGACTTGTAAGAGGACGGCGCTGAATTTCGCGATTTAATGGTCAACTCTTGTATAAACACACTTATGTTTCATGATGTAAGCATAAATATGCTAAAAGCGATCTATAAAGAAAATTCTCCTCGCGTTTTTTGTAAAAAAATATTCCGAGATTAATTTTTAAATAATATCGAGGGAAAAATCGAGCGAAACACTCGCCAGAGAAATATAACGACCGCACGACAAAACTTCCTTTTATTCTCCGCTCTCTCAAACTCCTTAAACTAAATCGCTCGAGCGTGCAGAGAGAGCCCTCTCGTGGGACCGCTCAAGATCTCTTTTCTTCCTCCGGACAAGCAAAACTAGTTAATTGCTGGCAAAACCCCCCCTCTATCCCTTCCTCTCCCTTCCATACCCCCCACCGCCCTAATTCTCTTCCTTCGTGGCCTACTAAATACTTCGCAGAATAGTTGGAGAGAAGCATGTCAAGCTTCGTTTTATACGAGTAAACTCACCTGCCAAACCTCTCGGTTGACTTGAGTTCTTCTCTTTCTCTCTCTCTCTCTCTGACTCACTCCCTTCACCTCTTTCTCTTTTTCCTAACTGATTTTATTTCGATTTCCAAGGATTGGCGAGCCAAAATGTTTACGTGGAGGGAGAGAGAAAGAGGAAGAGAAAATGAGGAGAAGAGTTTTGGCCTCAACCTGAGAGGCGTTTCCTACCGCTCCCTCTTGCTCATCGCACTCAATCGATCTCGTAAGCCATCTGCAGACAATGCCCTCGGATTCTCTCTCTCCCTCTCCTTGCCACAGAAGAACGCTGCTCCGCTCTCTCCCGCTCCCCTGCTCATTCTCCTTCCATTCCTTCCACCCGCTAAACCACATCCACGCTGCCACAGTGGTTATCGTCTATTTACTATTTACATTTCCTCTTCTTCTCACATTACATCTCGCATTTGCTCCGTTTCGCCATCTTAGGCGCCTTCTCCTTCCGCTCATATCACAGGGTTTGCGTTGACTCTTCCGAACCATATTTTTTTGTTCCCTTTGGCATTCCTCATCTAATTAGCTCGGTCACTTTCTATCGTTTCTTTCTGGTTCTCTCACCTTACATCGTTGGATCTTTTCGATTATATATATTATTCTCCCTTCTTCATTCGTGAGCGTTTTCCATATTATTTCGTCTAGCAACCCTCTCCAATTTTAATTCTTTCTCTCTCCTCCTTGTGATTACTGACTCATTTCCTAATCTCTCTGTCTAAATCTCGGTCATGAAATTTCTTTTGCAAGGTGAGCTGAATTTGTTTTAGTTTTCAATATCATATATAATCATCACATAGAAGTGGCTTTTGCGACCTTGGTGAATTTCTAAATCGAGATTTTAGAGATTAATTCTTCTTTAGAACAAATAATGTCACGATTTTGCCTCCTCGGAATATATAAGAGAGTATCAGTTAGTCCCGCTGAAGTGGATGACTAGGTCTTTAACCCTATATTACTAACCTTCGTTTGACAAACAGGATTACTAACCATTCGTCTAACGGACTAACTAACTAACTAACTTTCTGAACACGGATGTTTTCCTTGGTGGGACGGGAACTAGCCAAGCTAGTATCAAACTGCCCCGACAGATGTTCTCTAAGAGAATCATCGAAAGAAACTCCTCCCTCTCAAATGGTGAGATTGCCAAACATTCCCACCAAGGAAAACATCCGTGTTCAGAAACGAGAGGAAAAAAAAATGTTCTGCTACGATAGTTCAGAGGTAGAATATCCGCCCGGCAAGTGGAAGACCCGGGTTCAATTCCCGGTCATAGCAGACTTTTTTCTCGTTTCAAAAATTGTTCCAACTTTCACAGCTTATGCCTGTCTGCATAGGATCTTCGGATCATATCATTCCATCAATATACATTACTGTATTAAATTTTATCAAAGCATTCCAAACACGTTTCCACTATGTTCTCCATAAATAGCACGTGAACATGGACTTCAGTGAATTCTTGTAATTCTCCTCTTCTTAGAAGGACAAGATGCACATATCGAACTTTTACTCAGTTCACCCTTATTCTGGATCTTCTGAGGCATCTCTATTCGCAGAACATTAGCAATCATCGACTTAAGAGTATGACTTAATTTTAGGATCACGAACTAATGTAAAAACTAATCATTCGTCTGTGAGGCGACCTCAGTTGCGCAGCACAAAATCATAGCAAATAATCCCTTGTGTAAACAGTAACACTAAAAGAACACAAGATAAAATGAGGCTATTAAAAAGCCAAACCTAGCACTCAAAAATATGGAGTTTGTTTTGGTCGTCGTCGAATGGTTAGTAATCTAAGATTAAGTATCAAACAGTCCTACCAATGTGGATGAAGGAACACTAGGAAACCTTAATAGAGTACCAGTTACTTCCGTCTAAGTCGATAAAGATTAGTCTGAGAAGAGGCTTTGTATTTCTACCTTGGTCCCACGGAGAAGAGTCTATGTTCTCCTATAAACATGATCTGTTTTCGTTGAGTATTTTGCCTTTTCCTTTTCATATCTTTTTAAAAACTTCTCGTTTCTTTAATTTCGTCTCCATTATATATTTCTTGCCAAATAATTCGCTTTCCTGCCAAAAGAGACCTCAGAATTCCCTCTCTTCTCATATGAATTAACTCTCTCCACTATTCGCTCTCTCTTTCCTCTCCTTCCCACTCCTTTATCTCAAGTTTCATTATTTTCAAATTTATCCCAAAACCTTTTTCTTAAGCCTCTCCGTTTCTTTTCTGAATCATAATTTTCTTTATCATTATCATTCCCTCCACTCCTCTCTTTCATTTGCTTCCATCTCTTAAACTAATTTTCATTGTTTTTGCCATCTACTATTCCTCTCCTATTCGTTTAATACGTTGTGGTTCACCTGTTCCTCTCTTTTCAATTCTTTCCCGATCTAATGTGCTCTTTCATCTTTTTTGCTTTCTCTCAATATGTTTTTCTTCCTCCATGTCGTCTTCTACTTCTTTTTCATAATACTATGCTTCCTTCCTCTTTCATTTGTTTTTCCTTTCTTCTATTCGTCCTTATTCCTTTCGTAAACGCGCACAGTCTTCCCATTAAAGGAGGCTCTCGCTCACTTATCACTTTATCTATAACTAGGCTTGGTAGGATTCGATTTAAATCGAAAAACGTCGATAAACGTCGATTTTTTAAATTTCAAAATCGACGAATATGAATAGTCGATAAACTTTGAATTTTTAACAAGATGGAAAAGTATACATCTATAAACCTATTCTGAATTATATTATTAAAGTCTTTTGTGTTTACTTTTTTCGCATTATTATTTGCTACCTACGATTTCGTTCCTTTTCTGGGCTTGCATCAACAGTGGGACTGAAAGAAGGGTATTTCCTTACACTCAAATATGCGTGTTTTTGAAATGCTCACGCTTCTACTCGGAACAATCAGTTAACCGCAAGGTTCTAGGTTAGTTTTGAGACCACGTGTTTCTTAGATATTTTGAGGTTTTTGTGATTATATTTGCCGACCTTATGGTGGGATATTCCACGAGCCTCTCTATTGAGAAAAATACTTTCTCGACCCCTGTTAAACGAGGTTCAAAAGAAAGGAATTTTGTTGGTCGTTTGAAGACCCCTCCCAGGCATATACTCCGTGGAGTGTATTTCTGGAGCAAATTCGATTCCTTACTTAGGGTTTTTCCTATAGAAGGACGTTGTTGTATGCACTTTCACTTTTTCGTATGCAGTGAACCCACACTTTGGCAGTCTTTCTCTAAAAGTTATCAAGGAAACATCGTTCCGCTCTCTGGCTTTTGGCTCTTGCATCCATTACATAGTGCTTTTCAGATGGGATGGTGAGTGAAAGGGAGGTAAATGAGAAAGTAGACTAGGGCGAGACACTGAGCGAAGCAATAGGAAAAAGGAGGGGGAACCTAAGCATTCCAAAGCTCCATCGAGTATCCCTAGTGGTAACATCGTGTCCGAGTGAGCCGTGTTGCCACATTCGCGATTTCTCTTTAAATGCCTAGCATGAGCTTTCTGCTAGGAGGCAGCACCCCACCACTTAGCAGCGGAGACATAGGAGCGATTCTGAGTACGGCCGAAATCTGACCCACCATCTCACTGAAAAGCAGTATACAGGTTAATAAATTTCAATGTATATATAATTGTTTTTAAAAATGCAGATAAATTAGCAATCGATACTTAAAAATGTAGAGGGATTAAGGATAAATATTCATTTGCTATTTGTTGCAATCTATTTTGCCGATTGGAAAAACACATTTTAATCAGGATTTCAGGTAAGACTATTGAACAAGCGCTAAATAATTAAGTCTAATTTTTCTCTCTATATCTTCTATATTAAATAAAGAGAATAATTAGTACGATTATGAACTATATCAAATGATACAAAGTATTAGATAATTCTTTTTTGATGGCTAAAATTTTATTGCGATAATTACATCATTAATGTTTTATCCTTTATTATTCCATAATTGGCATCAACGAATGTCTAAAAGCATTTAAGCTAAACTCGTAAATATTTTAAAAGAATGATTCTCGGCAAAAGCAACACCATATATATATATAACGATACGGAAAAAGAAATAATATGATAAAATAAATGCAACGAGAGGTTGAGAGGGATAGGAAGGAGCCAGTGAACACTTACCATACGGTGGTGGACGTCCACAGCGATAGAGGAAGGCATGTAATTTGGAGCTTTCGGGCAACACACGCCCTTCTTCAGCGAGAGAAAAACGAAGACTAAAATAAGCGTAACACTGGAGGTAGGGGTTCGGGAAAAGAGGGGTAAGGGGAAGGGGAAAGAGGGGTAAGAGGAAAGGAAATATATATATATATATATATATATATATATATATATATATATATATATATATATATATATATATATATATATATATGGATGTCAACAAGGTGTTGGGATGAGGAAACCCAGTGAGCACTCACCAATCAGACGACTTCAGGTTGGCGAGGCCCCGGGGATGTCGAAGCGACACACGTAAAATAACACAAAAACACAGAAACATCACAAACGTAAAGCTTTCGGAACTACTCCTTCTTCAGCTACAGAGAGAGAACTGATCAGTATATATATATATATATATATATATATATATATATATATATATATATATATATACATACAAACACACATATACGAGTAATCGTTGCTCGCATACTGCAAGCGCTTCAAAAAATCACCATACACCAACATCTAAACTCGTAAATAAACCAACGCAATCTCCAAGGCAACAGCACTTCATTCACGTGGAGTGTTTATGTATGAAATAATAAATTACATGAGAAATAGCAGTATATTTATAATTTTCTGCATAAATATGGCAACTATCCGTACCTTCGAAATTCTATGGCAACTGGCTCTTGTCCAAGTTTACGTATTTCAAGTTTCGTGTCTCTGATCGCCCTGCATGAGTAATAAGAATAAACATCATTAAGACAATATCCTATACATACATTAAAAATGATGAAAAAATTAGGATATTTTATGTTAAGATTATGGCATCATCATCGATGCGTTTAGCACGTATTTGCATAAAAAATATCGAGAAATAGGTATTATATCATTATATTTTATAATTGAAAAGAGTTCAAATTTTCGGAAAACAGCGAAACACAACATTAAAATACTTTTCACATTTACCGCCACAAAAATATATTTCCGTAACTTTAATTTTGTATTACTTGAATAATTATTACTTTTCCTTGGGATTCGAGTAATGGAAGTAAAACTGTAATTCGATATGTCGGCATTGACTTCCATTAAAAATATTAAATCACTGCAATCGTAACGTACAATATCGGATTCCTTTAAATGTATTGAGGTCGTTGCCATAGTATTTAAAGATTTTCCTTGTTGACAAGAGGAAAAAAGTCACACATTTTTCAATTAAAAGCAGATATTTACACTAATTCTGTTGGCCGCCCATCCAATTCTCCTTAACACCCACAACTACGCTACTCTTCCCTAAGCCCCCTATGATATCCTTCCGCCGACCTAGGAATCTTGGCGACCTGCTATGGCGCAAGGAACTCCCCACCGGTCTTCCACCTTCCCCCGCAGGTTCCTCCCCTTGTAAAAGACCACGTTGCCTCACTTGCCCCATCATAGATACTTCTTCCTCATTTACCAGCCTCGTTACCCAAATCTCCTATCCTATCTTATCCCGCAGCACTTGTACCTCGAAAAACGTAATGTATCTTCTTACCTGCACACAATGCCTTGCGTTTTACGTAGGCATCACAACCACACCCCTTAACATCCGCATGAACGGCCATCGGAATAGCGTCTCTCTTAGGCGCCCCCTTCCGGTGGCCGACCATGCGTTAACCCACTCTCTTCCCTTCAATAGCTGCTTCACAGTAAAACTATTCGTGCTCTTCCAAGTAGTTTCCCCGCGCCACAACTCCGTCAATGGGAACTAGCTCATATTGACATCCTCTGCTCCCTCTCCTTACCAGGTTTAAAACTTCGCTAACACTCCCACACCAATCACCCCTTTTTTTCCCTTCCCCTTACCCCTCTTTCCCCTTCCCCTTACCCCTATTTCCTCTTCCCCTTACCCCTCTTTTCCCGAACCCCTACCTCCAGTGTTACGCTTATTTTAGTCTTCGTTTTTCTATCGTTGAAGAAGGGCGTGTGTTGCCCGAAAGCTCCAAATTACAAGCCTTACTCTATCGCTGTAAACGTCCACCACCGTATGGTAAGTGTTCACTGGCTCCTTCCTACCCCTCTCAACCTCTCGTTGCATTTATTTTATCATATTATTTCTTTTTCCGTATCGTTATATATGTGTGTATATATATATATATATATATATATATATATATATATATATATGTATATGTATATATCATATATATATATTTAGTATACTAGTAGAAGGTGCTTGCATACTGCAAGCATTTCATCTTACCTTGAAAAAAACATTAATTTTTCAGAGAGATACTTCATCATGAGAAATACTTCTTTAATTCATAAGATTTCTCCTCTACACCGATGTTCGTTTTTTCATAATGGTACAATATTGGAAAAAAACAACCACTAATTTTTGCAATTTTAGGAATATTATACTTTTCCCACATTTGGTTTATAATGCCACACAGTTCTGCCAAATTTTTAATTTATAGCAAAATGAGAAGTGAAATATCATTTATCTAATTTTTTAAATTCAAATAATTTTCAACGGCCGCAATAACGATATCATAGATAAATTGAAATGTTTATTCGTTTATATAGACAAAACTCTAAATAATTTTAAAAAATCAGCACCGTCACTTGCCGCGTAGTGTCTAAACATTTACTTATTTGTTTAAAATTGCAAAAGTTTTGGGATTGTTTAAATCTATTATTATTACATAACGGAAAAACGAAAATCGCATCGGAGGTAAAATATTTAGAATTAACAAATATTTGTAATGATGAAATATCTGTCTGAAAAATGAATGTGTTTTGACAACGACATACATCGACGTTTCTTATAGAGGAGGAGGAGGAAGATATAACATACTAGTAGTTGGTGCTTGCATACTGCAAGCATTTTATATCACCTTGAAGAAACATTCATTTACAGACAGACATTTCATCATTACAAATGTTCTTTTAATTCTAAAGATTTCACCTCCGCACCGATTTTCGTTTTTCCCACATGTAAAAATAATAGTTTAAAACATTCCCCAAATGTTGCAATTTTAAAAATTTTACACTTTCTTCAATATAAGGTTCTAATGCTACACATTTTAGCCTAATTTTAAAGCTGTAGCACTTCTATAAGAAAAATAATATTTTTCTAATTGTTTAAATTTAAATAATTTATAACGGCCGCCGAAATTCATATATTGTAAAATTAAAATGCTTTTTTTTGCAAATTTACTACTCTGTAAATAATTTGAAAATTTCAGCTTCCTAGCTCATCCCTTAGTACCTAAACAGTTTCCTATTTTTTAAAATTTAAGAATTTTTAACTGCCAAACAAATTAAAATATAAAAATTTGTATAATCCCTATTTCGTTTTTTTAAGAATTCTACTTATAAAAAATTTCAACTCTGTAGCACATGCGGAAATAAATAAACCATGAAAATTTGTTTAAACAACTGCGAATTTTTAGCGGCCACATTGTTGCACTTTTTCAAGATTTTCGTTTTTTCTAGTCGGTTTTGCACAAAATCCTATCTATGAAAAAAATTTCGAATCTCCAGCACATTTGGAAGTGCCTAAACATTAGTATCCTCCTGTTATATATCTATTATATATCGACGACTCTTACAGAGGAGGAGGATATAACATACTAGTAGTTGGTGCTTGCATACTGCAAGCATTTTATATCACCTTGAAGAAACATTCATTTTTCAGACCGACATTTCATCATTACAAATGTTCTTTTAATTCTAAAGATTTCACCTCCGCACCGATTTTCGTTTTCCCCAAATGTAAAAATAATAGTTTTAAACAATCCCCAAATGTTGCAATTAAAAATTTTTACACTTTCTTCATTATGGGGTACTAATGCTAAACAATTTAGCCAAATTTTAAAGTTGTAGCACTTCTAGAACTCAAATAATATTTTCTAATTGTTTAAATTTAAATAATTCTTAACAGCCGCCGAAATTCATCTATGGTAAAATTGAAATGTTTTTTTGAGCTAATTTACTGTTTTGTACTTAACTTGAAAATTTCAGCTCCATAGCTCATTCCGTAATGTCTAAAGAGTTATCTATTTGTTTAAATTTTAAGAATTTTTAACTGCCAAACAAATCAAAATATCAAAATTTGTATATTCCCTATTTCGTTATTTTAGAAATTCTACTTACAAAAAAAATTTCAACTCCGTAGAACATGCGGAAATACATAAACCATGAAAATTTGTTTAAACAATTGCGAATTTTAAGCGGCCGCATTGTTGCACTTTTTCAAGATTTTCGTTTTTTCTAGTCAGTTTTGCACAAAATCCTACCTATGAAAAAAATTTCGAATCTCCAGCTTATCTGGAAGTGCCTAAACATTAGTATCCTCCTGTTATATATATATGTTATATATATCGACGAATCTTACAGAGGAGGATATAACATATATATAACATACTAGTAGTTGGTGCTTGCATACTGCAAGCATTTCATCTCAACATAAAAAAACATTCATTATTCATATTTCATCATTACACATATATTTTTAATTCTAAATATTTCACCTCCGCAGCGATTTTCGTTTTTCCCACATGTAAAAATAATAGTTTAAACAATCCCCAAATGTGGCAATTTTAAAAATTTGACACATTCTTCATTATGGGGTACTGATGCTACACATTTTAGCCAAATTTTAAAGTTGAAGCACTAATAGAAGTAAAATAATATTTTTGTAATTGTTTAAATTTAAATAATTTTTAACGGCCGCTGCATATCGTATGTGGTATAATTGAAATGTTTATTTGTGCAAATTTACTACTCTGTAAATTATTTGAAAGTTTCAGCTTCCTAGCTCATCCCATAGTACCTAAACAGTTATCCAATTGTTTAAAATTTAAGAATTTTTAACTGCCAAAAAAATCAAAATATCAAAATTTGTATATTCCCTATTTCGTTATTTTAGAAATTCTACTTACAAAAAAAATTTCAACTCCGTAGAACATGCGGAAATACATAAACCATGAAAATTTGTTTAAACAATTGCGAATTTTAAGCGGCCGCATTGTTGCACTTTTTCAAGATTTTCGTTTTTTCTAGTCAGTTTTGCACAAAATCCTACCTATGAAAAAAATTTCGAATCTCCAGCTTATCTGGAAGTGCCTAAACATTAGTATCCTCCTGTTATATATATATGTTATATATATCGACGAATCTTACAGAGGAGGATATAACATATATATAACATACTAGTAGTTGGTGCTTGCATACTGCAAGCATTTCATCTCAACATAAAAAAACATTCATTATTCATATTTCATCATTACACATATATTTTTAATTCTAAATATTTCACCTCCGCAGCGATTTTCGTTTTTCCCACATGTAAAAATAATAGTTTAAACAATCCCCAAATGTGGCAATTTTAAAAATTTGACACATTCTTCATTATGGGGTACTGATGCTACACATTTTAGCCAAATTTTAAAGTTGAAGCACTAATAGAAGTAAAATAATATTTTTGTAATTGTTTAAATTTAAATAATTTTTAACGGCCGCTGCATATCGTATGTGGTATAATTGAAATGTTTATTTGTGCAAATTTACTACTCTGTAAATTATTTGAAAGTTTCAGCTTCCTAGCTCATCCCATAGTACCTAAACAGTTATCCAATTGTTTAAAATTTAAGAATTTTTAACTGCCAAAAAAATCAAAATATCAAAATTTGTATATTCCCTATTTCGTTATTTTAGAAATTCTACTTACAAAAAAAATGTCAACTCCGTAGCACATTCGGAAATACATAAACCATGAAAGTTTGTTTAAACAATTGCGAATTTTTATCGGCCGCATTGTTGCACTTTTTCAAGATTTTCGTTTTTTCTAGTCGGTTTTGCACAAAATCCTACCTATGAAAAAAATTTCGAATCTCCAGCTTATCTGGAAGTGCCTAAACATTAGTATCCTCCTGTTATATGTTATATATCATTATATATCGACGACTCTTACAGAGGAGGATATAACATGAGGTTACTAATGTCCAGCCCAAACTACAAGAGCTAGAGAGCTCAAAGCTTCAGTTTTTGTAGATATGATAGAAAAACCGACAGATAAAATGAGACTTCTTACCTAAGTGACATGAGTTAGACTCCAGAAATTCCGAAAGTTGCGTTTTTTCCCATAAGAAAAGCATTGCGCCATTTTTGTAAATTAATTATGGGACTTACCGGTAAACTAGAAAAATTAAATTATCAGTGTTGCTAGATGGCCGCAATATCTATTAGGAATTATTGTTACTTTTGCTTACAGTGTCTTGGGTTCGACTCCAGAGACCCCGGAATATCTCCCATAAGTTAGCATGGGAAAACGTAATCTAGTGTGTAGACCAATCTAATAAGTTTAGGAAGCTAAAATTTTGCAAGATTATAGAACTTTTCTCATAACCAACTATAAAAATGGAAAATTTTAAAATTGTTAATTTTCAGGGGTTGTTTTAACCCCATTTGAACATTAAAGTTTAATAAATTTTTAGGTTCTACGGGATGAGCTAGGAAGCTGCAATTTTCAAATTATTTAGAGAACAGTGCATTTGCACAAATAAACATTTCAATCTCTCCATATAAATATTGCGGCAACCGTTAAAAATGTTTAAATTTTAA
The DNA here is from genome assembly GCA_028673005.1 of Tanypteryx hageni. Taxonomy (NCBI): domain Eukaryota; kingdom Metazoa; phylum Arthropoda; class Insecta; order Odonata; family Petaluridae; genus Tanypteryx; species Tanypteryx hageni. The sequence goes on from CM054112.1 coordinate 12,213,495, forward strand.
ACAATTAGAAAAATATTATTTTACTTCTAGAAGTGCTACAACTTTAAAATTTGGCTCAAATGTGTAGCATTAGTAGACCATAATGGAGAAAATGTAATATGTTTAAAATTGCAACATTTGGGGATTGTTTTAAACTATTATTTTTACATGTAGGAAAAACGAAAATCGCTGCAGAGGTGAAATATTTAGAATTAATAGAATAATTTTAATGGTGAAATATCTGTCTGAAAAATTAATGTTTTTTCAAGGAGAGATGAAATGCTTGCAGCATGCAAGCACCTTCTACTAGTATGTTATATCCTCCTCTGTAAGAGTCGTCGATATATAATGATATATAACATATAACATATAACAGTAGGATACTAATGTTTAGGCACTTCCAGATAAGCTGGAGATTCGAAATTTATTTCATAGGTAGGATTTTGTGCAAAACCGACTAGAAAAAACGAAAATCTTGAAAAAGTGCAACAATGCGGCCGATAAAAATTCGCAATTGTTTAAACAAACTTTCATGGTTTATGTATTTCCGCATGTGCTACGGAGTTGAAATTTTTTTTGTAAGTAGAAATCTTAAAAAAACGAAATAGGGATTATACAAATTTTGATATTTTAATTTGTTTGGCAGTTATAAATTCTTAAAATTTAAAGAATTGGATAACTGTTTAGGTACTACGGGATGAGCTAGGAAGCTGAAATGTTCAAATTATTTACAGAGTAGTAAATTTGCACAAATAAACATTTCAATTTTACCACATACGATATGCAGCGGCCGTTAAAATTATTTAAATTTAAACAATTAGAAAAATATTATTTTACTTCTAGGAGTGCTACAACTTTAAAATTTGGCTAAAATGTGTAGCATCAGTACCCCATAATGAAGAATGTGTCAAATTTTTAAAATTGCCACATTTGGGGATTGTTTAAACTATTATTTTTACATGTGGGAAAAACGAAAATCGCTGCGGAGGTGAAATATTTAGAATTAAAAATATATGTGTAATGATGAAATATGAATAATGAATGTTTTTTTATGTTGAGATGAAATACTTGCAGTATGCAAGCACCAACTACTAGTATGTTATATATATGTTATATCCTCCTCTGTAAGATTCGTCGATATATATAACATATATATATAACAGGAGGATACTAATGTTTAGGCACTTCCAGATAAGCTGGAGATTCGAAATTTTTTTCATAGATAGGATTTTGTTCAAAACCGACTAGAAAAAACGAAAATCTTGAAAAAGTGCAACAATGCGGCCGCTAAAAATTCGCAATTGTTTAAACAAATTTTCATGGTTTATGTATTTCCGCATGTGCTACGGAGTTGAAATTTTTTTTGTAAGTAGAATTCCTAAAAAAACGAAATAGGGATAATACAAATTTTGATATTTTGATATGTTTGGCAGTTAAAAATTCTTAAATTTTAAACAATTGAATAACTGTTTAGGTACTACGGGATGAGTTAGAAAGCTGAAAATTTCAAATCATTTACAGAGTAGTGAATTTGCACAAATAAATCTTTGAATATTACCATATATGATATGCGGCGGCCGTTAAAAATTATTTAAATTTAAACAATTAGAAAAATATTATTTTACTTCTATTAGTGCTTCAACTTTAAAATTTGGCTAAAATGTGTAGCATCAGTACCCCATAATGAAGAAAGTGTAAAATTTTTAAAATTGCTACATTTGGGGATTGTTTTAAACTATTATTTTTACATGTGGGAAAAACGAAAATCGCTGCGGAGGTGAAATATTTATAATTAAAAATGTATGTATAATGATGAAAGATGAATAATGAATGTTTTTTATGTTGAGATGAAATGCTTGCAGTATGCAAGCACTAACTACTAGTATGTTATATCCTCCTCCTCTGTAAGAGTCGTCGATATATAATGGTATATAGGAGGATACTAATGTTTAGGCACTTCCAGATGAGCTGGAGATTCGAAATTTTTTTCTTAGGTAGGAATTTGTAAAAAACCGAAATAGGGATTATGGAAATTTTGATATTTTTATTTGTTTGGAAGTTAAAAATTCTTAAAATTTAAACAAATAGGTGGATGCATAGACTCTACGCGGCAAGTTAGGAAGCTGAAATTTGGAAATTATTTAGAATTTTGTCTGTGTAATCGAATAAATATTTCAATGTATCCATGAAATCGTTATTGCGCTCGTTAAAAATTATTTAAATTTAAACAATTAGATAAATGTTATTTCACTTCTAATTGTCCTATAAATTTAAATTTTGGCAGAAATGTGTTGCATTATTAACCCAATGTGGGAAAAGTATAATAATCCTAAAATTTCAAAAATTATTGATTTTTTTACTCCATTGGTGTTTCATTATGGAAAAACGAAAACCGTTCCAAAGGACAAACCTTTAGAATTAAAGAAATATTTCTCATGATGAAAAATCTCTCTTAAATATTAATGTTTTTTCAAGGTTAGATGAAATGCTTGCAGTATGCAAGCACCTTCTACTAGTATGTTATATATCTGTTATATATGTATGCTATATCCTCCTCCTCTGTAAGGTGCGTCTATATATAATGTTAACATATATATATAGGAGGATACTAATGTTTAGGCACTTCCGGAAGGAAGGCACACATGAATTTTTTTTGTCGGTAGGATTTTGTGCAACACCGACAAGAAAAATCGAAAATCTTGAAAAATTGCAACAATGCGACCACTAAAAATTCGAAATTTTAAAACAAATTTTTAATGTTTATGTATTACCAAATATGCTACGGAGCTGAAATTTTTTAGAGGTAGGATTTGTAAAAAAAACGAAATAAGGATTATAGAAATTTTTATATTTCAATTTTTGTGTACGTTAAAATTAATAATATTACTGTTTAGGTACTACGGGATGAGCTAGGAAACTGAAATTTTTAAGTTCTTTACAGAGTAGTGCATTTGCACAAATAAACAGTTGAATCTCTCCATAAATACATTGCGGCGTCCGCTAAAAATTTTAAAATTTAAACAATTAAAAAAATATTATTTCATTCAAGAAGTGCTTTAAAAGTGCTTTAAAATTTATGTGAAATGTGTAGAATTATTAACCAAATGTGGGAAAAGTATATTATTATAAAAAGTGTAAATTTTATTGATTGTTTTACTTCATTATTTTTCCATAAGCAGAAAACAAATATCGGTGAAGAGGAGAAATCTTTTTAATTAAAGAAACATTTCCAATGATGAAATATCTTTCTGAAAATTGTTTCGTTTTTTTAAATATCCAAACTCTAAAAAAATTCAGATCCTTGGCTGAAACGATGGTTTTTCAGGGTGGCTTCTACTAGTATGTTATATCCTCCTCCTCCTCTGTAAGGAACGTCTATATATAATTATAGGAGGGTACTAATATTTAGGCACTTACAGATGAGCTGGAGATTCGAATTATTTTTCTTTGCTCTAATTTTGTGCAAAACAAACTACAAAAAACGAAAATCTTGAAAAAGTGCAACAATGCAGCCGCTAAAAATTCGCAATTTTTTATTCAAATTTTCAAGGTTTGTGTATTTCCGAATGTGCTACGGAGCTGAAACTTTTTTTAGAGGTTTAATTTGTAAAATAACGAAATCGGAATTATTGAAATATTGATATTTTAATTTGTTAGCTGTTAAAAATTATTAAATTAAAAAAAATAGGTAAATGTTTAGACACTACGCGTCGAGTTAGCAAGCTGCAGTTTTTACATTTTTTAGAGTTTAGTATATGTAAACAAATATACATTTCAACGTATCCATGAAATCGTTATTGACGCCGTTAAAAGTTATATAAATTTAAAGAATTAGATATAAATGTTATTTCATTTTTAATTCTGCAATAAATTTAAAATTTGGCAGAAATGTATTGCATTATTAACCCAATTTGGGAAGAATATAATATTCTTAAAATTGCAAAAATTAGTGATTGTTTTACTCCAAAATTTTCCCATAGGGAAAAAACGAAAACCGGTCCCGAGGAAAAATATATAGAATTAATAAAATATTTCTCATGATGAAATACCTCTCCGAAAAATTAATGTTTTTTCAAAAGGAGATGAAATGCTTGCATTATACAAGCACGTTCTACTAGTCATTATATATCGACGTTCCTTACGGAGGAGGAGGAGAATATAACATACTAGTAGAAGGTGCTTGCATTCTGCAAGCATTTCATCTCACCTTTAAAAAAATACATTTTTCAGAGAGATATTTTATCATGGGAAATATTTCTCAAATTCATAATATTTCTCCTCTCGACCGATTTTCGTTTTTCCTTATGAAACAATATTGGAGTAAAACAATAACTATTTTTTGCAATATTAGTAATATTATAAATTTTCCACATTGGGTTAATAATGTCACACATTTCCGCCAAATTTTAAATTGGTAGCACTTTTATAAAGAACATTACTTTTATAAAGTTGTTTAAAATTAATTTTTAACGGCCAAAATAACAATTTCATGGATACATTGAAATGTTTTTTCGTTTTTATTGACTAATCTCTAAATAGTTTAAAATTTTCACCTCCCTATCTTGCCCTGTAGTATCTAAACATTTACCTATTTGCTTAAAATTTAAGAATTTTTAACTGCCAAATTAATTAAAATATCAAACTTTTTATATTCTCTATTTCGTTTTTTTTACAAATTCTACCTATAAAAAAATTTCAGATCCGTAGCACATTCGTAAATACATAAACCTTGAAAATTTGTTTAAACAATTGCGAATTTTTAGCGGCCGCATTGTTGCAATTTTTAAGATTTTAGTTTTTTCTAGTCGGTGTTGAGAAAATCCTACCTAAGGAAAGAATTTCGAATCTCCAGCTTATCTCGAAGTACCTAAACATAAGTATCCTTCTATATGTTATATGTTATCTGTTATATCCTCCTCTGTAAGAAACGTCTATATATAATGATAGGAGGATACTTATGTTATGCACTTCCAGAACCGCTGGAGATTCGATTTTTTTTTCTTAGGTAGGATTTTTTGCAAACCCGACTCCCGGATACAATCAGGCACATTATTTCTTACCGAAATAGTGTGCCGAGAAGGTGGCAACGTCACCGCACGCCGGATTTCCGTAACCTCCTTGACCGCGTTAATAGGGAGGTTCGCGAGGCAATCCGAGAGATCAAGACCGATTCCTTGGAGGAACAGTTGGCAGAGGTGTCTCTCGCTGACCATTCCATCTGGCGGGTTTGTCGCGGTCTGAAAACCACCCAGCGGAGGGATCTTCCTCTCACAACCGCTACTGGGCTTGCCTGCTTCCCCAATGAGAAGGCGGAAGTGTTTGCAGAACACATCGCTTGCACCTTCCGCCCAAATCCCTCCACTGCTGACTCGGCGGATTCCGAAACGTCGTTGGAATCAGCCATGGAAGAAATTCGGAGCTCAGCTGATCCTGATTGGGACTTCTTCCCTCGGACAAGCACCGAAGAAGTCGTTGCCGTGATGAGGAAGATATCCTCGCACCGATCTCCAGGCGATGATGAAATCAGTGGTGTTGTGATTAAACAGCTCCCTGTTGCCGCAGTGCAATTTCTTAAAGCACTGTACAACGGCTGCCTAAAGACTCGGTACTTCCCTAATTTGAATACCCAAAGCGAACAAAGCTGCAGGTGTTGGCGAAAATTATCGCCCCATATCCCTCCTCAATAACGTCGGGAAGATGTTTGAAAGGCTAATCCTCCCGACACTGTGGAGATACCTTTCCGAAAGGATTGTCATACCTGGAGAGCAGTTCGGCTTCCGCCAACAGCATTCCACCACGCATCAGCTTGCCAGGGTCGTCGGCTTCATCACCGACAAATTTAATATCTGACATAGGACGGCGGCGGTTTTTCTGGATATTAGCCAGGCGTTCGATCGAGTGTGGCATGAGGCACTAATGGCCAAAATGCTGTCGGCTGGCATGCATCTGCCTATAATTCACCTCCCGAGGTCCTACTTAGGGAACAGAAAATTCTGGGTGTGCTGAGAGGGAGAACGATTGGGGATTCACCCGATCCAGGCGGGCGTTCCCCAAGGATCCGTTCTAGGCCCAGTACTATTCCAAACCTATACCCACTACTTCCTCAAGGACCACGGGCCTCAGGTCATCGTCGGCCTCTTCGCCGATGACGAAGCCATCCTCGACAAATCCGCAAATGAGGCACAGGCAGTCAAATACCAGCAGAGGGCCCTTGATAAGGTAAACGCCTGGTACTGCAAGGGGTGAGTTGCAGTAAACCCTTCCAAAACTGTCGCCGTCATGTTCCGCGCACTACCAAAGGTACAGCCGGCAGTCACACTGTCCCTGCAGGGACACGCTATCCCATAGTCCTCCGAGGCCAGATACTTCGGAGTGACCATGGATAGAGGGCTCACCTGGCGCCTGCACATCTCCGGCGTGAGAGGGGCTAGAACAGGCGCAGTACGCAGACTTGGCCCTATCCTTGGGAAGTCACCCTGAAAACAAAGTTTAGGCTATATAGGGCCTGCGTACTGCCAGTACTAACTTATGCCTCGCCGATATGGTCCGGCGCGGCACTCACGCACACCAGGAATATCGCCGTAGTGCAAAACAATGCACTACGGATGATCTTAGGAGTCAACTGGAGGAGCTTCGTCCGAGTGACGGAGCTCCAAGCTACAACAGGTGTGGAGCCTATAGAACGCGTGCTATAGCGTTCTCTAGGAAGACTGCCGGCTCCCAACATGCCCTCATAGGCAGCTCTCATGGATCCGAGTGATGCCCTGGGACAGGTTTAAGCAACCGATTGCGTCGATGGACGCTGAATTCGCCCCACTGCCCAAGCGGCTAAGGCGGCAATAAATCCTGCCGCCCCTAAAATAAACCTGTGTAAGCAAAACGGTAAAAAGAGCTTAAAATCTGACAGGCTTATAGCTCAGCTGGCAGCCTGGTAGGAAATGGTCATTGTCTATCCTAAACCCAACTCTGCAGTGAAAGATTGAAAACTGCCATCCATATATGCAAGTAGTAAATTTAAGTGTCGGTATTCGTCAACAATTTCTCGGGAAAATAAACGTCGATAAAATTTCGTATCTCCAGCTCATCTGCATTAGTATCCTCCTATATATATGTTATCATTATCATTATATATTGACGTTTCTTACAGAGGAGGATATAATATATAGGAGGATGCTAATGTTTAGGCACTTCCAGATGTGCTGGAGATTGAAATTTTTTTCATAGGTAGGATTTGTGCAAAACCGAATAGAAAAAGGGAAAATCATGAAAAAGTGCAACAATGCCTCCGCTAGCATTTCGCAATTGTTTAAAAGTATAAAACTCTTAAAATTGCAAAGTTTTCGGATTGTTTTAATCTATTATTTTTACATAAGGGATAAACGAAAATCGCTCCGGAGGTGAAATATTTAGAATTAAAATATATTTGTATTGATGGAATATGATAAATGAATGTTTTTTTAAGTTGACATGATATGCTTTTTTCAAGGTGAGATGAAATGCTTGCAGTATGCAATCACCAACTACTAGTATGTTATATATCATTATATATCGACGATTCTTACAAAGGAGGATATAATATATAGCAGGATACTAATGTTTATGCACTTCCAGATGTGCTGGAGATTCGAAATTTTTTTCTTAGGTAGGACTATAAATAACCAAAATCTTAAAAAAGTGCAACGATGCAGCCGCTAGAAATTCGCAATTGTTTAAACAAATTTTCAAGGTTTATGTATTCTCACATGTGCTACGGAGATGAATTTTTTTTATAAGTAGAATTTGTAAAATATCGAAGCAGGGATTACAGAAATTTTGATATTTTAGTTTGTTTGGCAATAAAAAATTCTTAAATTTAAACAAATAGTTAAATGACTTGATACCACGGGGAAAGATAAGAAGCTGAAATTATTAAGTTATTTAGAGATTAGTCTCTACAAACGAATGAACATTTTAGTATATTCATGAAATTATCATTATGGCCGTTAAAAATTAATAAATTTTAAAAAGTTATATAAAGATTATTTTAGCTCTAAATGTGCAACAAACTTAAAATTTGGAAGATATTTTTGGCATTTTAACCCAATTAGGAAAAATTATAATATTCCTAAAATTTCGAAAATTAGTGATTATTTTACTCCATATTGTTCCATAATAAAAAACCAAAACCGGTCCGAGTAGAATTTTTAGAATTAAAGAAATATTTCTCACGATAAAATATCTCTCTGAAAAATTACAGTTTTTTCAAGGTGAGATGAAATGCTTGCAGTATGCAAGCACCTTCTACTAGTAACATATATATAACATACGAGGATACTAATGTTTTGGCACTTTCAGATGAACTGGAGATTCGCAATTTTTTTTTCTTATGTAGGATTTTGTGCATAACCGACTGGAAAAAACGAAAATCTTAAAAAAGTGCAACAATGGGGCCGATAAAAATTCGCAATTTTTCGAGGTTCATGTATTTCCGAATGTGCTACGGAGCTGAAATTTTTTTAGGGATAGGATTTGTAAAAAAATGAAATAGGTATTATGCAAATTTTGATATTTTAATTTGTTTGGCATTTAAAAATTCTTAAAATTTAAATAATTAGGTAAATGTTTAGACACTAAACGGCGAGTTAGGAAGCTGAAATTTTAAGCATATATAAGGTGTTAACTATATAAATGAATAAACATTTCATTTTATCCATGAAATTGTTATTTCGGCCGTTAAAATATATTTAATTTAAAACAATTAAATAAATGTTTTTTCTTTTCTAATTGTGCTATACATTTTAAATTTTGCAGTAATGTGTGGCATTATTAACCGAATGATGGAAAAGTATAATATTCATAAAATTGCAAAATAAGTGATTGTTATACTCCATTAGTGTTTCATTATGGAAAAACTATAACCGTTCCAAAGGACAAACCTTTAGAATTAAAGAAATATTTCTCATGATGAAAAATCTCTCTTAAATATTAATGTTTTTTCAAGGTGAGATGAAATGCTTGCTGTATGCAAGCACCTTCTACTAGTATATACATATTTATTTATTTATTTAATAAGTTCAAAAACAGCACTCAGGCCTATTACATTGAACATTACAACCAATAAATAATAAATGCATATAAAAATATATAAAAACAGTTAAATAGAACAATAAGGAACTCAATGAAAAACATTAGTATGAGGATCTTGCATCAGAGTTTGGTTATATAAGTTTGGGAGGCGGAAAATTAAGGAGCGTTTTGTGGTTGAGAGCCGAGGAGTGCGGCAGTGAAATAAACCATGTAATCTGGTACTTCTAGAGGGAATACGGAGGGGGTAACTGGAGAAAAGTTCGGGAGTTCTATATTTTCCATTTACAATGTTACGGAAAAACTTTAGGTCAATTGCCAGTATACGATCTGTCAATGGTAGTAAACCAAGAGTGTGGAGTATGTGGGAAGAGGACGCATTACGATGAGAAGGAACTCGCTGGCGAATAATGTGATGGAAGAAATTTAGGGGCCATTCAAGGTGATTAAGATTTGATTGGGAAGCTGAGGAACAAATGGGTGAGCAATATTCTAAGATTGGGAGAACACAACTGACGAAGAATGTGCGTAGAGAGAAAACATCCGTAATTTCGGCGAAACGATAGATGAGGCTCAGCATAGACATGGCACGAGAAGTGACTTTCCTAATATGGGTAACAAATAATACCTTCTGGTCAAAATTTACACCAAGATTCTTTTGTGTTTTAACTAAGGGGATTGTAATGTCAATACATAAAACATTGACAATGTAAATACATGTAACAATAAAGATACAAGTATTTGAAAAGTAAAGATGTGATTTTGTGGGAAAAATATGAACTGCTGAGTAATGTAATCCATGTAAAAAAAACCCACTGCAGGAAAACACCCACACAAGAAGGGGGTGTGAAAAACGAGCGAAACCAACTGAGATTCACTAAAGACATCACATAATGTTTAAATCATAAAGAGATAAAGAAAAAAAAATGGCACAACATGAATAGACCATTGAATAAAATAAACATGTAAAAATATAAACATGCATAATTAACATTGGTGTGTCTGAACAAAATGAAGAGAAAAAAATACAAATAAATCAGTACAATGCAAACATTCACAATAAATATTGTTTTGTCAAAATCAAGATATTTACAAAAATAAAATAAAAATAAAAAATAAAAAAGTAAATAAATCAATTGAAGCATTAAGGGCGTTTAACTGTTCCTTTGCAAGGAAAAGAGAGATTTATAGTAGTGTCCCTTGAATGAGGAGAGCGAGTGCGAATTTTTTATTGTTTTGGGAAGGTCATTCCATAGTCTGCAAGCAGTTACAATGAAGGACTTGTTGAAAATTATTGTTCTATGTTAAGGAATAAGGAGTTTATGGCTCTTTCTGGTATTACGGTTATGTACAGAGTCTATAATTTTAAATTCAGCGGCAAGATAAAGCGGCTTGTTGAAATTAAGTAATTGGTATAGCAAGGAAAGCAAATGTAGGCGTCTACGAGACTCCAAGTTTAGCCAGTTTAGTTTCACGAGTGACTCAGAGATGTGGTCTGATTTCTTCAGATTAAATATATATCTGATGCACGCGTTATGTGTTCTCTGAATTTTTAACGAAAGCTCTTGAGATAAATCTTGGTACGCTATATCAACATATTCAAAATGCGGAATAACTAATGAAGTTACCAGATGATTTTTTAGAGAAACCGGAGTACTGCTACTTAACTTCTTGAGTGAGTGAAGAGATGAGTTACACACATTTTTACACACATTTATAACATGTGGGGCCCAAGAGAGGGTTTCATCTATAAGCAAACCAAGATTCTTTACCACTTTGCAATAAGGTATAGTTGAATTTGTTATGTTGATCGGAATTCTTTGGGATTGATTAATAGCTGCTAATATCTTAGGGTAACCAATTACGATTGCCTGTGATTTTTCTGGATTGATACTAAGAAAGTTTTTATTACTCCAGACCTGTAGCATTTCTAAGTCTTTATTGATATTTTTTATGGTTTTTGCGAGATCGTTTGCGGTAGAACTTGTGAATAATTGAATGAGGGAGAGAGGGAGAGAAAGAGATGATGGACATTAAAGCGATGGGAGATTTTGTGAAGAAGGAGAGAATGGTCAACTGTGTCAAAAGCTTTGGCGAAATCGATGTAACAGACGTCCAGTTGAGAAGAATTTTCATGTGTGTGCGTGATATTCATGTGCACGGAAAGGTTGGTTAGAGTTGAGGAGTCCGGAAGAAAACCATGTTGTTGCGTGGAAATATAGGGAAGAGTGAAAGCGAGGAGCCGATTATGAATATTTCTTTCACAAACGATTGATAGGTTGGAAAGAAGAGATATGGTCTAAAATTTTCCACCAGAGATCTACTTCCATTTTTGTGAATAGGGATGATGTTGGCTATTTTCCACTGCTGGGGAAAGACTCCCGTGGCGAAGCAGCGGTTGAAAAGCATAGAAAGAGTTATCGAGAGCTGAGAAGCGGTTTGCCTGAGAAATTCCGCTGCGATACCATCGGGTCCGTTGGCTTTCTTGGAAGGGATGGCAGAGAGGAGCTGGTGCACTTCGCCGGGGGTGGTGACAATGGAAGATAGACAATGGGAACATTTAGGGTTCAGAGGAGGGGGAGGGGTAGGGGAGGGAGGTGAAAATTTTGATAGGAAAAACTCGTTAAAAGTTTCAGGTCTAGCACTAACAGAAAAGACGGAATCATTATAGTACCTACACTGAACTAGGAATTCGTCCACCTTTTCTGCGAATATTTATTATATTCCAGAATGATTTATTGTTGAAATTAATATCTGAGCACGCACTATCAATGTAGTCTTTGTAGTCACGCCTAAGTAAAAAATTAACTTGCCGTCGGTGATAAGCGAAAGTTCGTTTAGTGTAAGGATTGGGAAACGATTTCATTGACTTCCAACAAGCCTTCTTATTTTTTAGGGCGAGAAAAGCTTCGGCGGACATCCACCGGGGTCGGTTCGGAGACAATTTTTTGCAGGGAACGAAGTCGTTGACAACACTCACTATTAGGTCGTAAAATAATTCGACCGCTTCATCAACGGAACCGAGTCGTAAAACATTCCACGGGAGTACGTTGAGCACATGGTTTATTGTCTTCCAGTCAGCCTTTTTCCAAGCTCTGAGGATTCTAACGGGAGGCAGATTCCGAGAAGTCGTCGCACTGAGCGAGGGAGCAAGGCCAGGAACACAAGCTGTTGGGGAGACACTGTTGCTAAGTAGTCGGTTGTAAGTAAAGATTGCATTGAGTGATTCGTGGTCTGACTGAAAGACGTTTCTTCTGTAAAAACTTTGGGAAGGGGAAGATTCGAAATCACGTAGTCTAAAATGGATGATTCACGAGTGACATGTGGATTAAATTGGCACAATGAGAGAGCAGTTATAAAATGGTCTATGAACCACGAGTCCAGTGAAGTTTTTGGCGAACCGGCGTCAGGTGACTCCCAAACCACAGATAAGTTAAAATCACCAAGAAGAATAAATTTACCTAGTCGGGATACTTTTAAGATTGAATTAAATCAGTCCTCAAGGGAACTTTCATCGTTGGGAGGTCTGCAGAAACAACCAATAAAAAGTTTGTTGGAATTTCGAGTCACTTCTACCCACACAATCTCACAATTTGATTCTAAGTCGGGGCGACGTCTAGAGCAAATATTATTATTCACACAAATCATAACACCACCACCACGACGATTCACACGATCACATCTATAAACATTAAATAGAGTATAAAAGGTTGTTTTAGTTTTACGCTCCATAGTATTTATATTTTTCGTTGTTGTGTACTACCATCTCCTGTGCGTGATCTAACCTTGTTTGTGTTGTTTACGCCTTTCACTTTATACCTGCGTTCGACCCTTTCTCGTACGCTACACGAAGAGCGTCCCCGCTTTAAAACAAACCAAAATTCTTTAGCCTTATCTCATTACAGCTTTTGTTTTTATATTGTAACTCTTTTGCGTTAGTACATAAATTAGGTAAATTTAGAATGGCTTCACCAAGGACTCCCGTTTCCTCCATCTTGTGCGCTGCTGGTTGCGAGGCCATGAGGGCTCGAATCACGGAGCTGGAGAGGGTCGTTGCGGACCTCCTTCAGAGGGTGGAAAGGTCCGAGGCAGCCTTGGTTCGTGTGGGGGGTGCGGGGTCATCCCTGAAAGCTCGCCGCGCCAAATTGGCGGCCCGGGTTTGCCTGGGTGCGGTAGCCGGTAGAGCGATCGGGGTTGACTATGACTCCTTACGCGGGCTGAGGGTCCTCGGGCTAGGAAATCCGATGAGTGGAGAGTGGTGTCCACTAGGGGAGATCGTGGGGTGGTGCTGCGGAGGCAGGGAGTTGGGAATGCTTCGGCGGACTCTCTTCCTGTCAGTAATAGGTTCGAGGTGTTGTCGGAGGACTACTCCACGGCCATTGAGCCCGTACCCACTCCCGTCTCTTCGATGGAGGCCGGGCCCAAGGGGAGTCGAGTTGGGAAGGGAGGGTTGTTAGTGTTAGGTAGCTCTAACGTTCGGCGTGTAATGGCACCCCTGTTATCCAGTGCCCGCCGGAAGGGAGTTGAAGAGCGGGTCTTCTCCAGATGTAAATCAGGAGGCATGGTGCAGCAAGTGACCAACACGGTGAGAGAAGCGGTAGTGGCGACAGGTTGCTCTCGGCTGCGGGTGGTGGCCCATGTTGGGACTAACCACGCCTCGAAGCGCGGGTCCGAGGAGATTTTAAGTTCTTTTAAGGACTTGGCCTCTGAGGTTGCTCGTGTCCGAGAGGAGTCGGGTTCCGATGTGCGGCTTACTGTCTGCAGTATAGTCCCTAGGATTGACCGCGGTTCTGAGGTTTGGAGTAGAGTTGAAGGTCTGAACCGAAGGCTGTGGAATTTCTGTCGGGACTTGGGAGTGAACTTTGTCGACATACGACCCAATATCGAATCGTGCAGGGCACCACTGGATCACTCTGGTGTTCACTACACGCCCGAATCGGCTCAGAGAGTAGCGAATAGGATTCTCGAGCACAGTAGGGATTTTTTAGGCTAGAGAGTAGGGCAGGGTGTAGGTCAGTTTTGGGTCAGGGGATAATTGATGCATTTGTAGAAAATAAGAATCCCGAAAGATTATCTAATGATAGAATATACCCTGAGCGTAACATGCAGCGCCAATTTCGCGATAGGTCATTGATAGAATGTTCTGTGAAGGGCGTGACGGGTCGCAATTCCAATTTTGATGCGACCCCATACAGTCATGGGAGTGATTGTGATGGGAGCGCATGTAGTTTTAGAGTGGAAGAGAAAGTCATGGGTGAGATTAGTATGCGAAGTGATAGCGAGAAATTAAACGTCGTCGTACTGAACTGTCGCAGCATCCATAGGAAAATTGCTGAGTTCGAGCATTTTATTCGCAATCTGCATGCCGACGTCGTGATAGGCACAGAAAGTTGGTTAACGGATGAGATTCAGAGTCAAGAGGGGGACCTAGATGACCTAGGTGATGGGAGAAAAAGGGGGAGAGGTCAGTTTAAAAAAGAACGCTATTTATTACCCCTAACTCATTATTCATCAGGGTGTGTCTGTGTTTATGTATGTGTAAGCTTTCTTTTGCGTCGAGTTTAGTATTTGGAACTTGTTTAAGCAGTTTGAGGCTATTTGTGTCTAAGGGTGTTTATATTCCAAAATGTGTTTCATGACGGCAGATTTTTCAAAGCGTCCATGTCTCTAGTGCGATTAATGTTCTTTGAATCTGATGGAAAGATTTCTTTTCGTTTGGTCAATGTAAGACATGTCGCATGTGGGGCACAACACTTGATATATGCCGGGTTTTGTCAGTTAGACTGGCTTTGGAGAATTTCCTTCGCTTATATTTTATATATTTGCCAGTGTAGCTCTCTCTCTTTTACTGCACTTAGAATAATGTTGTTTAAAATAATTTTCTATATCCTTAAGCGGGGTCGTTTAGTGTTCATTTATCTCCCGCATTAGTCGGCAGCTAACTACAAACCTTCAAGTGTTTCAAATGATTTAATGCTTTCCTTATCCATAGTGTCTTTGATCATCTAAAGTTTCATAATAAATGCTTGTACCTTATCATCCACGGAAAATGCTATCATATTGTAAACCACGGCCGGTTTCAAAGATTTAGCCGCCCTGACAGGGGAAATTTTTAGCGGCCCTCTCATTCCCTCATGTTCCGTGGGTCTACGATGATCAAGACTTTTACATTATCAATACCTACAATTATCACACTATCGTTCAAATATTTATTTTGCATAATTAATAAACATAAGTATCTATAGAAAAACTTTAATCTGTACGTCATATCACATATCAATAATAAACACATACATCCATATCATCAACATAGGTAGTCTGTCCGTAGACAGGGCCGTGATTATTCATGGTTATACATGGTTCTCCATATACTGCTTTTTTCCGCTGTCCTCTTTATATATTGATAACTCTCTTTCCCTTTCAAATCGTCTATCAGCTGAAAAATTTTCCTACCTCTTTCCCTTTTTCCATCTAGTTTTCCTTCTAACACGTCTTTAATCATAATCTCTCTCCTCAGCTAAGGTCAAACCGAGTTTGCCTTTCTCTTTCTAATAGTCTGTATAACCATTCGCTTCTCTTCTGATCTTCGTAGCACTTCATCGTTTTTCATCCTATCTGTCCATTTTATCTTCAGCATTCTCCTCCAAGTCCACATTTCAAAGCTTTCCAAGTATTTGATGTCATTTTTCCGTAGCGTCCATGTTTCTGCCGCGTACAAACCTATATCCCATACAATACGTTTCATGAACTCCTTGCGGATATTTTCCCTTATATTCCTCGTAAGTAGGTGTTTCTTTCTTCTGAAAGCCGCTTTTGTTTTTCCTATTCTAGTCCTGACCTCATCCGTATATTTTGCTTCTCTTTTTATTATGCTTCCAAGGTATTTATAGTGTGAAACTGGTTCTAAAGGCTTTCCTTCAATACTTCTGTTCAGATTCCCTTCTTTGCCCGATATTGGAATGACCTTGAACTTTTCTGCATTTATTTCCACACCCTATTTTCTACCTGTTATTATTAGTCTATTTATCATTTTCTGGAGTTTCTCTTACTTTCTTGCTAGAAGTACTTGATAATCCGCGTATTTTACTCTTCTTATAAATCTTCCTCCAATTTTGAAATCTCCTGTGCCTCCTAACGCATTAGACTTTCTACATATATATTGAATTGGATCGGCGATAGGCAGCAGCCCTGTCTTACTCCTCTACCGATACTTATTACGCAGGTGTTCGCATTCTCCAACCTGACCTTTACAGCTTGATTCACATATTGACTCCTGATAAGTTTCCTGTCTTTACCGTCTACACGTATATCTTTTAAAATCTTCATCAACATTACCCAATTTACTCTATCAAAGGCCTTCTGCCAGTCTACGAAACATATGCAGATATCTTGACTGTATTCTATTACCCTTTCTAATATGATTTTAACTACCCCAATTTCATTTCTAGTTTCTCGTTCTTTTCTGAAACCGAATTGATATTCCCATAGAATTTCTTCTGCCCTTTTCTCCAGCCTTTTATTAAGAATCCTCGTGATGATCTTCGAAGTGTGTGACAGAAGGCTTATCTTTCTGTAGTTTTTACACTGCATTGCCTTTGGCTTCTTCTTTAGAGGTATCATTGCTACTTCTAGGAAATTCTGAAGCCACTCTCCTATGCACGAAATCTTATTACTTAATTTCGTGATCTCTTTTAGTACTTTTGATCCCATGACTTTAATTACCTTAGCCGGTATTCCATCGCTGCCTGTGGCTTTCCCTTTCTTTCATTCCACTATCGCTTTTTCTACTTTTCTCTCCATAATACTTGGCCCTAAGTTGTCTTCTTCAAAAATTTTCTCATCTTCCAGTTCTAATTTTTCCGATCCTGCCTGCTTGCTGTATAGTTCTTTGCCCGATATTGGAATGACCTTGAACTTTTCTGCATTTATTTCCACACCCTATTTTCTACCTGTTATTATTAGTCTATTTATCATTTTCTGGAGTTTCTCTTACTTTCTTGCTAGAAGTACTTGATAATCCGCGTATTTTACTCTTCTTATAAATCTTCCTCCAATTTTGAAATCTCCTGTGCCTCCTAACGCATTAGACTTTCTACATATATATTGAATTGGATCGGCGATAGGCAGCAGCCCTGTCTTACTCCTCTACCGATACTTATTACGCAGGTGTTCGCATTCTCCAACCTGACCTTTACAGCTTGATTCACATATTGACTCCTGATAAGTTTCCTGTCTTTACCGTCTACACGTATATCTTTTAAAATCTTCATCAACATTACCCAATTTACTCTATCAAAGGCCTTCTGCCAGTCTACGAAACATATGCAGATATCTTGACTGTATTCTATTACCCTTTCTAATATGATTTTAACTACCCCAATTTCATTTCTAGTTTCTCGTTCTTTTCTGAAACCGAATTGATATTCCCATAGAATTTCTTCTGCCCTTTTCTCCAGCCTTTTATTAAGAATCCTCGTGATGATCTTCGAAGTGTGTGACAGAAGGCTTATCTTTCTGTAGTTTTTACACTGCATTGCCTTTGGCTTCTTCTTTAGAGGTATCATTGCTACTTCTAGGAAATTCTGAAGCCACTCTCCTATGCACGAAATCTTATTACTTAATTTCGTGATCTCTTTTAGTACTTTTGATCCCATGACTTTAATTACCTTAGCCGGTATTCCATCGCTGCCTGTGGCTTTCCCTTTCTTTCATTCCACTATCGCTTTTTCTACTTTTCTCTCCATAATACTTGGCCCTAAGTTGTCTTCTTCAAAAATTTTCTCATCTTCCAGTTCTAATTTTTCCGATCCTGCCTGCTTGCTGTATAGTTCTTAAATGAATTCTTCGCATATCCTTGCTACATCCTTTCTTCTGAGACGAGACTATTTCCCATCCGTACTCATAATTCCTTTACTACCAATTCCATTAGACTTCTTATCTTCTAGTTTCAGTGCCCTAGCGTACATCATATCGTGTCATACAAACTTCTCCATTTGTTGTATTTCATCACAATATTCTTTTATCCAATTTTCTCTAGCTTTATTTGTTATCCTTCTCAACTCATTGTTTATACGTCTATAGTTGTCTCTACCTTCTGCACTGTTAACGTTTTTCCATTTTGGTCTTTCATCTATTTTCTTCAGCATTTCCTTAGTGATCCATAGTTTTCTGATTTTCTTCTCTTTTTCTCAAATCTCTCTATTCAAGGCATCCTTGATACTGGTTTTAATTTCTTCTCAGTCTATATCCACGTTCTTTGGCTTGTTATCCAAATTTTTTTAGGCGATGTCCCAACTTCTTGCTGACTACATCCTGCCTTTCTTTCAGGTTATCTAGGTCCCAAGTCTGTCTTTCTCTTCTCGTTTTTCTTATTTGTTTTAGCTTTGTACTTACGTCAACTATTAGAAGGCTGTGATCTGAATCAATGTCCGCTCCTGGTAATGCCTTGGCAGTCTTTTTGATGTTCCTGAATCTCTGTTTCAATAGGATGTAATCTTTTTGGCCTCTCATTCAATCTCCTGTGTTTTTCTAAATGTATAACCTTCGTTTCTGGTTTTTGAACCATGTATTAATCACTACAAGCTCATTATTGATGCAGATTTCTACCAGTTTTCCCTCCTTGGTTTCTCTTTCCAAGTTCGTATTGTGCGACAACATTTTCTTCCCGTCCTTCTCCGACTATCCTGCTCCAATCTCTCATTATTTTGCAGTTTACCTTTCTCTTCCGTCTTCTTTGGTAATCTCATTAATTTGCTCATAAATCTCCTCGATTTCTGCATATTTATGAGCTAATGTTGACATATATACCTGAATTATTAGCATGTCCACTGGGACTGCTTTTAGATTTATTGCCATCAGTCCATCGTTCGTTGCTATTATCTTTCGTAAGTATCACAGCCACTCCTCTTTCCTCACTATTTCTACTAGAGCAGCGATTCCTAAACTATGGTACGCGTACCAACAGTGGTACACGAACATTCTGCCATTGGTACGCGAGTTTGGTGTCAGTATTCACCCATGGAACTGCACAATGGCTGACCACAGAGAGGGACGGACTGTTGCCTGCACCGTCCGGAGGCGTCGGCTGCACCGCTCATGCCTCACAGTCAACTGCCGACCTATCGTTACTCATCTGTTTACGTTTTCACGTTGCTATTTTAAACAACATTATTCTGAACTGAATTAGGTGAGAAACTCGTTTCTTTATATTAATTCCATTCCTGACAATATGAACGTGAGGAAAAAAGACCAGCTGATTGATTTGGCTTGTGATGGAGGATTACAATTTGGATTCAGCATCTACAAACTCGAAGAATTTTTGTTAAGGAGGTGAGCTAAATATCCCCCTCTTTCTGACATAGCGTTAAAAATTCTAATCCCATTCTGTACGACTTATCAATTTGAAATGAGGTTTTCTACTGTGTTGGTAATGAAAAACAAAAATCAAACAAGAATATACCTCGAATCGGACCTTCACTGGAAGTTAGCTAACATTAAACCAAATATTAAAACCTACCTAAAGGGCGTCGGAATTGGGCACTGGTTGCTCCTCGCTGCGGGTGGTGACCAATGTTGGGACTAACGACGATTCGAAGCGCGGGTCTGAGGAGGTTTTAAGTTCTTTTAAGGACTTAGCCACTGATGTTGTTCGTTTCTGAGAGGAGTCAGGTGCTGATGTGCTGCTTACTATCTGTAACATTGTTCCTCGGACGGACTGCGGTGCTATGGTTAGGAGCCGAGTGGTCGGGCTGAACCGCAAGCTGCGGGACTTCTGTAGGGGCAATGAAGTGGACTTCGTTGGCCTGAGGCCGGTCCTGGACTCGTATAGGGCATCCCTAAACGGTTCTGGTGTGCACTACACTGCCGGGGCTGCGAAGGCGGTATCGCGTATGGTGTTCGAGAATGCTAGCGTTGAGATACACGTTAATAGTAGTAATACGTCCGACCGTCATACCACTATAAACGCGATGTTAATTAACAGTAGAATACATTCTAAGCGTAGGAATAGTAGACGTAATAGGGAGGAAAGGGAGGCAGTAAATAATAATAATAATAATTCAGTAGCGCGCGAGGCATTGTTACGTATTAATAGTGATAAACTAACTTAACTGTCACAGCATTTGCAGGTAGGAGGCCGAACTTGAACATTTTATTCGTAGTCTGCGTGCTGATGTAGTGATAGTTACAGAAAGTTTGCTAACGGCGGACATAGCCAATCAGGAGATCTTTCCTCGTGACTATAGCGTTTTTAGAAAAGATCTATGTAACCGGTCGGGAGGTGGAGTCTTTATAGTAGTTAGCAATAAATAAGAAAGTTACCCAATACAGATTAATGACGATGGAGTTTGGTGTAGTGTGAAAGGGAGCGACTGTAAAACTGTAATTAAATGCGTCTTTTATAGACCACCAAATGCGAGCGTGGAATATATTTATTATCTAGAGAAACAAGTGACGACGCTAAATTCGATTAATAAAGATAAAGCCATTATAATCGGAGGCGATTTCAATCTCCAGTCAATTCTTTGGAGGCATAATTGCTTTTAGCGTGAATTGTGCGAGGCTTTACTTAAAACTTTCGGTAAATACTCATTGTATTTGTTAGTGAGATATCCCACGAGATTTAATAACATATTTGATTTATTGGCTACTAATCTTCCTGAGCGTATGAATAGATTATCTGCTGCTGAGGGAATAAGCGATCACAAGGCAGTGTACGTGGAGTTTCAGCTAAACATTGAGAAACAGGTTAAGGCTAAAAGAAAGCTTCATGTATTCGCCAAAGCCGATTTCACAAGATTTAGGTCTTTTCTGCGAAATAAATGTACTAATTATTGCGAGGTAACAGATATTGCAGACGCGGAAGAATCCTGGTTCATGTTCAGAGATATGATGCGAGAGTGCACAGATAAAAAATGCACCAGCTTTTAATATATGTCTCCCCTGCTTTTCTACGCTTCCGCTCCTGAGATAGCTACGTTTTTTCTCCAATTAGCCATTTGAAAGGGTCAATTTTCTATATTTAAATTAAGTATAATGTTAGCTTTAATTTTTTATATTTTGAAAATTATGATTATATCAATTCCATAAAATATAAGCGAAGGAAATTCTCCAAAGCCAGTCAAACTGATAAAACCCAGTTAAAAGGCCGGATAAAAACAGATGAAACCGGATAAAAACCCAATACGTATTTCGGTTACAAAGTAACCATCATCAGGGGTTTAAAAAAGGGGGAAGGGGACTTGAGAGAAGGCGACTGAAACCAAGTCAGTGGCACGCTCTCAAAAGGGTGTCCAGGGCTGTGTGTGTGTATTTATACGCGGTTGGTAGGCAGGGGGAGGGGGGGAGGGGAAGGGGGCCTAGATGTGCTAGGTGATGGGAGAAAAAGGGGGAGAGGTCAGTTTAAAAAGAACGCTATTTATTACCCCTAACTCATTATTCATCAGGGTGTATCTGTGTTTATGTATGTGTATGCTTTCTTTCGCGTCGAGTTTAGTATTTGGAACTTGTTTAAGCAGTTTGAGGCTATTTATGTCTAATGGATGGTTATATTAAAAAATGTGTATCGCGACGGCAGATTTTTCAAAGCGTCCATGTCTGTAGTGCGCTAAATGTTCTTTGAATCTGATGGAAAGATTTCTTTTCGTTTGTCCAATGTAAGACATGTCGCATGTTAGGCACAACACTTGATATATGCCAGTTTTTTCTAATGTGGGTATTTTGTCTTTAGGATTCCCTAATAAATTTTTAATATTATTTGTATTGTGAAACGTTAATGTATAATTTGCGTTATGAAAGATTTTTGTTAGCCCTTTGTTTAGGGTTTAACCGGGTTTTATCAGTTTGACTGGCTTTGGAGAATTTCCTTCGCTTATATTTTATATATTTGCCAGTGTAGCTCGCTCTCTTTTACTGCACATATCAATTCCATATTAAATAAAACCATTATTCCTCGAGAGGTCCATTAAACAATAATCGTGGAAGGTTAACTACATTCTTAAATTTAGTAAATAGTTTGCTTTCTGTCGTCGTATTCACTCAAGTTAAATTATAGTCAGGTGTTATGTTTATTCCTAATTTAAAACAAATGCAACAGAACTCCACTGATCATAAAAATATGCAAACTCTAGCGATATAGCTATTTTAAAAACTAAAGTTGTCTTTAGGTTATATTCAAGTTGTTTCGCTAATCATGTATGCTTATTTATAAATAATAACAATGTCGAATTAGTATTTGACAAATATATCCATATTAAACAGTGATTAATTTGAATTATGACTTAACAAATGCTACGAATTTGGCGCCAGGGAAATTTCGATTAATTCGTAAGAACAATTTAAAACAAAAGTTATTACTGTTAAGTATCCAATCACTGCCGGAACCATGTTTTTTCTCCTTAAAAAGTGCACAGGTCAAAATTAACTTAATATACTAAGCTAAAATCTTAAAATACGATTTCAAAAATTTGGTAAAGAATTGATTTGAAAATCTGTAAATGAAAAGTGTAATGTTCGATACAATCGCATCAAAGTTGACTCGTATCTATGGCATGTTTCCCGGCATATATGTTTACTATACATGCCGGGATAATAGGTGATGGAGTTCTTTAATGATATTTTACATGAAAATCGGAACGTATTTTCTGATTTGAGACGTTTCTTATCATCTGATTTTGATTGTCGGAAATCGGTGTAGTCCATTCAGCTTCGATTAATCAAGACTCGGGGGTAATATAATGTTTCATGTTTGTGGACAAATAAACCGTTCAATGACTTTTATCTGGGGGATTTGTCAAACATTACAAAAAAAGCAATATACGCAATAGGTCAGTTACAAAACTAAAGTAGAATTGCGTTTCTGTGTGAATAAGTAGTACTGATTTCATTAAACTTATTACATTAATATAAAAATAATTCACTTTTCTGGAACAAAATGTTCTCCCAAATTGATGTTTCGCTGGCTTAGTGGAAGAAATGGTGAAAAGTATAGCTTCTCTTCCTCTTGAAATCACACTATACAAACGTACTTCTTCCATTCCAGGCAAAACGAAAATGTTCACTAAGATCATTCACATTATTAAATGAGAATGCAGCAGAGAGCTAGGAGGAAAAGACCACAATACGCAAAAGATATTTCCCGTGATGCTTAAGTATTTTGATCATTTCCCAGAAAAAGAAATAAAAATATAGTAAAAAAGATAAAGCGCCAAGCAACGCATTTTTCATTGTTCCTTTGGGTAGGATGACGGTGAGCGGGGTAATTAGGGAGGTTTAGACTCCCAATGTACAATGTACAGCAGGGGGGCTGCAGTACAGTGTACATGCCTGTTCGAGTCTGGAGGTTTCGTGAGCCAGCGGGAAACATTCGCAAAGGACCGAAAATGAAATCTCTGGAATAGGTTTTATGATCGGATTTACCTCATATCATCTGTCCCTGTCATTTGTTGTCAAATTGCTTCTCTGAAGCATTTTCTTCGATCCTTTTTAGGGATAACAATATACACCGAGGTTACCCATAGCCGATTAGGCTACCGAAATATCTTCAAACCGCCTGAGTCCCACCTACAAGGCTTTCGAGTCCCACCAGTAGAACGCGTCTCATCGGTTGAGAAACACTATCTTAAACGGTACATTATATGAGAAAATGTTTAGAACAATAGTTATAGAAAATTAAATTTCTTACAACTTTTATTCTAATATTTGTTTTACATATATCAAATATTAAAGGAAATATTTCAAAATAACTGATGAGTAACATGAGTAAGCACTCTCTTCTGGTTGACCGAGTCTTACCAAAAACTCATCAGCTCATTTCCCATTAACAAAAATATCATATATAAACTTTCGTGCTGATCTGATTAATAGGTTTTGAGGTAGAGCACCCACAAAATCTCGGTCACAGACAGACATACACACACCCAGAGACATCATCGAGAAAATAGTCGAAACGTATACAGAGGACCTTAAAATATGTATTTCCGTTGAAATCTCGAAGTCGATTTTTTTCCAGAAAACGATATTTTCTCTATACTTTGTATATGGAGAAAGTAAAAATCCTGTATCGATGAACTGCCTCCGTTTTGTAGCTGAAACATGCTTTTTGTTCGACAGAAAGGTTTATCGTTACAGGATTCTCCTAGATACACAATTTATTGGATTCAAGGTAAATCGAAATTTTATATTTCCTTTTTCACTGGATTTCATAGTTTTCATTTAAGCTTTTTATGCGTTCTTTGCACGAAGTGAACGCATATAGGGGAGGTCCTTTCCGTCCGTCCGTCTACATGTTACAACTCGGAAACCGCTGGGTGTATTATGATGAAATTTGGTATTAGGTAGTTTTGCTAAAATGTATCTAGTGGTTTCAATTCTGGTTAAAATCGGGCAGCAATTACGATCACTTTACATGAAGACCTACAAGTAGTTGACAATGTTCGTTTCAACTCGGGAACCGCTTGACTTATTTTAATAGAATTCCGTATTGGGAAGTTTTACTAAAATTGGTAGATAAATTCCAGTTCTGGTTAAAATCGGGCAAAAATTACGACCACTTTACATGAACACCTACAAGTAGGGATACGAAATCGAAACGAAAGTATCGATACCTTAATCATTTGATGTATCGAATGAAAAGTATCGATACCACAAAAGTATTGGAATGAAAGTACCAATATTAGTAAGTATCGAATCGGAACAATTAAAAATTTTACATTGAATATATATAAAGGCACATACGTCTATGAGTAGTTATCGAATCAAAACAAGCAAAAAAAATTAAATTTATTAAACATGAGGAAAGGCACATTCGTCTATGAGTAGGAATCAAATCAAAAATATTATATTTATTGAAAATATTAAGGTACATTCTGTAAAGTACAATAAAATCTACAACTCCCACTCCTCCTCTGTGCAATCTCCCAAAAACATGAGCTTTTCCAGGCGGCTTTCCGTTAACCGATTCCTGGCTTTCGTTACGGTTGCCCCCGCCTTAGAAAAGACGTTCTGCAGGCACTGATGTGGCAGGAATTGTCAAGTACGCTCGTGCGAGCTTGTAAAGATTGGGGAAAACACACTTCATTTCTTCCCAGGTCTTCAAAGGATCAGAGGAGAGAGGAGAAACTGGATTTGATAAATACACAGACAGCTCATCTCTTTCCTCATAGGTATTTGTTTTCTTTTTTTTCTTGCCGTAGGCCAATACTTTGTGGTGGCTCCAAAAGTCATACTCGGATTCTGTATTCAGATTAGAATCACTGTCTGTGTCACTGCTTGATGCCTCACTTCTAATCAACGAACGGATATTAGATTGAGCCTTTGCACAAGCCTTGATATCAATAAAATGTAAGCTTTTAAATCGCGGATCTAATAAATTGGATATAGCTAACAGATGAGTCTCCACAATATGAGCGAACCTGTGATTTATTTCGCTCAGCAGTGTTTCTTTTACCTGTCTAACAACGTCATTTTCACATTAATTCCAATAGCTTGCAATTGTGCTTTTAAGCAATGGGTAAGTGGAATCACTTTGCTCAGCGTTACAAATTTTTCCCCCACAATCTCCTTGGTAATGTAATCCAATGGTTGAAGCAACTTCAATATATGTTTCACAATGTCAAGCACAACGGAATTTAATGCTAATGGAGCCTTCGGCATTTCAAGGAGAATCTGAAGCACAAATTTTGACAAGGCAACGTATCTTTCTAACATATAATACACAGAATTCCATCTTGTGCTTACATCTAAAATCAACTTAAGTGGGGTTTTATTAACTTCTATCTGTTTAGCACGAAGCAAGTCACTATTTATATTACTTCTTCGAAAAAACTTCACAAACTGTCTTACCTGGCTAGTGATTTTTTGTACATTTTCCATTGATATTACCTTTTCTACTACCAAATGAAGCATGTGTGCTAAACAGGGAAGGTGATTTCCCTTGACCAAGAAACGTGTTAACTGCACCAACAATATTAGGAGCGTTATCAGTGACTGCACATACTACCTTACTTTTGAGGATAGAATACTTCGTGCAAACAGCTTCAAGTTGCTTACAAATGTTGACTGATGTATGCCTCTCCATGAGCTACTTGGTTGCAATGCATTTAGAAATAATGTCTGTGCCGTTCAAATTATGTGCTGTTATACCCAGGAAACTACGGCATGACATAATTTCAGTCCAAATGTCCAAAGTCCCACACTAGGATCACTTATTTTGTCAGAATAATGATAATGACCTCGTACAGCTCATCAAGTCGTGATTTTAGTGTGTCGACGCTGGGGAGCTTGTGCAAATTCTCCCTCACTTTTGTTACTGCATGTACACATTTGATTCGATACTAAGAAAAATATAGCGATATCACTAGAAAATCGAAAAAAAAGAATCGAGTACAAAAGTACCCGGTATCAAAAGGAAAGTACAGATATTAGTAAAGTATCGATACTTTTTTCGTATTCCTACCTACAAGTAATTGACAATGTTCCCTTGATTCAACTCGAGAACCGCCTGATGTATTTTGATGAAATTTAGTATTGGGGAGTTTGTCTAAAATCGGTCAACCGATTCCAATTTTCGTTAAATCGGACAATAATGACACCACTTTACATGAAGACCAACATGTAGTTCACAATGTTCCTTTGTTTCAACTCTTGACATATTGTGATGAAATTTGGTATTGGGTAGTTTTGTTAAAATTAATTGACCGATTCCAATTTTGGTTAAAATTGGACAAAAATTACGAATACTTTACATAAAGACCTATATGCATTTACAACGTACCTCGCTTGCTTTTCGTTAAATTCTCATCTGAGCGAAAAATATTGAAACATTGTGAAATCTCAAAGAACGCTTTTGGAAATTGTGTACTCCGACATGGAGTACACCTTTCCAATCTTGTTATACTCTAAGAAATTAGCTGTGCTGTGGCGTTCAAATTTACATTTTACATAATAAGTTTTAGATTTTTACATAAAATATTGCAATTTAATTTTCCAAGTCTTCGTGCAGTGATTTTTATGAATACATGGTTAATTTTCTTTACGTTAATAAATGCAACTTAATCAAATAATGTTTTAATACAGGCATCGCTTTCAATATTAAATTTATGACTTAAAACGATATCGACATTTCATTCTGACGGATTTCACTGTTCATGTCCGTGCGATCAGCGGCTTTGAAGTAATTGTAAAATGTCTACGTAATGCAACTTCTGCTATTCGGTATGCGTTCAACGCTCCAATCATGCGTCGAACGTAGAATACTGACGGTGGATGGCAGGGGGTGCTGCGCACCAAGTTCCTAACTAATTATTATTCACTTATCCATTGTGGTCACGTATTGTCCTAGGGAAAAATGACTCCTTATACCTCTCCGTCCTACTATCTATTTCGCGAATCTTGTCCTAATTATCCCTCCGTCCGATATACGTTGGTTGTCGAATAATATCCTTCATTTCATTTACGAATATCTCCGAACTATATTTATCTAGAAGTTTAAGTCTCGCCTGTAATCTACGATCTTTCAACGATGGCCCACTCAACTCTTCAATGAGTAACGTAACGCTCTGTTTTTTATCGTAATTCTTTTTCACGAATCTAGCTGCTCGCCGCTGTATTTTTTCTAAATCCTTTATAAGTCCCCTCTGATATGGTTCCCAAACCGCTGCTGCGTATTCCATTTGAGGTCTAACCAAGGATAAATAACAGGATTCTCTCACCTTTTCCGTGCTTTTCCTGACTATTCTACGCACAAAAGCCCACTTCTTATTTGCCGCACCTATCACCCGTCTTATGTGGGTGTCCCAAGACAGCTCACGATTCAAGGTTACCCCGAGGTATTTCACGGATTCCGAAACAGGAATGCTCTCACCATCTATCGAGTAGGTAAACACGGACGATGGGCTTCTAGATTTCCAAAAGTTTAGAACGTTACTCTTTTTCTGATTGATTTCTAGCTGCCATTCCTTGCACTAAACAGATAACGCATCCAAATCATCCTGAAGCTGACGATTGTCGCTAGGACCACTTATTTCTTTATAGACTACGGTGTCATCCGCAAAAAGCCTGATATAACTTTTCACAACTGAGCTGATGTCGTTTATATAAAGCAAGAAAAGCATAGGTCCGATCACACTACCCTACGGCACTCCGGAGACTACATCTGCCACACTTGAGGACTTACCATCGATGACTACTTTTTATTTTCTATTCCAAAGGAAAGCGCGAACCCAGTTAATGACTTTAACATTAACGCCAAGATTTCCCAATTTTAATAACAGCTCACGGTGGGGATCTATGTCAAAAGCTTTTCTAAAATCAAAGAACACTGCATCGACCTGTTTATTATTTTCGCCGCATGATAAAACATCACTCACAAACAGACCGAGTTGGATGTCACAGGATCTACCTTTTCTGAAGCCATGATGACAGCTGACTAACAGCGATCTACTCTCGAGATAACGCATTGTGTTGCTAACAATAATATGCTCCAAAATCTTACATGATAATGATGTTAGAGAAATCGGCCTATAACTTTCAGGGTTTTCTTTGTCACCTCTCTTATGAATGGGTGTGACCTGGGCTAGTCTCCAATCATCAGGAACCTCACAGAGGGTAAGGGATTTCTCGAATACTATCCGAAGGAAGGGAGCTATTTCTTCTGCTAGTTCTTTTAATACACGCGCGGGAAATCCTTCTGGTCTTGGGTTTTTGTTGGGCTTTATCGCACCAGTTGCTTCGCTATTCCTGCCTCAGAGATTTTAATATTATCCACCCGAGTACATCCATCGGTAATAAGATTATCTTCAAGTCTATCTCCAACTGCCGTGAACGCCTTCGCGAAGTAAACGTTTAATAGATTAGCTTTATCCTCCCCATCGTGAAGGATGTCTCCGGAATCACATCGCAGGGAGGGTATTGAAGGACCCCCCCCCCTTGACTTCTCTTACATAGGACCAGAACGCATTTGGATCCTCCTTCAATTTTGTATTTAATACCTCATTCCGGAAGGTGTTAAATGCGTTACGCATGGTTTTTCTCGCTAATACGCGGGCACTGTTATACTCATGGACTATAGCTGTGCGATACTCATCGAAAGCGGTGGTAGGTATGTTTTTCAATTTTGCGTCGTCTTAAGGCAATCCTGACTTCCTTATTAAACCAACGAGGTTTTTTCTTATCAGATTTTAACTTACTGGGGATAAATCTATTGATACCTTTTCCAAGTATATCCTTAAATAATAACCATGATGGCTCCATACCTAATCGTTCTGTCTTTTTACGATAACTGACAAAGGTACTTCTGAGATGTAAGTTGAAACATTTAAAGTCGGCCTTGGCGAAAGCGTACATTCCGAAGGGGCTTAGGATGTCTTTTGAGCTTTAATTCGCACTCCGCATACACAAATCAATGGTCGCTAAGTCCCTCCTCTGTGGATACCTTAGTTATCCTATGCGGGATGTTAGAAGCAAGCAAGTCGAGAACATTGCCCGAATGCGTGGCTTTTCGTACCATCTGGATTAAGGAATATTCATGAAACGTGTCAATTAAGGCTTCACACGATTCGCGTTCTTTACCTCCCGCAACGAAACATAGGTTTTACCAATCAATTGACGGTAAGTTAAAATTGCCTCCAATTATCACAGAACCGTCGTTCATAATATATCTAAGCTCGGCTAATTGCCTCTCTAAACTTAAAATATAATCAACTTTGGCATTAGATTGTCTGTAAAATGAGCATAAATATATCTTTTTCGAATTATCCTTACCTAGGTGGCACCACACGCTCTCGGTCGTTTCATCGATAATAGGGATCTGACAACTATCGTACTTTTCACTTATTGCCAAAAATACTCCGCCACCTATTCTATTGGCACGGTCTTTTCTGTACACTCTGTAGCTTTTCGGAAAAATTTCTTGGCTAGCGATATCTTCGGTGAGCCAACTTTCCGTACCTATAACTACATCAGCATGCAACGTGCGAATTACGTGTTCGAATTCGGCAGTTTAAAACTACAATATTTAATTTCTCGTTATCGCCCGAAGCATTAACTGCTCTATTACGGCTTTTGCAGGTGGACTCTCTCAATTCGTGACCAGAAACTGTATTACACTCGATGCCCCTATGAAATCTCCTATTACGCCTACACCCTACCCTACTCTCTAATCTAATAAAGACCTACCATGGTCGAAGATCCTACACGCTACACTCTGTGAAGCCTCGGTCGTGTAATGGACTCCAGAGCCGTTTAGGGGTACCCTTCACGATCCGAGAACCGGCCGGAGATCAACGAAGTCGACTCCCATGCCCACACAGAAATTTCATAGCCTTTGGTTTAGCCCCAACATGTGGCTCCAAACCTCCGAACCACAGTCAATCCGCGGGACAATACTACAAATGGTAAGCCGCACATCAGAACCTGACTCCTCTCGGACACAAGTGACCTCGGCGACCAAATCCTCAAAAGAACTTAGAATCTCCTCGGACCCGCGCTTTGAGGGGTCATTAGTCCCAACATGGACCACCATCCGCAGCCTAGAGCAACCCGTTGACTCCACCCCTCGTCACTTGGGGGACCGTTCCTCCTGGTATACACCTGGAGAACACCCGCTCAGCCACTCCCTCCCGGAGGGCCCAAGTTAGCAAGGGAGCCATGACACGCCGGACATTAGAACTGCCTATTACTAAGAGCCCTCCCATCCCACCCCGACTTCCCATAGATCCAGCCTCCGCCAAAGAGACGGGAGTGGATGCGAGAGCATCGGCCGAAGTGTCGTCCTCCGACAACGCCTCGAAACTGGAAGATGGTCTGCCGAGGCCTTCCCAGCTTCCAGCCTTCGTAGGACCACCCCTCGATCTCCCGGTTGGAGACCACTCTCCAATCGTTGGGTTTCAGGATTGGAGCGACCCCAGCCCCAGAAGAGGACCCACGAACACCCTCGATCACACCACCGACTTTCGCACTCGAGCGCACCCGAGTCGCCATCCTGGCGCGGTGAGTTCTCGGGGATGGATGCGTTCTCCCAACACGAACATGGGCCGACTCCTCTCTTGCCACCCTCCGACGGAGGTCCGTAACCTCTCTTACCAGCTCCGTGATTCGAGACCTCATTCCCTCGAAATCAGCGTCGCATAGAAAGGAGGAAACAGGAATCCTAGGTGAAGCCATCCTAAACACTAATCTGTACTAGCTACGAATTAAATTAAACTTCAAGCTAAGGTTATACTATGTGACTAACTAATTCGTGGACTTAAGGTCTACGCTAGAGGGGAACGCAGGTAAAAAGTGAAAGGGAAGCGCTGACTCACCGCACAAACAACGTTAGCAAACAGGCAAGATAGACACACAAGCAAGCGTTAAAACAATTTAAATTAGTACACCAACAGCGATAATCAAGTTAAAACAAGTTAAGTTATTACACAAACAGCGTAGAGTTCTTACAGAAACAATTACTACTTGAATATGAGTTTTTTGTAAAGCAAGTGCTAGAAATAATAATACTGAAAAATTACGATATTGGGATTAAGAGATACTACAATAAATAATATAAATAAATGTTAGTTCTACTTATCAGTACGGTTACTTCGACTCTACTTCTACTGCTACACAACGATACAGCTACGGATGGACAGCTGCTACAGCTACTCTACAGCTACTGCTATTAAAGCGCCGGTCACCCGCAGGTCAGAAGCTCTCGCAGGAGGAAGTGAAAGGCACGTCCTTACCCTTCGACAGCCAAGCACTAACTGAAACTGAAAATAAAAATCGGTAGTCGAGGGAGTGATACCTTTTTATACGTTGAGCTCTTTATGGATATTGCCTCAGTCACGATAAACTTATTATGATCCCAGGTTCAAGGGGCGTTTACTCACAGAGAATAGGCGCAAGGAAGCACGAACGGTGTCTACTCACACACACACTCTCCTTAACACGGTCGACCTACCGCTCAACTATTTGCCATAAAAAAGAATGACACGCTCATGTGCGTTGCAATTTTTTTCTGTACTTTAAATCGCTACTGCGTTCTTATTCACTGCTCCGAGCGATACTATTCGGCAAAGCAGCTCCCGCGTCGCATCCTCGGCAACAAAATTTAGTCTATGTGCGCGTCGGGGCGATTGGACCGCAGTATCTCGGACGTTTTCTTTATGGCGGCAAATAAACGGTTGGTGCGTTTTTTTATTTCCGCGCGGAGAAATCGCGCAAACAGTTTTCGGGGAAAGACGTGTTTATTTAGTGGTTTCTCGTGTATTCGTGGTTGGATCCCTGCGACCCTCTATTTTCTAAAAAATAGCCCTGTGGATAAAGGGTTTATAAACGAGCGATAAAAAAGTAATGAAAAGAAACTCTCGCATAATAGACGAGATTCGTCCTCTTCCTGTTTTTGGTGTCTTCTATTGTTTTTATGCAATGAGCGCTGAGTTCTTGTCGTGAACCTTACGGCTCAGATTAAATATGTTCCGCGACCCCGCTTCGGACTCGTACTTTGAACCAAATCATAGAACCGAAATTCTATTCGCTCCGGTTTTCGTTCCGGTTTATACAAAACAAAAAATTTCGTTCGGTTCCGGTTTCGCTCCAGTAATCACCATTTAACCGTTTTTTTCCGCTCCGACTTCAAATATTTGAGGAAAATTTTAAGAGAATTTCAAAATAATCGTTATTAATGAATGTTATTTTTTATTTAAACCAAATACATCTTAACTACTCGAAGTCAAGAAGAGAAAAATAGATATCCGCACGTTACATCGCGCAAGCGCCTCCTCTCGCCATGTAACGAAGAGTAAAACATTGATTGAATTCCCTTCTTACATTCTTCGTTATTGAATCAGTAAACGGATCTTTTTATACGACTCCATCTAATACTGTTCTATAGGAATTTTATATTTTTTTCCTTTTTAGAACTTATAATAGCTATTAAAAATGTTATTCATTTTGTCTTATTTTGATGTAAAACCGTTGTCATTATTTCAAAAGTCAACATTTATTTAATTTTTACAAATACAATATTCCATTTCCAATATAAGCAGATACTCTCATTATCATAATGAATTTCAGCCAACAGTACTGATGTACGTACTTGAACAGGTACAATAATATTAATTCACATTTGGATGCAGAAGGTAATTCATAGAGAGTTATTCAAAGAAGAGCTAATTAAAGATTTTAAATATTTTCAATTGCAATAAATTAGATGTTAATATTACAAATACCATCATATCATCATTATATATAGACGTTTCTTACAGAGGAGGAAGAGGAGGAGGATATAACATACTAGTAGAAGGTGCTTGCATACTGCAAGCATTTAATCTAACCTTGAAAAAAACATTACTTCTTCAGGGAGATATTTCATCATGAGAAATTTCTTTAATTCTAAAGATTTCTCCTAGAGACGGGTTTTTGTTTTTTCATTATGGAACAATAATGGAGTATAACAATCACTAATTTTTGCAAATTTCGAAATATTATACTATTCCCACATTAAGTTAATAATGCCACACATTTCTGCCAAATTTTAAATTTATAGTACAATTAGAGGTGAAATAACATTTATCTAATTGTTTAAATTTGAATAATTTTTAACAGCCAAAATAACGATTTTATGGTTAAATTGAAATGTTTATGAGCTAGGAATCTGAAATTTTCAAGTTATGTAAAAAGTAGTGCGTTTGCACAAATAAATATTTGAATCTG
Source organism: Tanypteryx hageni (assembly GCA_028673005.1). Taxonomy (NCBI): domain Eukaryota; kingdom Metazoa; phylum Arthropoda; class Insecta; order Odonata; family Petaluridae; genus Tanypteryx; species Tanypteryx hageni. Next base: position 12,247,224 of record CM054112.1, read on the forward strand.
TCCATAAGCATATTGCGGCGGCCGTAGAGAATGTTTAAAAATTAAACAATTGCAAAAATATTATTTCACTTCTGGAAGTACTACAACTTTAAAATTTGGCGGAAATGTGTAGCATTAGTACCCCATAATGGAGAAAGTATAAAATTCTTAAAATTGCAAAGTTATGGGATTGTTTTAATCTATTATTTTTAATTAAGGGAAAAACGAAAATAGCTCCGGAGGTGAAATATTTAGAATTAAAAAAATATGTGTAATGACGAAATATGAAAAATGAATGTTTTTTTATGTTGAGATGATGTGCTTGCAGAATTCAAGCACCAACTACTAGTATATATATAATGATAGACGTTCCTTACAGAGGAGGAGGATACTTATGTTTAGGCTCTTCCAGATGAGCTGGAGATTCGAAATTTTTTAATTAGGACTTTGTGCAAAGCCGACCAGAAAAAACGAAAATCTACAAAAATGCAACAATGCGGCCGCTAAAAGTTCGCAATTGTTTAAACAAATTTTCAAGGTTTTTGTATTTTCGAATGTGCTACGGTGCTGAAATTTTTTGTAGAGGTAGGATTTGTAAAAAAACAAAGTAGGGATTACAGAAATTTTGATATTTTAATTTTTGTTGCCGTTAAAAATTCTTAAAGTTTAAACAAATAGATTACTGTGTGAATAACTTTGAAACAGAAAAAATTCTGCTATGACCGGGAATCGAGCCCGGGTCTTCCACTTGGAAGACCCGGGTTCGATTCCCGGTCATAGCAGAATTTTTTCTGTTTCAAAGTTATTCCCAAAATTACAGCTTATGCCTTTCTGCATAGTTTCTAATATTCCATCAAATAGATAACTGTTTAGGTACTACGGGATGAGCTAGGAAGCTGAAATTTTCAAGTTATTTACAGAGTATTGCATTTGCACAAATAAGCATCTCTCCATAAATATATTGAGGCGGCCATTAAAAATGTTTAAAATTTCAACAATTATAAAAATAAAAGAGAGCGAGCTACACTGGCAAATATATAAAATGTAAGCGAAGGAAATTCTCCAAAGCCAGTCAAACTGATAAAACCCGGTTAAAAGGCCGGATAAAAACAGATGAACCCGGATAAAAACCGGATAAAAACCCAATACGTATTTCGGCTACAAAGTAACCATCATCAGGGGTTAAAAAACTTGAGAGCGTGCCACTGGTCTTGGTTTCAGTTGCCCTCTCTCAAGTCCCCCTTCCCCCCGTTTTTTAACCCCTGATGATGGTTACTTTGTAGCCGAAATACGTATTGGGTTTTTATCCGGGTTCATCTGTTTTTATCCGGCCTTTTAACCGGGTTTTATCAGTTTGACTGGCTTTGGAGAATTTCCTTCGCTTACAATTATAAAAATATTATACCACTTTTAGAAGTGCTACAACTTTAAAATTTGGCGGAAATGCGTATCATTAGTACCCCATAATAGAGAAAGTATAATATTCTTAAAACTTTTATGTTTAGGTAAACTTTTAAAATATTATTTTTACATAAGAGAAAAACGAAAATCGCTGCGGTGGTGAAATCTTTAGAATAAAAAAAATATTTGTAATGATGAAATATCTTCCTGAAAATTGAATGTTTTTTGAAGGTGAGATGAAATGCTTGCAGAATGCAAGCACCTTTTACTAGTACAATATATAATTACATAAATTTCTTTAATTTGTTATGATGAAATATCTGCCTGAAAATTGAATGTTTTTTGAAGGTGAGATGAAATGCTTGCAGAATGCAAGCACCTTTTACTAGTACAATATATAATTACATAAATTTCTTTAAGACGAGAAATATGTACTATATAGAGTAACATTTAACAGAAGTAAAAATATCTCAAAATCACGACTGCGGAGCAATCCGTCCTTGATAAGATTTAGAGAAAGAATACCAGAATATAATGGTTCAATGCAAATGGAGAAGGGATGAAAATTTATGGTGACAATAACCTCCAAATTTCAGCAAAATCCAAATTATGAATCGTGAAACATTTTTGCCAGGAACATTCCACGGGGTAGGCTCAGGGGGATGGTACCAAGACGATTAGCGGCTTTCTTCATAGCACCTATCACTAACAATAAGTTACTTTAACTGGGTTCTGGGAAATCTCAGCAGGACGTATCCTTGACCTAACCTCTATGTATTGAGATGCATATGGAGAATCCCGCCAATGAACGGACCGAGACGCATCTCTCCAAAGGCTTAGGCGCAAATATTCTCGAGAAAACTATTAACCTTTACCTTATTCGGTGTTGAAAAGTGTGGCTTTCAAAATGTCTCATATGAAAGCAAAAGGAAAAAACATTCTGTCGCTCCCACTGCTTATGCGAACCGAAAAGATGGAACGAACTAAATAAGGATTTTCGGTTTCGGTTCTGGTTCAGAAAAATATTGTTTTCGGTTCGGGATCGCTTTCACTTCAGCTAAAATAACGGTTTTTTCTGTTGTGTTTTTCGGTTCGGTTCCGGTTCGATGCAATGCTTCGAACTTTGCTTCGGAGCAATCAAAATAAGCACCCATTTCGCATATCTCCACTGCGATGGCACTTTCGCCATGCGCAACGTTTCACACGCTCACTTTGCAATTTCTTACAAGAGCACTTCGCTTTTAGAGCGAATATCCAACGTGTATGCAAAAATGGCTCCTTGAAATCACGGAGTTTGCTCAAGAATTCCAAATTACCGGATACAACATTTTAATTCAAATTTATATATACTATAATGTAGCTTCTTGTTATTTTTATTGACAAATAGATGATTTTCTGAAACTTTTTTTATAAAATTTAAATTGACTCACGAAGCTTAAAAGTTTATTTTTAACACTCAATATCAATGATTTCCAACCGGTATGCCGTCAAATATGTATTGGTGTGTGGGTGTGTGTGCGTTTGATTTTGACTAATCAACCTCTTGGATTATTATAGAGATGTGTATTGGTGTGACGCGTAATTTTTGGGGAAGCTGGAGAATTATTCTGAAAATTGGTTGTGCCGTCAATAATTTTCCATTTGTGTATGTCGTGGAATTATATTTATATTATAATTCGATAACGTTTTATAGTAATTTTCCATTTACCTTTGAAGTTTCTGTGTATTCCATTTATGAAGCATTGTTTTCCTTCTTTTGTTAGGAATTTGATGCGAGAGCAAAAGATGCCGCTAGAAGTATACCTGGCAGAACTAATTTCCGTTCTCTTAACATTTCTTGGCAATTTCATTGACAAACTCGTACCGAAAGTTGTTTATGAGTGCATTTGGCAGCACTATTTCGACAGCACTGTTTCGACATGGCAGTCGTCCCCGCTCAAGGGCTGCCGTGCGCGCAAAAATGCTCCTTCTCCACATGCGAAGGATTCTTCATCTGCCAACGGGCGCTCTGTTATTCAACAACACTAACATTACAGCTCATATTCGAAATACAACTTTGTATCTATGTCAAATGTTTGTTTTAATTGATAAAGCTCTCGAAAATAATATTATTCCTAGTTGGCAGTGCAGTGCCATAGCAACAATTTTTGCTACCATGTTGAGCTTTGACATGAAATAAACTACAGAAATACGAGAGAGGTAGAATATTTTAATTAAGTAAATAATATTTCCCTTGGGAAAAATTTTGAAACGGGAAAAAATTCTGCTTTAGATCGAGAATCGAACCCTGGTCTACCACTTGCCAGGCGGATATTCTACCACTGAACTATCGTATCAGATATTTTTTCCTGTTTCTGAACGCGGGTCTTTTTCTTAGTTGGGTCCGGACTAGCCAAGCTACTATCAACACTCGCGTTGAGAAACAGCAAAAAATGTGATACGATAGTTCAGTGGTAGAATATACTCCCGGAGAGTGGTAGACCCGGGTTCGATTCTCGATCCAAAGCAGAATTTTTTCCAGGGTTCGATTCCCGGTTACCGCAGAATTTTTTCCTCTTTCAAAACTTTTCCAAAATTACAGCTTATGCCTATCTACATAGGATCTTTGGATCTCATCATTCCATCTACATTTGTTTTAAAAATTAAGGAGATAGTCCGATGAAATCAAACAGTTTTACAATGTACGTATATTGCATGGTTAACAAAATTTTAAGAAATGCAGAAGTCTGTTAGTGATAACTGCACCGAAAAATCGAGATATAACATTCGTCGGTACAAAGAAGCTTGGTTCGATTGCCCAACTAAATCTCAATCACCAGCAAGCTCTAATCCGTGTTCCGCGAAAAGGAACACCCACACACACACATACATACACGCACCTAGGGATAATATATGTTCAAAGCTTTCTATTAATATGGTGGAAATGATTCGAATCTCTGTCAGATGGGGCGCTTATAGTGTACATTCCAGCCAGAGATATACCACGTCCTTCCTTCCTCTCTCTCTTTCCCTCCCACTATCTCTTTCCCTCTCTCTCTCTTTATCAAAATGCTCCCAATTACATTTCCCTCGATCTCAAAGGGAGTGGAGGAGCATTATGCCCGTATTAACCTGCGTTCATGTGATAATAGAGGGAAGAGACACCATTGTGCGCGTGTGTGGGTCTAACGTTCGTGGATGGTCACTCTGTCGCTAGGTAGCAGCACAAATGGAGCCAACGGCGCTTTATAACGTACTAACAAATCTTTGTTTGAAAAGTCGAATTTCATCGTGCTATAAATCCTCACAATCACAAAATACGCTCAAAGTTTGACTGAATGTTGCTCTGAGGTTCGATTCTCTTTGCGCTTATTTTTTTTAATTTTAACTCGCGAATTCATCAATAAACGTCAAACTAAATATTAATATTTTAGGTGGGCACATCGACTGATAAAAATAAACGATTCAATAAGAGTGCTGTTGATATGATAGATGCACCTCATCCATGCACTTATTCAATAAAATAACTCAAATATTTATGTATGATACGATCATGCCAGTAAATTATTGAATTTATTTGGGGACTTGTTGGAAGAGCTTTTACGGAGTTCCTGTAGCAGGAGCATAAATGAAAGAAATAAAATAATGGAAAAATTGATGAAGGATTTTAAGCATCGCACTTTAAGTTTTCCAATCATGTGTATAAAACAATAATATGTAAATGAAAAGAAAGCATTAATTGTTATCACTTTGTAAATGTTTAATAACTATTTAATTTTTAATGAATTTCAAGAAAGATTGATGGAATAGATTTATACGTAATTGACTATGCTAGTCGTAACTTTGTGTAAGTACACATTTGCAATGACACTAGTAAGAAAGGACAAACTTTCTGATATTATCCAGTAATTTTACTTAAATAGATGATGACAACATCATAACACAAATTCAGCTAAAAATAATCACTATAAATTATGTAGTATTCAATTTTAATTCAAAACTAACTAACTTAAGACTACTTGTATGAATACCATTCACTTGTTTCTTCCAAGAGATGAAATTAATATATGATTGTCACACTTTAAATTTATGGTAAAATTAAATGCAAAATTACAGTTTTTACAAATGATATTTTGGTCTGCATTGGGGGCGATTTTGTTTTTCTCGAAATTTAACCCTTTGCGGTCCAACGTCGAGTCGGACTCGACAGTCTCAGCGTTAGTATCTGGTCCAACGTCGAGTCAGGCTCGACAGAGCTGCGTGCGGCATTTATACGCCTTATCAGTATGGTTCTACCATCTGGTGTCATTTGGTTGTACTTCTTAGACCTACTTAAACCTTTCCGCGTGTCTTTCTTGGATGTAATACCTTTTAAGGATATGAATACAATGAAACACGTGATGGTCGATTTTGCGTAGTTTACGATCGTAGCTGACGCAATTGAGCGTTCGTTGACATTATTTTTCAGTGTTTTTCAACTAACTTGGGAGGTTTCTGCAACCTATAGGTTAGTTCTTTTGTAAAATTACCTAATTATTAGAATGTATTATTATTCCGTTCCAAATATTGCGCACATTATGCATAGTAAAGTCAGTTTTCGTTGTTTTTTATACCAGTGATTCATTTCTATGGATTTCATTTACAAGCTCTCTTCTTATTTTTAGTGGTTCAAAAATGGATGAAGATGAGATAAGAAAAGAAATTTATGCTGATAGTAGTGACGAAGATGACTATGTGTGTGACGTTGATGACGAGTTTGCAGATTTGTCTAGTGAAGAAGATTGCAACTTCGGGAATGATTTGGATGATTTGGAGACTAAATGGGAAGCTACATATAATTGTTCCGCATCCAGAGGGAAAGCACAAAGACTGTCTTGTGTGTTCGAAAAGAAATGTGCCGGGTGGAAGAAGGGAGACAATCTATATATGTGAAACTTGTGACCGTAATCCTGGACTACATGTGGGAAATTGCTTCAAAAGATACCACACGCTTAAAGATTTTAAAGAATAAATTAAATCATTCGATGTGCTTCACTATAATAAAGAGGAAACCCACAGTAAAAAAATGCAAATATGAACAATAAAATATACAACATTAGCATCTGACGTTTTATTTCTTTTTTTCCAAAAATAATTTGGACCAGACTGTTGGAATTCCGAAATAAATATTGGACCGCAAAGGGTTAAAGCTCTTAATACATATTCTCACCTTCAAATCAGAACAGTATTGTTTACTGCACCTAAAGATGGTGTGTACAGACGTAAAGTGTTCTTTAAGGGATTGTACAGTAAAATAAATATATGGACGTATTAGCTTATGAATTTCCATCTCGGATGCTACCTGTCATCCAAAGCTTCGCAACATATCCCGTAGCTGTCTTTGAGAATCCTCAGAACCCGATTTCTCCCTGGCCTTCTTTCTCATTCACGCTCCTCTTCATTCATCTCGACTCTCGCTCCTCGTCACCTCCATCAAATTGAATTCTCCTTTCTCTTCCGCAAATGCGTAGATGGGGATGAGAAGACCGATGCGAGAATAAAGGGATAGAGAAAGGGTGACTTAAATAGCGAGATGGCTGTTGGTGAGAGGAAGGCCATTTAGGTGTCCCACACTCACACCCTTCCACCTTCATTCTAAGTGGCCTATGATGAAAGGAGAGAAGAGCGGTATGCAAAGATCTTCTTTTGTTTATATATTTCTTGTGTTGTTTTTATTTTTTTTCTATTGTTTTATATTATTTTGTATTGTATTATATTATTTATGTATTTTATATCATTTCCTGCTTTCTTATTATATGCATGCCCCAACAACATTCTCTATATTCATTCATTGTATATATTTCATGTATATTTCATCTCATTCTGCATACTTGTATATTTCTTGTTTACATTACGTTACTACCTTTACGTGTAGTTTTTTATGACGGTATATAATTACGCTGTATATACGACCTCTCCCACTGTACATACTCCTTTCTATTTAATGTTGTAGTTTTGTATTACCATATGTACACTATCTAGGGTTTTCGCAGGTTTTTCACACCCCCCCTTCTTAGTGGGTGTTTTCCTGCGTGGGTTTTACTAGAGAGGACATGTCTGTTTTTACCTAGGTTTTCCCCACAAACACAAATCTGTATTCAATTTTATCTTTTTACTTTGTATGATTTAGGTACATAATGTTTATATAATGTATTTTGTTATACCTTATTTTATTCTTTTTCTTGTATTTATTATATTGACGAAGGGTTAAATGTATAACAACAACAACAACAACAATTGCCGAAAGAATTAATGAAATGGCAATTGATGAGAGCTTAGACGTGAAAGTCATGGCGCAATTAGCAATATTCATTCGTGGAGTGGATATTGACTTAAATGTTACCGAAGAACTGTTAGAAATAGTAACGATGAAGGGTACTACAACAGCAGCGGATATATTTACTAAGCTTAAAGAAACAGTCATTAAAGCAAGGTTAAATTGGAGTAATTTAGTTTCTTTGGCAACAGACGGGGCTCCAAACATGATCGGTAGATAAAACGTTGTTTCGGTCAAATTGAAAAAAAATCTAGGTTTTTGTAATGAAATACTCAACTGCGTCACCTCCAATTTAATTGTTTCCATTGCATAATACATCAAGAGGCAATATGTGGGAAAGTACTGCAAATGGATCGCCAATTGTATCTTTACTCACTGAAATGGATGTGAATATGGTTAAATTTTGTATCACACAGAAGTGAGATGGCTGCGACGGGGTAACGTGTTGAAAAGATACTTTTCTATTCGAAATGAAATTGGCAACTTCATCAAGATGAAAAACAAAGTCATCCCTGAATTATTTGATCCTGTTTGGTGGACCGATTTAGCGATTTTAGTAGATATAACTGACCATCTTAATTCCCTCAACACATAACTTCAAGGCAAAAACTTGATTATCACACACATGTATGATAATCTGCGTGCATTCATTGTGAAACTTCGTTTATGGTCTACTCAAAGGGAACTAGGCAGTTTGGTAAATTTTTCTTCTTATAGAGCACTTGAATTCCAACCTGATTCCATATTTATATTTTCTTCCAAATTATTTTTACTCAGAAAAGAATTTGAAAAGCTATTTCAAGATTTTAAAGCTCTTGAAAATCACTTTTCTCTTTTTTCGACTCCTTTTTCAACATAAATAAAGTTGAAGAATCTTTACAGATGGAATTAATTGAGTTGCAGTGCGACATCATGTTGAAGCGGAAATACAGCGATTTAGATTTGCCATAATTTATAAGCGCCTGTCTGAGGATCGCTTTCCGAAGTTACAGCAACTTACCATTAGAATTCTGTCAGTGTTCGGAAGTACTTATGCCTGTGAGCAATTATTTTCTGTAATGAAATTAAACAAAACAGGTAAACGATCTCAGCTATCGGTCGAACACTTAAGTTTAATATTGAAAATGAATTCTTCACAGAAAATCCTACCCAATATTGATCGATTGGTAGAATCAAAAAGGTGCCAAGTTTCCGGTCAAAAAGACTGATATTGAAATTATTTTTGTTAACTTTTAAAATATTTTTGACATTAAAACATTGTTTAGTAGTACATCTCTATTATTTTCAAGGGTATTGCCAAATTAATTGTAATAAATTTTATTATGCACATCGTATTTTTCTTTAATTTAAGCATGTTTGTCCTTCATTAAAGTTTACTTCATTTTCTTATAATCATCAAAAGGTTTTACCATTATTATTTAGTGTATCCTTTTAATATTAATCTATATTGATCAATATCGTAGGGTAGTTTTATCACTTGCAGATTTTTCATATTCTTTACATTAACCATCAATGAATTTCTCATGCTATTTTCTCGGACTATCTACTCTTTGAACCCGACTGAAATTAGCAAATCGATCAAAATGTTACTTTACCGATTATATGCGTTCAAAATATTCCAACTAGTAAAATGTGATATTTCCTTGTACTCTTTTTTTGAGAAGCTATAAAGATCGAATATAAAACAGATATGCGAGTCAGATGCGCGTGGGGTTTCCCTGTTGTAGAAACTAAGATACGTCACTACGAAGGGCTCTAGTTTGAAATGCGGCCCGCGGCTTCATAGGTATGCTATTATGAGGCCCGCGCATCCCTGTGAGTTTGAGACCCCTGGTCTAACGAGACTACGTGAGGAACCGGAGACGAGATAACTACGAGTGGCGCAGCTGTAATCCCACTCACAAAACGCGCCGTCAACTTGAATTCCGCCGTAATGCGATACACTAGATCCGCAGAATTTTATCGTGCAATAACGCCGTTTGCTACCCTATGTGGGAGACAATTCCCTCTCCGCCGCAAAATCCCCTTGGTCTGCACCGTATCGTTTTCATGAATGATTTTAATTGTCGATAGCGTCATAAAAGGTCGCATGTCATGGATTCCGATCTATAATACAACCCTCTATGTGCAAATAATGTTTGATGAATTTGTTTTACATGCATGATCGCGAAGTTATAGTCAAAGTTTGAAAAAATTAACGCTCAGTAGAACTTTTACGCGGAGGTGAATTTTTATCGAATTCCTAATTTTATTAATATTTCATTCTAAACTTTCATTACAACCAATTTTACTTGCATAGGAAATGTGTTCCTGTACTATATAATTTGAGAACCATGAGCATAAAATGCTAATCATTTTGATTTTTACATGTTTTGGTAATAATGTTAAAAACTGTATCTATCAAATGTTTATCTTGCAAATTGAACGTTACTTTTATAACTTTATCAAAATTATCTTATAGGCTTGTCATATTTTTATAAAAATTAAAATTATGCTATTAAACACTAATTTCTTATTATTTATGAGATAAAATCATTTACAAAGTAAGCATGTTAAGTTAAGCATGAAAATGAGACATTTATGTTATGATAAATTACACATTTCGTGTTAAAAAAAATTATTATACAGACAAGTGTGTATATAAATTAGAAACTAATCACTAAAAATATAATATGTCTGCTAGTAACACTAGAGCATAATTGTAACGATTAATGATTAATAAGATATCCATAAGATTTTCTATTATAAATAATTACTTAGTTCTTGAAATTGATATTTTGTCAAATGAAACAATTCAATTTATTGCACGGCCGTAGTTTGCATATACACCCTCACATTTGCGAAAAGATCTTCCGTAACATTACAGATAGTTCATAATTTACAAAAATTCCAAGTAGGCAGATTAAATGACAGTAAAAATTTTGAGGAACTGCGAGAAAAATTCAAAGACCGAAGGACATTATATGGGAAAATGTTTCAAACAAATATTGTGGAAAATTAAATTAAAGTAAATATTTCAAAATAACGGATAAGTGACAAGAGTAAACACCCAGTTTCGGTTGACCAATTTTTACCAAAAACTAAAGACTTCTTGTAACTTTCATAAAAATGTTAAATATAAAATTTTGCGTTGATTAATAGTTTTTGAGTTAAGCACCCACAAAAAACTGTAACATACACACACACACAAATATATCACCGAGAAAATGCTCAAAACGTGTTCAGGGGAGCCCAAAACGTGTATTTTCGTTGAAATCTCGAAATCATTTTTTTTCATGAAAACAATACTTTCCCCTATATGGAGAAAATAAAGATGGAAGCAATATTTCATTATTACGAGAGCGATTATGTCGGGTTAATATAAAGATGAGAAAAATATGCCGAGAAACATTTTGTTCTTTGTCAGAATTAGAATAGCGATGGGAAATGTCACACAAGCAAATACGATATCTCTATTTATACCGATTGTCACAAAATAATGTGGTTGTATCAATAACTCTACAGAGCTATTTTTGGTCAAAGTTGCACATGATTTCACTTTGAGCAATAGGATAGTATAAAGAATTTTCTTATTTAAATATAAAGCAAACTTTACTCTTTTTTATCATAACCAGCAATCCTCCTTTTTTCTTCAGATATCATAATATTTTTTGTTACTGTGAAGAAATTAAATAGTTTCATGATTAATCTCACGTGACACAAAGGAAGTCGCTTCTTGTCCTAGAAATAGATATTGTAAGAACTCCATTCTTATTATTCTAAAAGGCTTTTTGTTTAAGTGAAAGCGGAACGTAAAATTATGCAGTATGTGTCTTCCTAGAAGGCAATGGCGGAAGCCAACTTTTTAATTTAAAAAGATCCATATCTTGGATTTAATATTTTAAAAACAATTTTGTAAAATATTGCAATATTTTTCAAATGCATCGACACGTTTGTATTAATCCTTAAATTACCGTATTTTTACTTAAGTATGAAACTCGGCTTTGTGAATCTCGTCATGACACATAATTTAACGTTGTTTCATATCTATTGAGAGCGAACGAAGCTGACGCAACGAATTCGAGGGGCTCTCCAGAGGAACGGAAACTGATTATAATCCAAATCACAGAGAGGTGAATACTTTAAGGGTTGGAGGAGAGAGAGAGAGAGAGATAGGAGAGAATGAAGAGAGAGAGAGTGAGGATGGAGTGGGCGAATGATAAGCAAGTGGGTGTCTGGGTGAGATAAAGAGGGGATATGCTGTGAGGAATGAGAGGGTGGAATGGGAGAGAATGAAAAGGAAGGAGGAAGGGAGGAAATGGGAAAGAGGATGGTGAAGGAGATAGTGAATCAAGGCGCGTGGAATGGGAGTGAAAAGGATTGGACGGAATGAGGAATGGAATAGTAATGAATAAGGGAGCGAGAATGAGATTGGAGTATCGATGGAGATGAGAAAAGAGAGAGAGAGAGAGAGAGAGAGATGGTGCGTGGTGCGAAAAAAGAATTTCCTCTGAGACACGGAAAGATGGTTGGATGAAGTTGACAAAGAGAATGCGGTGACAGAGATGTCCAGAAATTAGAGATAGTCCACGAGAGAGAGAGAGAGAGCAAAATTCGAAAGAGCAAGAATTTGAGTGAAATAAATAATAGATGATTGGGAAGGCAAAAATTAACGGAATGAAAAATTAGGCAAAGAAATAAAAAGGAGAGGAATATGATTGATAGAAGATCGAGCAAGCGAAAAGGAGAGAGAATATATTGGAAGAAGGAGAATCGATAATTGTATATTGGGAGGGTAATAAAAACTGGGATTTCAAACAAAATAAGAAGGTAAAATTACTAAAGAACGGGAAAGATTGACGCAGACGGAATTTCAAGAATGCAACAGATAGAGAGAAAGTGTGACGGAGTGAAAGGAAAGGAGAAGAGCGGCAGTTTTTAAACGTTTGGATGGAGAGGACAAAAAAAGGGGGTGGAGAGAAGGTGGAGGGGAAACATAGGGGAGGGATGGGGGGATAGGGAGGGGTCGTGCGCGCGTGTGCGTGCGAATAGAACAGCGCCAATTTCGACGCGTGCGCTTTAACGGTCGGAAATAAAGAGAATAAGAGAAAGGGGGGCGTGACGTGGGGGAGGGGCGCAGGAGTATGGGGGATGGAATGCTGGCAGCCAAAGTGAGAAACAGACGAGGCAGGAGAAGGGAATTCAGGAGTCCCGATGCTAATTACATAAGCCCGGGTGAATAATCAGCTAGTCCCTTGATGAGTTTCGCATGGCGCGGTGCGCTCAACAATTGAGTTCGTTCCCTCCCAGCTCCCGCCCCACCCTTCGCCACACTCATCCCCCCTCTAACTCGCCATTCCTCGCCCCTTCTCTCCCATATAAGCCTCCCTCCCAACAAACACGCCTAGATTACTTTCGGATCTCTGCTGTCGATCCACTCATGTTCGAAAACATTTCCGTCTCTGTCATATCTCTATACCTCTCCCTTTCTTTTCTCTCTCTCTCTCTACCTCTCTCCTTATGAAGACGTCACTGTTCAGTGTAATTCCTTAACATTCAGCTCATCCTTGGCTATTCCACCTTCCCCAGCCCCGTCTCCGTCCCATTCCCACCAATAGCATTCCTATAGTTCTTGTTCCACGCTTTGGCCTAATTATACAATTGCATCGTTCCCATTTCGCCTGTGTCCTCTTCCGTCCTTTTTCAATCCCGAATTCTTCGGGAGCTCTTCTGACATTCTGCCATTACATTTCTCACCGATATCCCATTCTTTCCGCGGTACAAACTCTGCCCGCTTCCATTCCCTACGTCCCCCTCAATTCCCTATTCCATTCCCTTTGTCCCGTTTATTCCCGTTCCCTCTCGATTCTCTCCCGAGCCGATACTGTCAGCGTCCTATTTCGTCTCTAATCCCCTATCCTCCGCTCGGTTGTGACGCAATCTAACCTCCCCTTCGACTTTTTGGGGCAACCACTCCCCCAACCCTTCTCTCCCCCTCCTCACCCCCCTCCCTCCCATCCTTCTCTCCCCTCCCATCATTCTCTCCCTCCCCTCCTACCTCTCCCCTTCCCTCCTATCCCTCCCCTGTTCTCCCCATCCCTCTTCCCCCCTCCCACCGCCCCGCCGTCAAACCCTCCTCCCTTTTAATCAGGGCACCCGAAGCGACGTGCGTCGCCGAATCCACCCGCACCGCCTCCGCTCTCTACCTAACACGCCGTTTGCTTTCGTCTTTTCTGGAATTCCATGAGTAGCGGAGGTAGCGTCTCTCCCCTCTTCCTCCCTCCATCCCCTTCCCACTCCCCTCTCTCTCCCTCTCAAGAGGCGGCAGAGTGGTTATAGCGTTGGCCTTCTACACAGCGGTCCCAGGTTCGAATCCGGCAAATTTGGATTTTTCAACCTGGGATCATCCAGTACCATACTTGTGTATCGGAAGAGTCAACGCTCCGTCCTTCGGAAGGGACGTTAAGCAGTTAGTCCACTTGGCGCTCTTCGTAAAGAGTAGGATCTTCCTCCTCCCTTGTGAATGTGTTCGGTGTGGAAATCTATAATAATCCGAGAGGTTGATTAGCCAGAAATACAAGCAAACAACAACATCCCCCTCCCCACTGCCCCTCATTTACAGCGCCCTTTTGTACAATTACCCAGCCGCGGTGTCTCACCTTCCTCTCCCCTTGTTGTTTTTCAAGCGACTTTTCCTTTCGCCGTCTGGCATTTAAGTATGGGCAGCTAGGGAGAGGTTGCTCGACCTGAAATCCGTGTAGGAAGAATTATACCGTCCTCCGAATTTCAATGTTCGCCCGAGAGAGAGAGAGAGAGAGGGTGATAGAGAGGGAGAGGAGAGGGGAAGCGGAGGGTAACAGCGATTCTTCTTCTTTCATTTCATTCCGTCTGCGAGGTTCCATTCCGCTCTAACTGATCTAAAGTTTCATTTCCTTTTCACTTTCTCTCTCCCCCCTCGATTTTATAAGGTGGCCCCTTTTTTATGGGCGGACGGCTAAAGAATCTGAAAAGGTTAACCAGTGTGAAGCGGCTTCAGGAACAGTTTCCAGAGATGTATTCTTCAAAGCGATGGATTTAATCGGCGCGGGAAAGTGTCACGCAAGTCTTTTGATGTGAGGAATCGGGATTGAGCGTAACAGCAAAGATTCCACTCCTCCTTATTTTATTCTCCCTCCCTCCCATTCACCCTCCCACTACTCTCCCTCCTCCTACTCTCCCTCCCACTCTCTCAACGTCGTTTCCCACGTGTATGCGAGCGAACGGTAATTAGCCTTTTGAGCGGGTGCGGCACTTGGCCTGCATAGACCAAACCAGTGGTTCTCAAACGTAGGGTCTCCAACTTCTAGGGGGGTTGCGAGCAGTCTTCGCTACGCCAACTTTTCCTCAGTCTCACAATCCTTCAATTTTAAGTTATAGTTTATAAGTCTGTGTTTTATGTTTGATTGAGAGTTGAAATCTTCAGAATAAAGTTAACATACAATACATATTATGTATTGTAGATTGATAGTTATCTGTTATTTATGAATCTGCATTAAGACATTGTTTTCTTATTGCTTGTAGTCGATTTCAAGTTTTATATCATTTCAGTTAGAAATGCTTCTCTTCGTAGATTGTGACAAATAATGCTGTCCAAAGCCTTCAATTTTCTCCCTTCCTGAAAGACAGAATGGCCGTCTTAACTGTTCCAATCAAATATTTTCCTGTGCGAGTAAGAAGGTAACAGTATTTTGGACCTGAAAGATATCTCGGTAACATATCGAGCTGCAAAAGAATAATATGGCACTTCAGTTACTATTATTTCTGTTTGAAACAAATTTCCGACAGTATTTTTTTTAGTTTTATAAACCATTTCATAGCGTTTTAATCCATTATATGGATTTGCCATTCCATGTACTCTCTTTCAACTTTTTATGTACAGAATTTCCACAACAAATTTTCTATGGGATTTTCATAAATCAGTCAATGTGGTACACATTAAAATGTTGTGGCCCATTTTTTTATGCAAATATATTGTTTTCGTTCTTCTAATCAACAAGAAATTCTTTACTTTTGGAATATTGTTGAAGCACTTCTTTAAGGAGCCCTTCATCCGCCGATCTATAGAGTTGGTCGGTGAATGACAATATTCAGATCTGAGAAGTCTCCCACTTCCCATTCGGCAGCGTTAGGCGTCCAGCGTTGGTCAATTGTTCTCGCGATTGGAACTACTGCCACTTTTACGCCTTCAACGTCCTGTGATACACCGCAGATTCCTGATCACATTCCTTTTACGGTCTCTCAGATGGTTTCCTAGCATGCATTTCTTCATGTTCCTATGCTTTGCTTTAAAACGTAGTTATTCCTTGCCTCCTTGCTTAATTCTTTGCATCCGTAGGTTGCGTTGAACATAATCAAGCAGTTACTAAGTCTCATTAACGAAAACTCGAAATAATTGGTCTAAAGACAAAAATATTTCATCCCACTTTACCTCTTTTCCAAATTCTCCATACACTAAGCAGTCCTCAGTGAAATCTGGACCTCAAAAAACGGTACTGTGACCTTCTCGAGTTCTGTATCATTCATTTCATTAAAATTATTAATTTTGATTTTGAATGCATAGCTTCCGCTTGCTAATTCTAATGTCTCAGGTTCATAAAACTCTTGCGGGCTTGTTGCAAACAGTATAATGTCACATTCAAAAAACTGAAAATACAAATATTCTCCATTTACCTTTAAGAAGTTCGGTTTCCAGTCCATTGTTTCAAGTCTTCCTCTAATGATGATGTGAATAGTTTTGAACACGTGGCATCTCCTTCCCTCACACTCTTTTCAGCTATAAATGCCAATTTTCTTCGTAAATACCTCCAAACGCCCTCTTACGTCTCCGCAAGAAACAACCCGAGCGCAACATAATCTTCATAACCCCTTCACAAGTGGTGCTACTCAACCCTAAGGAAAAAGAGCAATTCGGGGAAGGAAAAGATGGATCAAGGAGCCTGCGCCCCTCACCACCATCACACACGATCCCTAACCCCCCTTCTTTCCATCGCGACCTTCTCTTTCTCTCTACCTCATCCATCGGCCCTTGCCGACAGCCACTTCCTCAGAAGGCCTCCATCCACTTCCCACTTCCGTTTGAGGACGCGTCTCCTAGATAGGTCCGCCGCGGTGTGAGTCCGGAAAGAGGGCGGCGCTGGGAATGCCGGAAAATGGCGGCGGTGGGCGCCCCCGCACCCATTCGGGCGGCAAACATTTTCACATTGGCTTGGAGAGTATAGAGAAAGACAGGGAGAACGATGAAAATTCTTTCCGCTGAGATCCTTGGAGCGAAATACCCTGCATACCCCCCTTCCACTTTCTCTCTCCCCCTTCCACCCCCTCTCTCCCCCTTCCACCCCCTCTCTTCCCCTTCCACTCCCTCTCTCCCCCTTCCACCCCTCTCACCCCCCCTTTCACCCCCTTATCTCCCCCTTCCACCTCCTCTCTGCCCCTTCCATCCCCTTATCTCCCCCTTCCACCCCCTATCACCCCCTTCCTCCCCCTCGAACCTGTGCGAGAGTGAAAAGCTCGCTAAAGTCTCTTTCTCAATCTGACGCACCCAACACGCGCGCGCGATCTCTTTGAGGCCTTGGGATGCGAACAGACATGAGCTACGCGAGAGAGAGAGATCGGTGTGTTTGAAAGGAGGGGAAGAAGGATTGGAGGAGAGGATATCCTTCCTCTCGATTCACGCCAGGGTGGACCCGAAAAGGGTGTTTCCTGGAAGTGAGAGAGAAAGGGAGTGGAGGATAGGGGGAGGGAGGGAGAGGGATAATAGTTAGGTAGAGAGAGGAATAGGGGGAGGGAGAAAATAGAGGAAGTTAAGCGGGGATTAAAAAATACATTTGGTCTCGGGTTGAATTCGGTATATTCGGCCGTATTTTATAAAGATACTATGAGCTTGTGTGCTTGTGTGAGTGTGCAATTTTGTGTTTAAGAGCGTGTGTTTGCTTGTTTGTGCTGGTATGCAGGTGTTTATACGGGTTTCGACATTTCGGATTTCTCAAAGGTATTTATTATATCGTAATCTATGTAAGGATGACTTTTGATCAAGATGAATGCCGGGGAAATATTATAATTACAAAAAATGGTTTCGTCTTGATATGCATTTTTAATGTTTTTTTATTTTACTTATACATACCTACAGTAAATTCTAAAATATTATTCACAGATAAATTAAAAATTACACTGAATTAGTTTTTTATGTATATTGAGGATGAACAGCAAGAATTTTATGCCTGATCTAGGCTGCGAAAAATATAAATGAAGATAACAACAATAAATATTCGTTGCTGTCTACGACACTAATCTTATATAATAATTATGTGGTTTAGCTGCGTGATTCAACTGGATCTTCACTGATCCCTAATAAGCTTTGTGTATATTAGGGAAGACTTTCTAATAATCGTATATTAAAATTTAACCTTAATGCCGTAGATCAGGGGTCAGCAATCTTTTCAGGGTATAGGACAGTTCGGCACCACTCATTGGCGAGGGGACAATTCGGCGATGGAACAATTTGGGAACGGGGCAATTTGGCGCCGGGAACGTTCGGCGCCAGCAAGACGAATCCAAACACCAACCCAATCCGGGTGAGGAAACAGAACAAATTCCACCACCAACCTCTCAGCCCAACCCGGGGGGTAGGAAATAGAACGAATCTAAGCCCAAAATTCCCAATCCAACCAGGGAGAAGGAAGTAGAACTAATCCAACCCTTAACCATTCAAAACCCAACCCGAGAGCAGGAAATAGAACGAACTCAACGTCCAACCACGCAACCCAATTAAAAGTTGTTGATTTTCCCACCAGGCGCCGAATCGCCCCGGCGCCGAATTTTCCCATCGCCGAATTGTCCGTCGCTGAATCAGTCGCGCCGAATTGTCCCATTCCGACATTTTCAGCCCTGAGGGCGCGTTCACCAACTCAGAGAAGGATAGCGGGCGCCAATTGGGGATACACAGCACACCAAACAACATTAATAAAAAGGTTCGATACCTTGTTTATTTTAAAGAAAATAAACAGTGATTTAATACAAAATTTATTATCAGTTTTGGACGTTTAAATGCTCCAATGCGAAACTCGGCTTTATACATCTTCGCCCAGCTGGTCGTAATCAGGAATATAACCATCAAGATAGGGATCAGTCAAGCCTAATCGGTTCACAGTAGAAAAGAGTGAAAAGAGAGTAAATATGTCGATCCTAAGGAAGAGTAAATTTATAGAGCAATATTTCGGAGCTTGCGAGGTACTTTGTAAAATACATGTAGGTCTGCATGTAAAGTGATCGTTATTATCATTTCATTTTCACCAAATTTGGAAACGGTCGACAAATTTTAGCAAACCTCCCTCAATATCAAATTTCACGAAAATACATCCAGCAGTTACCTGGTTGAAACAGAAGTACGTTGTAGAAGACATACAAATCATTATGTGAAGCAGTCGTTATAATCGTTATATTTTAACCAAAATAGGAATCAGTTGACAAATTTTTAGTAAAACCCTCACCAAATTTCATCAAAATAAGCCCTGCGGTTCCCGAGTTGAAATAGAGGTACTTTGTAAAATACATGTAGGTTTTTTTGTTAAATGGCCGATATTATTGTCCGATTTTAATCAAAATTGAAATCCTTTGACGAAATTTAAAAAAAAGGTACGTAATACCAAATTTCATCTAAATACTTCCAGCGGTTCCCGATTTAAAACAGAGGTACGTTGTGAAATACATATAAGCCGTCATGTAAAGTGGTCGTTATTGTACTCCGATTTTAACGAAAATTGGAATCTTTCGACAAATTTTAGTAAAGCTCCCCAATATTAAATTCAATCGAAATACGTTCAGCGGTTCCTGAGTTTAAACATGCGGGCGGACGGACGGACGGAAACGACCTCACAATGAAGATATTCTTCTTGATTTAGAAATTATATTTATCCAGGCGCGTTACTAATGAAACCTAAATTTTTATAGTTTCTCAGTGATATCTGAAAATAGAAGAGCCGCGATATATATATTACATTTCGCTCGAAAGGAAATTGATTATTTTGTATTGAAAACGCGTCTTATCTTTGGGTGGAGGGGTTATACAAATGAGAGCACTTATTATTGATTGTAAGATTTATATAATAAATAAATATAAAACTAAATTAAAAATAATTAATGTGGGCACTCCTCAGCCTCGATGGCGATGGGGGTCTCTTGGGCTGAACTCGGACCCTCTTCAAATCCCTGTGGAGGTGAGTGTTCCTTCGACGGGTCCCCGCACCACACGACTCGTTGGTTGAATTTCGACTGTTGTATGAATCGTGATGATCACACCAAAAGTGAAGAAATACTAAGATTGTTAAACAGATATAGGAAAGCAAAAGTCGGCCCCACCTCGAACCCAAGCGCCAGCGTTCTCAAATTTTCTCTTTCACCGAGTACAATGAGTCTAATGAGTATCTACTCACCGCCCGAGTCCATTTTTATCCACAACCATAAATCATGTCATTTTATTTATTATTTGGCCAATCATTAATTGCTTTATATCTAATAATTCAACGATCGATATGAGATTCACTTCCCACAATAACCATTCCGTTCAAGAACTGATAATTTTCTTAAAGCGATCATTACGAAATCATATAATAAGATTCAATAACCGTTTCTTTGTTTCTTCCCGATAGAGCTTGATGGCCTTCCGGCAGGTCAAATATTTAAGTGGACGCGGGTAAATTGCGGCGATGTGGATCGTCAACCTGACTGGAGAGTATACACGACATCTTCTCTCATTATTTTATCTTCGACGACCATGTAATTTTGACGAGTTCTCGATTTTCACGTTATTTGTGAAGTAATGAGAAACTTAAGCCTTATTACTACCTCAAGAGGTTATTATTAGCAAACATATATACCGTGCAGTCCAAAATGTTTATGCAAATAGGCACAAAACTCTCTCAAGGCCTATCTGGCGGCTGCGTTATGCAGCAAACCAACGTCGTCATCATTATGATCAATAAGTTATAAGTATTTTAAACATTAAATACATTTTTGTGCTCAGGATGCTTTTCAATGACAGTTTGCATTCAAGACTTATTATGTTTCCTTAGCAACGCGAGCCTATTGTTGCCGAAAACGCGAGGCAACAATCGAATGCAAAATTTCGGTTTTGCCTATAATATATTAATAGTTAAAATGCATAAATAATTAAGTGGAGAATAAAAAGGATGCTGGAACCCAGAAGTCTCCAACGTGCTACCCGTCGAAGCATTTTTAGGTGAACGTCGAGAATTCTCCACCTACTCGCTGCTCTAATCGCGTAGCAATGCCAAAGAGACATTACTGAAATACATTTCATTCATCGTTTGATATAAATATTCCACAGGGTAAAAAGCAACTTACTCATTTCAAATCTAAATTATCATCGCAGCAATCATTATTTACCAAACCTGTCGTAACGCTGGTAAAACAGTACAAATGCACCTATGTATATTATCTCTTTTCCAGTTCAACTATCGCTATTCATCAAGGTATGGGTCTCATTTGATTAATTTGTTTGTACTATTGACGAAGAGGGGTTACTAAAGATGTCAGACAAATTGGGTAAAAACGTACAATTTTTAAAATGAATCGGAAGAGGAGTTTTGTTCACTTAATGAGAAGGAAAACGGCATTTGTTTTCCGTGCTCTAATAGTGTGGCAATATCAGTGAGTCACAATAATGAAAAAGACTTAACACTAGAACGCCCGGACTTCGCCGACCCCCTCTTCCGCCCAGAGGAGTCATTTCGACTCCTTGGCTCCAAACTCTGAAAAATGTGTATAATGATTTTGAAATTATTGGTAAAACAATATATTCAACTTGAAACATAGCTTTTATTGACTTTTCAACGCAGAACAACATTTATTAAATTTACAATGTGTCCAAAATGTGTGGCTTACACGGTAATATCCACGAAAAGGACTATGCATTAAACAAACCCGGCGCACCTGCATTCAATCTATCCGGTGCATTTGCCACACACCATCATCTTACATGACACGCATTTTTCTGTTGTCATGTTGCCCTTGCATTTGGCCACTTGTCATTTTCGGCGTTTAGTGGTATCTTCAGAGCCTTCACGCGTTGAGGAAAGGCCTCTCCGGATCTTGAAGTATTCCGCTCTGACCTCTGCTGAAAGTTTTTGGATGAATATTCTTCATAAGATCTTTTTTCCCGGTTACTTCCTTGTAAGTTACCCATGCCTTTATTGCAGCAATGTCAAGGACATTAAAAAGGTGTGTACAGGCCACTTGAGGCAACTAGATTTAACGGTGTACTTCCCGGCCATTAGGTCCAGAACGTCTACCCCACTTCTTCTCATTGTACAATGAGACAGTTTCCGGAGTTTTCTTCTGGTTTCCACGATAGAGTTCTTCACAGTCTAAAAGGTAATCACTGCCAAGCTCCTACTTTGCATCGGACTGATCTTCCGCAATATCATGCAATCGATGCATAATTTCACCGGGTGCAAGTCCCCGGCGTGACATTTTGCATTGATGTCAATGCATATTTATAAAATAGCAATGAAACGCAACAATACAAGTCAAATCATGCCCCCGGTTCCCGCTGCAAGAGAACTGATGCGCCAGCACATCATACTGAATGGGAGGGGTTACAGAGGGGTTGAGAAGGGGGTCTGGTCAGAGGGGAGAGGATAGGAAAGCAGAATGAGACAGCCGAGGAAGCGACACAATCACAGCTACTTGCAAAAACAATTGGAAAGCGAGAAGCTTCCTGGAATGATGAAAATATGGACCGGAGTCGAAATGACTCGTATGGGCGAAATAGGGGTTAAGGATTATTATTTAAAAACGACAACAGATAGTGAAAAAAATTTTTTGGTGCCTAATTACCATGTTAGTCGATGGAAAGTCACTGGAGGAAAAAATCGTCGCATAAATATTACTAACGAGGCAGCAAGTTTTCACAGCCCAGGAGTCGAAATGACGCCTCTGGGCGTTCTTGATAAGAACTATCCACTGGGCTCAGAAATATGGAAAAGATAGTTTGTGTTTAAAATCTACATCATCGTAGCAGCTATCTACCAGGCCTTTTGTAAAGTCTAAAACTCAGCATTAGCTTCTTTTAAATTACTCATTTAATATCAACAAAGAAAAAACCGCTTGAAGGTGGCCAGTTTATCAACGAAAAGCGTTTCATGCAAGTGGTGAGTAACTCATTTATGAATTTTCAAGTAAAGTAGAAATATTGTCAGCAACAAAACATTGAAACTTTCAAACGATACAATTACTAGAAGAGTGACTGTCGTTTGCATGACATGAAACTTCAACTGCAAAATGATCTAAAAGATTATGTGACTAATATTCCCTTCAACTTGAAGAAAGCACAGACGAACTCAATGAGGTTCATTACTCTCATCAGCCAAACTATCCGGAAAATCTCATCTTCCCAACTCGTGCCATTCCTTCAAAGTTTTCTGCGCGGCCGGAAGGGCGCAGTAAAAAATTTGAGCAATTTAGTAAAAGCGTCGAAAAGGATGTTTGAAACTATTCATATCACTTCGTTTTGCTTTTCTCAGGATTCAATTAATAAATTTTCAATTTTATGTGTTTTTATGGTTGCGCCCGTCTCGCACTTCCAGAAAATGGCGAGTGCTTAATGGAGACAACAAGTAGGGATGTACACGGGAATTCTGTGGTACAGAAGTGCTGTTCGTCAAATTCGCCTTAGTATAATCGTATACTAATATATTTGCTTTGAAATCAGGAAATTATTTTTCCTTATACTGTGGTAGCCCTGCTTTTTTAATCCGTTCTAAACATATTGATTCCGTTTTCCCATTCAATACTCACCCTACAAACGAGATATCTTTGAAATACGTTCAACCAATACCTTCCAAATTCATAGTTACATTCTAACCCTTATATTGTAGTAGCCCTGTTTGTTCGACCTAGTTGAAATATGCTATTTTAGTCATTTATTTATATGAAGATTACGTATACCATATTTTCTTAAAATTCATGTTGTCATTTCTATTGAAATGCGTGTAAAAAATATTATTTTAATTTTAATTGTGGTAGTGCTGCTCTTTGGCTCTACTTCAAACACCTTGATTTCATTATGGTATTCTTCAAAAATCTTATGTACGAAATTTACTTGAAATTCATTGAGCCAGTTCCTTCCGAATCCATAATTACTGAAAGAGTTCAATTTCTAATTGTGGCATCCCTGGTGTTTGTATTTGTGTTTATTATAAATATTAAATTTGGTTAAAATTGATGGGGACAGTTCAACACACATACGTTTAAAACATTTTTTTAATGCTTGTATTGTGGCAGCTTTGCTCTTTGTACTTGTGCTGAACATCTTGATTTTGTTTTTTTAAGTTGTACACCTTCATAATGCAAAATTCTGTTGAAGTCGGTTTAGCCAATTCCTTCCAAATTCATAATTACCGAAAAGTTAACTTTGTAATTGTGGCACACCTGCTGAGTAGATCCGGTCCAAATATGTCATTGTATTTACCTTATTTTATTATCAATTTTATATTCGGTAACATATTTGACACTAAATTCCTATTAGTAGACAAGCTATGGAATGTTTTAACTTAATGAATTTTCAAATAACCCCATTCGGAATTTATTTATTCATATGAACAGTGCATTTCTTCAATTAAAGAAGGGTTAATCATAAATTGTTTTTCAGAAAAAAATAATCTTATAGCAACCAGGATCTAACTTGCTGATTTTTGGAACTAAAGGGATCAACATCAGAAATATTGACTGATTTCCTTGTTTCTTCAATAAAAGAACATCATCTGATGAATAAAATTGTAGGATTTTGTGGTGATAATTGGAACACGATTTTCGGAGGTTTGAAAAAAAAGGGCGAAGACAACGTATTTTATCGATTGAAATTCGAAATTGGTAGAAATATGATTGGAATTGGCTGTGCAGCACACATAGTACACAGTTGCATTCAAAATGTGGTTGATATTCTACCGAATGATATAGAAGTCCTTGTAGTAAATATTTATAAATATTTCCATCTATACCCTGTTCGTGTAACTCAACTAAAGTAATTTTGCGAATTCGCAGAAATTGCGTACAAAAATGTCTCAAAACATAGCAACATAGATTTATTTCCATTTTACCGGCTTTGGTAAGGCTTCTTGATATGTTTGAAGGCATAAAAAAATATTTCAATTCAAAAGAACAGTACCCAGTAATGAAAAAAGAATTTTTTAATATCTATGTGGAGAAGTGTATTTGCGATTCGTTCTCGAACAATCCAGTTTATTTAATAAAATAATAGTGATGAGAAAGGGACGAAATTTGAAGATCGGTGGATTGAACTTTTCAGACATTTTGTTGAACAGAATATTTCAATTGTCAATTTTACAAAAGTTATTAAATATGTACTCTCTTTACCCGAAACATCAGTTCCAGTAGAGCGGCTTTTTTTTATTATGAATTACGTGTGGTCTCTAGACCGAAGTTGCATGGATGAAAGTACAGTACGAGCGATATTGCACTCTAAAACTATGTTGATTTGACTTGTAAAGAACTTTACGCTAAAATTAAAAATGATAAAAGGTTTTTGGATCAAGTTATGTCTGGTGGTAAATATAACTCGTTTAATAAACAGTAAGCTTTTTGTATATTGTATTGATTTGGTATTGTATTGATATATTTAATACTGAAATATTAAAAATATTTCGTGTTTTCTCTTGTAGATATATTTTGGCAACCCTCTCATTGTCTCCTCATCCCCATAATATTCTTTTTTGGATGTTTAAAAATTTATAGAATGGAAAAGAATAGGAATAATGCATATTTAAACAATAAAAAATAAAAGACTAGACGTCCCGGATTTTGTTCCGGTCATGTTAGATTATGTCCCATATTTCTCCCAGTCTCTTATCTTCAGAAATCATTTTGTCCCGGTTTTGATCCTTGAACATATGGGAATCCTACTTATATGCTATGTTCTTCTCTCACGCTCCAAAGTATAGGTAGTCGGTGCAGGCCTTTACAAAATAACATTTTAAAATTATTCAGATGCAGACACGAAACTTGCATGGTCGTATAGTTAAAAGACAACCGCTTATATTTTAAAGATGGAAATCTGTATGTGTGTGTGTCCTCTACTCACAACTTTTGCAGCAATAGAGCGATTTTCATGAAACTTGGTATGAGGCTCGTACTGCCAGAGCCCACCTTCGGGCTTTATTTTATTTTGAGAAGATTGATGTCTCGGGGTTGATTCCAGGAACATTTTTCCCCTGCTAGTTTTACATAGAAAATCTCAAATCCATCGTTCAGAGATGTTTTCCTTAATACATTAAAATATCTTACAATTGTGCTATTGGAGCGAGGTTTGTACTGTTCTAAGGGAAAAAGAATGTAAATTTAAATTTGTATCATCGAATTTTGATAATTTATCGCATTTTCTTGAAATTCTACTAAAACCAAGCGTTTTTACGTTTTAAATCGCATTTTGTCGGATTGTTGCCATGGAGACTATAGTAACCGAAATCGGCTTTAACAAAGACGAGTGAACAAATGGGTTATTACAAACTTTTATATTAACTTCGCTTTATATATACACACACACACACACACACACACACACACACACATATATATATATATATATATATATATATATATATATATGGATGTCAACAAGGTGTTGGGATGAGTCGTCTGATTGGTGAGTGCTCACTGGGTTTCCTCATCCCAACACCTTGTTGACATCCATATATCTATTTTACCTTTCCTTTTCCGTAAGTTATTATATATATATATATATATATATATATATATATATATATATATATATATATATCTTCCCACATTAATTCAAATACACATTTATCGCAGTGCCAAGGTAAGGATCTGGTGGCCGAGGTGACTAAATCACTCGTCTTGCACGATGTTGAATACTGTTGTAAAGGATGTTCATTTGAACAAATTTAAATGAAACATTTTAAAGTGTTGTGTTGTAGCTTAGCAATTCTTCAGATACCTATATTTATACAGTGTTTTATATGGATGATTTGATGTTAGGAAACGAATAATTTATTATTTTTGTCATTGAAGTTAGGTGACTAAAATATGAAATATTCAACAATTTCACTCCCACTAGTATCTAATGCTGAATTACTCTGAACTATAGGTCGACCGAACTCAAAAGACCCTTCTAGCAAAAGTGGGCGGAGCAAAGGAGGATGCCGGGAGCTCACTCGGTACCCCCACTCTTTCGGCTTCGGATAACTTCACACCTTATAGATGCTCACGCCTAACCGACGAAATTCTCACGCGGGATAATCGAGGAATTTTCTGTTTAAATTTTCACGATTTCTGATAAATTATTTATCTGTTGTGTTTATAAAGTATTTTTGATTGCTGAATGATGGACTTTAACAAGTATCAAATCATTTATCATAATAAATATGCATATTTTAATTTCTTAAGTCCAAGCAGACGAGTATAATTTTGCGAATGTACGCAGATATTATTCCATGAAATATCGGTTAAGTATTTTTTAATTACATTGGTAATAAAATTAATGCCACAATTAATAAAGAATTCATTCACCATTACCAGGAGAAATATATATAAAATGAAAAAACTTTCCGAAACACGTTCCGACGCTGCGTCCCAGATGTCCTCTGAACCCAAAAAGAAAAACCAATAAACTGCGAATTCTAAAAGGCTGAAACACGTGCCATTCTAGCTATTGGAAAGGAGGGGCCATAAACAAATAAACGAAAGAAATCCTGGCGTAAAGCGTAGGAACAGGAGCCATGATGAGTTAAAATAGTGAAAAATATTTGCCATTAGCGAGAGGTTACATTGTGCTGTGCGTGAATGTTCTCATATTTAGAACCTTTCAGAATCGGTACTTTTTTAAGATTATAAGGTGGCTCAGTTGAAGGGACTGAATCTCTTTTATATGAGATTAAAAGGAAGCCTCAGCTGAAGGGACCAAATGCAAATACGTGAGGAAAATTCACAAGTAAATTCATGGAACTAGAGACTCCAGTAGCCGTACTTGTGCTCTCCACTACGTTGTATTTGAGACCGATATATTTGCTTTCCGGTAAGAAAGTAGCCACTTTGTACACAATCTCCCGTGCTTGTCCTCTTAATGGTCTCCCAAAAACGTGCGTACTTCTTAATGAAGATGCCATTTCATTCAAAAACAACAATAACCACAAAAATAACAAATAAAGAAAAACTAAAGAAACAGCGAAATGGCGAATAACAATAGCAACAATAAAAATAACAAATACTATCGACAATCAACAAAAACTTCAAATAGAACGATACCGGGGAGATCTAAACGTTCAAATATGCGAGCTGAAACTTACTGAAGCTGCCGCTGTAGTGTGGAAAGGGGAAGAAAGAGGGGCTGCGCCAACTGGAGGGGTAAGCTAAGGCGCAGGTTCTTTTGAGTCCGGTCGACCTATAGCAGTATATTTTCGTTGATTTTAAGCAATATGAATTGATAAGTTAGTATTTCCATTAACCCTCGAGCGCCCACGGTTGCGTATACCCAACCGGGAATACAATGTAACAAAAATCAGTGACAGCGGCAAAAGTTTCGCCTTATTGCCACATGTAGCATTCCACGGTTTGCTGAAACCTAACTCCAAGCACCCCTACCACAATTTTTTAAAATCAGTTGAGCACGTGGAGGCAGCAAGTCCAGACAAGTGGCCTACTGCGGCGCGCGCTCATCATGGATGTTCGTTTTACGTAAGTATCATTATGCCATAGATCATTGCAGCTTGCGGTCTTATGCTTTATTCGTTATTATTTGCCAAAGGACCCCTCTCTAGGATTCCTACACCATTTCCGACCTAGCTGGTCTGCTTCCTTTCGTATGGAGCCCAAATATACGCGGTTGCCTATACGCAACCGCGGGCGGTGGTTGTACCAACTGACTTCTATAATTCTAATGCAGTTTTCTTATTTGATTGTATTATTTTTCGGATGGGGCTGTTTTTTCTCAAATATATTAGTATTCAAAGACGTAGAATATTTATCTTGCCCATTTTAATACCTAGTCTATATTGATTTTCTGGATCTTTTATACTTAGGATTGGAAAATATGCTTTGGTTATCATTTTTGCTTTTACCATTGCGTGAATTTTAATAATTACTGAGTTATATTTACCTTCAATTTTTCAGTCGAAATTTGGCTTTGGTCATTTTATTGTGACCTAGCATAAATCATACGTGAAACTTGCTTTGCAGCGACATTACCTTGAAAGAAGCCCTGGATATGCTTGAAGCTGATGATGTTGAAGGGGATTTAGAAGCAATTTACATCGAACCCCCCGAGTCCAACGTATTTTCAGACGAGGATTCCGCAGAAGAAGGTGAGGCCGGACAGATTGACAATCCCGCCGGTCGGCAGCTGAGAGCAGGTGCCGAAGTTGTTTTCCGCCAAGTGAGGGATGACGCTCCAGCCGAACCTGATGTTTCCTACTCACCTGAAAGACAAAACTATATCTCCACGAGAGAGAACAAGGCAACATCTAAAAGAGATATCACACGAGAGAATGGAGAAGACTTTGCGGGAGGTGCTTATCGGAATAATTATCGGAAAAGAAGGAAAGATATGAAAAATCAGCATAAACTTAAGTGGAAGAAAAAAGACCTTGCTGATTTGCCTGTTATTTTTCCTGAGACTAATTACTCGGAGTACAGGGACAAAAACTGCGTAGATATGTTTTAACAGTTCATTGATAATGAAATTATCGACTATTTAGTGACGGAGAGCAACAGATGCGCACTTTTTCTAAACTTCCCGAATCCCAACATAACCAGGTCCGAGTTCAAAGTATTTCTTGGAATTTTGTTACTGTCCAGCTATAATCAAGTGCCCAATAAAAGAATGTATTGGGAGAAAGCGGTTATGTCTCCAATTAAATGGTATTTGGGGCCATGCGAAGAAACCGTTTCCTAAATATTGGTAGATTTTTGCATTGCGCAGACAACAATCACCCTAATATGAATGATAAAATGTGTAAATTGCTCCCCTTAGTGGAACGTAATAGATCGAAATGCAGAAATCATTTCAAGGCAGAACAAGACCTCGATTATGACGAGTGCATGGTAGCGTATTATGGTAGACACTCATGTAAACAATTCATTTGATGGAAACCCATTCGTTTTGGTATAAATTTGGTGTGTTAATACAAAGAATGGTTATCTTGTTGATTTTAATAATTACCAAATGGAAACAGTGAGTATGAGAAAGAATTTGCGCTGCACCACTAGTGACCATGATTGACAAGCTGCCGGAGGATGTGCAAGATCTTCCACTCAGAATGTATTTTTATAATTTGTTTACTGGGATGCCTCTTCTCCAGCAGCTCAAACTCCGAGGATATGGAGCAACCGGAACATTGAGGGAAAATAGAATTCCTAAAGACTGCCCTCTGCCAGCTAACAGTCAAATGAAAAAGATGGACCGGGGAACATATCTCTACCAAATGGAGGAAACATCGGGAATTCTTATCTGCAAGTGGGTATATAACTCCGTGGTTACAGTGGCATCAACCAGCTATGGCATCCATCCCATTGATAAAGTGAAACGATGGAGCCAGAAGATAGGAAAAAGGATGGAGGTGATTGGCCCTCGACCTTGTACGCAAATACAACACTTATAAGGGAGGAACTGATCGGATGGACGAGAATATTGCTGATTGCCGAATTGGAATTAGAGCAAAGAAGTGGTACTGGCCTGTTCTTACCTGCCTCGTTGATGCTGCGCTTCACAATGCGTGGATTCTTATGAGAAATTCAGGTGTCTCCATCACTCAAGTTGATTTCAGGAGACACATAGTCCAGACTTACCTTGTGAAGTATGGAACTCCGACTCAGCAGGGCCGACGTGGAAGTGGTAGAGCAAGGGCTGTTGTGCAAGACCTACGATATGACATGATGGGCCACTTCATTATCGTCAATGAGGAGAAGAGGCGGCGTAAATGCGCTGTGGACCTTGTACCAGTATCTGCCAAACATCGCGCAGGAAGTGCAATGTAGGGATATGCGTGTATTGTTTTGAGATTTATCACACTAATGTACCTCCATAGTGAGATCCATCTACCTGCTAATCATCTGTATAACTATTTTTTAGAAATATATTTGTGAATAATAATATCACTTTTCAGAGGATTTTTTTCAAATTTGACTCGAGTAATTTGTAAGCTTGAACATTTTGACTCTTTCTTCTTAGCTTTATTGCTTTGTGACCATTATAGTACTTGCCTTAGATTCATAGAAGCTGATTTTATGTTGCTGTGGGATTTATTTTGTCATAGAAAGTCTTTTGTTCGGTTTTATGGTAGAAGAGTTTTTCACTTCTTATAATTTACTTGTTCAATTAAATGTTTTTGCAACATTTATAAATGCGTATTTATCTCAAATCCAAGATTTTAATTCCAACTATGCAGAAACGTTGATCACATGAACATAAAAGGAACCCTTACGCACGGAAACATTCCATATATTCTCTATATCCAATAGGAGAAAGAGGACAAATTTACCTGGACGTTGAGTAGCTTGCTAATCGGAATGCCCACGGTTGCGTATAGGCAACCATTATTATCTCAGGAACTATATACCACAACTTCAAAAAACAGGTTCTGTACCATAAACAGACCAATGTGAACAATTTACGAAAACATGGTCAATTTTGTCAACGAAAAAATCTTTGGGCGCTGGAGGGTTAATGAAACAAAAGATACTATCAAATTCTTACTACTTAAATACCAAACATTCTTTCGTTCTCTATTCATGTCTGCCATTCTCACAACTGTAAAAAGATTAAATAGAGAGACCCCCACATCACCCAACAGCAAATTTTTACGCCCATGAAAGCTGAAAAGTTATCATAATTATATTATTTATTCATATTAAAGTATTAGCCATATAAAGGTTGGTTGTAAAAATTCATTTTTATACCTTTACTTTTTCTTTTCCACTAGACTACTCTTCAGCAATGTACAGTTGATTCAGACAAATTAGCATATAAACAGTTACATTCATTAAATTCGTTTATTTTTTAAAAATACATGGAAAATATAACTTCAGAAAGAGATTTTAACATTGCTTTTATTATTTTAAACCTGATAATGCTCTATTAATTTGTTTCCCGATTTTCCCTATTGTTGATAAACTATGATTTACAAATGATATTTATGGTTTGAGAATTCCTTGGAATGACAAACACATACTGAAACATTTCCTGTCAATACAAGTAAACAATTCGGGACCTCAATTTTGGGATACCAGCCTGCATTAGTCCTGGTTTTGGCTTCTTGTTAAACTTATCTTCGTTGGTGTATCCAAAGCAGTAAGTAACATTTAATATTAACGTATGAACGGTATAACGAGATTTTCTAGATAATTGCATAAGCATAAAATTGCTGATACTGTGAATAACTACGCTGTATATTTGTCAAAATGAAACACAGATGATTAAGATATAAATTGTAATGTGAATCTTTGTATTTATCACCTGTAACGTATTTCAATTTGAATCGCACTTTGCAATATGATTTTAAAATGTGATATCTGAATGTGTTATGTGTCATGAAAGACAATTGTGTATTCGGCAGTAAGGTTTGTTGTGCCAGTTTAAATTTAATGTTTCAGTAGACTTTTATGGTTAGAGTGATTGCATTCTTAAAATGTAATTTAGTCTATATACCTTATAACAGTGGTTCTCAAACTTTTGCATCTTGCATCCCACCGAACATTTTGTCAGAAAAACCCTGGTCCCACCATGATAAGAACCAAATCTTATACTTTCTAGGAAATGAACATTTACATCAATATCATTTTCTTACTATATTAATCACTAATAAAAATATTGCAGTATTTTGTTGCGAAAAAGTTATATAACTAGGGTATCCGCGGGATCTTCGGCCCCGCACAGTCCACTTAGGACTCGTGCGGAGAAATTGCATTTTCAATATTATTATCTTCTTCCTAGTTATTCTGCACATCATACAGTGTGGATGGAAAATGTGAATAGAATTAAAAGCGCTGCCTTCAGCAGTAAAATGTTTCTCGTTTTCGTCTTCAGTTCTTCTATATTATTCAATGTGTTCCATCTGTTTACGAAATTCCGTTTGAAACAACACTTATAGTAGAACAGAAATACAAACGGACAAAGTGCACGGACTCAGGAGAGAACGCGCGAGCGCAAATTGGGCGCATCTGTTAGGCTCCCTGTACATTTTAGAGAAACTTTTATTTGACGCTTTTATCATCGTTTGATGTTTTCTGTATGTACTATCAATTTCGTATTCATTGGATGAGATTTGGAAATTAGTGCAATGTGCTAACGTAAATTTCACAGGAAGTATAATGGTGATGTTCTAGAAAAACAAAAGGCAGTCAACTCTAAGTGGTTTGGAAATGCACACGAAGTTTGGTGAAAATAAAAAATCGAGACAGTAGTTATCGTAGAACAAACAAAAAATAAAAAGACTGCTAAGGGACTCACCAGGAGAGAGCGCTAACGCAAATTGCGCACCTCTGGGAGGCTCCCTGTATATTTTAGAGCAGGGTTTCCCAAACTTTTTCTGCAATGGAACACTTCGCAAACCTGGGAAGTTTAACGGAACACTTAGCTTATTTTTTAGGTTGGGTAATTCTACTTGTAAAAATTTAAAAAAACATTTTATTAAAACAAATTATTTATTTAGTAATTATTTTTAAATATAAAACTATAATAATATAATATAAACATAAAAATATGAATAAATAAAGCATTTAATGACTTTTATGATTTTGAATTCTTGAATTGCATATCTTCTTGATATCAGGCACAATATTGGTAAGTTGTATTCTAATATCTGGTGTGGCGTCGAGCCTGTTCCTGCACTTTGACTTCGTTGCAGCATAATAAGAAAATCCCGCTTCGCATGAATAGGTTGTAGAAAATGGAAGTAAAACAATAATAGCTTGTTTTGATATATTGGGGTACTCTTCTGACAAACTCGCCCAGAAATCATTCAAAGGCTGATCTTTGTATTTTTGTTTCAAATCAGAGTCACTAATTAAATCAATTAGATTTTCATAGTCACTTGCATTTAAGCCTACTGGTTTAGCTGTCACGGAAAATGGATTCCGAACCCAGGAATCGTCCTTAGTAGTTTTCGGAAAATATTGCAAAAGAGTTGATTTCAAGTTATGTAGGTGCTCTAAAAATGCCTTGGAAACTTCGTAATCTACTTTAAAATTTAATTCATTCAAACATTCATGTAAGGCAGGAAAACAATCAAAATTATTAGATTCAACCGATGAAATCCAAAATTGTATTTTTTTATCAAAAGATGCAATTTTATCTCTTGTATTAAAAACTGTAATACTTTTTCCTTGTAATGATAAGTTAACTTCATTACACTTGGGGTAAAAATATCTGCCAGATATGCAAGTTTTATCAACCATGAAGGATTTGTTAAAACTTCAACAAAATTTTGTACTTGTACTGAATTATTTTGTGCCTTCAAGAAGACCAATACCTCACTTCGAAGTTCATAAAGTCTTAATAGTGCCTTCCCTCTGGATAGCCATCTCACTTCAGTATGTAATAAAAGTGCTTTGTGTCCACTACCCATTTCATCGCACAAAATTTTAAATAATCTGGATTGAAGTGGTCTTGATTTTACATAGTTAATCACTTGCACGGCTTCATCCATAACATTTTTTAAATTTGTGGAAATTTTTTTAGTCACCAGTGCTTGCCTATGCAAAATACAATGACTGCTGGTGGCTCTTGTAGCTACTTTCTGGATGCGTGATACAACACCTTTCATCTTTCCTACCATTGCTCGAGCACCATCTGTACAAATATCAATACACTTCTCCCAACCTATCTCTTGATTTGTAATGTAATCATTAATACGGTTAAATATATCTTCTCCTGTAGTTTGTCCATGTAAATATCCACACATGAGTAA
Source organism: Tanypteryx hageni (assembly GCA_028673005.1). Classification (NCBI taxonomy): domain Eukaryota; kingdom Metazoa; phylum Arthropoda; class Insecta; order Odonata; family Petaluridae; genus Tanypteryx; species Tanypteryx hageni. The sequence continues at coordinate 12,281,871 of CM054112.1, forward strand.
ATCTTCTTCAAAACTTTTATCATATGGGTAACGAACAAATACTAGTAGTACAGCTAGTCCTGCGACATCTGTAGATTCATCCATTTGCAATGCATATTCACTGCAAAGTCCAAGACGACGAATTAACTCTTTCTCTATGCTAGTAGAAAGATTTTTAATCCGTCGTGAAACAGTATTATTTGATATTTGTATTGCATCTATTTTTTCAGCAGCCTGTTCGTTAAGAACAAGTGACACCATGTCTTTCGCACATGGCTTAATGAGTGTCTCTCCAATCGTATGAGCTTCACCATTAAGTGCAATGCGATAGCTCACGCGATAAGATGCCTCTGTTGCATTTTCATTTTCAGTTTTAGCCATTGTAATCATTTGAAGTTTGGACTTTTCTAGTGAGTCACGTCGTCTCTTAAAAAATTCCATGTCTTTTCCTTTATAATCACTGTGTATCGTTCCGAAGTGCCTGCGGAGTTTTGCTGGAGCCAAAGAACTGTTTGCGAATATTTTATGACATAAAACACACATTGCATCAGGAGCATCCGAATTGCCAATACACGTAAATCCCAAGTTTAAATAACTTTCATCTTACTTCCGTTTTGGTCTGTTCATAGATGACACTTGTTCTTTAATATTAGATTTTGAAGAAACCACGGGTTTTCGATCATTTTCTTCTTCAATGATAGACGTATTGGATGTATCAGTAGAAGTTCTTGGCCTTCCTTTTGTCGAAGTTCCAGTTTTTAACCAAAAATCCATGGGTAGTTTTTGAATAATATTTAAATACTGTAATAAGGACAAATTTATCAACAAAAAATTTCAGTTCAAAGTCGATCTAATTTTAAGGTTAAAAAACAACACGGACTTACTTATGAAATTTCCCGCAGACCTTTCCCTCCCGAATTTATACACTGATGCCGAAGACTGTCTTTTGATGAAGAGTGGAGGAGAGCTGTGATTTCATTTTTAAGACATTTCCAAATATACAAAGATGGAAAGTGCTCTTCATTTCTACGAAAATGTCCAAGATTAGATGTGTGTTTGTTAGTAGTTCAACCGGCAGCCTAGGGAGAGCAGCACTGAGTTACGATGGTAACTTATAACTCGTGGAAACGCGCGAGTGGTTGATACGAAGGTCCGTACATTGGTAGTGGGAACGGGGCATTATTTACACAGCGCCACTTTCGCTTAAAACACCCACACACGCGCACACATACATAAAGGCAGGAAATTTAAAATTACTTTTCATTTATTACTTGAAGTAGATAGTAGAAGATATTTAAATATATTGCAGTGTATAAAACCTTTTCAAATTGTCGCGGAACACCTATTCAGGTTCAGCGGAACACCGGTGTTCCGCGGAACATAGTTTGGGAACCCCGATTTTAGAGGATTATTTTTTGACGTTTTCCTCATCGTTTGATATGTTTTATGTGTACGCCAAATTTCGCTTTGATTGGATAAGATTCAGAAATTAGTGCAATGCGCTAACGCAAATTTCACAGGAAGTATAATGGTGATGTTCTAGAAAAACAAAAAACAGTCGACACTAAGGTATTTGTACTCGCACACGAAGTTTGGTGAATATTGGTAAACCGAGACAGGAGTTATCGTAGAACAGACAAACAGACAAAATGTACATGGACTCGACAGGAGAGACCTCGCTTCGCTCGGCCAATAATTATCGTTGAAATTTCGCGTTCCACCTAGACGATCTTTGCGTCCCACCGGTTGAGAATCACTGCCCTATAATTTGGGTATGGATTTTTTGGGTATAAAAAAATCCATTCGGAGGGTAAATATCGGGTTTTATTATTTTCCTTTTCATTCGGGTTAAAATCGAATATAAATAAGTTACAGATTTTTCGAAATTTAAAAAAGTTCAATCTCGGGTAATTTTCCGGTTTTGTTATTTTATAATTCGGATAAAATGATTTTTAAATAAGAATCTTGTGTAAAAATTCAAAAGTTTTATCACAATCAAAACTTTCTACTATACCTCAAGTATGGTTGAGAGTGTGATATCTTGTGTTTAAACCCTTCAGGTAGAGAGGAACACAGCTGCACAAATATCTTGCTTCCAGTTCAACTTCTTTTGAAATATACCAGATATCAGTGAAATGATTTTTCATTCGTAGTGTTTTCAACTAACAGACATTTGGACTCTTTTTCCTCGTCCTATCTAAGATCTAATAGCGACTAGCTAATGCGTCTCCTTGACTATTAAAGGTGCGAGAAAACCAAGAAGATTAAGATTGTGTTACAAAGTAAGCTTATGAATAAATTCTTTACAAAGAAAATAAACTGACTGGTCACAAACATCTCGGACTGCACTTTAGTGCTGAGGTGCCTACAAGCGCCGGAATAGAAATTCTGTGACAAAATCTAAAAAAATTGTTTAAGTAAAACTTATAATTTTGGGTTTTTCGGGTTTTACCCGAAATTTAGAAGAGGCAATCGGATGGTAAAAATCTGGTAAAAATCGGGTAAAACCCAAAAAATCCCTACCCTTCCTATAATATATATGTGTAAAGTTGTCTCGATTCGTGATTCGATTTGATTCAAATATTTAGCATTGATTCGATTCATGATTTAATTTGAAAAGAATTTTTTTATTCGCAAGGCCCGATCTATCAAGATGCATATTTTCACGAAACCAAGACATTTTTCATAGAAACATTCATTTGTGTCAATTTTTAAAACTCTTGCATTTTAAAAGTCAATAGTGTTACTCTATAAAGGCAAGACTTTGACACGTGTTTACTCTTATGATATGATAAACATCTATGTTTTACGTTTTAAAACATTTAAATCACTTTCTCAAATAAAAATAAATACCGAGTCTACCTTAACAAGCTCCTTAAAAAATTCATTAAGATCTCATTATCAGAACGCTAAAAGTGAAATACCTCGACATATTTGTTAGACCTTAACTAGAATTCCGCATGAATTTCGTTCCTCTCACATGTTTAACTATTCAGTGCGTGTATAGCGTTAGAGTAACCATCCATCTCGAAACTCGCAATGTCTCAATCCCATTCATCCATCGGCGTCGAGAGCTTCTCTCATGAGTAAGAAATCACGTATTTCACTCACACTGGGGTCTGGGATCGAGTATGGAACATCTCCTTGGAAACACGAGTGCCGTGGGAATGGCGCGGCAAATGCGGGTGCGGGAGGATGAAGGGAGCGGAGTTGGAGTTTATCCCGAGGAATTCGCCAGAGCGTTGCATTATGGATAAGTCAACCATCCGTTGGGATAAGGAATTGACGTGCATCTGGGTGGAAAACGAGTGAGGAGGCCTTCATTCAGCTCGCCTTCCCTCCCACGACCTCTCACCCCTCCTCCCATTTCTCCATCCTTTATCCCCTCCCCCGCTTCTCCTACCCTTCCCCTTCCTCCTCCCATTTCTCCATCCTTTATCCCCTCCCCCGCTTCTCCTACCCTTCCCCCTCCTCCTCCCATTTCTCCATCCCTTATCCGCTCCCTCGCTTCTCCTCCCATTTAACTCTCCCTCATCCCATTTCCCCTTCCAAACCCTTCCCTCCCCTTCTTCTAACCTCATCTCTCTCTGCAGAAAACCAACTCCCGATCTGTCCAACTCCACCCAAGGCTAAACCCACTGTAAAACCATTTTCACTAGAACCAGTAAGGGTTTAACTTTCCGTCCTATTTTTACTCTCCCTTACCTGACTAACCTTCTATCTATTTTTGTGTATGTCAGTGGAAAATAATTCTTATTTTCTAAATTTTTAACTCGAAAACAATGTCTTTTCTTAGCCGTTCATTTATAAGGATTTAAAGAGAAGAATAGAGGCGTTTAAAGACGCTCAAATTGCATTTCTGACTGATTCGGTTTAGGTTTCTATTTAATGCTTATCTATTTTAATTTTTACGGGAGATGGGTTTTTCGTTAGGCGGTTTCTAATTGACTCAAAAATTATTCTTCGAAAACGTAATTAACATGTATATGATATAATATATAAATAAAAAGTTTTACATCTCTATTATATTGCACAAGGTGAGGTGACTTTTACCATGCGCAGTTAGTTTTCAAAACCTCCTGTAGAGGGTGTTGAGTAACACTGGAGTGTTGCAACCAGGCGGAACACTTTATAACTAATATAAGTCGTGTTCAGCTTCTAACTGTATATTATATTACACAAACTGAAATGTCGTTATGTTTACAGAATTTGTATGGTTATTAACGACAGTATGTAGTTAGTAATGTTTGTAAATAAACTTTCATATTCGCTTCGTTTAACAGTTTTCACATTAAAGCTTCACTTACGTATCGGTAAGAATTAAAATCAGAATATTTTAATACATTGAAAAGTACAGAATTATTCAATGTATAGAACACGCTATATTAAATTTAGTTAGTATTTAAATGAAAGTCTTACCTTATAATATTAAATGAAATTAATATAGATGCTGTATACGTATGTTTCATTTGATTATCGGTATTTATATTTAATTTCGATTTTATTCCAATTAAAGTTACAATGCAATCAAGTTCATTTAATCTGAAAGGGAACATCATGATTTAACTCGAGAACCGAATCTACCATTATTTAACGTAAATAAGAGACACGTAGCGTGGGTTATGATTCGAAAATGTGAGAGAGAATGATGAGTGATTGGTTAATAAAATGTGATCGATAATTAAATTAATTATTTGAAATCATCACTGGTTTTATGGCTTATCTTATCTTATATATCTATAAAAGTAAGTTTTGTGTGTGTGTGTGTGTGCGTGTGTGTGTGTGTGTGTGCGTTTGTATGTATGTATGCATGCATGGATGCATGTATGTATGTATGTGAGTGATTCTATAACTCGAGAACTACAGAACATAAAAGAAAGTGAAAGATCATTTATTTGCAGTGCAGAGAAAGGTGCTGTAGTAAGGCTTTAAAACCGATTTGATTGACAATTTTTATTTTTTTAATATTTTCTATTCTAATTTTTCCATTTGAATAGCATGGGAATTAGTGTAGACAAATTTTAATTTGGACTTTAAAATTATTAATAACCCTATTACGAATTTAAGACCCAGGAACGCATAAATGATTGAAGTTTTGTTTTCTTACCGTCGAATTTCAAATACGGACTAAAGATTTCCTAAATTACACTTTTAACAACAAAATTTCGACATTTTTAATCGAAAACTTATGGTTGTCATGTATATCTAATTGTTGTCGACTTCTTGAATTAGGAAAACCGGGTATGTGAGTTTGTTATTTTTATCATGGTAACGTAAATAAACTTCTGTCAATAGCATTGTTGGTATTGTGAGATAAAGATTAGCGCAAGCTATATGTGAACTCGACTTCGTAAATGTAAGAGGCATATTTTTAAGGTGTACTTATAGTGCAAAAATTGCGGAAAAAGTAGAGAAATTTTAAATTTTAAAAAACCATCAGAAATGTCAAAACCATACAGATCAAAATTTGATACATTTGCCTGCATCAAAATGATTAATATTTTATTAAGTTGGTTGTAACATTATTAACAAAGTATCAACAAATTCTGAAAGTTACTCAGTAATTTCAAAAAATTGTGTTTAGTTTAAAAAATTAGCGTTTATTAACGGAAGCCATGTATCAAATTCGTAAGATTGGTTCTCAAAAAGTTCATACATATCTTTAGCTAGAAATGCAGTCTTATGTCTTGTGTTGAAATCGCGAGCTGAAATTGTTCAAAGGGAAATTTCCCCCGCCCAAACGTATACACTTAATTATTTAATAGCATTGTATCTGTGAATACAACTTTCCTTAAATTTGCGAAAAAATGTCATGTATGATCCAAAGAAAGCCCACTCGTGCCTTCATGGAGAAAACCCTGTTTTTCATAGCTTCCCTCTTCACTGTCAAAATTTGAAGTATTCTTTTTTTTTAAACGAGCTTATGCCTGTCTGCATAGGATCTTCGGATCATATCATTCCATCAATTTGAAGTATTCTTGTTAAAAGAATCTTTGCAAAATTTCATATATAGTATTAATACAGGACAGTTATGTAATATACGGTTCAATGATTAACACTTAAATATAATTTTCTTATCAATGTTGAATCAGAAACCCGAACAACGTTGTATTGAGTCAAATAACTTGCAACTTTTTCGTACTGAAAGTATTTCTGCATACGCTGAATTGATTATCTGTTCTTAACTTTAAACCCGAGCAACGACCGGGTACTTCTGCTAGTTCTTTAATAATTGTAATGATGTTTAAAACTTATCCAACTATTTGCCTTTTAAAGATTTGGTGTAATTGTGTTAATATATTTTATTCGTCCGAACACAGCACCTAGGCCTTTCGAATTAACCATAAAACCATCTGAAACAACAATAACAATTTAATACAAGTGAAGATATAAAAATGAATTTTTATAACCAACTTTTATATAGTTAATATTTTAATATGAATAAATTCTATAATATAATTATGATAACCTTTTTGCTTGCACAGACGTAAAAATTTGCAAAAGTGTCTACCTGCTCTTGAGTGATGTGGGGGGTCTCTCTATTTAAACTTTAATCTTTTTACAGTTGTGAGAATGGTATACAGAAGTAGAGAACTCGGTGAAAAACGTAAGAATGTTTGTTATATAAATAGTAAGAAGTTTTATAGTACCTTGGGTTGATTTATTACGTTCCTTTCACTTCTGATTGGTTTTTCCGTTACGCTCTAAAGGAGTAGACTCGATTATCTTGAGAAATTTTTACGTTTTTTTTGTAACGTCAAATATTGCTCGAGCTTCACTTCCAGAAAATTTTTATAGTAAATTCGTCGTCTTTCTTCACTACTTCTGACAAAAATAAGTTCGTTCTTATTTTAAGTTTTTAAATCAGACATGGGCTACTCGCAGCTGAAGGGACTGCAATTGACTTCAAAATGATTAATTATTTGTTTCATTTCCGTAAGAAGTGTTGTGGTCTACGTCTTATTTTGTAATAATACCTCTGTCTACTTCATCTTACTCAAAAACTTCAGGAAATTATTGTGGAACTGTGTTTTTAAATTCTTTACTCAGAATAAATATTACATTTTTTGCATTATAATTTTGAGCTTTTGCGAGCAATTATTGTTCAAACGTTTAAGGTAACCAACAATGCAATGAAAGCAAGTACAGAGTCGTACAAAGGAAATATTTATTTTTAAAAATGTGTATTACTAATTAATTATAACGGAAATCGCTTAAATTAAACCTGTCGTATATAGCAGTTATAAAGGAGACGAAGGAACATTTTTACGTCGTTTTGTTGATCATCTGTATCAGCCGACAACTGTATCGTACGCCTCCCAATGCCTCCGTTCTTGATTATTTCTTCGCTTGTCTCATGGGAATGTTCCTTCTAAATGCCTACAATTCCATAAATTGCACCCTTCTTTGCTGCCCTATTTTTATCACTTTCTGAATAACCTACTGACCCTAAATTCAAGAGTAAATGGAGTCGTCTAGGGAAATCTCGCCAGACTCTGCATATGCGCCCCCCTCCACACACTCGATTCTCCCACACATATGTATGTGTGTAGAATATCTTATAATTTAATGTAAATTTCATACATTTATAATCTATAGATAATTATAATAATAAAAACTTACCCTTTACCGATGTTGGACATCTGGCGATCTATATCTACATCTACAAGTTACCCTGCAATTCACCAAGTTGGTGTGTGGCAGGGGGTGCAATGCACCAAATCCTACCTAAAGATTGTCTAACGCAATTCGAAATTTCCTATTGTGATCTCGTATTGACCTCGGAAAGAAAGAGCCTAGACAACGCTCCGTCCTACAATCGATCTAACGTATTTTATCGTCTCGATCATTTCTATCTATATACGTGGTGCCTCAATTATTCCCACAACCTCCTCTTTTAGACATTCCGACATATATTTCTCCAAAAGTTTCAACCTTGAGTCCAATCTACGGTCCTCCAGTGATAACCAGTTCAAATCGCTCAATAAAGAGGTGACACTTTCCTTGTGTTCGTACTTTTGTTTTACAAATCTGGCTGCTCTGCGCTGTACTCTTTCTAGTTGAATTATGTGTCCCTTCTCGTACGGATCCCATATGCTCGCTGCGTATTCCACTTGCGGTCTTACCAGTGATAAGTAGCATGTTTCACGTACTTTCTCTGTAGTGTTTCGTACTATTCTACCAATGAATGCCTGTTTCTTGTTGGCCGCGCCTATAACTCGACGAATGTGCATGTGCCACGAAAGATCTCGACAAATGGTTACTCCTAAATATTTTACATACTCAGCTTGTCGAATGCTCATTTCATCTATTTTATATTCGAAACCTAAATCTTTGTTCTTACTTTTCCAGAACGTGACTGCGGCACATTTAGTATAATTAATTTCAATTTGTCATTCTTTGCACCACGCTGAAATGGCTCTTAAGTCTTCAAGCAGTGACTGATGATCCTCCTGGATTTTTATTTTTTTATATAGAACGGTGTCATCGGCGAAAAGCATAATTTTACTACGAACAACCGAGCAGATATCATTTACATAGATTAAGAAGAGGAGAGGGCCCAATACACTTCCCTGAGGAACACCCGAAGCAACTTTAACGGGGGACGATTATTTCCCATCGAAGACAACTATCTGTTCCCTATTTGAGAGGAAGTCTCTCACCCAACCGACAACTTTCGGATAGATACCACATTGTCCTAACTTCGCAATTAATTTACTATGAGATACTTTATCGAACGCCTTCCTGAAATCAATGGATCTGGCATCGACCTGAGTAATTTTCTCTCCGCATCGCAAAAAATCGTCCACGAACAGGTCGAGCTGCGTTTCGCGTGATACACCTCTCCGGAATCCATGTTGGCATCCGCTAAGCAATGAATGACTATCTAAACGGCGCATTACAGAGCTAAAGACTATGTGCTCAAGAATCTTGCACGATAATGAAGTTAAGGATATCGGCCTATAATTTTCTCTTTGTCGCCACCCTTATGGATGGGAGTAACGTGTGCTACCTTCCAATCTTTAGGAACTACTCCTTCCCTAATGGATTTCATTAATATAATTTTCAAATACTGCGCGATTTCAGCAGCAAATTCTTTCATTACACGCTCGGGAATTTCCTCCGGTCCAGGAGATTTATTAGGCTTAATTGAATGAAGTTGGAGCGCGATGCCATTTTCCGAAAATACCAAATCTTCCATCGAATAGCCCTGACGCATAGGAATAGGGGTTTCACATTCATCGTCATCACGAGTAAAAACTTTCTGAAAGTGATTATTTAATAGGTTTGCTTTATCCGTACTATCGTGAACTACGTTTCCCGTTTCCGATCGCAGTGACGCAATAGTGGGGCCCCTATCTTGAACTTCCCTGACGTAAGATCAAAATGCTTTCGGGTTCTCTTTCAAGTTATCCTGTAAAACCTTCTTTTTATAATTGTTAAACGCATTACGCATTGCTACTCTGGCTATGGAGCGCGCCTCCTTGTATTGCTGCCTTATTATTGCAATCTGTTCGACCGTAGCTATTCAGGATGTGTTATTTACGCGAGAGTGGAGTTTTCTTTGCCGTCGGAGAGCGCTTCTTACTTCCTGGTTGTACCATCTAGGTTCTGCACTATCACGCTTCAGTTTGCTCGGAATACATCTATCTGTACACTCTCGCATCATATCTCTGAACATGCACCAGGATTCCTCCGACTCTGCACTATAGGTTAAATATCTGAAATTAGTATATTTATTTCGCAGAAAAGACCGAAATCTTGTGAAATCGGCTTTGGCGAATACATAAAGTTTTCTTTTGGCCTTAACCTGTTACTCAATAATTAACTGAAATTCCACGTACACTGCCTTGTGATCGCTTATTCCCTCAGCATCAGATACTCAATTCATACGCTCAGGAAGATTAGTAGCCAATAAATCTAATATATTATTAAATCTCGTTGAAAATCTCATTAACTGATACAATGAGTGCTTACCGAAAGTTTCTAGTAAAACCTCGCACGATTCACGCTCTCTACCTCCGGGATAAAAGCAATTATGGCTCCATTCAATTGACGGAAGATTGAAATCGCCCCGATTATAATGGCTTTATCTTTATTAGACGAATTTAGCGTCGCCACTTGTTTCTCCAGCGAAAGAATAGTTTCCACGCTCGCATTTGGGGGTTTATAAAAAGCGTATATATTTATAGTTTTTGAGTCGCTTCCTTTCACACGACACCAAACACTTTCGACTTCGTCGTCGTTAATCTGTATTGGGTAACTTTCGTATTTATTGCTAACTGCTATAAAGACTTCACCTCCCGAACGGATACAGCGATCTTTTCTGAAGACGCTATAGTCACGAGGAAAGATCTCCTGACTGGCTGTCTGCCGTAAGCCAACTTTCTGTGCCTATAACTACATCAGCACGCTGACTACGAATCAAATGTTCAAATTCGGCCTCCTTCCTGCGAATGCAGCGACAATTAACCGTAATGATTTTTAGTTTTTCGCTATGACTACGTAACGATTCCTCGCGCTCTACTGGGCTATTATTATTGATATTATTATTAATATTAGAATTATTATGATTATTTTCTGCCTCCTTATCCTTCCTACTATGTCGACTATTTTACGCTTGGAATTTATTCTACTGTTATTTAACGTCGGGTTTATAGCGCTATTAAGGTCGCACGCATTATATACGGAACTGATGCATGGAAAATCGTTTATCCCCATACCTTCGATAATTCTGTTACCGCACGGATTTCTTACATTTTCTTCTATTGTGCTCTCAATTAATCCCGTACCTTTAAGCTGCCTACATTCTAACCTACCATCTCGTCTACTATTGACGTGCATCTCAACGCTTGCTGAAAAATTACAATTGCTTAAATCTAACCTAAAGAAGCCTTAGAATGCTCAAACAGCCTACGCGCTACCGCCTCCGCAGCCTCGGCAGTGTAGTGCACACCAGAACCGTTTAGGGATGCCCTACATGAGTCCAGGACCGGCCTCCGGCCAACGAAGTCCACTCCATTGCCCCTACAGAAGTCCCACAGCTTACGGTTCAGCCCGACCACTCGGTTCCAAACCATAGAACCGCAGTCCTTCCGAGGAACAATGCTACAGATGGTTTGCTCTCAGGGAAGAACCCGCACCCCTCCCACGCGCCAAGGCTGCCTCCGATATTTCCACCCTCTGAACCCGCAACCACCCTCTCCAACTCCGTGATCCGAGACCTCATGGCCTCGCAACCAGCGTCGCGCAAGAAGAGGGAAACAGGAGTCCTCCGAGTAGCCATCCTATCCTCTTAACTAATCTGTACTATCTATAAAAATATACTAAAACTAAATACGCGGTTGGCAGTCTTCAAGGTTAAATTATGGTCAAGCGCAGGTAAAAAGTGAAAGGGAAAGTGTTTCACTACACCAACAACGTTAGTAAATAAGCAAGAAAGTTTAGCACAAGAGCAATGTAGATTTAGAAGCTAAGGAAAAGCTAACGTAAAAGGAAATAAATAAGAACGAGTAAGGTAATACGCTACTATAAATAAAATTACAAAGATTACGGATTTAGTGGCTGAGAGACGCAATTAACTACTATGATACGGTAAGAGAAGGATGAGTAAGCTTTTCGCTCCAAGTTGAGTTAAACTACAATTACAACAAAACAATTAACGTAAGAAGATGAAAAATAAATAAATAGGAATAAATAAAGAAAAATACTAGTTCCGCAATATATTTAGCACATTGGGTTTCTGATGCGAGTGATATTCGTCGAGCTTCAAATGTTTGCGATTCTGAAGTGGTTTTGTGCTCGAAACGAGATTTTGTGTTCCCTGCTCGGCTGCGTGCGGCTTCGTCTCCAGGCTTGACTTCTCCCGGCGATCCCCTGATCCTTCGCCTAGCAGCCTAAGTGCGCGGTCGCCTGCAAGTATTTTCATCGTTCTTGTGATTCTTTTGTCTGGTGATGTCAGTTTAAACCCCGGCCCTCCTAGTGACCTGGTGTTCAGCTGTTATTACCAAAATGTGAGGAGTTTTAAAAACAAACTCTCAACTTGTGACTCCCATGCAAACGAACTATCGAAATTCGGTGTCATTGCCCTCACTTGGCTAAACTCATCTGTTAGTGACAGTGAATTTTCTTTTTCCCGTACCCATAACATTTTCCGAAGAGACCGCTCTACTAGGGCCGGAAGGGTGCTCCTTGCATTTAAATCGACTCTTTCGGTAAAGCGTCGATCTGACCTGGAAAGTGACTGTGAAATTGTATGGTGTGAAGTGTCCCCTAACACCAATGGTTATTCAAAGAGGAACAAATTATTTATTGGATGTTTTTATCGGACTCCCTCTTGTAATGGATCTGCTTTAGAAAATTGTCTATCTTCAGTGTTAAGTGTACTACCTCTTGGTCCTGTTGCTCATTTTGGTGACTTCAATTTGTCAATTCTCCTGTGTATGGAAATCCTAACAGTATCCACGATCATTTTTTCATAGACCCTTTTTATTTACGCTCTTAGGCTTTTCCAGTTTAACCTTCGTCCCACCCGCAATCTGGTAACCTTGGACTATTTCCTCTCAACTTTCCCCCAGAAACAGTTACTCCTAGGAGGAATATTTTCCACTCGGACCACGAGTCCCTTGACGTTTCCTTCTGTCTTCCAGGCAACAAGAAGAACAGTGGGAGTCCACTTTCACCTCCCCGATCCTTTCCTATGTGGTCAAAAGTGCGTTGGGTAGACGCTAACCGTGTCCTTGAACTAATCCCTTGGTGTGTGCTAAATTCCCTCCCTCTAGATGATGCAATTGATTTTTTTTTACGATGTTATAGATTCCACAGTCAAACAATATATTCCTTTTAAAAAGCCTAGAGCAAGCAAGTTCCCCCCATGGTTTAAGGCTGACACAATATATGCCTTGGGTAATAAAAATTGTGCACGGTATTTGTGGAAATCTTATCCCAATGTTGAATCTCACCAATCATTTATTAATTTAAGGCGACATTCAAAGGCGTTAATTCGTCGTGACTATGTTGATTATGTTAAATCTATGTCCTCTTCTTTACCTACTAATCCTAGAAAGTTTTGGTCCTTGGTTAATAAACGCCGTAAACACTCGCGAATTCCCGATGTCATTTCCTATGAAAATATCGAAGAAACGGGACCTGTAAGAACAAATTTATTCCTTAATTTTTTCTCTGAATCCATGACGCAATCTATTGGTCCTAATTCTGCCAATTTAACTATGAATTTTTGTCTCTCTCCAATCAGTAATTTTTCCCTTTCTTATCTTCAAACTACCCCCAATGAAGTCTTCTAGTTCTTGTGTAAGATATCCCCTCATCGATCATCCGGTCCTGGTGGTATAAGTCCTATTTTCATTAAAAATTGTGCTCCTTCTCTTTGTATTCCTTTATCAATCATATTTAACCGTTGTTTCTATCTAGGCATTTTCCCAACTCAATGGAAATCCGCAAATGTAACTCCAATACATAAATCTGGTTCTAAGTCTGATGTCTGCAACTACCGTCCCATCTCTCTACTTCACATATTTTCTTCGGTTTGTGAGAAAATAATTTTAAAACGTTTGTATTATTTTTCTTCCCCGTACTTGTCCACTAACCAACATGGATTCTTACCAAATTGTCTAACTAACTTAGCCATTTTCCAAAACCATTCAGTAAATGCTCTAATTAACAAATCACAATTAGATTCGGTATTCTTAGATTTCTCAAAATCGTTCGACTCCATAGACCATACCCTTCTTCTCCATAAGCTCAAACATCGGTTTGGTATCCATGGTAATTTTCTCAAAGTACTTGATAGTTACCTTAAAAATCGGATCGAACGTGTTGTTTTATCTGGGTCGTATTCTAAATGGACTGCTGTTCTATCTGGTGTTCCCCAAGGTAGTGTCCTTGGGCCCTACCTTTTTACACTCTATGTTGATGACTTGTCTGCTCTATTTCACTCTTCTCCTATCCATTCTCTACTATTTGCTGATGACTGTAAATTATTTACAAAAATTGACACAATAAATGACTGCTTGGTTTTCCAGCAGGCTATAAATCAGATCAAGAAACGGTGAAATTTTCGGAAGTTAAAACTAAATCTTTCCAAATGTAACGTGATGTCTATTTCTCTCCGCAAATTTTCTGTTAATTACAACTATATAATTAATTCTTTCCCATTGACAAGAGTTTCTTCGCAAAAAGATCTTGGCGTTATTACTGACACTAAATTGAATTATGGTGAGCATATTATTAACATCAAAAAGAAGGCCATGTCTCTCCTAGGCATTATTTACCGTTTTACTGACATTAGAGATCCTACATCACTCAACCTGTATTTAACCACAATCGTCCTTCCTGTTATATCCTATTGCTCTCCAATATGGTCCATGTCTGTAATTTCTAACGTTTTTTCTCTTAATAAAGTTTTGAATTTCTTTTTAAAAATTGTATAAACCCGTGTTGCCTCTCTTCGCCATGCCTCTACTGATGCTATACTGTCCTCCCTCTCCCTTATTCACCTTAAAGCTACTCTGATTAAATCCGATCTCTCTGTTATTTATAATACTTTAAACTCTATTACTGAGAGTCCTGAATTAGTCACCTGACTCAATTTCCGAGTTCCATCAAAAGTTACTAGATCTACGCACTTACTTAATGTTCCTTCATTTATAATTTCTCTTCTATTGATTTCCCTCCATTTTAAATTCCTTACCGCCAAATATTGATCCTTTCTCTCTCTCTTATAACTCCTTAAAAGTAGCCCTGAGTAATATTTTTGTAAATAGATGAAATAATGTTTTTATAATTGTTTTGTACATTACCTGTAATTAATTGGTGTTCATTGCCCTGCTTGTTTGTACCTAATTATATTTTATTGTTACCATGTTCACTGTAAATTGGCGATAACGCTGCATGTGAGCCTATTTTAGTAAATAAATAAATATATAATGTATTTTGTGTTCAGCTGTGCTCACACAGCTGTTCTCTGCAAAGTAGTTGTCCGTCAATTTAACCTGTATGGCTGTCGAGAAACACACAAAGATAGGTCGAGGAAACATCGAGATTAATTTTAGTCCTACACTTCTTACATTAGAATATTTATCCCCTGGAAATTTCGTGAATTTAAGATTCTCCTCTGTCCTCTTATTGGATTTCAATCACTCGTCATTCAGGGGTTCTATTATTTCCATCTTGGGCGTTACTTTGTCAGTGACTAAAGGTGACAAAAGACAGTATTAAATAGAGTTGCTAGTAACCTGGTTTGAGGTCTTTTCTGCTGCAAACCTTTGTATTATTCCATAAAACTGTCTTAAGGGTGTTAATCATACTCGCATATCTAATTTTAGGAGTTTTTTGCATTTTGTTTTTTTTATTTAGCTTGAAATTATAAATGTAGACGTTAAAGGAAAGTGTCCGCTCTCCCTTTTGCTTTCATCAGTGGAACAATTGCAACATGTTCACGAACTCAAATATCCTTCTCTCTTGATAGGATCAGGTGAAAGTAACTCAATACTATAAACACAATTATTAAGACCAACTCAGACAGGGAGTGAACTCTTTCTGCTGATATTTTCATACTTTACTCAAATGTGTTCCTTTCATTGCATTCTAACAGATATGATATCTTTTTCTTATATAATTATGTATATTGATTTTCATTCTGTGAAGTTTGCAGGGGAAGAAGATTTACATTCCATACGATAGTTTAAGATCGACCTTGTGGATTTTTTTATCCAACCATTTCATCGATAAAGAAAAGACTAATAATTTCATTTCAGGTAAAAGCCTAGTTCCATCATACTATATTTTTTCTGAACTTCACTCCACCAAAAAAAATCTATGGCTATATAGTCAATTTGAGATTCGTCCTCTTACAGAGGGACGACAAAATATATTTCGTAAGAAGACTGCGGCTCCTCAAATTGAATTGCTACCGAGGTGTTAGAGGTAAAGTGTCGCCTCTTTTGAATCGCTAATATTTTTGTTAAAATTAAGCATGATTGTCTCAATGAAAACAAGTCACCGTATACTTGATCGAATTTTCAAGGAGACGCACATTAACGCATAAGGAGCCGCCTGCGGCTCAGAAGCTGCCATCTCTCTAGCTTCCTCCTTTTGCACGTTGTAAAGTGAATAGAGTAAACTCATTATTCATAGTTTTATTTGTTTTAACGCTGATGAAAGTGTAATTATTATTTATGCACAACCTGGCTCTTTTTGCTTTGAAAGATTCTTTCTAGTTGGCCTTTGTTCGTGTTTCGATTGTGAATGAGCTGTGGCATCAAATGTATGAATTGAACCTTGTTCCTCTTGGGTCAGAATTTGATGAATCTTCCTCAGTGTATTTGCGTTAATTAAGGGAAGTAAGCCGCGTTGCGGTTTAGCTTAACCTTCATCCGCACCTCGAGTACATTTTGATCCATTTTTATTTTTAATTGCTTTTATAAATTGAAATGTAGAGTGTCCATTTTTTACTTTTATTTAAATACCTTGAATATTATTATAAATAATTCTTATTTATTTAGGATGACTTGTTTGGTCTCTATAAAAAGTCTCACAAACTTTTTTCGAGTCTAAATGGAGACATTTATAATTTGTTACACCTTCGTAAATAAAATTTAATATTTGGCGTTGTTTTTTCATTTAATTGTTGTTATGGTATTTTTTCACCTCTTGACTACATATTCAAGCCGATATTTTAAATCCTACTCTAGAATTTATACATCCATAACTACTACAGTAGCGAATGATAATACCGAGGCGCTCTAGAAAGCTCTCAAGAGCTAGAGCTCCAGAAACATTCGGGACCAATTATCAATCATGATCTATAGTGTTTTGTTATCAGTTGAGATTCGATCAGCCAACAGGAGATACGTGATTTTGTACGAGTGCAAATGATATTAGTTTATTCCGTTGTTAGATTTCTCCATCATGTTCACTTTGTATGACTTTGATTATTCAATAAAGACAGTTAGAAGAAAAATTACGTTCAACGTACTAATAATTAGGTCAGAACCACTATACTACCTACTACTAATACATGGTCCATTCAGAATTTTTAAAGGTTAAATTTGCACATTCCTTTGCAAATCCCTACTTGAAAGAAGTCAAGTGTTTTAATTTTAGGCATCGTCTGTTCTGTGACTAAACCCGCTGTTGTTTGGAATATAAAGTTCTGCTATTTGCTATTCAGTTTAGGTAACTTACATTTTCTTTAGATAAGTTCACCTTGTAGATTTTTTATTTCATTTGATTTTCATTCTGAATTTTTAATTTTCCGATATGTAACGTTCGACTAACGAAGAAATTGATGAACCATTTTTACTATCTTACGATAAAGAAATAAGTTCAGAATCATCAGACCACGTCGAAATTTATAATTGTGAATCAGAAAATGATACGTCATTACAACACCACTAGATGTCACAGAATATGCAGTTTCATATAACCGATGAGTTTTTGGCATTTCCTTGTTATTTTCACCATATCTTCTCAATACCATTCTCGACAAATCAAACTTGGAGGGAAGACGAATATATAAAAAATTTGGAATTTTATAGATTATGTGGAACTGGAACTGAAGGCTTTTGACATTAGCTGGTGTCTATTAATCACACAAGTACTAGAAAATTTGTGGGATGAAGAGAATGGACGACCAATATTTCCGGCCACTATGTCACTCAAACGATTCACAACAATATCCAGAGTTATTAGATCCGATAATCGAGAAATGAGAACTGAACGACGCCGGACAGATAAATTAGCTCCGATTCGAGATTTATGGAATAAATGGGACGTAATATTATCTAATCTATATAAGTCCGGTGAAAATGTTATCATTGATGAGCAGTTGGTAGCATTTTGTGAAATATGTCAATTTTGTCAATTTATACCAAATAAAGCAGCCAAGTGTGTTATAAAATTATGAATATTATGTGATAGCAAAACCTGTTATGCATTATCGAATATCCAAATATATAAGAGAAAAGCTGAAGGTGAAGTACCGGTAAAAAATCAAGGAATGCTAGCGATTCTTGATTTATGCTAAAATTTGAAAGGACAAAATATCAAGTTTGGTAATTCTTTTACTGTAGCGGTAGAACTCGGAATCGTCATGATAAGTTCCGCTAATTTATAAATCTCCTTGAATGCAACCTGAAGCTGAATTTCGTGCATGAATTTTAATAGGTGATGCACTGGTTTCCTCGCAAATTCATCAGAAGAAAAGAGCACTTTTAGTTCATTTTTAGGCGAATGTAGTCAAAAACTGGTCCGTAGAAATCCTTTAATTTTTCTAGAATACCACCAGGAAAAGTTTTCGCTTACTGATCATATCTTTCGCTACTAAGGAGTTGAAAAAACTCAAGTTTCAAAAGTGAAGAGTATCTTTCTTCCATCTCCAGGCACATGCAGTCGACTATTCTCTGGTATAATCGAAGGCACGCGCTCTTCTCCTTTTCTATAGATCCTTTTCGTCTTTTAGGCTTCAACTCCTCAACCACATGCTTTTCCTTTGCAGAAACCCAAATATCATCAAATCCATTTTCCTTGTCATTCCTAAGCTGTTTCATAGTATCATGCACCTTTTTACAACAGTAAAATATGTCATAGGATGATGTTTGCAATATATAATTCAAAACATCAGTATAGCCAAACAGAACAGAAGAAATTTCTAGCAAAAAAATTGTCGATAAAAATGCAATCGTACGTTCAAATTAACACGTGAATTTTGTAGCGCGGGTTGCATAACCCACCTCCCCAATAAACGCACACCCAACCTAAATGGGCACGCGACGCCACTGGTATATGTACTAATACAGACAAAATAAAATATTTTCAATATTATATGCATATTATTTGAAATGCATTTTTTGAGTTAGACTATCTTGGGAAGGGGGGAATGATAGTCTGAACTATGGTGAAAGGGGGGAATTGAGCAAAAAAGGTTGAGAACCACTGTTTTTACCATTTTCGTTTTCAACTTTTTGCTCCTTATTCGTATATGTTATAAAATTCTTAGTTGATTGATACCAATGACGACAGTGTTTCCTTAAGATTTCTTATCCACCCCTATCCCTCCTCCTCCTCCTAATCCCCTTCATTTTCATGTTTTTGCTCCTTATTCGTATTTGTTATAAAATTCTTAGTTGATTGATACAAATATCAACTGTGTTTCCTTAGGATTTCATTACCCCCCTTTCCCTCCCCCCCCCCCCCTTCTATTCCCCTCTCCATTAAAATTCTGCACTCTGATTTGAAATATTCCCATGTTATTCAAATGGAAACCCAAAATAATTATTTATACCTTTCATCCTTCATATTCCGTTTTAAAAAGTGGTGTATCCATCTAGTTTAACTAGCAGGATTGTTTATGGATTTTTTTTAACCGTAGTTAATCACGAAGTATGACTTTATATGGAAAAAACACACTTTAAATATTTATGTATTGAGGTACGTGAAAGATTGATTTAAAGCAATAGAGTTCACGTTGCCTGTCAGAGTGCGTCTTATCTGACGTCATGTTTGGGAACGGCGTACTCTCGAGCAGTGTTTCTCAGTCGCAGGTCAGCGGACCGCTGCTTATCAGCGGTTAAGTATTGGCCGGGCCGCGACATTCCATTTTTCTTATTAAGGTTCTATAGTGGGCAGCACTTATTAATAAGAGGTTTGTGTTTTCAGTTGTCTAAGTGAAAAATTGTCAAATATTTGGTGGTTAAATTGATTTTACCTGTCCTTTACGGAATATTCAGATATTACACCGGTCCGCGAGAAACATTCGGTTGAGAATCACTCCTCTAGAGTCCACCTTGCCTCCTACACCGGCGCCGAATTGTCCCGTCACCGAATCGGTCGCGCCGAACTGTCCCATTCCGCAAACTAACCTAAAGATTGAGTCTTTTGAGAAAAATCGTGAAAAATTCGACTTTTGACCGTCATACTCACTTTAAACATTTTACATCTTTTGAAGATTCAGGCGATATTTTTTCTTTTTTTGGCACTTATGGTTTATACTTTGGTAACATTTCCTTTCAACTTAACTTTAATTCTTTGCCAACACTTAATATTTTTATTGTTGATGTACTCTCATTTTCAATTGTCAGTAGCCCATATTTCATACATGGCCAACTGCTGCGTTTGATATGCACAAACAATGCATTTGTTAATATGAATTTAATTCTGTCCACTGGCATCAATAATCAAGTTGCGAGAAAAGGACTTTCTATATTATGCAAGGAAATGAATGAGACAAAATTTCTTATTTCTTCGTTCGGTTTTATCATTCTAATGTCAATTGTCATTCACATTTTACGGACTTCTCAATCGCAGCAATACCAACTATTTTTCAGGAGAAGTTTAAATTGAACATAAAATAAAACCCGTATAATTATAGAAGACATTTTGGCTTTGCAATGATTCCAGCACGCTACGATTGCGGACTCAAATTACGATAATTGTCGGTCGCGTCAGGTTAGACTAAATCTGACGCTCAATTTACCCCCTCCCTCTATTTCCCTCCTCTCACCACCCTCTGTTTCTCTCCTTTCTCACCTCCCTGGCCAATCTTTTGGGTTTGCAGATTAATGACTTTCTAGACCAATCATCGTAGCGATACTGACATTATTGGCCTTTTAATCCAATCATCAGAATTCATATGTCAGCTTAGTACCTGACCCACATCCCCGCCAAACTTGTGTTATTGGCGGTTTTTTCTATAAAGCGGAAATATTGTGAGATCTTTTTACCGTTATTCACTCCATTAAAAGCAAATAATTTTTTGGGCTCCGTTGTTATGAAATTTTTAACTTTAAAACTTGACTATATTAAAGGCGTTCTCCAACACATCATGGAATTTACATAATTTGTAGTCACTTAAGTTGTTTTGTTAGGTATTTATCAAAAGATTTGATTTAAAATTTAATGCGTTTATTTATGTCAAAATTCTTTTTATGATGATCTGCAATTTATGGAAAAGACTTTATAAGTATAGCTGATTTCATCTCAGATGTCATTTATTGTCTTGAAGAAATTATACCATTGGCCAAGAATCCTTGTTGAAGAAAGATGTTTAGAGATATGAAGGAGAGATGACGTTGGAGGGTGCGTGATGTGACAGGAGTGCATTTCAACGACCTCAAATAAAACGAGACGGAGATACAGATGCCCCTTAAAACCAGATCTCTTAGAGGCCGCGTGCTAGAGACACGCTCATACAAGTATCCGTGCTAGAATGTTAGAGTTTTCCCATCGTTATAATTTTTGCGTGGATGGTGAAGATATTTGCATTCATCATCAAAGCATATCAATCCTTAACATTGATTTCACTGACTAGGGAATATAAACACACGGCATGGTGGTTTCCCGGACATACATAGAAGGGAGGAGGGAAATCCGGTGCCTGCATTAGCCTATTCTTCGCGAACCACACCCAAGGGGCCACTTGCTTAACGTCCCTTCCGAAGGATGGAGCGCTGACTTGTGTGTTCTTCTCATACGACTAAGTCTCCTAAACAAGTAAGGGGCCAAGCGACCTCAGATAAAATCTTCATTTCCCAGGGTTCCTGCCAGTAGTAGGCTAGTACTCCAACCACTAAACAACCGAAACCCATTTGCATAATTAGGAAGTTAAATTCCAGGTCTGCTGCAAACATTTTCTCACATTTTGGTATGTAATCTATCGAATGAAAATTCCTTTTGGGTGTAGGGAAACTTTTCTTTAGCTTGATGAGTGTCCAATGAGGAAGAACGGAAGGGCGAACCAATCAAAGACTCAATCCTCGTCGAGAGGGTATCGCTAGGCCGAAGGAACGACAACCATTCGAAATCATCTCCATTCGCAAATCCTACAGTAGAAATCTCGGAATTTGGTGGCATAAAAAAACCGAGCGTCGTACTGCTGAGGTCACCAAGCAACAACCCTCTCGACCCCGATTCCCACTTCTCACGAAAATCATCACATTTACTTCCCTCGTGGATATTTCAATGAAGGGAGAAAAATCGAGCATTTACAGCATGTGGAGGTGCCCGCTGCATGACGGAGCTTTGATAGATCAAGAGGTGATAGGATAGAGGGACAGAGGGAGAGGAGGATGGAGAGAGAGAGGAGGAGGGAGAGAGAGAGGAGGATGGAGAGAGAGAAATGAGTAAAATCCCGTCGGAAATGGAGAAGGCGTTGAGGATGAAATGAATAGATTTAAGAGAAGGAAAAAGGGAGAGTGGGTTGGAATATGGCTGTGGGTAAGAGGGAATGGAGAAGATGATGAAAGATGTATACGTACAGAAAGGGGAATAGAGAGTAAAGAAGCACAGGAAAGTAAGGGAAGAGGAAAGACGAGAGAAAATTGAATTAATGGTGGAGTGATTGAAGGGGGATATGTAAAGAAATGTGGAACAAAAACGCAGCTGACGATCGCTGGTCTTCTCTGTCACAAATTTTGTTTCTCGACCATTGCGTCAGCGGAAATCATATTCATAACTTTGATTAATGCGGAAATTCCCTTACATTTCAAGCTCAAACCACTTTTCAATTTTGGAGCTGAGCATCTTTTTGAAAATGGCGAACTCTTCCAGAAATTTATGCTGCAAATCAATTTTAATATGCATTGAAAAATACAATGATTCAAGTGATACACGTTTTGATGGAAATTACTTAAGAAGATTTGAAAATAAAACATGATAATTTACGGTTAATAGTAATGTAAAAACGAATAAAATTCAGTCACATATGCATATTCATAAATATTCAATCTTTTTATTGTGAATATTATATTTTTCAAGTGAGTCATAAACATAAATTTTGGCTTATTAGTTGCATTTTTTTCAAGAAATAGATTGAATGTCGCTGATTATCTCACGTTTCATTCAGAAGCACTTTGGGATCTGGTTTAATATATTGCCTTCTTTTTTGCACTGGCGTGTCTGCCCGATTGTTATATTGGGCACGTTGAATATGCATTCATGAAGACGTCTTCGTCAAACGATGAGGGTTTATTTCCGGAGGGTAATTTTCTCTATTTTATGTCCATTGCAATTCATTTCTACATTTACATCTTGGCTTTTTTAAACATAAATATTCATATAACCACCCAGAAAGGAAGCATGAATAAAACTATGGGCCAGCCATTTTTTGGATCAAATTAAGTGAGAAGTTAAGTTTTTCATTATTTTAGGTATGTATCCATCTTTTATTTATTTTTAATTGAATTACTATTCCTTCTAGTGTAATTGCCTGTCAAAAATGACGGGTGTCACAAAAACATAAATTGTTTAAGATACCAATAATATATTTATTCAATAATTATTAGTTTATTATTTTTAAAATCACATTTCATAACATCTCCTTATATACTACATTGGCAGTAAAAGTTTCTTCATTGTTTTTTAATTTTCCTTAATCTTTTGAATCGATTACTTTGATTTTAACCTTCTCCTTTGATGTACTTACATCTAGAAAGCGCAACGTACAGTTGACCATGACTAAAACAGGCCCCGGTAAAAATAAACATACTTCATCAAAAGTTCGCGGATGTGGAGACGCTGCAGTGCGCCGTCGACGAACTGGTGTCCTGGTATCGTCGATGGCGCATTGTAGTAAACCCAGCTAAGACCAAGGCCATCATCTTCCACCCTGGAAGAGGAGCGCCGCCTGGAGTCGATTTGTCAGTGATGGGGGGGTTATCCCCTGGAGCCCAGAAGTCATATACCTGGGAGTGGTGCTAGACCGGAGGCTTCTCTGGAAGCCTCAGGTTGAGCGCGTCCGCCACAAGGCACTCGGGGCGCTGGCGAGGCTTCGTCCGATCCTGCGCCCGGGTGTCTTGTCGGCTGACACCATGAGACGCCTCTACCTGAGCTGCGTGAGGCCCATCATCACTTACGCAGCGCCGGTCTGGTCTGGAGTGTCCAAGACCACCCTCTACAGGCTGCAATTGGTGCAGAACAGTGCACTCCGTCTGATACTCCGTCGTTGCCGATACGAGAGCGTCAGCCGGTTGCACTTAGACGGAAATGTGGAGTCCCTGGACGTCCTCCTGCCGAGGATGTCCAAGGAATTCTACTGCAAGGCAGCAGCATTGAGGCACAAAGAGGTGCAGCAGCTGGGCGATATCAAGGTTAGGTGGTGGGACCGCTACAAGCGACCCATCGCCAGCCTTGATTCGCTGGAAACCCTCCCTAGCGAAAAGCGTCCCCGCTTGTAGGGAGGGGTTGGTGCCTCTTTGTAACAAGGGGCTAAAGAAGAGAATAACGAGACGAGTGTAAATAGCCTAGTACCGCATTTGTAGCAAAGCTGGCAATGTGATTGAGCCAACCGCCAGGAGGTTGGAGAGTTCATAGCTAATGAGAAGTGCATAAACATTTTTATGCCTCGAACCCAAAATTAACAAGCGAGTCTCACATGATATTTGTTGTTATTGCAATTTGCGTAATGGTGTGCGCTAGTGCTAAGTATAAAACACATTAATGCGATAATAATAATCTACGTATCCTACATATTAATTTGGTAATATTAAAAGGTGAGAATTTGAAAGATGGCAGGCAGATAAAGGTAAAAGCGACAGGAAAACCATTCAAATTTTGAAATGTGCAAAGGTTATGAATTAATTATTTGAAAGTATTTTTTCCCATAAGAAGTACAGTATGTTGCTATTTATATTCACAACAATACTTTTTAAGTTAGTTATAACTAATATGCGAAGTTGGTACTTAAACTGTTGTACGGCTGAAAGAATGAAATATATTTTTCTCGAAGACATGATCCGAATCCATACCAAATTAGATTAAAAATACGTTTACTATCTGAAAAAGAGATTTTTTTATGATTTTAACAATGAGAAGTTGATGCTATGGATGAGTTCAAATCTTTTAAATGGGAATTGAAGGGAGGAGAGAGAGAGAGAGAGAGAGATAGATAGATAGATAGATAATCGTCTTTATTCGGGCGAAATTTAGACCAGAAGGTCCATTCTTACATTTAACCCTTCGTCAATATAATAAACACAAGAAAATGAATAAAATAAGGTATAACAAAATACATTATATAAACATTATGTACCTAAATCATACTAATTAAAAAGATAAAATTGAATACAGATTTGTGTTTGTGGGGAAAATCTAGGTAAAAACAGACATGTCCTCCCTAGCAAAACCCACGCAGGAAAACACCCACTAAGAAGGGGGGTGTGAAAAACCTGCGAAAACCCTAGATAGTGTACATATGGTAATACAAAACTACAACATTAAATAGGAAGGAGTATGTACAGTGGGGGAGTTCGTATATACAGCGTAATTATATACCGTCATAAAAAAGTACACGTAAAGGTAATAGCGTAATGTAAACAAGAAATATACAAGTATGCAGAATGAGATGAAATATACATGAAATATATACAATGAATGAATATAAAGAATGTTGTTGGGGCATGCATATTATAAGAAAGCAGGAAAAGATATAAAATACATAAATAATATAATACAATATAAAATAATATAAAACAATAGCAAAAAAAAAATAAAAACAACACAAAAAAATACAAACAATAGAAGAAAGAATATATATATACACACCCATACATATATATATATATATACACATACATACATATGTATACATATTAACAATACACAAAATATATAAAAACAATACAAAATTATATTAAGAAATAGAAAATAATATAAGACAATACAAAAAAGAAAACATGAGTAAGGATAATTTATGGGGAGTGTAAAGAGATGATTAAGGATTACTTTGTTGTTTAAGAAAGTGAGTGACACAGGTGCGTTTGAATGAGTTTAAAGAGGGAGATGTTTTAAAATTCTCATCTAAGTTATTCCAGAGTCGGCAACCGGAGACTTGAAAGGATTTATTGTAGATATTCGTCCTGTGATGAGGAATAAGGAGGTTATTCTTGCCTCTAGTATCCCGCTTGTGTACTGTGTTGATTTCATTGAAGAGGGAAGAGAGGTAGTCAGGTTTGTTATAAGTAAGGATTTTGTACATTTGCATCAGGGTATGTAAGTTCCTTCGAGCGTCAAG
Organism: Tanypteryx hageni; assembly: GCA_028673005.1. Taxonomy (NCBI): domain Eukaryota; kingdom Metazoa; phylum Arthropoda; class Insecta; order Odonata; family Petaluridae; genus Tanypteryx; species Tanypteryx hageni. The sequence continues at coordinate 12,307,876 of CM054112.1, forward strand.
TTTGAGCCATGAAAGATTATTGTAATGTTCGCTAATGTGGTCGCTCTTTTTAAGGTCACCGATGAATCTCATGCAGGAGTTTTGTGTGAGAGAGAGAGAGAGAGAGAGGGGGAGAGAGAGAGACTGAATAAAGACAAATTTGCATTTTATGCCATGAAATGAAGAAACGAGAAGAATGAGAACATTTTTCTTGCGATTTCTTAAAATGATTCTATTATTTGATTCAAAAATAAAATTAGGTTAATTCAATTTTATTTCTTAAATCTTAAATATAACCTGTAAATGTTCATGTTTTTAGTCCTTATCTTCTTTCACCATTACTTCCAAATTGCAAACTTCGCTGCAACGGACGGTCAGGTATTCAATATTTTAATTAGATCAAAAATGAAATCAACAATAAATCGCTCAAAACAAAACGAAAAATACAAATAATTATAAAAAGTTTTTATTGATCGAAAAACTAATTTTAGGGGTGAGCTAAAATCATTGAACTAAATACAGTAAAGCTGTGTTAATCCGGATTTCGCTTTTGGCTTCTACATTGAAAGGATATATGATCAGAATATGAAATCAAAGCGATGCAAATAAATCCACCATCAGTCTAAAAGTTCGACATGTTTTTATGTTAGTGTGTCAAATTTGCGCACTAATGTATTATTTAAATGGTTCTTAAAACAATACGAAGATTCATCTCGAACAATCTTACTTATGGAGTGTAAAATACATGCTTAGAGATAACACACACAGTTGCCTAGACAGAAATATTTCCTTAGCCAGAAAAACCCGATTACAAATTTTAAAAGATCAGCCTTATAAAAAAGTGCGTTCCGTTTCGCTTTTCTCGCCCAACCCACGAAAGGGCATTTCAAACAGCAGACTGTACATTCTCGCAAAAACATTTTAACTCAAAGATATGGTAGTATATTACCCTAGTCTGCATTCACACCGCGTGTCGGAAGAAGAAGAAGAGGAAAAGGTGGGGCAAGAGGGCTATGGCCCCATTCCAAGGGGGCAAGGGGTGGCTGCATGAACGGAAGACATTTCATCGGAAGGTCCATGGAGCTCATGACAGCCGAGACCTATTCGCCCTCCCACCACCATCCGATCCACCTGACCTCGCGATCCCATCACGACAAGGGACCTTTTACGGAATGCCATATAAGTGGGCCCGTAGGGAGGGGCCCGCATCAGAGTCAGGTGTCGCCACCCTTCTGATCGGCCAGAGTCCAAAGTCAAAAAGGCGCCCCTCGTACGCAAACACGCCTGCCTCCCGCCCCGCCCCCTCCTCTCGCCGCTCCTTCCGCGCAGTTCATAACCTCCTCGCCCTCTTATCCACTCCCTTCCACCTACGCCTTTCCCCTCCCTCTGCGGGCAGGCCTCCACCCCCGTTCCACATTCTAGGCCTCCTCCCGGGCCGCGCACAGATGTTGCTCCTCCTTTAAACACGAGGTGATACATCACCCGAGCACCAAACCTTCCCACACAGCTGCTCCCGATCTCCTCAAATGAAAGGGCGGTGCCGTCGTACATCATGGCTGGGTTTTGGCGAGGAGGGCAGAGGCGAGGATGAGGGAGGAGAGAAAATGAGGGAGAGAGAGGAGATCCTCCCTACCTCCTTCCCTTCCGCGCACCGTCGAAAACGATGGCTCCTCCTCAGAGCCGTGCGTGTGTGTCTATAAAGGCCCGAGCAATCGCTTTGCCTCTCAATTCATTAGCACGCTGTTGAGTTGTGGAAAATGAGGCTCTGGAGTCGAGGGGAGAAGAGATAGACGGTGCGTGAAAGGAGATAGGGGAGTGAGATGGAGAGAGAGAGAGAGGGAAAGCGAAGGTAGATGGAGAGGCCTTCGTTTAATGCGACAACTCCAGCGAGCACCCTTTCAACTCCTCGCTCCTAATGTTCTCCTGCGAGTGTTTTAAATACTCGTTTTATACGTTTTGAACGGATTGACTTAATGCGTGCGTCCTAATGACGGATTATTTCGCTAGGTTAAAGGAAGATGCGCAGACGTTACTATTTCCTCGTATAAATTATACAGACAGTCTGGCGGCAGTTGACTTATGTTATTGAAATTAGGAATTTAACATAATATGACGAATGGCGAAGCATGTGTCATCGGATAACGAGAGTTTGGAGTCTCGCCGAATTAGTTGGCCATTCTCGTGCGGAACTGAGAAATTATATTTTTAAGTTTAGCATTTTCTTCTATTCTTTTATTATTTAACACAAATTCTATTTTTCCCATAGTATCATTAAATAATGGAATATATGATGTAATCAATCGAAACGTACTAAAATTTAATTGCGTAGCTATGAATATTAAATCGGTAATTAGTAATGGCATTAGTTTTGCGCTAGAATTAACAAATGGTATGAATTAAAATAAATAAATAGAATTGAATTCATGAAAACTACCAGAAAATCATGAGCATTAAATTTGTCTTATTGTCCCTCTATCTACCTTAGTCTCCGCGATGGAATTCGAAATAAAAGGTGAGATTTGAAAAATTGAACCAAATCGTTCTGAAATCATTTAGTATTGCTAAGGCTAACTCAGAACTTCAATGATTTTTGCGATAAAAAATACATTAATATTTTTTAGGATTTAAACTTAAAACACGAAAAAAGTAGTGCAAAAGCTTTTTATAATATTTATTTTATTACATCACTATTATATTAATATTTTGACTGATTTAATGGGAGTTCCTTAATTTATTTGTTACTACGCCTTCGTCGAAGGATGTTTCATTGACAGTCTAACATGAATTGAAGTTACAATATTTACTAAACTGTTAGCAACAATGTTAGTTATAAATATTTTAATTATTAGGGGCCTGTTGCAATATTTTCTGCAAACATTTGGGGAACCATGCGAGAAGTGACCCTATGCGATAGGGCCTATGACAAAGAATTGTGGCTAAGGGTGTTTTTCATTTAAACACTTTTATTGCTCCTCACAAAATAATCGTATTGCTTACATTATTTTCACAACCAAAAACACAAGCCTACATGATTTTGACTAACACTCACCGGTACACAACGTTTTTTGTTATGTTCACTATTTCTGTTGGTACAGCAAATCGTATATTCTGTAGTTGGTTTAATATTAATTAATCACTATAAATGCACCGGCCACGCGTTATATATAATAATAATTATCGAAAGAAATTAATCACAAACATTATCAATATTGTAATTTTTTTCCGCCCAAATAAATTTGTAAACGAAATGATATTTTTAATGTACGAGTAGAATATCTCCCTATTTGAAATGTTAAGTTGTCCGTTATTACAATGGATTTCTGACTCCAAGTTTCTTCGCCACGTCTTTCATTTGTTTTATATTTTCACGAAACTTTTAGCATAAATTTTCAATCGGTTATTGTCCTTGATGCGTTTGTTTCATTGTAAGCTTAGTGCAAATGCACCTGTTAGCCCGAGTCCAGCATTGCAAAAATCCGAGATCAACAATGCCATCAACCCTAGCAATCTTCTTTTTGAAATGTTGAAAAATCGGATAAAATGGAATATAAACTTAAAATATAAGCAAACACGAAGTGAACAACAGAATCAAAGGTTATAATAAGAACCTTCATTTTTTTCTACGTGAAATAGTGCAAATCTCGAGTCAAAAACTCGATCGTAAAATATTTTTAAATGTTAAAGACTAAAGGTCTACACATCGTATTCTAGCCGATTATGTGTTAATCAAGTGCAGAAACGAAAACTTTCCTGATATCGTATCCATACCTTTTCTGGAGACGACTACCCACCTAAAATCTGCCAGAATTCGTGCCAAGTATTCAGGCAAATGATTCGTCGAAGTCGAGACGACTATTCTTGATTTATTTGCGTTTATGCAGGGAGGTGACGTCATTCGAGGCTTCGGACGTAGGCAGGCAGGGACGCAGCGGTTATAATATATTAGATAGATTATTAAGGCTTCTCAAATGCGTCGGTTTTATAACAAAAAACTAAAATACCAAAGTTTATGAGACAATTTATTTTACAGTCATACATTTGGAATTTATCGTGCTCCTCTCAATTTCAAACTAAATTTTTTCAGTCGCAGTGATATTTTTTTTCCGCAAATTTCTTCGAGTCACGCTTATTATTGAATCACTCATTATCATTGGTTAAAGAAGGTATTAAGTTCATTTAATTTTCTAAAATCGACCAGAGATAACTTGAAGATTGGCCAGAGCGCTTTTTAATGGAGGCTAAATATGAAACTTCTCTACCGCTTTTCTCAGCGTCATCCGCGTAGAGATCCAAACGGCATCGGCTATTTTACCACGAAAATTCCCTCCTGACATTATTTAAATTCGAGACACTTTGCTCAGAGACAAACAGTCGTGAAGCATTTATTCAATATTGCCTTCGCCATATAAACCTCGTCCGTCGATACGGTAAAGTTTCTTTTATCGTGATTTTTCGCTGTATTTTGGTGACGACCGAAGCAGATTTTGATCGACGGTTCGTTATTGCATTAGTTGGTTCGCCTCTTCAGTTGAAGGAGCGATCGTATGAATTTGTCTCTCGTTCAAAGAGTTAACTTGGCAGTAAATGCACTTTGGAAGAGAGAGTGCGCATTGTAGTGGAGGTTGATTGATGGAATGTCGAGCGGAGGTTAAGAGGGGTTCCAACGAAAGTGGTGTCTCTCAGAGGGGTGTGGTGGGCCAAGGGGTTACGTGAGACGTGCGCATCATGTACTTAGAAGGTCACGCATAACATCGCATTCTAGTAGAAGCGCCGTGCTAAAAACATGTTACAAAGAGAAAGAGTTTTGTCCCATATAACGTTCAAAGTTATTAATTTTTTAAAAGATATAGCTGCTTATGTTTTACAAAAATGTATTTTTATTGAAAATTCTATTAAAAGAACATTTCCCTACGTTTTATTAATTACCTAATAATATAAAAAGTTGCAAGGAACTTTTATTGCATATTTCACAGTATTGTATTACAAAAACTATTACCAAATAAGGAAAACCAAACCATTTTAAACCATTTTTAAATTTAGAAGTTTAGCTTTTAAAACATATCTTATCAGCACTAAGTCGTTAAACTACATATCGTAAGCGAAAAAATTATATTTTGATTTAATTGTAATTTTTGCGAAGTATTTGCTGAAATGGGAAATCACTAACACTTTAAGCTGAAAATAGTTGCCAGCAGCAATAATGAATGCAGTGACGTATTTAAGGTATATCGTTTTAAAATATGCTAACAAGAGAAGCATTCACTACTCTTGTGACACAGTTGCAAGCTATTCTTATGTACAAGTTGATTTTGGAACATACACGAGGTAATGTTCGATTTTCTATGTAGATGGAGTTATATATGCAAGTGAATGTGTAGGCTTCAGTAATTTCTTCATGACTTTATTTTTGCAATTACTTCCTTTAAAAATTCATTCCAGTTAAATTTTCATGGAAAAACAGGATAATGCATACACTTTCTTATAGTTAATCTTGTATTACGCTGTAAAAGCATTCCGTACAAACGAAATACAAGTTTCAGGAGAAGATAAAAAGAGACAAGCGTCCAAAACAAAAACACGTAATACTTCCAAAACTTCGCCTTTCTTTTTTCGGAGCCTCTTTTTATTTCGATCTTTGCAATATCAAAACTTTTGAAAGCTCCCTCTCTCTCTTTCTATCCTCTGGAGAGAAAAAGATATCTCGAGATCGCTTCAAAACTAGTATATAACCATCATTTCGTGTTTTTAGAGTAAAAAATCTCCCTTCCCAGTGTGTCTTTCCCTTTTTTCCATTCAGTGAAAATTACACCCGACTCTTCATCCGGGACTCCACCTTTCTCCCCTCACCCACAGCCCTCTCCCTAAAGCCCTTACCCCTTCCCCCCCTTGCATCACTTTCCTCACCACGCCCAATCCCTTCTTCCCACCTCCCTAACCTGCATTAAGAACGCTGCGATCCTACCAGGTGACTCAGCCCCGCTTCCCATCCCCTCGAAAGCCCTGCCTTCCCCTCTCCATCCTCTCTCCCTACCCTCTCCCCTCACTCCGTCTCGCCATATCTCTTCACCATATCCTCCTCCTCTACTGCCAGGACTAAACCCCTTATGAAATCCCACCTCCCCCCTCTTCCACCCACACTTTCTATCTGCCAACGTTCCAAATGCAATCTCCCCGCCGCTTTATAACCTCGGCGTATTCCATCGCCCCCTTGCCAGATAGCATAAAAGCCGGAGCTTTCATTTTACGCATCGACGGATAATATGTCGTACGGAGGTGAAAAGTGGAGGAAAATAGTGTGAGAGAAGAGGGGGAGGGAAGAGAGGGAAGGGAGGGGTGAGAGGGAGGGGAAGGGAGAGAAGGAGGGGAAGGGAGAGAGGGAGGGGAAGGGAGAGAGGGAGGGGAAGGGAGATAGGGAGGGGAAGGGAGAGAGAGAGGGGAAGGGAGAGAGGGAGGGGAAGGGAGAGAGGGTGGTAAAGGGAGAGAGGGAGGGAATGGGAGAGAGGGAGGGAATGGGATAGAGGGAGGGGAAGGGAGAGAGAGAGGGGAAGGGAGAGAGGGACGGGAAGGGAGAAAGGGAGGGGAAGGGAGAGAGGGACGGGAAGGGAGAGAGGGAGGGGAAGGAAGAGAGAGGAGAGAGAGAAGGGGAGGCGAATGAGAGGGAGTTATCCATCTTCCATTCCCCCTCCCCCTACCACTCCATACCCCTTCCCAGCTAACTCCCACTCTCTCTTTGTGTGTACCATGCTCATAGTGCTGCCATTAGTTTCATTACTTTTCTCAGTCTCTCCTGTTTTTTCTCTGTCTCTCTCTCTCTCTCTCACCCTCTCTTGGGTTACATTTCATGGTTTTAATCCCAGCAATGAAATGGTGAGAGTGAGTTAATCTGGGAAGGCTTCTGGTTTTTAAGATAATCTGTTCATTGCTCTCTTTAACTACTCGACAGCGATGGGTTCGCGATGGTCCGCCATAGGCAGCATTCCAAAATGTGACGAGAAAGCTTTTCGAGAAATATAAATTATGAGATTGGCGTGTGCGAATACACACACGCTTTAGTTCCTTGCAACCGCGGGTGTTACGTTCCTGACATAAACTGCAGTTGACAAATCCGCTGTTGGCGAGGGTCACGGCTTATGATAAATAAGAAATAACGGGAGAGAATGAAATTCCTATTCTGTACGCTTCAATGATAAAAGTAAATCTGCTATACTTCAATAATACATGTTTATTACATAAGAATATAGAAGAATACACGTTCAAAGTACAAATTACTGCTAATATAATCTCGAAGTATTCAGGTCAGCTCTTGGGTATCATCAAACCAACGCGCTTATTTACACAACCATCAGCCAATGAGTGGAATGACCAAGAGTGGCCACTTGAATATAAACCCCGGATGAACACGCTCACGGCATCTCAGGTACCCTGAAGATGATGGCAGAGACAGCCATCGAAACGTTGGGAAACCAAATCACCACCCGGCTGGAAACCCGAGAAAACTTCATTGCAGCCATTCGCCGGGAAAAACTCAAATCTTTCTACAATACTTTCCCCTATAGTACGTATGGAGAAATTAAAAACAAGCGTAATTGCCCGTCAAATATGAAGGGTATGCGTGGATTAAGTATTAAATTTAAGGAACTTCCCATTCTTCCTCCTTTTATCCCTTCTTCTCTCCCCTCCTCCTCCCTCCCATCCTCCCTCCCTCTCATCCTCACTCCAATCCTCTCCCCATCGCATGGGACAATGGGATGGGACATCTTAGTCTCAATCTCATCCCAAATAAAGACCATATCAATCAAACAATCAATCTCTCCTTCCCATCCTTCCTCCCTTACATCCACCCTCCCTCCCATCCTCCCCCTCCCAACCTTCCCCTTCCCATCCTCCCTCCCTCTCCTTTCTCTCTCTTCTAGAAAAATAGACATTCTATACCACCCTTACTTTTTATGTAACCTCCATTCTATATCTCTTCCCTCCGATCTCCCTCCCTACATCCCCTCTCCCTTATTCTACATATATATGTGTGTGTGTGCGTGTATGTAGATGTATATATTCGTTTATATAAGCAAAATAATAAAAACTAAATCCCAGTCAGTTGAATTACGTAATTTAGCGAAAAATCCTACGATATTTTAAGGAAATCTATGCACTCGTATGTATTACACGTATGCGGGTTGAGACAACAATTGATTCTCGAAGTTGAACAATGTCGTGGTCGGGAAGACAACAACCCGTTTAAAAGCCGATATTTTCCCAAAATATGTGATTTAAATGTTTCATATTAGAGATTTTTAACGTTAGGCGGAAAAAGTTAAATAGAATAAGAAACTTCATTAATAATCCAAACACATAGTTAAATTCGAAGATCGTGCGTCAATTCTTTCTAATTTCGATATAAAAAGTCGCTTTTTATGTGTTATCTTACGGGAAATGGAAATCGCCCCCCTGAAGTCGAACCTGGGTCTATTTTCGTATTTTCTTTTCGTAATTTAAATTTTATATCTGAATCAAACATCCCTGCGAAATTTCAACCTATCAAAATTAAAATCCATTTACTAAAAAATTCCAAAATCGACCCGGGTTCGATTCCTGAGAATGATTTCCATTCCCCATAAGATAAAATGGAAAAATCGATATTTCGACCAGCAAGCTTATTTTCTTTTGCTTAATAAAATTCACATATTGGACATTCAATCTCCGGACTAGGACTGCATTAAAGAAAAATGAAAATAGTTTTTATTCTTATCGTATTTTATCGCCTACGAATCGCAATCTCTCAAAGTTAACGTTTTAATATCATATTTTATAATATCAGTAATAATCAGATCAGGCCAAAACACGTCCACTTTTTTCCAGCTAAGATGAATTGTGACGTATATCTTGTAGTTACGTCCCACCGCACACACTTGTAGAGTCGATTGGAGAGGATAAAAGGTTGAGGAGCAATGCGGTTTATATCGGACCAAGATTCGATGGTGGAGAATTCATTTTGACCGGGTAAAGGCCCGAAGGAAAAGGTCCGAGTTCTGAGTTGACTGCTGGCCGCTGCGCCTCTGCCTACGTTTGCTATGAACTTTCCAACCTTCCTGGCGGTTGGTTCCTTCGCATCGCCAACTGGGTTTCTAATGCGAGTCTAGTCCGTTTTCACTCCTGTCATTTTTCTCTTCCTTAGCCCTTTGTACAAAGAGGCACCCTACAATCGGGGACGCTTGTTGCTAGGGAGGGTTTCCAGCGAATCAAGGCTGGCGATGGGTCGCTTATAGCGGTCCCACCACCTAACCCTGATATCGCCCCGCTATTGCACCTCTTTGTGTCTCGATACTGCTGCCTTGCAGTAGAATTCCTTGGACATCCTCGGCAGGAGGACGTCCAGGGATTCCACGTTTCCGTCTAAGTGCAACCGGCTGACACTATCGTATCGGCAACGACCGAGTATCAACCGGAGTGCGCTGATTTGCACCACTTGCAGCCTGGAAAGGGTGGTCTTGAGCACTCCAGAACGTACCGGCGCTGCGTAAGTGATGATGGGCCTCACGCAGCTCAGGTAGAGGCGTCTCATGGTGTCAGCCAACAAGACACCCGGGCGCAGGATCGGACGAAGTCTCGACAGCGCCCCGAGTGCCTTGTGGCGGATGCACACAACCTGAGGCTTCCAGAGAAGCCTCCGGTCTAGCACCACTCCCAGGTATGTTTCCTCTGGGCTCCAGGGAATAACCACCCCATCACTGACAGACCGATTCCAGGCGGCGCTCCCATTCCAGGGTGGAAGACGACGGCCTTGGTCTTAGCTGGGTTTACTGCAATGCGCCATCGACGATACCAGGACACCAGTTCGTCGACGGCGCACTGCAGCGTCTCCATGGTACTTTTGTAAGAGCGGGACAGGAGCGCCGCGTCATCCGCGGACAGGGCAAGCGTAGTGTTCCACCCAAGTGGGTCATGGGTGAAGATATTAAAGAGTATTGCCCCCAGGACGGATCCTTGCGGGACACCGGCGCAGATTCCCCTCAGTCCCGATCCGACCTGGAGCCAGAACACCCTGAACGTCCTGCCCTGTAGGTACGACTCGATGAGCCGCACTATCCAAGCAGGAAACTGGAGTCGATGCAACTTCAGCAGTAGTGCTGGATGCCACACGCGGTCGAAGGCCCTCGAGATGTCGAATAAAGCCCCTGCGACCTCGTGGTTCCTGTTGAAGGCGTCAGTGATAAAGTGGGTCACCCTACCCAGTTATTGGGTAGTGGAGTGCCTCTCCCGAAAGCCAAACTGCTCGTCCGGGAGAATATTCTTCTCCCGGAGAATATCCTGCAGCGCCTTCCGGACAAGACGGAAAATATGGAATCCCGACACAAGCGTTGCAAATAGCGGCCAGGAACTCTACTGGCGAGAGATCACTGCAACTATCTCGCACACCTCGAAGTGAGGGAGCTCCGCAGCATCGAGCAAGGGGCCGCGGTCAAGCGTCCAGAGTTCTTGAGCGATGTCCGCTTCGACCTGGTCCGACCCAGCTGTGGCCGAGTTTGGGCAGAATGCTCCCTCCAGATATTCGGCCATCAACCCGGCTTTCCCCTCCGGACTCCTAGCAACGGAGTCTCCCTGGATGATCAGGAGGTCCCGCCGCTGGGCAACGCAAAGCCTCCTACAGGTTTTCCAGATGGACTAACCCTCCAGGGAAAGCGTGGAAAGGTGGAGTTCCCACGCATCCGAGCGCACGTCTTGCAACATGTCTCGGGCCGTCCTGTTGATGGAGTCCAACTAGATTCTGAGGTTCAACGTACGGTGGCGCTGCCACCTCCGCCGCACGCTGTTGCGCAACGGGATCGTATGTTTGACGACACGAGGCAAGGCAATGCGTATACCCCCGGCTACGACCACCTACGGGATCGCAGCGTCCATGGCCTGCTGGATTGTGGTGGTAAGGAGGTCGACCATAAGGTCTGCCTCCCCACACGTCCTGGGCGGTGTTGGGTCGACCGGCAGCCTTTTCGCAATGAACTCTCGGAAGTGCTGCCAGTCGGCACGAGCTAAATCCAGACGCTGCGAAGCTGGTACTCGCACTGGCAAGTTCCCCAGAAGTAGCAGGTTCGAGTTATGATCAGAGGATATATCGCAGATGGAATGCATGCTAAAGAACGCCCTAACGTTGTTGATGACAGCAACATCTAGGACGTTTCTTGACGGAAGAAATGTGGACTCAGTTGGCGCGAGCACCGTGAGCCCCTCTTCGTCGGCAAGACCTTTAAGACGCAGGCCCCTCGGGCTGGGGACTCTGGAATGCCAACTGGTGTGCTTGGCCTTCAAGTCCCCAAGTGCGATGGAGGGGCAGCCATCCCCGACGACATCCAAGACCTCATCCCGGTCCCACGCCTTCCCCGGCGGATAATACACCTAGGAGACCCTGATCCATCCGGTACAGGTCCTGATGTCGGCGGATAAAGCCTCCATCGACCCGTAGTTTCGCGCCGGATACGGACGATGTTCCGCGGATCGATGAACGAGCAGTGCCGAGCCGCCGCGACCCGCCCCCCTGGCGGGCTGGCCGACCCTGTCTGCACGATAAATCGTCAATCCAGGGATCTTCCACGCGTCCGCCGGGCGGAGGTGCTTCTCGTTAACGGCGGTGACGATGGCGTGCTTCTCCTGTAGGAACGCCCGAAGTTCTTCCGTCTTCACCTTGAGACCTCGAGCGTCCCATTGCACAAGGACGCTGCATCCTCTAGTCCCCATTGTTGGGTGCAGGGATTCGCTCCTTGATCAACTCCTCCAGGAGAGAGAGGAGGAGTTGGCCGGACGTCGAGAAGATGTACTTTCTCAGCGCCCCACATATCATTGCCACCGTTCGTCAATAGTCGGGGTCTTCTTCGGACCGAACCGACTTTGGCGTACTGCTTTGCTGCTTGCTAGTCTTGGCCGATGTATTGGGGCCCTTGGAAGGGGCCATTTCGGCGGATTCGGTTGGCCGACTCGCGACCACCCGCTTTTCAGGCTCTGGCACGGCTTTATTTACTGCCATTGGAGCCGCAGCGGGGCCTTTGGAGGCCACACTCTCCGCTGCTATAGCCTCAGTGGGCTTCGCCTGCTACTATTTTTCCTTGGCCGCTCTGCGCCTCTCCTTCCGGAGGGCGGTGGCCGAGAGCTTCTTTGGGGCCGGCTCCTCCCATCTGACAACGGGACCAAGAGTGGGATCGATTGCAGCGGGAGGATCCGCCTGCTTAGCCGGCTCAGCACCTGGCTGCTGAGCCGGGTTTGGGGCATTAGCCGGCAGAGTCGGCTTTGCAGTGCCCCCAGCCACCGCGGCATAGGGATCGTTTGGCCAATGGCAGGCCCCTGTCGGCGGTAAATTTTCGGCTGTATATGGTGAATTCCGGAAGCGGTTCCAGCGGGGGCCATCCGGTCGGGAAAGGCCGCCCGTCCCTGTCCGCCGACACCCTCGGTTTGACGGTCTACCACGCCTGAACTATCGAGTTGTAGAACGCCCCGAGGTTATTGGTCCTCCGGAATGGGGCCGGGTTGTAGAAGACTCGAAGGGCATCACCCTCTCTCCCGTAGCCCGCCAGGCGGTCGGCTGCGAGGATCCTCCAGGGATTGTCCGGTGGACCGAGGAGGAGACGTTGCGCGAGAAGGAACCTAAAGGCCTGCATCTTGAGGGCGATGTCCACCATGCCCAACCCTCCCGCGGCAAGTGGCGCGGAGACGGTGGCTGTGCCGGTCCAGTGCCTGCCCCCATTCCAGACAAAGGCCACCAGCCTGCTCTGCAGACCGTGCAGGAAGCCGCTAGGTGGGGTGTACACCTGCAAGATGTGCCACATACGCGGGGCGATGAATCTGTTGACCGCGAGGACGCGGCCCCTCAAGGACATTGGTGCCACCCTCGGTGTCCACTTGGTCAGGCCCGTGGTGATCTTCTGGGTGAGCGCAGCGTTGTTCGCGTCCCTCTCCCTCCCTCCGAGGCATTTGACGCCATCACTCTACCAATTGAAGCCCAACGGTGCATCCGGACGGGTCCTCCATCTCCCCATCGATAGGCCTCTGCTCTTGGCGGCGTTCAGGAGAGCACCGGACAGGAGCGCACACCGCTCGAAGGAGCGAGAGAGCCGGGCGAAGTCCTCCTCCTCTCCTAGGAAGACGCAGACGTCGTCAGCATAGGCGCTGACGGTGAGGTCGGTCTCGGCTGGCGGAGGGAGGGGAATCCCTCGCAGGTTTCTCCTCAGCAGGGAAAGCAAGGGCTCGATGGAGAGGGAGTAGAGCTGTCCAGACAAGGGGCAACATTGCCGAATCCCTCGCAAAAAGGGGATGGGGCCACAGAGAGAGTCGGCGACCCGAACCAAGCCCCTCGCCCCAGAATAAATGGTTCGTATCCACCCGATGACGGTGATGCCAAACCCCATGTCCTGCAAGGTGCGAAACAGGTGGCCGTGCAAGACCCTGTCGAAGGCGTTCCGCTGATCGAGGGAGAGCAATGCCGAGGGGGCATTCCTCTCGTTCTCCAGCCGGATGGTGTCCCTCACAAGAGCGATGCTGTCGAAGATGGTTCGCTCGGGGACGCAGTAGCCCTGTTCCGGAGAGATCACGGAAGCTATTACCGAAGAGAACCTCGCGGAAAGCGCCTTCGCCAGGATCTTGTAGTCCGTGTTGAGCAGGAAAATGGGCCTCCAGTTCGCAATCGATCGAGCAACGCCTCCCTTGTCGATCAAGGCGATCACCGCCGTCGAGGTCGAAAGCGGCAATCGCCCCTTGGAGAAGCTGTCCTCGACCATCTCCTGGAAAGGAATCCGGAGAAGCCCCAGAAGGTCGAGTAAAACTCGGCGGTGAGGCCATCGAGACCAGGGGATTTTTTGCGACTCAGTCGCCGCAAGGCCTCGGAGTAGTCGAGGAAGAGCTGCTCCGGTTCAGACAGCCTAAGGAGCTCACCCAGCGCCCTCCGGTCCTCGGGGTTGTCCTCAGTCCCGCCGACGTCGGCGTAGATCGCGGAGAAGTGGCGCAAGACGGCCGCACGGATGGCGCTCGGTTCCGTCAGCAACGTACCCTCGTCAGCAATGTCCTTGAGCTGCCTAGGCCGGCATCTACCCGCCCAACGCACCAAATGCGCCGCTGCGGGTCTGTCGTTGGAGGCCAGTTGGTCCCACCTGAGCCGCTGCAGAATTTTCTCCCCTTCCACCCTTTACCAATCCACCCCGACCTCGGTCGACAAAGCCCAGCGAAGGACACGCCGGTACATGATGGCGTGGGATTTTAGGTCGTCCTTGAGTTTTTCCCACCGTAGAGACGGATCGCCGAGGGAGTCCTCAAGGAAGGAAGGAAGGCGAGCACCACACACGTGTCATCTGCGTCGCGCATGCGGTGCGCTATGGACGACTCGAGGGCCTCCGTGGCCTCCACCGCCACCGGTTCGTCCTGTGGTCCGTAGAAACACACCAGCCGGAGTACTGCGCCGGGAAGATCCTCAAACCTCAGGTCGATTTCCTGGACGTGGCCGTCGAAAGTGACGACGTCGTGCGTTACCACCGCTCGGAGGGAGTGCTTGAAAAACACCGCCGTGCCAGTTCTGGGAGTCCGAGGGCCATTGAAGTGCATGCAGTACTCCGAGAGGTTTGGAAAAGGGGCCGCCGTCGAATTAGTCTCCTAGAAGAAGGCTATATCCGGCGACCAACGTCGCAAGAAGGCCGTGAGTTGAGCCCACTTAGCCCCACTACGGACGGAGCAAACATTCAGGGACAAGAAGGTCCATTCTTGTCTCCCTCTGACCATGACAAATAGAAAAAAACGACAAACAGAAGGCGTGCAATAAAATAGATATATATATATATATATATATATATATATATATATATATATATATATATATATATATAACAACTTACGGAAAAGGAAAGGTAAAATAGATATATGGATGTCAACAATATATATAGAAAGAGAGAAGGATAAGAAGATAAAAGTCGGCGATGGGGTTACGGATCCTGTCGGTCTAAGGCTTTAACGAGCCTTTTGACTCGCATTTTTAGCGCGCCCTGTTTGAGCGCCTTCTCTGAACTCAGGAATTCTAGCGTGTCCCGGAGTGGAGGGACGTTGCTAAAATGAGAGGAGGCGAGACCCACAGGGTCATTGTGGCCCTTAGCGTCTTGCATAAAGTGCGTTAACGACTCGAGTGGCACCTTGACGAAGAAGGGCTTATCCCCACAAATCTCGGCGATTTGTTGCATTCCCTCATCGGGTTTCGACGCTTCGGAAGCGCGCTTCCGTTGAGGGGATCGCCTCTCGGCGCTGCCGGCGATTTTCCGCTTGGACGTGGATCTGCTGGCAACGGTGGGGGCGGCAATAGTCGCCTCGCCAGACGCGGCGTCTGTCGCGAAAATGGCGACGTCCGAAGTGGAAGATGGGACGGGAAGAACAGGCGGGCCGTGAGCGGAGGCAGAGGTCGAGTGGGATGGGGCGCTCGCATTCCCTCCCGCTAGAGTTTGTTGAAGAGTAGGTGCGGCGTTGGATGGGGAAAAGGAATGGGCGGCGTCGGAAGTGGGAGGGGAAGAGGCAGGACTGGGTTCGGGGTCAGACGCCGAGGGTTTCGGGGAGGGAAGGGGGTGGGTGGTAGGAGAGGGGGTAGGGGTGACCAGAGGAGAAGGGGTGGGTAAGAGGGCGCAGGCAGGTAGGGGCGGAGGAGGTGGGGTGCTCTCGACCTTATCTTCCGTCGTCCTCGTAGCTGCTGCCGAGTGCGGGCAGTCCTTGGAGATGTGCCCCTCTTCCCGGCATTTAAAACACTTCGCGTCGTCAAATTGCAGGTAGATGCGATGGGGGAGGTTGGTGATTTCCACGACGACCGAGACGGGGATGGAAAACGCCTTCTCGTCTGACGACGTGCACTGCCCCTCTTCAGCCCCCGATGTGGCCGTACCCTTCTCGCCGGATTCCAAGCGTGAGGTGTTGGACCGGGCTCACCACCCGCATTGCATCGCTCAAAATATCGATTAGATCGCCCTCAGGGAACTCCGGCGGTATGTTGGAGATGACCAGCCTCTCAACCTTCGTGGTCATCTGCCTGGCGGGGACATAACGCCCGTTGAGGGAGATACCCCCATGCTCGAGCATGAAGCTCTCGACCCGCCCCTCGGTGTCTAAGTAGATGCAGATTCGGTTGTTGGAGAGGCGCGTCCCGTGGGTGATGAAGGCACCACAGCCTAAGATATCCCCGGTCGCGAAGATGTATTCAGTGATGGGCGTGTCCGGCAGCGCGGGGAAGATGATTGCCTTCTCCTTGGTAGGGCCAGACGATAAGGGCGTCACCTTCCACCTGCTGAATACGAGGACGTTTTTAGGGACGGCATTTGACGGCGCGGAGTCGGACGCGTGCGCCTTGGCGATTCCGGCTCCTCCCGCGGCACGCGCGTAGCTGACTTGCGTGGCAGGGGCGGTAGGAGGGTTCAAGGGCGGGCTCGGAGTGGTGGACAACGAAGAGGGCCGCGTCTGCGGCGGCGGGGAAGGTGAGGGAAGAAGGCTCGAAGAGCTAGCCGGCGCGTGGCCGGAGGATAGGATGGGTCCATCCCCGCGTGGGGGTGAGGCAGGCATAAGGAGAGAGCCCGAGGCAAGGTCGCAAGATGAAGGAGAGCACTGTAAAGGAGCGGGCGAAGATCGAAGAGCTCGTGAACCGGAACGCGCAGCCTCGATAGGAGAGCGCGATCTCGTCTGGAGAGCACGAACAGGAGAGGCACTGGAACTTTCCAGCGAGTTAACGGTGAGGTGGCCATTCCGGCGTTTGATGACGAAAACAGAGTCGTGAGAGCGGTGGAGGTATGAAGGGAGCGGCGATCGGTCGATCAGGCTAGGAAGCCGTGAATCGCGCGAGATCGGCGACGAAAGCAAATCAGAATAAGAGCGCCGGAATCCCGGCGCCGGCCCGAAGGCACGCACGCACGCACACACACACACACACACTTTGGACGTCGACCCGATCGGACGCTTGTCTCCGCTTTCTGTGTTTGACTCCCGTTTACTGTGTGTTTTTCTGCGGATTTTCATCCGGTTTTTGGATGGTGAGGTACTGTTTTTGGTTGTTGTTATTGTTGCAAAGTTTCTTGTTGTTGCGTGCGTGCGTGCGTTCGTGCGTGCGTGTGTATTGTAGCAATCCCAGAGGTATACGGAGTCGTGGGCAGTCATGATTGGCGAAGGAGAAGAGGGGAAAAGAGTAAGCAAGGGAGGGGAAGTGAATGGGAAAGACAAGGAGGGGGAAAGGAAATTAGAGGGTTTTGGGATTTGGAAAACGGCAAATGGTGACGGAGGCGGAAAGAGAGATCACGATTCTACAAATCCAAAGGAAGCCATATTGTTTTATTGTGTCTTTGTTTCTTTCATTTTGTGAATACATTTGTTGCTAAAAAAAGGAACATCAAATGTGGTTTTTCACTCCAAATCGTGTAACCAACCCCCTGAAAATCAGACAGAGACGTGTTTGTCACATTTTTTTGGCGCCCAACCTTCCGGGCACGATTTTGGAGCCTACGTGTGATTTATAGAGTAATTTTTGTTCCAGCAATAGTTGATTTTTGTTGAGCTCTTATAATTGTAGTTGTCTTGACGAGTGGTCTAATCACTCGATTAATAGTGCTCGGTGAGACGTAACGGTAAGAGAGAGAAACGATTTGACAACGTGTACCGCATGTTAGTTTTGGTCTTGAGCGTGATTAGGGTGGCTTAGTTATTTATTTCCAATCCCAATGTTCCCTATTCCATGGTCCATCTCGTTTACCGTAGTCAAGTCTCTCTGACGGACCTCTGAGAGCGAAGAGTAGCTCCTTAAAACCCATCGTTTATTTTATTAAGACTGTTAAGGATTAATTGATGTTTCTCTCCTTGCTGTTATAGTGTTTATTAAGGAGATCGATATGTCTGAAGATAGTTTTGCGTCTTACCGTGAAAGTAGGGAAGCAAAATGTTGGGAAACTCTTCTGATGAAGATTCCACTGATGTGAACGCCGCGAAGTCTTTCTCTCGATGACAATTTTTCCACCCCTACCGTGTATACAAAGGAAGGCGGGGTATCGAGACAATTGGGAAATTCGGGAGCTATTGACCCCGCGCTTAAACGTTTTTTGGGTACTATTTTCGAAAAACAAGAAAGGTTATTAAATTAAATTCGCGGAGAGTCAAAGCGTCGAGCTGAACAGATTAGAACTGAAATCTCGAATCAAAAGGAAGAAATTGAAGGTATAGGGACCCAACTAGAAGCCGTGGAGCGTGGCCAAATTGGTAATGCCAGCGATTCCAATCCTAGTGAACTTACTCATACGGTCTTTGTACCCGCTCCAATGTGTCTTCCCAAACTAAGGTTCAGTGCCCGATTCAATGAACACCCAGTGAGTTTTATTCGTCAAGTTGAAGAATATTTTTGCATGTCCACATTATCGCAGCAACAACGAGTGGTTTTGGTTTTGAGTATGTTAGAAGATAGTGCGAAAGCATGAAGGGATACTCTGTACCCACCGCCTAGAAGTTTTGAGGAATTTAAATTCAAGTTTTTCGAAAGATATTGGGATCTAGAGGCTCAATGTCAGCACAAACTGTCGTTTGATCGAAGGTCCCATCATAGAATGTCTAACTACTTTATGGAAAGGATGAAGGCCGCGAAGTTATGCGAGTCCCCTATGGGTGATAAAGAAATAGTTTTCACTCTCATTAGACATTTTCCACACGATATTCAAAATTTGCTTCATAGCGCCGACAAGTTAGACATAAATAAAATGCATAACCTTCTAAGTCATTATGATACCACTTTCGCCGTGTTTGGGAATAACCGACGAGGAGAAAGTTATTACAGCTGCGGGAATTTTCGGCCTGAACGGGAACGTCCTAGAGTACAATGGAGTTCAAACTCTCATGCAGATTCTCGCCGCGCACGTCCGTCGAACAGAGAATGGGAGTCCCGTCCCGTTGGGTCGGAAAACAGACCTTACCGGCCGGAGCCGTCACCTCCGCGTAACGAAGGGTATTCCACGCGTGATATTAACTTCGCTGCACGTCAACAGGCTGTCGGAGATTCTGCTGAATCGCCGCCGTTAAACTAGAACCGTTTGGTTTGACGAGATTCCCAATACCAAACACCAAGTCGGAAGCAAATCTCCCTATGCTAACTACCTACGTATTAGACGGTAATCCATACAAGGATCTTTTATGGGAAGACGATCATGAATTCTCGATGCGGAAATGTCCCGTGATAACCACAGTGTGTTACGGAAGGGAGGTAGAAGCGTTATTGGATACAGGTAGCAAAGTTTCGGCCGTATCTGAAAATTTTTTTTAAATGATTAGTGAAAATAACTCTCAAATACCCGTTTTTCCTATCTGTCGCTCTCACATAATATGCGCTAATGGCAAGAGGTCGTCGCCCATTTCTAAGCAAGTTTTTCTACCACTGCTTATAGGAGAGCAGGTAATTGAGGTCGTTTGTCTGGTGATTAGTAATTTAATAAAACTTTTAATACTGGGAATCGATTTCTTGACGGAAAACCGCGCTGTTATGAACTTTGAGTAAAAAAAGTCAGCGTGGGTTTTTTATGTGATAGTATTGCTCATCGGAGTATCTCCAAAGAACTTTCCTGCGTTAACCAGGGCAGTGCAATATTGGAAACAAATGTTAGCGAAAGGGAGAACAAAGGCATTTCTATTGCTGAAACATCGCAATTAAGAAGTTGCGAAAGAGTAAAATTAAAGGATCTGTTGAACGAATTTGAGTACCTATTTTCAGAGAGGCCCGGCCTTATTAGTAGCTTTGTTCACCGGATAAGATTGTCAGATGAAACTCCATTCCCGCAAAAATGTACCCAACCCCTTGTGCGCATAGAGAATCTGTAGACAAGCAAATTCATGTTAAGAGAAGGCATAATTGAAAGATCGCCGAGCCCTTACACTAATCTTTTGGTTATAGCTACGGAGAAGGATGGCAGCGTACGCTTGTGCTTAGACGCACGTAAGTTGAACAGTATTACCATACCCGACCGTGACGGACCTCCGCGCGTCGAGGAATTATTGACAAAATTCAATGACATGAAGTATTTCTCTCACACCGATTTAACTGCCTCATACTGGCAAATGTCCCTGCGCCCCGATGATCGGAAATATACTGCCTTCTTATATAGCTCGTGCACATATGTGTTTTGTCGGGTACCATTCGGATTGAGGAATAGTGGTGCCGCGCTGATAGGATGTTTGAACGAGGCCTTGGGACCTGATTTATTAGCCTTCACTACTACCTACGTGGACGATCTTCTCGTTACATCCTTGGATTTTGAGTCCCATCTGATGCACTTAAGACGCGTTTTTGAACGTCTGAGGGCCGCCAATATGACTTTGAATTAAAAAAAGTCTAAGTTCTGTTGTCAAGAAATCCCATTTTTAGGCTTCTTGCTAACACCAGAAGGTATCAAACCTGACCCACAAATAACTCAGGCAATCAGGGCGTATAAGGCACCGCGCAACCCCAAGCAATTAAAGGGATTTTTAGGCTTATGTAATTATTATGCCCGGTTTTGCGATTGCTATGCATTTCTCGTCCAACCACTGCATAGGTTGTTAAAAAGGGGCGAATTGGCGGTGGAATGCAGTCTCATTTTGAAAATGTTAAAGAAAAGTTTTTGGAATCCGTTGTGTTAAAATATCCCGATTTTCAGAGACCCATGGTGCTGCAGACTGACAGCAGTGGGTATGGGATTGGCGCAGTTCTCTTTCAGAAAGATGAGAGGTGTCAAGACCAAGTGATATCATTCATTAGTCGAACGCTCAAGGGTGCGGAGCTAGCGTATTCGACCACTGAAAAAGAGGCACTCGCGGTCGTGTGAGCCCTCAAGAAATTGGATTCCTTTATTTCAGGAGTTAAATTAACGGTGTTGTCTGATCACCGTGCGCTCACTTTTTTGAGCAAATGTCACTTGGGGAATAATCGCTTAGCAAGGTGGGCCTTGGTTTTGCAGCAGTATGATATATATCTTGAATTCTTCCCGGGCAGGCAGAATATTGTTCCGGATTGGCTAAGTAGACAGCCTCTGCGCGGGGAAAGTACAGTCGACCCTCTTTATAAGTAAAGCGGAGATGGAATCGAAAAATTGTAAAATATTTGAGGACGTGTAATTTTGGAAAACTGGTAAGAATGCGGATGCTTGGAAAGTTTGGGTCCCTTCAAGTCTACAGAATAAATTTATCTGGTACATTCATAACAAATATGGTCATTTCGGACCATTGAAATGTTTGTCGGTCGCTCAGGAATTCTTCTATTGGAAGCATATGCGTAAACGTACTCGGACCTTGTTATCACAGTGCGATACTTGTCAGCTAATTAATCATCCAAACAGAAGGTATTCAGGGTTAATGAAAAATATTATCCCCGATGTACCAAAAATCTTGTATGCTCTTCACCTTTTCGGTCCATTGCCAAAATCAAGGTTAGGGAATAAGTATCTCTTAGTGATTATGGATGTTTTCTTCAAGTTTATGCAGGTTTATCCGATAAATAAGCCTAACACGGCGACCTGCTTGAAATATCTAAAAAAGAGGTTTTTTGTGTTAGGTGGTTAACCAAAACGAGTGTTAAGCGACCATGGGACTCAATTTACCAGCACTCGTTGGCAAAAAGAGTTAGAGGCGGTAGGTGTGGAAATAGTATTCACATCTATCCGCCACCCACAGTCAAATCCTAGTGAATGGATATGAAAGAGCTTGCACGCATATTCAGGGTGTATTGCGGTGAAAATCATTGTAAATGACCTGAGTTAGTTCCTTTCATTAATAAATGCTTCAATGAAGTATCTCATGAAAGTACTGGTCTGTCTCCTTACGAGTTACTTTTTGGCGAACCTCCACTTCGTGATTGGGATGACCTGATCAAGTACCTCAACAGGGCGAGTCTCCCACACGAGAGAAAAATTATAATGGCTTACCGTAGGTTAAAGGGGGCTGGTAAAAGGAGGCGAACGGCACAGAAAGGAAAGCCTTTCCCTTTTAAGGAACGAGACGTTGTTCTTCTTCGCACGCCACGGCCTTCGGATTCCAATCTAAAACTTTTTTGTAAGTTCTTTCACTTGTACACGGGTCCTTATGAGATTGCGCGAATAGTGGGGGATATTGCATGTTATTTGAAGGATGAAATGGGCAACGAATTTGGTAGCTATAATTTTGCTAGTCTCAAATCTTATTTGAATAATACGGTTCGGATAACGTGTACGATATTCTTCAACCGGTGTCTTGCTGTTAGCATCACATAATCCATAAATGTAATGGATATCGGCATATTCACTGGGAGTGAACTGTTGATTCATTTTGTGATAAAACGCAAGACGAAATTTCGATTTTGAACTCATCGAAACAGTGTCACGTGTAACTCTGAACATGGATCAGAAGCAAGGAAGGCAAGAAACAACAACAATCAACGATGATTACAATGTATCTCAAACCATTACCATTGCTGCCATTATAGCGTTGCAAATCTTAAAACGTCCGTGGGTCCTCAACGGTTGGAAATAGGACCAGTGTTGTATTAACTTTTTTACTGAAACTTACCTCCTGAATCACTTCCTGATGTATGGTAGACCGGTCGTGAAACACCCTGTACATGGCTGGCAGTTTTAAGCCTTTCAATTCGATGATTTACATTTATTTTTATTTCGAAATTCTGCTTAAATTTTAGGCTTATTTTACAATATTTTGATTATTTATTTAAAATTCTATAGGAAGTCTTCAAACGACCATCGAAGTTTCTTTCTTCCGTACCTCGTTTAACAGGACTCGAGGAACTTTCAGTAGGTTATTTCCATGACCTATGTGTATAGAGAGGCTCGTGGAATATCCTACCATTACGTCGACAAATTTAATCTCAAAAACCCCAAAAGCGCTAAGAATCACGTGTTCTCAAAACCACCCTAGGACCTTGCGGTTAACTGATTGTTCCGAGTAGAAGCGTGAACTTTTCAAAAAGACGCATATTTGAGGGTAAAGCTTGGTTTTTACTCATACAAAATCCGTCCTCAACACTGATGGAAACATGGGCCCAACAAATTTTGTTGCAGTGGAAACGATTATCATTTTTTTCCCACAAAGTTCGGAACACGAAAATGTTGGGAACAAAATCCAATCGAACTTGTTGCCAACTCCATTAAAAGTGTCAGTGAAAACAGTGTTGGACTTGTTCAGAGAACACGCGCATGCGCAGACAGGTTTTTTTGACTTGTGTGAACTATTTGTCCAGGCTTTGACCAGGTTATCGCATCGCTTATGTCAATTGCCGAGTGTTCCTCTTTTAAGAAGTGTTTTATTTAATTTTGAGATGGAGTGGTCAAATGACATTACCCTAAAGTTAATAAATCTGTTTGAAAAGGAAGGTGTTTCGTGTAACTTTGAGTTCGCACAAGAACTCAAATAACAAATTAGATGCATTGGAGGGAATCGCAAAAAATTTGGAATTACCAGTATTGCTGACAGAAAAAAAATCACTCATTAAGATCCTAATACTTCCGGGAGCACTTAAAAGTAAAGAAGAGCAAGGCATGTGGAAGTGGAACAGATGAAGTGTCCAAGACTAGATGGTTTGGATACAAACTGTTAAATCTTTTATCACCGTCTGTGGATCCTATTTGCAGATACAAGTACTATGACTTTGGTAAGTACATTTAGTTTTCATTAATCATACAAATTTGTTCAGTTTTTTTATGTGAATTTTAAATAGATTTTAATATGAAATGGAACTTGTTCTTTAGCGTCCCCTACTAACGTTGTAGTTGCACATAACCAGATTCTTTGCAGCCAATGCGGTTTCAACTTACGTTTGAATGATAAAAATGTATTCCAATATTGGATGAATTAGATGTTAAAAAACATTTTATTAATTTTACAAAACAATATTTACTTTATTATGAATACATTTGATTACGCAAAACGACGTTACCAAGTCAGCGGCTTTGAGTGAAAATATTGGGCATATTCATGTCAAATCATTCCTCCATACCCTATTTATAAGGTTTCACAAATGGTCTTCCTAGTCAAATGATGGAGGCGAATATAGGTTTGAAGATATTTCTTTTCCGTAAAAAGTTATGAAGAAAAACGCAGCACAAAACAACCGACTTAGAGTTTTCCACTTGTACCATCAAGGGTCTTCTCAAAACTCTGAAAACAGTTGACATAATCCCGAATACATTTCCAATTACTCTTCTAACTCTGGAGTGCCTGTAATGAAATGACCTTTTGATGGATCTTTTCGCATGTTTTCTGAGTAAAGGCTTCATTATGCGATCTGATAGAGAAAATGCGTCGTCAGCAGCAGTGACGAAGGGCACTTCTGTATCCTCCCGAATAAACATCTGTTAGGTGGTATATGAAAGTTGTTCTTTTGTGATGTAATGAAAAATATC
The DNA here is from genome assembly GCA_028673005.1 of Tanypteryx hageni. Lineage (NCBI taxonomy): Eukaryota > Metazoa > Arthropoda > Insecta > Odonata > Petaluridae > Tanypteryx > Tanypteryx hageni. The sequence goes on from CM054112.1 coordinate 12,332,235, forward strand.
TGTATTAACAAAAACTACTCCATCTGAGATACGCCATTGCACTCCATCTTCAGCATACAAGAGATTGTATTCAGCATCACAAAGTCCCATTAAAACAATACTGAATCCTCTTTTGTAGTTAAAAAATAAGCTGTCACTATTCCTCGGAGCTTGTAATGTTATATACTTGCCATCAAGGGCACCAATACAATTTGGATAATTACACTTCGTCTGAAATTTCTCTGCAATAATCATCCATTCTTCTTCAATGGTAGGAATCAGAGACAAACGGATTATTTTATTGACCTATATTTCTTTATTTTTGTTTTTCGTTTTCAGGAATATTCTGTTATTATTGAAGAAAATAAAGATTATGTTAGTGAGGAAGATGACAGCAAAAAGAATGATGCATTTACGCCAGAAGTGCTAATTACATCTAAAGGAAACCTCCAAAGCAGACTTATCAAACGCAAAAGATACGCCAAGACAGATTTTAGGAAAGGAACTCCTGATTTAATGCAAAAAATTGATGAGTCGTACGGAACGATGAAGGCAGCTGCTAAAGAAACAATGAAAGACGAACATTCAGTGTCTGGGGAGTATATATATGATTATATAAGGAGTTCAAACGACCAAAAATTATAAAGTTGGGTCCGTCATAATATAAGTAACATACTCTACCAGGCAAAAACATGTCTCCTACCGTCACCGTCTTATCCGATTCCTGCAGCAAGAAGTGACTTCGGTTACAACCGTGCTCAGATATCCTACTCACCGGCCTCCAACTCAAATCCTCCAATACCAGCTTCTCACTCAAATCCTCCGACGCCAGGTTCCAACACAAATACCTCAGCACATGCTTCCTACTCAAATCCTCCAACCCCGAAAAATCCGCCGATGCCAGGTTTGTATTCAAGTTCTCAATCAGCAGCTTCCTACTTACACAAGTTTCCTCCTTAAATACTCCGGCGCCCACTTCATGTGCTACTCCTCTCACCATAGAACTCCCTTCTGATCCTCCATTTCCGATTCCCGCACATTATTTATTGGTCAATATCAAGACTATAATGAATACTAAGTGAACAAACTTAAAAGTTCTTATTTTCTGTTAAAGCCTTTGATTGTTTCTGTGTCATTAAAACGCTCATTTATAACTTCTTCCATTGTGATTCTTTCAATAAAACTTACCTTAACTTCGTTACGTAGAACTTGTACAATAGCTCTGCAAACCTCTGGTATAAATTTTGGCAGGCTAGATTTATATATTTTGTTCTGGTACATTATACTGGCGTAACTATCACCGGTTGCTAAGAAGCGTAGCGTAGCCACCTGCTTTTCTGCTGTTTATATATCTTTAACTTACACTCAATTGATTGGGAAAACCTATGTTTCGAATCTAGAGGTAGAGAACACGAATCCTGTGAGGCATTAATCGAAACATTCTGCGAGCACTCTCTCCTTCATTTAGTCAAAAAGCCAACGCGATCGGGAAACATATTAGATTTATTAGCAACTAACGTCCCAGAAAGAATAAACAAAGTCAGCATTGAAGATGGGATAAGTGGTCATCTGGCCGTATATGCAGAGTGTAAGTTGAAAATCGATAGGCAACCTACGCCTCAAACAAAGTTTAATATATTTGCTAAGGCAAACTTTTCAAGCTTCAAGTCGCGCCTACGAGAAATACTACCTGGCTTCCGCGATATGACCGAACGATCAGGTGCTGAGTCGTCATGGACACTATTCAAGGATATAATGCTAAAGGGTATCGATAAGTACATTCCAATTAAATTGAAGGTCGACAATAAAGAGCGACGTTGGTAAAATAAGCAAGTTAAGAGTGCGCTTAGGCGTCAGAGAATAAGACACGCGAAAATAAAAAAAATGCCGTCTACATCATCCGATGAATATAGAGCAACTAAATTTAAGACGCATAAGGAATACCGCGCTAAAGCGAGAAGTACTATGCGCGAGGCTTTTACTAACTTCCGGAATAAGGTATTAAATAATTATTTGAAGGAGGACTTTAAAGCGTTTTGGTCCTATGTGAGAGAGGTCCAAGTTAAAGGCCCTACCATACCTTCCCTGCGTAATGACTTGGGTGCTGTTATTCATAATAGCGTAGAGAAAGCCAACCTGTTAAACGGTCATTTTGTAAAAGCATTTACAGCCGATATAGTATTTTCTAAGAGGGGAATAGCAAAGCAATTAAGTTCCATCAGACATAACAAAGCCACTGGCCCCGAAGAAATTCCTGCTCGCGTTTTAAAAGAATTAGCTGAATAAATAGCACCTTTTCTTCGGATAATCATCGAGAAATCCATTTCTCGCGCAGAGGTCCATAGCGACTGGAGGTTAGCGCACGTTACCCCAATTCATAAGGGCGGCGACAAGGAGAACCCAGAAAATTACAGGCCGATTTCTTTAACTTCGATATCGTGCAAGATTCTCGAGCATATACTGGTTAGCAACATAATGCGATTTCTTGAAAGTAATTTATTGTTAGATGATTATCAACACGGCTTTAGGAAAGGTAGGTCATGTAATACTCAGCTCGGTATTTCTGTTAATTGTATACTGAGAAGCGGAGAAAAGAATACGCAGGTTGATGCCAACTCCTTAGATTCTAGGAAAGCCTTTGATAAGGTACATCACAGGAAGTTAATAACGAAATTAGAGACCTTAGGCGTTAATTCTAAATTCGTTAGTTGGATCCGTAAATTTTTAAATCATAGGAAGCAGAAGGTTGTTTGTTATAGATGAGAAATCCTCGAACTTAGTGGAGGTTGTCTCTGGCGTTCCGCAGGGCAGTGTAATTGGTCCGTTATTATTTCTAATTTATATAAACGATATCAGCTCAGTAGTCAGAAGTAAAATTAGGCTTTTCGCGGACGACACCGTCATCTATATAGAAATAAGCAATCCGGAAGACCACCAGTATCTCCAAAATGACCTAGAAGCTATTTCTGCATGGTGTAAGGAATGGCAGTTAGAGATCAACCAAAAGAAATACTGCGTCATCCATTTCTGGAGAACAAAGAGTATCTCGTTGGATAATAATTATTCGTTGGACGGAGTAGAGATTCCAGTTTCAGACTCGATTAAATATCTCGGAGTCATGATCCATCGTGATCTCTAATGGGACATCCACATTCGCCGATTGATAGTTGCCGCTAACAAAAAGCTGGCCTTTATAGGGAGAATAGTTCAAAATAGCTCCGAAAAAGTGAAAGAATTATGTTATTTATCCTTGGTTCGACCGCTGGTCGAATATGCTTCAGGTGTGTGGGATCCCTACGAAAAGGGACCTTCTAACGAAATAGAAAAGGTTCAGCGCAGGGCATCTAGATTTGTAAAGAGGAATTACGATAGTAAACAAAGCGTAACATCATTAATGAAAAATCTGAAATAGTTAGAGGAACGTAAGCTGCAGGCTATATTTAAACTACTGGAAAAATTTATGTCGGAGGGACTAGCGAATAAGGTAGTAGGACTTATCAGAATGCAGAACAGTGAGGATAAGATTCGCGAGATCGACTGTAGAACGGAGCGATATAGAGGATCGTTTTTCCCTAGGATGATACGGGACCATAATAGGAAAAGATAACGTAGGAAAACTATGGACCCTTGGTGCACTGCACCCCCTGCCATCCACCAGGGTATAATGTAGACGTAGATGTAGTCTAGTATCAGCCTTGGTAATAATCGGTGGCATTAAATTCAATAAATATTCAAAATCTATTGCACTCATCCATAAAAAATTGTCATAACCACTCTTGAATCACAACTCAGTACTAAGTGAGTGATAATCACCAAAATTTTCCCGTTTCGCGAGAAAACTACGGATCCACCACCGTTTACGATGTTTCCGAGTTTTGCGAGCATTTTCTAACTGTTGGTAACTTTCCGCTAAAAATATAAACTCTGAAGCAAGTGCTTCCTCCGCCATGGTAAAATCCAGACTGAACAGTTGCAGCGAAAACGATCCATAGTCTGCATCTTGTGCCCAACAATGTGCCACGCAACTTGTGCCCAATACTGCTCCGAACGCTTTTTTTGTGTGGAAACCTACCTTAAGTAAATACACATCTTTCTGTTCCAATGTTAATGCAAGCCCAAAAAAGGAACTGAATCGTAGGTAAGAAATAATATTTCGCAAAAAGTTAACAGAAACGACTTTAATATTATGATTCACAATAGGCTTTTAAACGTATACTTTTCCATCTTGTTGGAAAATCGACGCTTACCGACGACTATTCATTTTCGGCGAATTTGAAATTTAAAAAAAATTGCCGTTATCGAGGTTTTTCGATTTAAATCGAATCCTGCCAAACCTATTTATAAGGAAGATCAAAAACTTCAAGGATACAAAAGAATGTTCTTCCGCTGCCAGCGCCTATCTTGCCATTATTCGATGGACTTGGCCTGCGACGCAAACCTAGTTTTTCCTTACGAAAGCCATCGAAGGGCGAATCAAATGGAAGAGGATCAATGACGAGAAAGTTCACCGCCACTACTGGAAGTGTAGAGGATGTTTAACCCTAGAATGATAACGCTATTTTTAAGCACTTATTGGTAACGCTGCGTCAGTTTGACTCATTAAAACCTGGAATAAGGAAATATCATTAAAACTGTTTTAAAATGATATTTGTTAAAGTCAAAATGTAGTGAATGTTAGAAATGTGTAAATTAGCAATTAGAACACGATTTTTATGATGCTCGCCACAGACAGGCTTCTTGCAAAGTATGCAGAGAGTGGAGGTTTCCCTTCTCTTAGTATAATTGCACAAATGACACTACTTTCTTGATATTTGTCGCTCTGTCGCTTAATGTGTTTTTGGAATCTTTTTTTCCTCTCCTAAGGCTTTGCAAATCATAGCTTCTAGATCATTACTTAAGTTTGTCACACTTAATCTGCATTTTTTCCATTGGCACGTCAGCCCCTTGTGCAACTCTTGCATAAATTGTAGCCGGTAACAGTGACCGGAGAAAAATAACGTTTTGATCCTTTGACAGCACATAGACAACTAACTAGAGAATGCGCTGCTAAAAGAAGGGGAAGCGTGTTTGATTTCGAACATCGTTGTCCGTCACGTTGCTTCGCGTCGCGTCACGATCCGTCAAAACCGAAACCAGCGTACATTAGGGTCCGGTGACGTACAGCGGCGGATGGTTGCGCACGTCATTTTAAAGTGAACAGATTATTGCATTTATACTCGATATCCTTAGAGGTGATGAAATGGGTTGCCTCGCTATTTACCACAGCCACATCATTTCCAATCAGTTTAACTCTCTTCCATGCATTTCGGTCATATCCTGCTTCTAGTCATTCGGAGTAAACTACGAAAAAATATTTTACCTATATAAGGTGAAGATCTGTGGTGTGCGAGATGACCTTCGCTTTACAGAATGACAATTTGGGTGTATTGCAACGTGTCGAGGGACAGTTTGTGCGTAACCGAAAATGTATGTAGACGCGCAGATACTTTCGCAGTATTGCACAAAATCACATTTTGTTGCAACGATCTGTCTATAGACTGATTCCCTCCTTAAAACTGCAGGAATGTAATTAAATCGCCTCTTTATGCAAATAGTTACTTTCGCAATGGGTTCAGGTATAAATTTCGAATATTCCGTGTATCTATTTTTTTAATGTGCAATAAATAAGCCTTAGTAAAGTAATTATAAATAATAAGGTTAATAAATGAAAATCGTAAAAATCCACAGGATATCTGAAAATGTTTGATATTATTTCTCCCAATTGTGATCAATATTAAAATTACTGAATCTCACATAAGGCAAGGTCGTTCGAGGTTTTTATACCAACGAACATAGCAGACATTCTCTCACTTCCATTCCCTCCAAAACTCTTTCTCCCTCATTTCCCTTCCTTTCTTTCACCCTTCCTCACGTGCGATTAACTCCTCTCCCATTCAACATATCCCGAACTTATAATACGGACACTACACCGCCATTCATGCATCGTCTTCCGAATAAATCCCATTTCCTTCCTTTATCTCCCTCACCCGCTCTTTTCCTCTCTCTCTCTTTCCCTCTCGGAATGCGTTTCTACATCCACCCCTTCCTCTCTTCCTCCCTTATAGCTCCGCTGTTTCCTAATTGGCTGCCCCATAAGAATCTCTCTCTGCGAGGACTAAGGGCAAGAGGTTGGGGTGGAGAGCAACAGAGAGAAAGAGATAGAGTGAAAGGGGGAGCGGGAGAAGGTGCGGAAGATAAAGAGACGGGGGGCGGATATGAGGCGAAGAGAGGGGTAGGAGAGAGAGAGGGGTTGGAGAGAGATAGGTTGGAGATAGAGAGGGGGTTGGAGAGAGAGGGGTTGGAGAGAGAGAGAGAAAGTGGCTGGAGAGAGGGGCTTGAGAGAGAGAGAGGGGTTGGAGAGAGAGAGGGGAGTTGGAGAGAGAGGGGTTGGAGAGAGAGAGAGGGGTTGGAGAGAGAGAGGGGAGTTGGAGAGAGAGGGGTTGGAGAGAGAGAAAGAGGGGATGGAGAGAGAGAGGGGGGGTTGGAGAGCGAGAGAGTGGTTGGAAAGAGAGAGGGGTTGGAGAGAGAGAGGTTGGAGAAAAAGAGGGGTTGGAGAAAGAGAGGGGTCGGACAGATTGAGATTGGAGAGACGTAGAGGGGTTGAAGAGAGAGAGAGGGGGGGGGACGGAGGGAGGTAGGAAATGGATAGGGAGGTTGAGCGTAGATGAGTTGTGAGCGATACGTTATATTTAGAACAATTTAGCAAAATTCTCAGATTGCACTCTGCCAGTTACAAATTTATGGCAGTATTATAGGATTATGTTGCAATCAAAATAGCTTAGCAAGATAATTTACAATATTTGAATACTTATTCAATATATTTCGAGCAAATAAATTCCTGTTAGATATATTTGGCAAAAATGTTCCGTTAAAACTACATTGCTACAAAAATCTCTACCATAATATTCCTTATACATGCCTAATCAGTTGTAAACCGCGTGCTATTTATGAAATAAAGAACGGCTATATTACAGATTCAACTGAAAAAAAAATTGGGGAGAATAGAGTGGAGAAAATTGGAAAGAGAGAGAGAGAGCATGGAAGGGAGAATGGATGGAAAAATGTGGAAAACAGAATTATTTGATAATGGAAAAGAGAAAAAACGGGCAAGTAAGTTTTAAAAAGAGAGAGATATAGAGAGGGGAGGAATGGTGGATGAATTCGGTGCGAGGCAGATCAGGGAGAGAAGGATTTTCGATGGGGGATGTGCCGTGGAAAGATAAGACTCCCTCAAGAATGCGGACGGGTCAGCCAAGAGGAAATAATTAGCGGAGCGGTTGGATGTTGGTGGGGAATGTGTGGGGGGAGAGGTGAATGGAGGATTTCAGTCCTCCTAGTGGGTCGAGTGAGTTAGGGAATAGATTTCAAGACGGAGGACGGGCCTCTTAACTGTTCGGAAACTGGGCGTTAGAGGGGGTGGGCGAGAGGGATTGTGTTATTAGGGATAGGATCGCGCGCCTTCCCCTTATCTCCCTCCTGCCCCTCCTTCTCTCTCCTCCACCCCTCCTTATCTCTCCCCCACCCCTCCTTATCCCTCCCCATCTCTCCTTATCCCTCCTTACAAGCCTCTTCCGACCATTCCCACGCCTCATTTCTTCAGGACTATTCGAAATTTTGAGCTCAATGAGAAATCTTGTCGGAGGGAATTTCGTGGCCCTCTCGACCTTGACTTGAGAATTGAATTTCTTCTTTCGTGCCGTTAGATAAATGTTCGCGGAATATCATGTATGCGGTAAGATTGCGTGCGCTTAATTTATGGAATAGGAAATGTTCTATTAAGCGTTGGCAATATAATACGGACATGTGACTCTCATCTCTTACGGATGTTTCTCGCGGGGCGTACTCACATTCGGGTGAAAGTATTTATAGAACAATTCAAATCGATGGGGCTTTTATTATCTTCATTGCGTCAGCGGTTTCTTATTCGTAGTCGATTTGTATGAATATTTATGCATTAAATCACTTTGATTACTTAGTTACAAATGTGCTGAAATTTCGAAGAATTCCGATTTCAAGTGACGCCTTCTAAAGATAAAGTTCTCGTTTTTTATTATTTTCTTGTGTTGGGAATGCGTTGAATTATATTCGCTGCGCTCAAACTGCAAAGAAATAAAATTCTTGGTTGAATATGTTTAATTGGGATAGCAGTGGAAATAAATGCAAAAATGAAGTGCCATTTATTAAATAAAATTGAGGATCTATACTAATTTAATTTCAAATAGCCATTTTTAATTTTTATTATGATACATTCGAATGTTATTCAGGCACTCTCAGAAACATAATATTGAGGACACACAAGGCTTGAGGGACATTCGATATTATATAGGAGTAATTAAATAACTCGTAAAATGTATGCGTTGCGTATTATTACTTATTTTTTATTCAACTAATATAATAATCGATCGTTAGAGCATGATATCTTATTTGAAACACATTTTGTTTTGGCTAAATTGTTAACAAATATTCCGTTTTAAAATTTACATTGACGCATTGAAATAGTGGAGGATAATGCCACTGTTTTTTATCCGGCCTCTATTCCTGCAGTAGAATAAGATGAAAATCAGGAGAGATCCGAAATTGCAAAAGTAATTAAGATAGAAATAAAATTAAACTATGTATCTTCCACAAGAGTTGAATTTCATTTCTATCATGGATGAACTCCACAAAGTGAAGTCTGAACTTATTGATGATATAAAAGTAATTATCTTTATAGTATAGAGTTCACGTCTTTAAATTTGTATTCGAACTAAACTTTACTAATTATATGAATTAAACCTTGAAGGATGTATATAACATTGATAATTCTATAGGAAACATTCAGTCTTATTTAAATATAATTTTCATTAATCATATGAGAAAATAATTACCTACTTTTGCTAATATTTTTTATTGGTTTGCAGAAATTTCAGGATTTAGCCGATTTGAAAATTTTGACTTCGAAGCGATTTACACTTAAAAGGCTTTATTCATGTTTGACACTGAAAATCATATAATCCGATGGAATATTAAAATGCTTCAAGTTCTAGTTTAAACAACTACGAGAATTTCCTCAGCAAGCTCCAAATATTGAGTTTTAGTATTCTAATCATTCTATGTGTGCCCTTTCTGGCAATGAGATTTAATAAAAGGAAACGTATATGTTTTGACGGGTGAGATTAATTACCATCACTGACAGAGGTTATTTTCATTTTAATCAGATTCATTGACAGTAATGACACGGTTTCCATTATAATATATTATAATCGAATTTTATATGCCATGATAATGTATAATCTTTCGTTAAATTTAAAATATCACATTCAGCCGTCAAAAACGCATGAAAGTTGATTATACGGACCATGCTTAAATTCTAAATAAAATCTCTTATAGAATTTTTCGTATCATTTGAGAAAATAAATAAGAATAGATGTTGATTTTAGTGATTACTTCTAGGTATTCTGTCGTATATTTTGATAGACCTCTAAGCCCACTTTAGCCAATAGGTTCAATTACGCATAGAAAAGAATATCTGTATAGAAATATTTCTTATAAATTATTACATATTAATGTGGGAATCATAGCAGCACGTTTCCGATAAGTTTCCATAAATAACATTATTTCTTAATTCGTAACTATACCATACTCCTATGAAAGGCAATTGGTAAGTCCTTGGACCTTGAAAATAGCTCCGCGATAATTCACTCATGACCGCCATCAACTCTAGGGAACCAGAAAATACCCATAAGCGGAAAAATTAACGGATTATCCCACTTATTGCTGCGAATATTTTCTCCCTCTGCCCCCCCCCCCTTTCCCTCTCCGTTCGCCCCGTGGCAGACTCCTGGAAGACGCCTCGGCGGCTGCTAGAGGGGCGCCGAGAGAAGGGGGAGGGGGCGTAAGACGCCGCGGGGACATGGGAAGAGAGAGAGAAAGGAAATGCGACGTTGCAATTCACCTCCCGAGATAAGGGGTAAGGAAAAAGGCCTTCGGGGTTATATGGACGGGAATGAACGAGAGAACCCGGGCGGAGGAGGCAGAAATAACAGCGGGGGGTGGAAAAGGAACCACTCTCACCCGCAAGTCACGCTCCCTTCTCGCCATCCCCTCCCCCCTGCCACCCCTTTCCCATGCCTCCCCTTTCCCCTGCCTCCCCTTTCCCCTGACCACTCCTCTTCCCACCCTCGGAGTTAAGGGAATCCAATTTTCCCGGCAGTTCGCGCCACAGCCGCGCTCTTGGCGAATCCCTTAGCCGTCCCCCTTTTAGAGCAACGCCGCTGCCTAGCAACGGAACACGGTCAACCTTCCATTTCCTCGCGACGCGGAGCACCGGGATCGCATCCCCTCGTTCACCCGAGAAGGCAAAAAATTCTAAGAATGGAAGGGTTTTGCAGGGCGAGATTTTTTTTAAGAGTTGGCGAGAATGATTTTGAAAAATAAAGCATATTCTCTTCATCCTCTTGGGAGAGATACTGGTGCGGGTTATGGCATTGGGTAAATGGATGAGAGAGAGAGAGAGAAAGGAGAAAGAGGGAAGATTATTCCGCTCCTAACCCTTCATTATAATACGGAACCCATTTCTGCTTCGAGCGCTCGGCGCTTCTCCATTGTTTTTTTTTTCTTTTTTCTCTCTGCTTCATCCCTACGCAGTCGTCAAGGGCGCCAATTCCACGGGGCTGAGGGAGGGCGACGTCTCGGTTTATTTTTTAGGGCCTCTATCATTGAAAGTGTTTTTACACCGAGGGCGAATGATTTCGATCCTCTTCCATTGACATAACTTTCATGCTTACGCAAGTAAAATCGAATTTTTGACAGCTGTTTATTTGCTAAAGTCAAAATAAATCATTGTAATTCTTTATATGAGTAAATTTTAATAAAATTCAGCGGATTAAAGGAGAATTCTATCATCCTTTAATCTAATTCTATTAACGTAATGTAATTTAATTAATTTATCATGATTCAAGGGACTTTTATCTTTATGAGAACATAGAAAAGCATATAGAAATATGATAATTTGTTCTTCCAAAAAACGAAAGAGTTTTGCCTGTACCTGCTTCTGCCCTCCTTTCACTTTTACCCGGAACACATAAATACACAAGACCAAACACAAACAATTCATACGACTTCAGCTACTGAAGATGGGAGCATAGCTCCCGAAATACGTATCTAGTGGTTTTCCCGGAGATTTCCAGAGTGTTTGCGCGTGTGTGTTTTCTTTTTCTTCTTCTTAGGGTAGTTTTTGACAACAGGTCCCTGTAGGCCATCATCGTCCTGCAAACTTGTAAGCATAATTTTAATTTTCCTTATTTCTTATTGACGTGTGAGTGCTCTCTGGGATAATTTACGGTTCAGGAGTTTTAAATTTTAATTCCAATCTGTACACCGCAGTCTCCAATTCCTTTTTTAACGTTAAGTATGGCTTTCCGGCCTAAGGAGTTAAACCGTTTCCATATAATCAAAACTCATATCCACACTATTGGCGCAGATATAAAATTTCTCAAAGATTGCCGCAAACTAAATATCTTTCCGAATTTCACTAACATTTTTCCAAAAACCACAAATCCCATTGCTTCAAAAGCTATCCTCTTCGCCAAGAAAAAATGGTTAGACTTAGAAATCAAAAACTTTTATAGAAAACGATCTTCTCTTGAGTTAGAAGCATACGATTTGCACCTAAAAATAACCAAAAATTTATCCGGTTTCGAAGTTCCCATATGGGACGATCATCTGAACAAAATTCAATCCGTGATACAACAAAAAGTCCAAAATAAAACTGACAGACTTCGCAAAAAATACTACTTTCTCACAAAAAATAACCAGAAAAACACTTCCTGCAATTCCAAACAAAACCAAGACAATGTAATAAACCTTACAGATACGACCTTCACCAACAAAGTTTATATCACTAATTACAAGTCTGCCAGTGCAACGACAATTGTTGGACTCGGATTCGTTATATTCTAGTAATTACACACGGTATTTTTGCCGCGAAAATACGCGTGATAAATTTAAGTTTCCCGTTGGAATGTATATGCAATATTTTATAACGCTAAATTATGAATTTTGGTAAAAATAGCAGTTCATTCGCGGTGATGTTAAAGCTATTAAAGTCAATATAAGTAATTGCTGTACCACATTTAATTTAAAATAATTCTGTGGAAAGTAGGCTACATAAGTTTCCTTACTAGTAGGATCATCTTGTTAATCATCATCATCATAGGTAGTCTGTCCGTAGACAGGTCCGTGATTATTCTTGGTTAAACCTGGTTCTCCATATACTCCTATTTTCCGCTGTCCTCTTTATATCATGATAACTCTCTTTCCCTTTCAAATCGTCTATCAGCTGAAACCTTTTCCTACCTCTTTTCCCATCTAGTTTTCCTTCTAACACGTCTTTAGTCATACTCTCTCTCCTCAGGTAATGTCCAACCCAGTTAGCCTTCCTCTTTCTGATAGTCTGTATAATCATTCGCTTCTCTCCTGTTCTTCGTAGCACTTCATCGTTTTTCATCCTATCTGTCCATTTTATCTTCAGTATTCTCCTCCAAGTCCACATTTCAAAGCTTTCCAAGTATTTGATGTCATTTTTCCTTAGCGTCCATGTTTCTGCCCCATACAATGCTATACTCCATACGTAGCATTTTATCAACTTCTTGCGGATATCTTCCCTTATATTCCCTGTAAGTAGTTGTTTCTTTCTCCTGAAAGCCGCTTTTGCTTTTCCTATTCTAGTTTTGATCTCATCCGTACATTTTGCCTCTCGTGTTATGATACTTCCAAGGTATTTATATTCTGAAACTTGTTCTAATGGCTTTCCCCCAATAGTTATGTTCAGATTCTCTTCTTTACCCGATATTCGAATGACCTTGGATTTTTCTGTATTTATTTCCATACCGTATTTTCTACCTGTTATCACTAGTCTATTTATAATTTTTTGTAGCTCCTCTTCCTTTCTTGCTAGAAGTACTTGAGCATCTGCGTATTTTACTGTTCTTATAATCCTTCCTCCAATTTTGAAATCCCCTGTGCCTTCTAAAGCTTCTTGCATTAGACTTTCTCCATATATATTGAATAGGGTTCTCGATAGGCATCAGCCTTGTCTTACTCCTCTACCGATATTTATTCCGCAGGTGTCCACATTCTCAAACCTGACCTTTACAACTTGATTCTCATATAGATTCCTAATCAGTCTCCTGTCTTTCCAGTCTACACCTATATCCTTTAATATCTTCATCAACCTTACCCAATTTACTCTATCTCTATCTATCTATCTCTTACTCTATCTATCTTGTTAATATTCATATTCCAATGGCCGGTTGATAACTCTCGACATCTTGTAAATACCTTTTTTACTCTTATTATTCTGGTCCTGATCTTTATTATACTCTTTCCATCCTGTTAAAGAATATTATTTTAATATGTAAAATAATTCACCTTTTCCCATCCACTGTTACAATGACTTATGATACCCCCGCTCTTGGTAAAACTCATGAGTTCAGTTTCATTTTTATTAATTTTAATTCAAAATACCTTAATAAAATTTTATGCGAATTTAAATAATCTTATCTGACATACTATTTACTTCTTTCTAACAAGAATTTGTCAGATAGTTCGCACAAGAAAGTTTTAACTATGTCATTGTTTTTATTCGGAAAGGTAATTGGTTCCATAATACTCTCTCAAATTCATCGCAATCGTGAACTCTTTTGCAGACAACTTCCTATGGCCGAGATGATATTTTACAACCTTTTCACCCGCAATCTTGGATGCGTAGCAGAAAATTATCTGGCCCATTATCCTTTCACTCGTCAAAAAATAAGTATTTTTGCCTCCTCTTCATCGTCTCATCCCTCTGTTTCTTCGTTTATTCCAATTTCTTCTGCGCTCATCTGTTTCAGACTCCCTCATTTGCCTCCTCGCCATTTTTTCCGCCTCTTCTGTCTCGCTCTCCCCTTCCTCGTCCTCCCCTTCTTCTCTCTGCCGAAGACGTTCGATTTCCGATAATGGCATGCTGGGAAAATTGAGTGAACGTGGTTTGCACAGGCACGCCGAGTGGCTTGAGAGAGAGAAGTAAGAACAAGATAGAGTTAGAGAGAGAGACCGAGTTTGAGAATGGTGAATGAAACACAATATTATTGGTCCCCTTAGGAGACTAGGGGTGGAGGGAATAGAAGATTGGCGTGGCGAGTAAAGAGGAGGAGGGAGGGAGAGACGAGGGGAGGGGCAGGGAGAGGAAGTCAAGGAGAGGGAGGCAGGAAGAGGGAGACAGGGAGAGGGAGGCAGGGATAGGGAGGCAGGGAGAGGGAGGCAGGGAGAGGGAAGCAGGGAGAGGGAGGCAGGGAGAGGGAGGCAGGGAGAGGGAGGCAGGAAAGGGAGGCATGGAGAGGGAGGCATGGAGAGGGAGGCAGGGAGAGGGAGGCAAGGAGAGGGAGGCAGGGAGAGGGAGGCAGGGAGAGGGAGGCAGGGAGGCATGGAGAGGGAGGCAGGGAGAGGGAGGCAGGGAGAGGGAGGCAGGGAGTGGTATATCGAAAACGGGGAAGCATGCATGACCCCCTTCCATTTCTTTTTATATGCCTTGAAGGGTCAGCTGAACTATTTCTTCTCGGAGATGTCTTGGTTTTTCACCACCTCAGGTGATGTATCCATATGGTCGGAAATATTTGCAGAATGAAATGCATAACAACTCATGTACTTTTGTATGAAGTTATTCATGAAAACAAATGTTCCTTAAATTGAAGTTTTAGTTTTAAAAAGACATTATTAAAAGTAATATCAATCAATATTATTTTTACAGGCATAAATACTTGATATAGACGCAAAGTGAGTCATCTTTAGGCTTGGTAGCGCGTAAGGATTATCAGATGTGGTCGAGATTAAAGGCAGAGTGCAATAATCCGATAATAATGTTTTGTCCCGTACCCGTGTCAGCTCAGTATGGCTCCTTAAGATATAAGGGATCTTATAAAGGGTATGAAATACCGAATTATGTGTGACCGTCCGATATGAAAAATGCCGATTTTCTTTTTTTTTGGACGTTTGGCGCCAAAATATATTTAATTTTAATTGATAAAGCAAATTTAAAAATCTAGACCAATAATTTCATTGATAATTTAGTAGTGAAAAATCGGTTTCCTTTTGAAATTTTTACGAAATCGATGTTTATCGATTTAAATCGAATTCCACCAAGCTTAGATATCTTTAACCAACAGTTTTAGTTACCCGAGGATAAATTTTTACAATATATAAACAATCGGCATGGCACAAAATGTTTTTTGCATTGTCTGACTCTATTTATGCAGTATGGTACTTTTACTATATACTACGTACATTTTGGATTGATCTACTAATCCATGGTAGACTGCTACGTAATTTAAAGAATTTAGCAATCACGTATAATTTCGGAATATTTTGGTCGGATCTCAATACTGAATAAATTCCGATTATTTCAGGCGAGTGCGAGTAATACAGTAAGTTAAGAGTGTGGTTGTCCAGACTCAGTTGAGTAAGAACATTGACCAATATTTGCGAAGGCACTCTCTGATAAATTTATAGAGATGGACCCCGTAATGGAGATAATCATTAAATTCAATAGAGATATGCGGGAAATATAAGGGAATCTAAAAGGACCGAAAGAAAAAACCAAAAACCTGATCACTGGAAGGGAGTTGAAAATGGAAGTAAGACAGGCCAGTGCTAGTCACCCCAACCTCTAAAGCTTCTCTAGGGACTTAGCGTGCATGATACACAAGGACAGCTCTCACATGTTTAACTCCACTCTAAAGCTATAGTCGTCCCCATCGTGCCAGCTTCCTCATTATAGGTATCATTCTTTCACGGCTGTGTGAGCTTTATCTATCGACTGACTAATTTGCATCTAAACTCGCACGTTGGCTATTCTTATTCGATTAGCTCCGTGACTTATTGGTGCTTTTCAAGTGCATTTTGAACAGCAAATTAGGTTAAGGTTAGGTTTAAGTGCAAATAATTTTTGTCATGTAAAGAAGGTAATTTAACTCATTTGAAAGCTCGAAAAGGAGCTGTTTTTCCCAAAAGAAAAATAAGAAAGATAAATTTCGTATATTTTATTATTATTAAGAAGCGTTTTGTGGTTGAGAGCCGAGGAGTGCGGCAGTGAAATAAATCATGTAATCTGGTACTTCTAGAGGGAATACGGAGGAGGTAACTGGAGAGAAGTTCGGGAGTTCTATATTTTCCATTTGCAATGTTACGGAAAATTTTTAAGCCAAATGCCTGTCTACGATCTGTCAAAGGTAGTAAACCAAGAGTGTGGAGAATGTGGGAAGAGGACGCATTACGAAGAGAAGGAACTCGCTGGCGGATAATGTGATGGAAGAAATTTAGGGGCCATTCAAGGTGGTTAAGATTTTATTGGGAAGCTGAGGACCAAATGGGTGAGCAATATTCTAAGATTGGGAGAACACAACTAACAAAGAATGTGCGTAGAGAAAAAACATCCGTGATTTCGGCGAAACGATAGATGAGGCCCAGCATAGACATGGCACGAGAAGTGACTTTCCTAATATGAGTAACAAATAATAGCTTCTGGTCAAAAATTTCACCAAGATCCTTTTGTGTTGTAACTAAGGGGATTGTAATGTCAAGAATTTTGTATTGGTTTATAATTGGCTGCTTACGTAAGGTGAAGGTAAGAGCGGTGCATTTGGAGGGATTGATTCTAAGACGCCAGGTTTTAGTCCAGTCTGAGAGGCGGACTAGGGCAGCTTGGAGAATATCAGAGTCGGCGGGGGAATTGATCTGTTTGAATAATTTGCAGTCATCTGCAAAGAGTAGTATCCCGCAGGGTAGTGCAATTATATCCACTAAGTCGTCTATGAAAAGGATGAAGAGCTAAATAGTAATAATTTTTGAAATTGAGGAAAAAGGCAAAGAAGTTACAAGAAGTTATCAGGTCGGCTAGACCAAAACTAAACTAAAAGTACGTACTTTGCCTTGTTTTTGGAGGGTGAAAAAATTTTTAATCTTGATATCCAGAAAAAACAACCTCCTTCTCTCTATATGCCCTAGATATTGATATTCACTGTGTTTTACAAGAAAGTAACCACCATGGAAATCGAGGATCGAAGCGTCTGTTATATATTTAAGTATGATGAATGAAAAGAAAAATGAAAAAATAAACAATTGGACTAGGATTGGAAGAGAGAAATCCTGTATACAATAATTATGAAACCGGTGTCGATAAATGCTGAAAATTTGAGTTTTAGGTCCTTTTACAGCAGAAAAGAAGAACAAACCGGAATACATACAAACAAGGACGTAGGAGTCTGTAAGTTTCAAATTATTCTTCCAGCATCTTTCTCGCATTCATTTAAAAACTCATCCGTCTCTTAAATCGAGTATGGCCAGTATTTATCCTTTTGGCTCGTAAAATACATTTTCTCTCTTTCCTCGAACATGTCAAATTTTTAATCATTTGAAAACATATCTTTATTGGAAAACTTCTTACCCTTTCTTTCGAAGACAAAGGTTTAATGGCTGCATTAAAGATTTAAAAAGACTGCGACAAATTACTCTTGAACACAACATTTAAAATTTTTTCTCGTCAGTGATCTTATTTGCGGAGGCCGATCCCTATTCGGCTGCTAAGAGCGTAGTCGTTCAACTCTCACAGGTCGGTTAACGTGGAGTCGAAAGGATTTATGCGGATGTTATTATTTTCTATTTTCTCCACGATACTTTCTTCTTTCCTCATTTACTCCCCTACCAGGATGGCAGAACCACCCGCAGAATAAAAATATCCCGAAAATTCCGACGTCCCTTACATCCAATGATCCCGGATGATAATTCTTGGAAGTGCGTGCCTCGCAGACGAACGATCTGCTTCCGTTATTCGGCCGTTGAGGTCTCTCTCCTCCTCTTCCACCTTCTATCCTTCCTCCTCTCCCTCCTCCTCTGCCACCTTCTCTCCCTCCTCCTCTCCCTCCTCCTCTCCCTCCTCCTCTCCCTCCTCCTCTCCCTCCTCCTCTCCCTCCTCTCTCTCTTCTACCTCCTCTTCCCTCCCACCCCTTTATTCTTTCTCTCCAATTCTTTGCTTCTCTATAAAGATTCTTTCTTTTCCTTCATCCCTTTTTCTCCTCTGCTTTCGTCCGAAACCCTCTAAATGCACCAGACGAAACAGCCCTTCCCCCAGCGCCCCTGCGTCTCTTTCTTTGCTCTTTTACGGCCCATATTTCCATCGCTTCCCAGGGCATGCAATAAACAAAGGAGAATATTCACTTTTTCATCATATTTCACTCTGGTATTATCACGCTCCCACCTCGATATAAGTTTGCGTGGATTATATTTTTCTTGGTCATGCACCAGAAGACATTTGTTTTAAGATATGCACATTTGCCTTATACATAATTTTTGGTACTAGTGCGTTGATTAATAATAGCAGAAATAAATAAACATTTAATCTGTGCATATGGTTGTGATTTATAATACCATTTCTACTACCCACTGGGTTACAAGGACCCTAAAACAACTTGTAATAACAAATTTAGTATCAAATGCAAAAACCATACACTTCAATAAAAATAAAAGGCAATGTTTTATTTAAATATATTTTTCAAATGATATACACATTGCCTTTCTTTTTTCTCATTTGCATTTGATAGAATTGTTTTGATTACATAAAAATTAAATCCTCTCCGAACCGTTCCATGACACTCCTGAAGAAGTCTCTGTACAACGTCAGGATTTATTTAGACTGACTACATAATTTAGTTAACTGCAATCCATATTATAACAAAGAGAGCATATTACAAGTTGATCCAAACTAAACTTATGATGTCTACTTGCCGCATAATTGTATTAAATTAAATATGATGCAGCAATTAATTATATTGACTTTAATAGCTTTAAAATCACCGTAAATGAGTTGGTCTTTGTGTTCCAAAATATCATAAAATATTACAAATACATTCCAACGGAAAACTTGATCGTGCGTATTCGCGTGGCAAAAATAACGCGTGTATGCACTAGAATATACCGAATTCGAGTCCAAAAATAGTCGTTGAACTTTCAACACTTGTAATTAGTAATACGAGTTGTCGGTGCTTGCGATAAAAATATCACCATACACCAAGATATTAATTCGTAAATAAACCAACGCGACAACATCTGAGCAACACAGAGCCCATTTATATAAGATAATAGTTTTCATTTTCTGCGAAATTAAGGCATCTATCCGGAATTTTAATATTCTCTGGCAATCGGCTTTGCGTCTATAATTTTCCAATTTCAAGTTCCATGGTTCAGATTACCCTTTTTAAGCAATAACTGTAATCATCATTAAGACAATAGCTTCTATGTTGCACTAAAATTCACATAAAAATTAGAATATTTTGTGTTAGGATTATGGTTTCATCATCCGTGGTTTTTAGTACCTATCTGGATGAAAAGGGAGGGTTGCTAGACACGGTGAAATAATACAATAGTAAATAAACAGAAACTCCTTCACCGTAAAAAGGAAGAGAATACTCGCACTCACGCTGCAGGTTGCTGGTAAACATCTTCCCAGGACCTAAGTCAAAAGGAGACACAAGCACGCGCAGAAACATACAAAACCCACGCACACAGTAAACTCTAACCAAAAATTAAAACTAGATAGCGATGTTTCGACAGCTAAGCTGTCATCTTCAGTAGTGTGAGGTGTAGGAGGGAGAAGGTGGTACAAGGAGTGACCGTTGTGGAGGGGAAGAGAAGTGAAAGGATTTAGAACGGTTAACTGAGTAAATGAAAAAGGAGGGAGTGGTAAATGGGACCTAAGTCGTTGTTCATAACCGTGTTTTTGTTTTTATGTATGTAGATACTTTCGTATGCATCGAGTTTATTGTATTGGTCGTTTGATTTATTTATTTATTTAATCATTTTTTCACATACAGCGATACCGCCAATTTGAAGTGAAAATGAAACATTCAAAAATTAACAACATAACAACCAAAATAAAGTACAAATAATATAAAATGAAATACAATATAATATAAGTGTATGCAGGAGCAGTCAATAAAATTAAGTTGTGCGACAACATGACATTCCGTTTTTAAGAAAAGACTCTTTGGACATTGAAAAAGGATCTACATTAGGGGAAAGTGAGTTTAAAAGGGAGTTTTTACCACTAGAAGCCCGGCACCCGTTATTTTAAAGGGTATGTAAATTTAACTGTTTGTGGTTTCTTCATTTAAGACTGGGCGCCTTGTGGTCTCTTTACTTTTCCTTACTTACTTACTGTCTAGTTTGTTCTTAAAAACAAGTAGCGACAAACAGTTGTTATTATGTGAGTTATGACATTTTCTACCGAAAAGCCCGGGACCCGTCATTTTGACGGGTAGACTTTTACAAGCAAAAATGGTGCAACAGTATGCAGGTATTACGTTTGTTTTTGGGCTAACATTTACGCAGGACATACATTTTCATGGCACACACCGAGTTTAATTTGATCAGGAAAAAGTCATATAATTTCTTACGTGTGTATTATGAATGTGAGTTAAAGTCGAGCTACTTACACGCTACATTGTATCGTTTTTTAATTCTAAAGTGGGCTATGACTGCGGGTTACATCAGTCACAATATATTTACAGTTTGTTTCAATCTCTTTACAATTTGTGTCAATCTGTTTGGAATTAGACTTAATTCTCGTGAGGATTCTCAAAAATGTTTATCTAAACAACATCTCTTGCGATGCGTCGAGTATAATGGTATAGTCATTCATAGAGCTGCGTGAAACTCTGTCGTCTGTTTACGTTTCAGTGGTGCGGATTATTTTTTGCGGTTTGCGCCTTATTAGTTTGTCATTTGTAATGCCTCGCCGTTGCGGCCTATCAGACCAACAGTTATAACGATATCTTCAAGTTACATCTGAGAATTATTCAGAAAATGAGGAAGAGTCGTTTACTGACTCTGGGGATGACGGCTACATACCTCCTCCCCGAAGCCATAGCGACAGCGACATGTCAAGTGAATGTAACATGAAAGTTCTGTTTTCTAACTCACATATCATATTTAATTTATATGAAAGTTTTATGCTATTACATATATTATTTTGTAATGATCTTTATAATTGCAGTCGGAGAAGAAACCACGCAGTGTGATATATATCCCGGCAAATGAGATCAAATGGTTGTGACACATGAAGAGGAGCAAACTTCAGGTACTTCAAGAATTCCTCCTACGAGCAGCAGAGGAAAACGCAAATGTGTAGCCTCAGACCGATATGACATCTCTAATCATCCTGATGTTGGAGAAAAGGAAAAGGCATCTGATGGAAAGGTTTGGGAACGTATTGATGCCAGTAGTTCTTCAGGTAGGCTGAGATTGCAAAATATTCTCACAATAACTCAGGGACCCCCAGCTCTCGCCAGGCGACATATAGACATAGAAAGAATTGCCAACTTATGCCGAATTTCGGTTGATAATAATATTCTGGCGCACATAACACATTGCACCGAAACAGAGGCTCGGTACCGCCTTCAGAATGATTGGATTGGACAATGTCTTCTCAAGAACTTTGTGCATTCATCGCGATTATGTATAATCGCGGAGAGTTTGGTGCAAATACTCTGCCTATGAAAAGTTTGTGGTCAAAAGAATGGGGGCCGTCCTTCTTCAAAGAGACTATGTCACGGGATAGGTTTTCATAAATAATGAAATATCTTCGCTTCGACGCCTGCAAACAGATAAGTTCGCGATAGCATCTGCTATATGGAATCCTTTCATGGACAACTGTACTTCCTCTTTCAAACCAGGAGCCGAAATCACGGCTGACAAGCAACTGTTTCCATCAAAAGCGCGCTGCCCATTCAACCAGTATATAAGCAATAAGCCTGATAAGTTTGTAATAAAGTACTGGCTTGCCGTGGATAATGACACAAAATACCTCATAAATGGATTACCGTATTTGGGTAAAGTGGAACAACGCCCTCTGAGATAGTATGTTGTCATGCGTCTTGTCGAACCGGTTTTAGGAAAGGGTAGGAATATCACCACAAATAACTTTTTTGCATCTTTGAAGCTTGCAAAAAGATTGAAGGAAAAGCGCACCAGTCTCGTAGGAACATTGAACAGGACAAGGAAAGAAGTCCCTCCTTTCACTAAGAATCCCCGTGATCCACTGTACTCCACAGTCATTTTAAAAATTGTGACGCAACACTGATTTCTTATCAAGGAAAGGTCCGTAAGAACGTTCTTTTTTTGAGTACTCTCCATTCCAACGAGGAGGTAGAGAAAATAGAAAAGAAAACCAGAGACAATTGCATTCTACAATCGCAACGAAGTGCGGCGTTGACTGTATTAATAGTATGGTGCGAAAATATTCCATAAATGTGGGTCAAGGAGGTGACCAATTCACGTTTTGTGCAATGTACTTCACATGGCTGCCATCAACGCATGGGTGCTCTACAAGTTGGTCACAAAAAATAAAATCAGCAGTCTGGATTTCATACTTAACCTTGCTAAGGAACTGAGTAAGCCATATTCCGACATGCGTAAATCGCCACAAACAACAAACTTACTAAACATATTTGCAAGCAAGACAAGTACTCTTCTTTGAGACTGCCAGATATGCCGTTGTAAAAATAACAGGACAAAAACACTTGTTCCCAATGTAATAAGTATGTATGTGGGGTTTGAGGTGGATCAGTAGAAAAAAACGACGCCGTTTTTATGTTTCTAGAAAGCCTCAGTGATTTTAAAAGAAAAATTTTTTGGGGAGTCTGTGTTTTATACGAACTTGGCATGTGTTTTGGCTGAAATTTAATAATTCCAGGGATATTTTTTGTAGTTTATAGCTTTCACTGTAACTGATATACTTGTCCAATCAAAAACATATTTTCCGATCGATCCATTTGCATAACCACTTTATCTTTAGCGATTAATTCTTGGCTATTACCGCTGGTGTAATTATTGTATATGGTCGTGGTGCAAAAAGAATGAATGAAAGCTTGTGGTACAAAGAGACAGAGCGAGCAAAACTAAATTTCAATTGAAGGAACTATTTGACTGCAACTACCGGTCGATAAATCTTATATGAACGGACTTTTTAATTTTAAAGCTATAATTTACATCTACACCATTTTTCAAGAGATGATAAAATATTAACATTAGGGATTTTCATAAACTTCATCAACCCGCGACTACCTTTCCAGAAAAATGTATATAATCAAGATATACTTGAAATATAAAACTTTGCGAATTTATATACATCTAATATATATATATCCCTCCCTAAGGACTGCATAACCTTACAGAGGTGGGAGGGTTTGTGCACTCTTACGAACCAAAGAGCTATGCCGGCGGGAGATAATTCTCCTGGTAGGACCATCCAAGCCGGAAAGGTCTGAGGGGAAGAGTCAGACATAGAAGCAGTCTTGGGGGTTTTACATCCCCCTGTGCAAGGGCAGCAGCTTGCACAGTACCTCTGTAGGTGGTGATCATGTGGATCTAAACAGCTACAGATGGGTAATCACTCTGTGAAACTGCGATGAGGAAAGCAAGGGGAAACTACCTCATTATATTTCCCATGATAGGCTGAAAAGCTGAAAATACCTCTATGGATCTTTCTGGGGTAAAATATTCCGGAGGTAAAATAGTCCCCCAATCGGATCTCCGGGTGGGGACTACCCTAGGGGATGCACAGAGGAAATTTAACATTAATAGGAAAGCAAGTGGTGAGAAATTAAGAATAGGCACATGGAATGTTAGGACTATGAATTCAGGGGGTAAACTAGAGAACTTAAAAAGGGAAATGAGAAGGAATAATGTAGGTATAGTAGGTCTTAGTAAAGTTCGGTGGGAAGGAGAAGGCGAGATAAATTCAGACGAATTTAAGATTATTTACTCGGGAGGGGAGAAAAAGGAAAGGGGAGTGGGGGTTATAATGAGAAAAGAGATAGCTGAAAGAATTAGCAAGGTAGTGACAGTTAATGATAGATTAATAGCCGTAAAACTTCAGATGGAGCCAGTGGAAATGCTTATAATTCAAGTGTATATGCCAACGACTAATGCTGGCGACGACGAAGTAGATGAAATCTATGAACAGATTATGGAGATATTGGAGGAGGAGGGAAAAGGAAGGATCACCACCATAGTAATGGGAGATTGGAACAGTGTAGTCGGAGAGGGACAAGAAGATAACATAGTGGGAAAATATGGACTAGGGAAGAGAAATGAAAGAGGGGATAAACTTGTGGAATTCTGCCATAGAAATAGATTAATTGTAACTAATACATGGTTTAAGCATCACCAGCGGAGACTTTACACATGGAGAAGCCCAGGAGACCAGAGACGATACCAGATAGATTACATACTAGTCAATGAAAGATTTAGAAATAGCATTAAAAATGTGAAAACACTACCAGGGGCAAATATTGATTCTGACCACAACCTTTTGGTGACAAATATACAATGTAGACTGAAGAGCGTTAAGAGAAACATAAGAGTTAACAAGAAATGGAACTTAGAGGAACTCCTTAAAAACAAGGAGGCTATTATGACTGAGCTGGAGGAAAGGTTGGAGGAGAGAGATGAAGAAAATAGGAAGAATGTAGATGAGGAGTGGAGATACATCCATAGCAACATTAAAGATGTAATGGAAAAGAAGGTAGGAAAGATAACGGGTGAAAGAAATAAAAAAAACCCTGGATCACAGCAGCCATGCTGCAAAAAATGGAAGAGCGGAGAAAGTGGAGGAACATAAACACTGAAGAAGGCCAAAGAAAGTACAAGGAGTTAAATAATGCTTTAAGAAGGGAAACAGATAAAGCCAGAGAACAGTGGATAAATGAGAAATGCGAGGAGATTGTCGAATGTGAAAGAGTTTGTAGAACAAACCTCATGTATAGCAAAGCAAGGGAACTATTCAAGAAAAAAGCAAGAAAGATAGGACGTAAAGGAATCATGAACAAAAGTGGTAAAATAGTATCAGAGCCAGACAATGTAAAGAATGTCTGGAAAGAATACATTGAGGTTCTGTATGACAAAGAAGGAAAGCCAAGAAATATTGAATTAAATGAAAAAGAGAATGTGGAAGAAGATCAGCTAGGACCAAGTTTTCTCGAGTCTGAAGTTAAAAGAGCAATTGATGACATGAAAAGAAGGAAGGCTGTTGGGAGTGATGATATACCCGTTGACGTTCTTAAGGTTTTGGGATCTAAAGCAGTTAAGCAACTCACAAAATTTTTCAACCAAGTATATGATACTGGCATATGGCCTGAAGATTTTTTAGATGTTGTGATGGTACCACTGGAGAAAAAGAACAATGCAAAATGTTGTAAGGATTACAGAACTACTAGTTTAATTTCTCATACAGCTAAAGTTCTAACCAGAATAATAACCAAAAGAATTGAATGTAAAATAGAAAAGGAGCTGCAAGATAATCAGTTTGGTTTTAGAAGAGGAAGGGGGACTAGAGATGCTATAGGATGTATGATGATCATGATAGAAAGAGCGCTAGAAGTCAATAAAGATATGTATTTTTGTTTTGTAGATTAGGAGAAAGCTTTTGACCGAGTGAAATGGGATAAAATGCTGGGTATTTTAAATAAAATAGGAATAGATTGGAAAGATAAAAGACTGCTTAAAAACCTTTACTTTGATCAAAAGATTAGAGTCAGGGTTGAAGGAGAAGAAACAGAAAGTACTTCAATAGAGAGGGGAGTGAGGCAGGGTTGTCCTATTTCACCAGCGATATTTAATATTTATGCAGAAACAATAACAGAAGAAGCGTTGATGGAAGAGAAAGGATTTAAGATGAGAGGTGAAAGTATTACCACCATTAAATACGCAGATGATCAGGGCTTAATAGCAGAAGGCGAGAAAGAGCTTCAGAGGATGACAGACAGACTAGTTGAGGTTGGCCAACAATATGGAATGAAGATCAATACAGAAAAAACGAAAGTCATGGTGGTTTCAAAGGTACATAAAGAATTAAATATAATGGTAAATGGCCAAAAATTGGAACAAGTAAGTAGTTTCAAATATCTCGGCAGTATTTTAGCACAGGATGGAAGTAGTACACAGGACATCAGAAGTAGGATTGCAATGGCAAAAGCAGCATTTAACGAGAAGAAGGAGCTTCTCACAAGCAAGAAAATAAATTTAGAAACAAGGAAGAAATTAGCAAAATGCTACATATGGAGCATAGCTCTTTATGGTGCAGAGACGTGGACGGTAAGGAGAAAGGAGGAAAAATATTTAGAAAGTTTTGAGATGTGGGTATGGAGAAGAATGATGAAAGTGAAATGGACAGAGAGGAAGAGAAACGAAGAAGTATTAGAAATGGTGGGAGAAGAAAGGACGCTAATAAAAACAATCAGGAAAAGAAAAGCAAATTGGATAGGGCACATATTGAGAAGACAGTGTTTACAAAGGACGATCTTAGAAGGAAAAATTAGTGGAAGAGGTGGAAGAGGGAGAAAAAGAATAGGAATATTAGATAATATAAAGCAGGGATATAATACTTATAGAGGTATAAAAGAGGCTTCTAGGGAGAGAGAGAAATGGAGGCAGCGATTCAGTTAAAACCAGTCTTCGGACAGAAGCATGATGATGATGAATATATATATAAAGAAGAAATATCTATGATTATTGTCTCCTTTAGTCAATTTAGCGACTGTAGGCGAATAATGCAAAACATAGGTCCTTCTCTGGGCTAGCCACTTTATCATTTCTTAGCTGCATTGAGAAACTTTTGGAAACACATGCACTCTGCGTCGAGATAGCTTGAGCAAGTGTGAACACCCCACTTTATATTCATAGCTATTTCTTCCTGAAAAACACCATGATACATTTGAGACCGTTTGTGCAACCTATGATGGAGTAGAAAAACTATACAATACACGTTTCAACCCTTATTCCATTAGCTCAAATCATCCAAAAATAATTATTATGGAACTCACCTTTAATCAAATCGATAATCAGGTAGCTGCAACAGACATTAAAAAGTAGGTAAAACCAGACTATCGGTGAAATGCCACTGATGACGGTTTCTTTATGGAGAATTTTTCATCTGGTTTTTTAAACCGCTTAAGGCTAATTTATCAGTTGAACTCAAATCCCGTTTTATTTTGTATTTTATATATTTGTTAAAGCTTGACATAGATGCAATTTATTCATTGCGAGTAAATTCATTTAGGATTAAGAAATATAGGCAGACTTGCCGTAATATCTGCTGCAGCCTATTTTTTATAAATTTCATTCGAGATAGAAAGCTCCTTAATAACGAATAGATTGGCGGAATGTTCACCGCGGATTCGCAGTGTGGCCGTCAAAAAGATCTGAAGGTAGGTGACCAACTATTCAGAAGGCTAAGAAGGGATATTTTCAAATGGACATATTGCAGTGGCGTATTTATGGTGCATTTATTGATGGATCAGCCTTGGGTAGATAGATTAAATAGATATCAGATAGCTTGGTGCGGTAAGTGAGGTTGTTTCGAGGCGGTTCAAATGACAACTTGGGATATAAACCGTGATTCTTCAAGAAGCGGAACATTAAACAAAGCGGGACGTGTGTTGAAAAGGAGGGACTGTCCCTCCGAATTTGGGACGGTTGGTCCCCCTACTGTAGGCGTGCTTCCATCTTGCTATTCGTGAAATCTCTTCGTTCACGCGATACTTGCCATTCTGCTCGGCGTAATTTTCTACTTATGTTGATATTGCAAACGTCTCTTGTTTCAACGAGATATGGTGAGCTGTTATCTTTCACTGTCTCCGTAGCTGTTGCTCTGAAATCGCTGTCTACTCGATATTTCCAATCGCTTTCAAATCTTCACATCTCTGATTCTCATTTCCTATGTGAATTTACAGAATGTAAACGATCTATTAGCTAACTTTTAAATCATCAGTTAGCTGCTGACGGATATGAATAACTTTCTGAGGGTTTAGCACATTTTTCTTTGGAACTTTCTATTTGCATGCAATAATCATATACTTTCTTTATATTCATAACTCATCTTCCGTAGGCATTAATCGTAATCCAAGAAAAAGATTCGAATAAGCTCACATGTATAGTATTATCAAGCAATGTACATACTATTAATACGTCGAAATGATTACCGTTATGCGCAATTAATTTTGACTTATAGTCTCTGCGATTCTCATAATTTCATTCGCGCCCATTAGTCTAACGATAAGATGGACGCAATCTCCATTTGATGTAAAATATGATAATGATAAATAATTCGGTGACAATCTGGAGTTAAAGCAAATCATTATTTGATAAATGAAAGGTATTTTTTAAATCATTTATGAGTTTATCAGCTCTTGGTTTGAACAATAGTAAAATTGTTAAACTTTTGCAGATGTATCGTCTATTCTGGTACATTTAAATGGCAATATCTTTAGCCGGTAGGTCTTTATCCATAAAATCTTAAATAAATCTAAGATTATCCTACCTATGATCTACCACAGTGGTTCAGTGGTGGAATATCGACCATGCAAGTAGAAGACCCGGCTTCGATTTCCAGTCATGGCAGAATTTTCTCCTGACTTCTAGTTATTCCCATTTTCCAGTATATGTCTGTTGCATAGTGATCCATAATTTATATTTTCCATCATAATACACGTAGTATTCGTTCTATTTACGTCACATCATGCACACCGGACTCCAGTCTATAATATTTATCGCCACATTATAGGTCGTATGAGTTAGGAAACATTTTTCGGGTTCCATATTCTAAATATATATTTCAAACGACTGCTTTAGTTGTGTGCATCCTCGCTTTCAAGGGTTCTGTATGATTGAAACTGGCTTAAGAGGACCTTGGAATGAAATATTAAAAGTGTTATAAGGAGAAATAAAGAATGTATTCACTGTGAAACTTTCATTTACCTGTCTTTTTGTCTTTTTATACTATAAAAATTGTGAATGTGACAATTCCGCATGTGGCTAAGTGAAGTCATGACCTCCAAAATTGAAAAATATGTTATCAAGTTAAGGAAAAGGTCATGTAGCTACTCCACGCTGGGAAGACCAATGCATTAATTTAAAGAATGACCGTGTTGTGTCCGACAAAAAAATTTAAGTTTATCTTTTTTAACCCGTCTCTCCCTTTTCCTCGCCTTCTCCAACTCTCCCTCCCTCCATTTCTCTTTCTCCCCCTTTTACTCCCAACCCCACTCTCTCCTTTCTTTTTTCAATTCCTCTCCCGCTCTCTCTTTCCTTGTCCATGTCTCAGGTGTAGATGACAGCAGTCGTTTCAGCAAAAGAAAATAAGGTAGCCAGTTCAGTTGTTTGTGTTTTTAGTCCTAGTGTTCTAGATATAATGGGCGTGGTTAGAGCAGCGTGTAATGGACTATAGTAACTCCTTTCGATGGCGTGTTTGTCTATAACGGCCCCGCTCCTGCATTCATCTCTCTATTGTTGATGTCGCCACGGAGGGAGAAAAGACAAAAGACCGTTCGCTAATTGTTCTCTTTTTACGTCTACACTTCCAATTTTTATTTTTTATTTATTTTTATTAGATTCATGCTTATTTTATTATGTTGCGTATAATTTAAGCACTGAAAGTAAACATTTCCCCTTTTCTAGATATTATAGTGAATAACACAGCGTTTTGAGGAATTTTCGGAGTAAGTACGGAAAACGCAATTTGTTTTCACAGAACTTCTCATTATTGACTTTTCCAATGAATAAATGATTTGGCTGTTTCAATCATGTGCGTAGGCTAAATATATTTTCCACCTATTAATTATTACTTAAACATAAAAATGATACGTCACACAGAATCAAAGTGAATGCTCCTAGATTTAAAATTAATTGTATCTCGTAATAATTTGCAACACATCACTTAACGAGTATTTTAATTGAAAAAACTATAATAAATTATCGTCCTTTCTTTATTTCTTCAATCCATATGCGATTTCTAAACTCTTTCAGTTTCAGTGGGGTTCCATGTATGTATCGCCTGATTTAATCGGAATTGGTTGCGGAAACATTTATCACAGCTGAATTAGAATGAATATATACCCTGCACGTACTTTCTCCGTATACTTGCTTATCTGATTATTATGCCTTTGCAATTAAAAGCAAATGAAGTACATTTATATATATATATACAGGGTGTCCCAGGAGGAAAGGTCAATATTCTGGGAGGTGATAGTATCGGTCATTCTAAGAAAAAATGTTCGTATGGACAAATGTCCTATTCAAAACAGTTTCCGAAATAAAGCTATTTGAATATACAGTTGAAGAATTATTGATAAGAAAGAGATATTACGTATTGTTGATAATATTTATTGTTCAAGTGAAAAATTTATTACAGTTTATAGTAAATTTTCGAAAATGTTCCTTTGGCTACACGGATTGCCATGACGAAGCCCCTCTTCATTATACCCGAATTGTGATGCAACATCTAAATGACACTTTCCCTAATCAGTGGATTGGTCGTGGCAGTACCATGCACTGGCCACCAAGATCTCCAGACCTAACCCCGTTAGATTTTTGTTTATGGGGTTGGATGAAGAGTGAAGTGTACGCAAGAAAAGTGGATACACGAGACAAACTGCTCGATCGCATAATGGGTGCTGTTGCCCGCGTAATGGAACATCAAGATGAACTCAGTCGAGCAACACGCCATGTTCTCACACGAGTTGAAAAGTTCATTAATGTTGAAGGTGAAATTTTCGAAAATTTATTATAAACTGTAACAAATTTTTCACTTGTACAATAAATATTAGCAACAGTACGTAATATCTCTTTGTTATCAATAATTTTGCAACTGTACATTCAAATAGCTCTATTTCGGAAACTGTTTTGAATAGGACATTTGTCCATACGAACATTTTTTCTTAGAATGACCGATACTATCACCTCCCAGAATATTGACCTTTCCTCCTGGGACACCCTGTATATATATATATATATATATATATATATATATATATATATATATATATGTGTGTGTGTGTGTGTGTGTGTGTGTGTGTGTGTATTTCAATGTAATATTAATTTACAAATAATTCACATGATCGAGAATTCCCCATAGTTATTTTGTCTGGTTGGATATTTTGAACAGCTTCGCCCTGGTATTTTTTTAGAAGCACGACTACTTCAAACAGATTTATAAAAATAATAAGCATCTTGCACTTGGCATTCTCCAAATCCTATACATATTGAAATTTCAAATCCAAATCCAATTGGAGTTAAACCGATAAATGATAGGATGATAAGGATCAGACATGGATTGGGTAAAACATCGATAATTTCTTCCCGAACTTCTCGCCCACACTCAACTGACGAATCGAAAAAGGAAGCAAGATTGCCGTTTCCCAATTCTTTTTTTTACCTTTTGCTCCTCTCCTGTTACTTTCATGGCAGCGGGCAACCTCCCTCTTGCACTCTCTTATCTCTTTCCTACAAACTCAAAAATAATATCCTCGCCGGACAGGAAACCTTTTTCCGCCTCCCCACGCCTCTTTCTCCCTTTGCTATCCGTGTGAGGAGGTAAGGGAAAGGAGTAGAAGGAAGGAGGGAGCGACAAGTGACCCCTGCAAGAATCTCTGCACTGTGCGGAATGATTCCCCTGTCGCTGGAAGAAATATGTCGTTGGGGAGAGGGCCTTCGCAAAAGGAGTGGAAGAGAGGGCGAGAGGGGCGCTTAGGGGCAGGGGAGGAGATTTTTCTACCCCTCTCGTCCCTAGGGCGCACTTCCTCTGCGAGAGAGAAAGGGGGGTTTGGCAAAACCATAGAGATGTGGATAGAAGGGGGAGTTGGGGGAAAAAGACATACGGAGGGACCGAAGCTGGAGATATGGAGAGAGAAATATATATGGGGTGAGGGGAGGAGGATGTGAGTAACACAGAGCGAGAGAGGGTGGGGAAAGGGAGGGGGAAAGGGGCGTCTCCATGCTAAATCCCCATGTGGGTGCTTTCGTGTCGCATGGGTCTCGTTTCTGGGAGGGAGGGAGAGAGATGTAAGGTGTGTGTCTGTGTGTGCGTCGGTCGCCCAGAGACATTCCGTCCTACGGTCGGCATAAGCCCTCCCTCCCAAACCTCTTCATCCCCCTCTCTCTCTTTCTCTCCCGCTTACACACACACGCGCGCCCGGCAAGCCATCTGCAGAGAACGTCATTTTTTCAGAGAATCCGTGGAATATAAGAGGAAGAGTTCAATTCTCTCTCTCTCTCTCTCTCTCTCTCTCTCTCTCTCTCTCTCTCTTTCTTGATGCGCAGTTTTGCAAAACGGAGTTACGCCTCCGATTCCCTGCGTTGGAGAGGATTGAAAATGAACGTCCTCTTTTTTGAGATTTTGTGCACCGTGAGATGGGTTTTTGTTCTCCTTGTTCAGTTGACGTGCGAGTGGGGTGAGATGGAAGGGGGGTGAGGATAGAGGGGGGGTAAGATGGAAGGGGGTGAAGATAGAGGGGGTCAGATGGAAGGGGATGAGGAGGGAGGGGTGAGATGGAAGGGTGTAAGATGGGAGGGGGTGAGGAGGGAGAGGGTCAGGAGAGAGGGGGTCAGGAGAGAGGGGGTGAGATGGAAGGGTGAGGAGGGAGGGGTGAGATGGAAGGGGGTGAGGAGAGAGGGGGTGAGGAGGGAGGGGGTGAGAAGGGAGGGGGAGAGGAGAGAGGGGGTGAGGAGGGAGGGGGTGAGGAGGGAGGTGGTAAGAAGGGAGGGGGTGAGAAGGGAGGGGGTGAGGAGAGAGGGGGTGAGATGGAAGGGGATGAGGAGGGAAGGGATGAGGAGGGAGGGGTGAGATGGAAGGGGGTGAGGAGAGAGGGGTGAGATGGAAGGGTGTAAGATGGGAGGGGTAAGGAGGGAGGGGGCCAGGGGAGAGGGGGTGAGATGGAAGTGGGTGAGGAGAGAGGGGTAGAGATGGAGGGGGTGAGGAGGGAGGGGGTGAGGAGAGAGCGGGTAAGATGGGAGGGGGTGAGGAGGGAGGGGATGAGATGGAATGTGGTGAGAAGGGAGGGGGTGAGGAGGGAGGGGGTAAGGATGGAGGGGGTGAGATGGAATGGGGTGAGGAGGGAGGGGGTGAGGGGAGAGGGGGTGAGATGGAAGGGAGTGAGATGGAAGGGGGTGAGGAGGGAAGGGTGAGATGGAAGGTGGTGAGGAAGGAGGAGGTGAGGAGGAAGGGGGTGAGGAAGGAGGAGGTTAGATGGAAGGGGGTGAAGAGGGAGGGGATTAGATGGAAGGGGGTGAGGCTGGAGGGAGTTAAATTTACAGTCAAACTCGTTTATAACGAGCACGGTTGTAACGAGTTCACGGCTATAGTGAGCAAATGCTACCTCCAAGATAAGTTTCGAGCATTTACATACAAATATTTCACGTATATAACGAGCACGCTTCACGGATATATTGAGCAAACTTTGACCACTTCTCACTGTCTCAAACGCGGCGGCGGTCAGCCCCTTCAATCCTCATAGTGACCCAAAATATGTAACCTTGTGTTCTCGAATCCAGCCTCTACACCCTATCCCTCGAGGAGGTTAAAGACAGCGGTGTTGTTGTTAAAAAAATAATCCCTTCGTCCAAACCAAGAATTCCCTACTTGCAGTTACAGTGGCACTCGCGGAGGTCCTTTGTCCTCTCCTCCCAACCCCCAGCTCTTTTACAGCCAGGAGGTTGTGTTTGGAAGGGGGTAAGTGGCTGAGGGCATGTACAATGGCGCCCACCCACGTCGCTCAGCCGAATGCACCCAACACCCTTTCCCACGTAAAGATGGGAAATCCCACGTTTAATCCGTCTCCTCATTAACTCTTCCTGGAATTGGTATGCTCACAGTTTGCAAAGAAAGTTCGTAGCGTTGATCACAAAAATCAGTTGAGATTTTGCCCTCGAACGAGTAACATGTCCGTACATAAAAGGAAGTGTTTGTCTATTCGCGAAAAGGTTGATATTATTCGAGAGTTAGAACGTGGTAAAAAATGTTGAAGTGTGTAAAAAATTTAATTTATCGTTGTCTACGGTTTCAACCTTATGGAAAAACAAAGAAGCGATTTTATCTGCACTAGAGAACAACCTAACAACGAACAAGAAAATGAGGAAGTGTGACTTGGGTACTGTTGATCAAGCACTTCTGGAGTGGTTTAAGAGGCAGAGAAATGCTGGTTTCCCCATCAAGGTACAGGCAGATAAATTTGCAAAACAGTCAGGACACGAGAACTTCACATGCAATAACGGGAGGCTTGATCGTTTTAAAAATCGGCATAACATTGTTTATGCGAAAGGCCTTGTCAGCAGATTCAAAAACGGCAAGTGAATGGGTGAAAAGTGTTTGGGAGGAGTGTCGAAAAGGTTACAGAGAAGAAGACATCTACAATGCCGACGAAACTGTTTTACAACATGATGCCTGATGCAACGTTTAAATTCAAAGGTGACAAATGTGTTGGTTGCAAAAGACCTAAGAATCGTTTAACAGTTTTAATGTGCGCAAACATAAATGGGACTGACAAAAAAAAACTTTTTGTTATTGGTAAGTCACAAAAGTCACGTTGTTTCAAAAATGCAAAGAAGCTTCCCGTTGAATATGCAGCAAATAAAAAGGCATGGATGACTTCCAATATTTTTCAGAAATATGTAAGTCAGTAGAACAACGAGTTACGGAGGAAAATAGAAACATTCTACTCCTTGTCGATAACTTTCCTGCGCACCCACATATGCAGGAGTTATCCAATGTATAACTGGTGTTTTGCCTCCAAATGCGACTTCTATTTTGCAGCCAATGGACATGGGGATAATTAAAAGTTTTTAATGCCATTTCAAGCAATTTTTTGTTCTACATTTGATTGAAAGGAGGGAAAGAGGTTTAGATGGCAACGACTCTGTATTGGATGAAATTAATTTGATGACAGATGCATGTTTCACCTACAACGATCATAAACTGTTTTCGAAAGTCTGGTTTAATATCGGGAGAATTTTCGATTGATAACCATAACGTTGATGAAGATCAGAATGGCTTAAAGAAAATGGAATTGCGAATTTTGACCATGTAAATGACATTGGCAATTTTGTTCATGTTGATGATGATTTGATTACCAGAGGAATTCCTACGGAGAGTGAAATAATAGAGACAGTATAAAGCACAGCAGACAGTGATGAAGACAATGTTGAATGTGTCGAAGACACAATCCTTACTCAGTATGCCGTGGAAACATTAAATGATTTTTTTGAAAACATTGACATTTCCGATGGTGTTTTTAGTGCACTAAGTGTAATAAGAGGAAACTTAAGAGATTTCAAAGTGAAATCTTTGAAACAGGCTACTATTCAAAGTTATTTTTGTAAAAAGGGGAGTGATTAAGGACGCAGCTGTGAGTAAATTTTATATGTACGTATGTTTACTTTAAATTTTCTAGTTTATTCTCATTTTTAGGTTTTTTCATAAATTTACTAAATAACCTTTCTGTTTATATATTGACTTTTACTTCTTATGTCTTATTTCACCATACGCGTGCATGCTTTCGCCTTCACGGATATTAAGTTTAACGGCTATAACGAGTAAAACTAAACGGTCCCGTGGCGCTTGTTATAGCCGAGTTTGACTGTATGTGGAATGGAGGCAGGAGTGAGAATGTGCCCGGTTGGATAGAGAGATAGATAGGTTATCGTCTTTATTCGGGCGAAATTTAGACCATAAGGTCCATTCTTACATTTATGGAGTGGTGAATGGAAATGATAGGGTTGGAAAGGCGTTGATATGATGTCTCCAGAGTGTGTGGAGGCGTGGGAACCCTGAGACGATCGAAATGAGATTAACAGGAGTCTCCCTTAAAAGTCTTAAGGGCATCGGAGATTACGTGAGAATCAAAAATTTGCGTTTTTGTGTAGTTATTGATTGGGAAAGAGTTATTTTATTAAACTTATCATACGTAGAAACATTGCTATGATTCATAAATTAGGAAAGAGGTTTTGTTATTGTTTTTAGGAGAAAGTGCGTTATGATCAACAAAATGATGTATCTCTCATATTTCATCCTGCAGCAGATAGTGAAGTGCTACCTTTATTTTCACGTCTAAATACAATGAATGGGTATTGAAAGCAAAATGGAAAAATAAGATGGAACAAATGTAGCTGTATGTGACAGATCTTTGGCAAAATCCAAGAAATATTCTTCGTTATACTGCCGATGCTCATGCTATACCCGGGTACGTGCAATTTCCGCACCTCCTCCTGGAAAATATTCAAGTACTAGCAAATTACCCGGACTTAGCCCCCGGTTTACAGTTTTGAATTTTCATCCTCATTTCACTCATTAATGTTTTCGTTTAAACTCAACATACTCTTCAAATAAACGACCAAAATTCCCCGTTACTTGGTATGACAAAATTAAATATAGATCCAAAATTTATATTTTGCTAAGAATTGTCAAAATATGTTGTGTAATTTTACAAAACATTAACACGGCCCTCAAGTCAGTGTATGATTTGTATGGCACCCCCCTTCCCAAAGAAATCAAAATTCCGGCCCAGAGGTGCACATCCTCAAGATACTCATCAGTAAGTGTACCAAGTTTTAAGTCTCTAAGTTTCTTAGTTTTTGAGAAATGCTGTCCGCACACACAGACAGACAGACAGACACCTTTTATTGAGACAAATGTACTCTAACTTTTCAGTGTTCTTAAGGTAAGGCCACATATGTATAATAATATAGAAAGAGCACCGTTTGATGACTCATTTGAAGAAAAATTATTATTAACAGGAGTTGATTATAACATGAAAGTACATATTTAGCAACTGTGAAACAAAAATTCGATCTTAAACTATGATGACGGTGAAAATGTAAAAGTAGACAAACGGAAAATAAAGAGTATTACGGAAAAAAGTAAATGGAAATTTTCTCGTTTACAGAGAATATTTGCTTCATTTAGGTCGCATTTAAAGTAAGCGGGCATAAAAAAATTTAAAATTCCCTGGGACCCACATATGTAAATAGTCGAGCGTTGAAGTAGTTATAAAAATTAGGTTAACAAAAATTACAAAATTATCACGTTATTTAAATAGGCGCTAAATAATAACATTACTTTTAAGATACAGTTCAAGTGTGGGGTTCATCATCACTCTCCCAATGCAATCCCAAAATGTTCTCAAACTATATATATATATATATATATATATATATATATATATATATATATATATATATAATATATATAGATATATATATATAATATATATATATATATCAGTTTACGGAAAAGGAAAGGTAAAATGGATATATGGATGGCAACAAGGTGTTGGGATGAGGAAACCCAGTGAACACTCACCAATCGGACGACTTCAGGTTGGCGAGGCCCCGGGGATGTCGAAGCGACACACGTAAAAGAACACTAAAACACAGAAACATCACAAACGTAGAAGCTTTCGGAGTTATTCCTTCATCAGCTACAGAGAGAGAACCACATTATTCCTACAGCACCATCTTAACATCAACCATTACAACTACGTCGAGCAGAGATTAGCCGGTCAAGATAAACCTCAATAACTTGCCAACGGTATGACCGATTTCAATTTTATCATTTGCAAACCTGCAGGTCGAGACGTTTAATTTGATGCATCACCCGTTAAGGTGGCTGTTACCTTCGCTTTAAAAAAACTCATTTAATTACGCTATTAATATAATATATATGTGGGTTTACTTTTTAGAAATGTATTCCAGAACAATACAGAGCCTCCTAGTGGATAATACTTCTACAGGCTCTGAGTTTATCTCGTTTAAGAATGAAAAAAGGTAGAGGAGACTACGGCGGATAGGTGAATTAAAAATTACTAACTCCAAACCGTAACGTTTACCCAGAGAAGCGCTCAAAAGAAAATAGAAAAAATACTTAAAGGTTTACTGAACAATAGCCTAACAGGGACTCTTGGTCAAAATCTAAGCCTAAAAGGAAAAATTAAAGCACGAGTACAAGACAAATAAAAAAAAACTTCTCTGGAAACACCTAAAAATAACCAAAAACTTATCCGGTTTCGAACTTTCACTATGTGACAACCATCTCAATAAAATTCATTCCGTCATCCAACATAAAGTTCAAAATAAAACCAACAAACTTCGTAAGAATACTACTTCCTTACAGAAAACATTCCGAAAAACACTCCCAATAAAAAACACCAACACGGTTCTAAACCTAACAGACATCAAGGAAGAACTCTCCATACTCGGGAAAGGGTTAAAATACACTCTTCCATACAAAAAACCGCCTATGGATGACATTGTTGCAGACAACAGAAAAAAACATCATCCGAGGCTCCACATTATCGCAAATAAAACAAAACATTACAAGTAAAACGAATCAAAATAGCCTCAAGGAACACAACATAATCAAAACTCTTAACAGTAAAAATTGTTTTTATCTAAAAGCGGACAACGGGAACACCGTAGTCATTATGCAAAAACAACAATACTACGACCAAGTGGAAACAATGTTAACAGAAGGACCTTACACAAATATTCCAAAAAATCCTATCAACAAAATTATCTCTGAAACTGCCAAAACCCTTAAAGCATGCACCACACTGATCACGAAAAAACTTAGCCTCCAACTGCACACTTCGAACCCCATGGTTCCTAGGATGTATTGCCTACCAAAAATCCACAAAAAAGACATCCCTCTAAGACCTATTGTTTCTTCCATCAACAGCCCGACATACAAAATTTCCCGTTGGCTAAATGAACAATTCAAACAATTTCCTCTCAAACGAGAATCTATCATAAAAAATAATTCTCATTTCATTAACGAGGTTAAGGACATTACATTGAAAAATAGTGATATTTTAGTTTCATTTGATGTTGCCTTCCTCTTTCCCAGTGTTCCTATTGATGAAACGTTACATTTCCTACAAAATTGGCTCACCGAACAAGACCTACCATTAACAACAATAAAAGAACTCGTTCGACTAACACGTTTATGCATGAACCAAAACTTCTTCAGGTTAACAACAAGTTCTACCAACATAACTACGGCACAATCATGGGAAACTGCCTCTCACCGTTCTTAGCCAACCTTTTCATGGTCAACTTTGAAAAGCAATGCAAAAACGCCTTCAACTACTTCCCTCGTTTATGGCTAAGATGCGTAGACGATATTTTCGCGATCTTCGACACATCCAAAAGTAACATAACAGATTTTGTACAACAACTAAACGATCAATTTCCTTCCATCAACTTCACACATGAAGAACAAGAACAGAATTCGATACCATTTCTTGACCTTCTCGTCAAACGAGAAAACGACCAAATTAAGTTTGAGATTTACCGCAAACCCACACATACTGACACCTATATCCCTTCTGACTCTAATCATCACATCTCACACAAATTAGCACCATACCACTCCATGGTACATAGACTCTTACAACTCCCTCTGTCTAAAGTTGATTTTTTCAAAAAACTAAAACACATAAAAAATTGCGCTTAAATCAGTGGTTACGATCGTCAAGTTATAGAAAATACTTTACGGAAACATAAACACAAGATTCACATTAAAAAACACACCACTCTCTCAAACACACCTATCAAAAAACCAAAATACGTAAAAATCCCCTTCGTTCCCGGCATCACAAACGGCCTTTCAAAAATACTCTCAGAACATAACCTTAAAGCAGTGCATGTTAATGAAAACAAACTTTCCAACTTACTAAACAATCCAAAAGACACGATCCCTACCCTACAAAAATCCGGCATACACAAAATCGCCTGCACAGAATGTGAGAAAATATACATAGGTCAAACAAAACGGAAGCTAGAAATCAGATTCAAATAACACATCGTACACTTCAGACACAACAGATTTAACAAGTTGGTTGGTTGGTTGACTTCACTCTCCCCTGCCAGGGCGAAGTAAGCAGTACCCAGCGTATCTATGCTGTTCCCTGCTGAGTTCAGTAATAATATATATTTTCACTGTTTATAGTCACGGCTCAGTTATTGGCGGGTCATGGAAGGGAAAGGGATAATTTGGGTTTTTTGTGTGGTGCTGCTGGAACGTCATAGTCCCATAAATTCTTTATTAGCGGATTATTACAATTTCTCAGGGTATTATAAAAATTTTTGTTTATAGCCTCCATATATTTCGGCAGCGGTTGAATTTTTAAGTCTTTATGGATGTCTTCATTCTTTTGGAACCATCTGGCACCCGTAATGAGACGTAGCATTTTATTTTGGTACACGGTGAGCCTTTTAATTTTCGTCTTTCCACAGTATGACCAGACAGGGCAGGCATATGTTAAGATGGGACGGATCATGGCAGTAAACGTCAATATTTTGGTTTTGAGAGCCATTGGGGACTTACTATTAAGGATGCAGTAGAGTGCTTTTTTCGCGGCGTTTGCTTTCCCTATAGTCTCACTGACGTGTGCGTTCCAGGTAAGTTTTTTATCTAGGGTGACGCCTAGAAATTTCACTTTTTCATGCCGTGGAATGAAGGTATTGTAAAGTTGCAGCGGGACTCCCTCGCCTATTTTAGGATGTCTTGAGAACACCAAGTTGACGCATTTACTGGGGTTTACTTTAAGCTTCCAATTTTTCATCCAGTCCCCGATTACGTCTAGGTGGTCTTGGAGGAAATCCGTAGCCGTGTGCGCATTCAGGTGTTTTGCGGCTATCGTAGTGTCATCCGCATAAAGGAGAAGTTGGGTGTTTTCGGAGCGCGGTATGTCGTTAACAAAAACATTGAAAAGGTTTGGAGAAAGAGCAGAGCCTTGAGGGACGCCAGCATAGCATTGGAATATGGGAGAAGAAGAGGTATTAAGGCTTACAAAAAACTGACGGGAGGAAAGGAATGAGTGAAGAATTTTTAGAAGGTAACTTGGCGGGGAGTAAGTTCCGAGTTTGTAGATAACTGCTCGTGGCCATAATTTATCAAAAGCCTTCTCAAGGTCGAGGAATGCCGCAGTTGCGACTTGTTTGCTGTTAAAACCATCCGTTATGAATTCAACAAGGCGGAGTATCTGGTGAGAAGTGCTCATGCTTGCTTGGAATCCGGCTTGCTCATTAATAGTGATGTTGTTGCTTCGGAGAAATTGTTGTAGTCTGTAGTTTATTATTTTTTCCAGAAGTTTTCCAAGAGTGGGTAGTAGACTTATGGGGCGGTAAGAAGAGGGAATGGTGGGGTCTTTTTGTGGTTTGGGAATCATTTTAATCATGGCAGTTTTCCATGCGGTGGGAAAGTAGGTTTGTATAAGGCAGGAATTATAAAGGCTAGTCAGGAAATGTAGGTATTCTTCAGGAAGGTTTTTCAGAGCTTTGTTGGAGATTTTATCAAAACCTGCAGCCGACTTTCTTTTACTTTATTTGATAATGGTGGAAATCTCCAGTGACGAGGTCAAATTTGGTTTAGATGTAGGCGTAAGACTGATATTTTCGATGTATAGGTTTACATCTTCTTCATGAGGCGAGGGGGCGTCATTGGAGAAGGACTGCTGCAAATGGGAAGCAAACATAGCACATTTTTGGGAATCTGTAGTGGCCGTGACTCCATTCAGATACAATGGTGGAGGCATGGTTTTTTTGTTTTTAAGGCTTCTTGCTAATTTCCAGACGGAGTAATCTTCATGTGAAAGGTCTTTAATATGATTGTTCCATGAGCTCTGTCGGTGTAACTTGATGAGGGAGCGGACGCGGTTCCTTAGTGCATTGAAATTACTTCTGTCTTCTGCGGATCTGGTATTTTGCCATTTTTTTCTTGCGGAATTTCTTTTTCTCATTGTTTCGATTATTTCTGGAGGCATCTGGTCAGGGGATTTTGATGATACAGAGAATGAAGATAACTGGAGGGAGGAGTGAATGGAGGTGGTAAGGGTTTCTACCGCAATGTCAATAGCTTGCGGAGAATTTAGTGGTAGGGATACAAGGGTTGGAAGAAATGATAACGTAGCTTTTTTAAAGGATTCCCAATTGATTGCTGACTGTGTGCTGTCCGCCAGTGAAGGTAGGAGATGGTAGGTGGATAACACAGGCAGGTGATCTGAGGCAGAGTTATCAAGAACCACAAAGGTTGAAGGTTGAGGTAGATTTGCTGCGAGGACTATGTCCAAAATATCCGTTGAGTTAGGAGAAAACCTGGTGGGTTGTAACGGTGAAAATATTGAGAAATTATAACGTTGCTGTAGTTGGTGTAATCGGCGGCCACGCTGGTTGCTGACAAAGCATCCCCATGCAGTGTTTTTTGCATTGAAGTCTCCTGTTAATATTGATTTTTGTTTTAAAATTTGGAGGATTGCTTTTCTATCTTTGGTTGGGTATGTGTTGCCCGGGGGGTGGTAAATTGACCAAACTGTGAATTGTCCCCGGTCGGTGCGTACGCTGAGGCCAACTAGCTCTAACGTAGTTGTAGGTGGATTAGGTAATTGTGAGCA
Source organism: Tanypteryx hageni (assembly GCA_028673005.1). Classification (NCBI taxonomy): domain Eukaryota; kingdom Metazoa; phylum Arthropoda; class Insecta; order Odonata; family Petaluridae; genus Tanypteryx; species Tanypteryx hageni. The sequence goes on from CM054112.1 coordinate 12,374,537, forward strand.
AGTTATCCCTTTCCTTGAAAATATAATGACGCCGCCACCGTTGTTTGTCCTTCTATCCACCCTGAATTGACGATAGTTTGGTACGAATATTGAATGATGAGGCAATAATCTTGATTCCTGAATGGTGACTATATCCGGTTGGTGAACAGCGATGAGTGTTCGGAGTTCTTCCTCTTTCGATTTGATTCCATTGCAGTTCCACTGGAGAATCATGAGGTGCTCTTTAAGATTCCTACGGGCCATTGAAGTATCCGATAAGAATGTTCCAAATTTCCTCAAGGACGATTTCAAGCTTTGTTTTCAAGTGGGTAGTCAATGGGCAGACCCCGGATTGCAAGGACTGGTTTTTTTTCCTCAGGGAGCCTGTATGTGACGTACTCTATGTTGTTTTCCTTGAGGTGGTTGATAACCCCCCGGAAATCATTTATAGAGGAGCATTGGATTCTAAGTTGCTTCGCCTGCATAACTACCACCGGTTTCATCGTGCAAACATTAATAATACCCGGTTCGCGTTTGTACCAATTGATAGTTTCATGAATGAATATTGGCGGAATGCCATTGCGTTGTTGAGGATTAGTAGCTGTATCATTGGGCGGCGTCTTTTTCACTAATGGCCTCGGAGGGAGATTGCATTGGCTAGAAGAGTCAAACGGGGCGAGATCTATATCCATCGATTGCGATTCTTTCGACAGAGGGGCGAAAGAATTTTTAGTTGGAATGGGGTCCCTAACAATCACTTTTTTCGGAAGTTGCGGCGAATTAGTTTTTCGTTTTTCTTTACGTGATTGAACTAAAACGAAATCGTTTTCTTTCGTTTGTGGGAGAGTTGTATTGTTTGAGGCAGCGCCGCATACTAATGCAATGAAATTCGGGTTATCAAGCAAAGTTTCTGGGATATTTATATTGACGGTTCCAGCAGCGGGAGGTAACATGGGTTGGGGGGAGGTGAAGGACGAGCCGTGACTCACTGAATTCAGCTGTCTTGAGGTTGAGGGGACGTCCCACGGCGGCCGACCGGCCGAGACTTCACCCGCCACTGCGGCAGTGGTTGATGGTTCCTGAATGGTCCTTCTCTCCAGGTTTTCGGGTCGGATGTCACCAGCAGTAACCGGGTTGGGGTCGAGGGAAGCAGGGGAATAGGCAGAATCAGTCTCGCTGTCAACCGAAACGGAGTGTTCCGGCGAAAGAGATGCAGAGGGAGTCGACATGTCCGAGGACATGTCGATGGGTTAGAGTCCAAGCAGGCCGGGTCGTATATAATCAAAGGCGGTCACTAAAAGTATTCCGAAAATCGTAGTCCAAGAGAGCGGTAGAATACCTTCATCAAGCTAATAAACAAAACACTACACCGATACGGCTAGCTCGGCTCACCCGGCTAAAGGAGCAGCCTTCGGCCGGGTTAAGGTTTGCTCTCGGGGTAAGGAGCTCCTCGTAAACACGTCTGTCCTCTCCGATAGCTCCGCTGAGTCTCCCCGTTTTAACAAGTCTAGCGTCGCAGCACACATACAAGAAAACAATCACCCCATTAAAATCGAAAACATGACTCTTTTAAAATCAATACAAACAGACTGGAAACTTGACGCTTACGAAAGCATATTCATAAACAAATACCGAGAAACGGTTATGAATAAGGACAAGGGACTCATCCCCCACTCACCTCTCTATGCGTTAACGGCCACTTCGGTTCCCGTCCCCCCCTTCATCCTTTCACTTTTACCCCGAACATATAATTACACAACACAAGACACCTTCAAATCATACGACTTCAGCTACTGAAGATGAGAGCGTAGCTCTCGAAATACGTATTTAGTGCTTGTTCCAGAGAAGTTTTTTTTTATTTGTCTTGTACTCGTGCTTTAATTTTTCCTTTTAGGCTTAGGTTTTGACCACAAGTCCCTGTTAAGCCATTGTCCAGCAAACTTGTAAGTATTTTTTTCTATTTTCTTTTGAGCGCCTATCTGGGTAAACGTTACGGTTTGGAGTTAGTAATTTTTAATTTATCGCTTTTAAGGTAACACGGAAATTTATACCAGTTCCTTGTATGGCAAAGAGATGGCAGTAATACAAAAATGCACGACATAATTATTTTAGTGTTTTAGGCGATATTTTAGATCAAAAAGGAATTATAAATACTTTTAATGAAATTTCAATAACGTAGCTAACAGGCCATGGATCAGTGTTGCCTAATAGCTATTGGAGGACAAAAGAAAATGTTCTTATTATTCGTATGTGTTTTATTCGTTAAATTGTCACAATGGGGTAACCGTGCCTATGTCATTTGTTGAAAGGGCACTGTCTTTGTTCTTTTTGCTGATACACTAACAAAACATAGATGACCTTGCATGCGGTGTTTTTTTTTTATTTTTCCTTAAACTTCGGCTCGGATACTATTTTATCCGAAAATAATATTATATCTATGATATGGAAAAGGGTGGAAATGAAAGATTTCACTGAACAAGGCCACATGTATCCCGTTTTAACGGAGCTATGCGGAAATATTTAAGATTATAATTTTTCCTCAAACTTCCATTAATGATTTTGGAATCAAATATTGTTTAACGATTGTGAAAAACGTTATATGGATTTTTTCAGACAAAAGAGTATTGCTATAGAAAATTATATTTTGCATTACTAGTGAATTAGTGAGGCATCGGCTTGTCTTTCTTCACGCCAAAAGTCGCACAAGGTCATTAATTAAATTTGCAATGGAAATGAATCACACCGAGTTCTGTAATTTTTTATTTATCAATATTACTAATGTATTTTGATATAACATTTTGCTCGTATGCATATTATTTCAACATTTTCTTGGGGGTGCGTGACAATTTTTTAAATGTTCATAGTGGCACATAATCAAAAAGTTTTAAGGCCTCGGCTCAAAATTTTCTTACTTTTAGATGATTAAGTTTCGAAAAACTAATCCTATTTGGGGAAACCAAATTGTTGAACCAGACAGTTTTACCGATCTTATTTCAATAGCATAAGCACATTTTCCCTTTGCAATCTAGTTGCAACCGAATTTGTAACCATTAAACCAATAAAGCTCGTTTCTGTAATTGCCATTTTTTCCGTCTGCCGAAGAACAAATATCGTAATGAAAGTTATATTAATCGACATTTTTTTATTGATTTCACCTTTATTGGCAACAGAAATACCCATTCTTTGACATGCAGAAGGAAGAAGATAGTATAGGTAACACAAATATTGGGTGATAACAACATTCAGAATTAGATATCAACTTCCGTGACAGTTTGGTGTTTACATTTTAATAGCCAATTTTTTCCAGAAAACTTCCCTCGCTTCACTTTTTCCTCAGAACTTTCACTCCGAACGTCCTAAAAAGTGGACTTTATAGATTATTTGTTTATTTTACGTTGGCCAATCTTGCAAAATAAATAACATGAACGCTCCACAAGTCGCTTCCATACACGTATAGAATGACAGCTGATATATATATATATATATATATATATATATATATATATATATATATATATATATATCTCCATAAAAAAGAACTCTTTTCAATTCCACTGCGACACGCTTGGACAGTTTGCTTTCCAATCACTTTTCTTTATTCGCTTTTCACTTTTTGGAAGTCCATTGCCTCACATTTTGCGTCCCGGGTTCTGAATCCACAGCATGAACAATTCACAAAATGTTTGGGTTAACATCGTTGTATTCTGATGGGATATGATTTTTTCATCAAATCCGCTCTTAATTTAGCTCCCATCGTTAAAAGAACACCTTCACCTCCAAACAATTCTTCGGCACAAAAAAATTAAAAATTCATGTGTATACATAATGAATGTAACATACAAAAATTACAAACTCACGTGCATTTATTTACATATCTTTTCCTTGCATTCTAACTGGTAATATCAGAAAAATCATTTCACGCATCTTAAATACGCGTGAAAAATAAATTTTGAATCGTCTCCCTCGGATAAATTTTTTTCTCTGAAGATGAAATAATAACAAACACTTATCGTCGGCAGCCGTACAAATTCCCGTAACTTAAACTTGATATTTTGTTTGTGGATGTTTTAGAGCAGTTTACTTTTAATTTGCCGCTCCACATGTTCCGGCAAATCGTGGTTTTTCACGAGGAAAGAATTCGATTCAGGGCAACACGCGGCACTCGGGCCATGCACGTCGGTCAGACACGGAGGAAAGCGAGCGGATGCACGCACGATTTCACGATTTCTGATTAGCAGTAATATCCGAGAGCCTCTCTCCAATTACCGACCAAAGATTGAAAACAACGTTAGATATGGACCTACACGCCGGACACTTGGAAGGGCGTGTTGGACACCAGAGAGGATCCGAATGGAAACACAGCGGCGTGGAAATGCCTCTTGGGCTCTGCTCCAGTTTTGCTCTCGGAATGCTCCAGTCCGCTGGGTCACGTGCGCTGGCGTTGGTCGCTTAGCAACCGAGACAGGCTTCGGATCAGGATGAGTTCGGGGCGTAGGAGTAAGGAAATGAGAATCAACGCCCAAGTGGAACACTGGGAGGCCACTGAAAAAAACAACGCATTTATTGGATTACTATCATTTAAAATGTACGCGCAAACGTTTTAACAATGATGAAACAATTCAATAAAGAATTAATATCTATGTGAAATAATTATATAATGTTAACGCCTCCATTACGAGTCGATTTAAGAATTCATTATCTAGCGAAAATGTTTCATGAAGAAGTACTTTCCCCTCCTATTCCCCTTCCTTCCCCCTCCCTCCACCCTAATCGACCAAATTAGTTACCTTGACCAAGTGAAGTATATATTAACTAGGAAGATACCCGTTGAAATTGACTGGGTAGTTTTTTTATGAAATTTCGTGAATAGATGCGACGCGAAGCAATTATCGAAATCAATGGTACCCAATTACACGAAACCGGCAACAATGCAAATCACTAAGAATGCGTCAAATTCTCGCATTAATTCGAAGCGTATTAAAAAATCGATGGTAGGAAAACAAACGTTTGTTCTTTTAGGCATTCGTTGCTTCAAGTCTCGAACTCCTACGATGATTCTAAATGATTTTAATATTTTAATGTGCTACGTCCAAATGTATTATTTCTCGCATATAACGCAACTAATGTTGTTTACATTGGTTGCTATGATAATTATAACCCTCTACTTCATTCTTTCTCGTATTAAAAGCATTCAAAGCACGCTTTCACAAATAAGGAATGAAATGACAATAGGAATTCAAGGTTTAACAATGTAACTGGTTTGCAAGGCAACATTCCGTTAAAATGGAAAGATTTCTCCAAAATATATTAATTAAACGTTTAACATGAGGAATTTCTATATATAGGCGGAAAAAGATGAACAGAATAACAAATATTATAATTTTTTCTTTAAAGTTTTTTAAATCGAAGACCATAGGTTAATTCTTTCTAATCTCGATCTCAAAAAGAAGAAAAGCCTACACGTCGAAAAGTCGATGTTTACCTGTTATATTATGGGAACTGTAAATGTCTTCCTTGGAGTCTAACCCAGGACTCTTTCGAGTTTTATTCGTCATCACTTTAAAGTATGTAAATCGAGCATTCCTGCCAAATTTTAAAAAATATTTCTATCCTTCATTAAGTTATTTGCATTTTTATAGCGTGACATAGGGAGCCACAAAGGAACAGAAGAAGGCTCTTATAGATTTTTGATTGTTTTTAAACCTCTTTCTTACATTTTCTACCCTCAATTTTAACTTCGGGGAAATTGCAATATAGGATACATTAGTAGTTGGTCTCTTGTTATCTCCACATCGTCAACATCGAGGAAAGATTGGTTGCGCAATTCAAACTGCGTCTGAATATTGAATCTGCTAAGAATTTGTGGCAAATAATGTATCTCATGTCATTGGGATTTATTAAAGACTTATGCATTTACGTTGTGCCAATAATAAATATCATGTTTCAATTAAAAACTGTGTATTAAATATTTAAAATGTAAAATCGTTCTTATTTCCGGGTTTCCCGGTATTCCCGGGATTGAAAATCTAATTCCCGTTTTCCGGGAAAAAAATATCGCCTGGAACTGATCTGAATCATCATTTTAGTTCACAAATCAAATCGAAAATGGCGAATGTTACAGAGCTCATCCAATTACTCATACGTTTTCAGAACTCCACATGTAAATAACCGAAAAAGAGCCAAATGCCATTTTTCTGAAAATAAACCAGATGAAAAAGTATAATACCACTTAAGGGAGAAAAAAAGACGGATGGTTCCCTTCCCACTGATAATGTCGAGCATCTATATCAGCCGTATCTATCATATCTCTCTCTCCATCCAAATCGCTCCCATTTACTCTCATCACGTCCTCGACCGAATATTACCGCTAAATTATAAGTCGCTTAATCCGTTCCGTTGTTGTAACCGCGAGAGGCGGAGAATGAAAAGACGAAGGTCGAACGAAATTTATATCGAACGCCTCCGCGATCGGAGCATTCGAGACTTGAACGCACAAGAGCATTGGAGTGAGAAGTGTTGTCCCGTCTCGTGTATGTATAAATGGAGCGAATCTCCGAGAGAAGGATAACTCCGTCACCATAGATACCGAAGGGGATGATATCATCGCGTAGGAACCCAGAGCCGAGGAAGGGAGTGTGAGATTAATGGAGTAAGATAGAGAGCGGGAGTTTAGAGGGGATCAGAGGGAGGGAAAGCGAGGGAGAGGGAGAGAGGGGGAGGGAGTGGAAGGGAGGGGAAGGGAGAGGGAGGGAGATGGAGGGAGAGGGAGTTGAGAGAGGTGTGAGGGTGGTGAGTCGGAGTTGAGAAGGAGTTGAGAAGGAGTTGAGAGGGAGTGAGAGGGAGTGTGAGTATAAGGAGGGAGTTGGAGTGGGAAGGAGGTGAGGAAGATATATATAATTGGAGTCTTGAAAAGTAGAAAAAAGAGATGGAGAGTCTCCCTCCGGTTTAGATATTTTTCGTTCTATTTATTTTTTACGAAAGAGAATCGGGATGAAGAGAGGAAGTTGAATAGAAGAAGGAGAAATATGAGTACCGAATCTATAAAGGGAATTTGGGATTCTTCGCAGACCAATGCAACTATCTCGCTCTCCTTCCTTTCATTGGGAATCCGGAGAATTTTCGCTCAGAAGCGATGCGATAAGGATTGCGTGGGAGGAAAAGAAACAGTTGGATATACAGAAACCAAGAACGCAGATATCAGGAGAGTTATTTTTTTAGAGGCGAAGGAGTTAAGTTCATTAACAGCGGTCGTCTCCAGCAAACGAGAGAGTTTTAATGAACGAAAAATATACATGATAATAAGGAATAGAAAGGTTAAAGTTTTTGGTACGATTTTAGTGTGTATTAAAATAGTGCCATGTTTTTTACTTATACGTCTGGATAGGCTTAATGATTACAGACTATTTTATATGAAATTGATATGCTGTCATCTAATTATCACCCAAAAATTTCTGAAGTCTTCTTGGTTATATACATATTCTGAATTCCATATCAATATGGCAATACATCCGAGGTGTTTGTCGGTAGTTAGGAAAACGCATCTGTTCTTTCATTCGCATCATTTAAGATGATGCAACACATATAAAATAAAACTGAACAAATCTTAATTTTGAACTCAAAAAAAAGAAAGGGAAAAGAATCTCGTGATTCATTTGAATCTATTTTGATAATTCCGCTCGATCTAGGCAATTTAATAGCGATGAAAGTTTTAACATCCCAATATAAAATGACGCCATCTCTAACACGGGGAGGGATGGAGGATGGAAGGGGAGGGGAGGGGGAGGGAACGGGGAGGGAAGGGGGAGGGAACGGGGAAGGGAACGGGGAGGGAACGGGGAGGGAACGGGGAAGGAAGGGGGAGGGAACGGGGAAGGAAGGGGGAGGGAACAGGGAGGGAACGGGGAGGGAAGGGGGATGGAAGGGGGAGGGAAGGGGAGGGAAGGGGGAGGCACGCGCTGCTGTATAGCTGCACATCACACCTCCTCCTCTCCCCCATTTCCCCCTATTTCTCTCTCTCTCTCTCTCAAGAAAGTCAGATGAAAGGGGAAGAAGTGCGCTCGGAGTTAGAAGCGTGAGAGGATCGACCGTCTAGGTAGTAAATCTGCGGGATTGGGAGAAGGGATTGAGTAGAGAAAGAAGGTATAAGGTATAAGGAGGTATGCGGAGGGGTATGGAGCGGGAGTGATGGAAAGGGATTGGGAGGAGGGATGAAGAAGGGGAGGGAGGTATAAGGAGGGAGGCGGAGGGGTATGGATTGGGAGTAATGGAAAGGGATTGGGAGGAGGGATGAAGAAGGGGAGGAGGGATGAAGAAGGGGAGGGAGGTATAAGGAGGGAGGTATAAGGAGGGAGGCGGAGGGGTATGGATTGGGAGTGATGGAAAGGGATTGGGAGGAGGGAATGAGAGGGAGTGGGGGAGGGAGGGAGGGAAGGGGAGGGAGGTAAACGAGAAGCGGGAGTTCGGAAAGGGAAGGATCTTGGATAGCCTCCAGTAACGGCGAGAGGACGAGGATGTCGGGGAGGTTGAAGAGGGAAGCAACTTGAAGGTAATGAAAAAAGAAAGTGGAGAGAGAGAGGTGTGGGAACGGGGAATAAGGGCACTAGAAATGGAGGAGAGAAATTCGTGAGAGAGAGAGAGAGAGTACTTTGGCGGCAGAGGCGTCGCGAGGCTCGCGAATGACGTAACAATGTCTCCATGGAACGTCCCTGGATAAGGGATGTGTTCGGTTTTATTTTCGTGTTGGATGTGTTACCCTCAGCTGTGGCAGGCGAAGAGATCGAGAAGGTTGCAGTTTTTATCGTTCCTATAAGCAAAACATTTACGTATTTTTTAGGTGCTGTAATATTTCACCTAATCGTAAAGAATCAAAAATTGCGTAGAGATATAGAAGAATTCTATATCCTAATCAAATTTTTACTACGTATATTTAACAAGAAGTATGTTATTCTGCCAATTAATTAAATTATTTGATGCTGCCACTGCAGACAGAAAACGGGAATGTTTGTTTTCGGTCAACCTCATGCCACAAAATATATGTATATGTACAATTGATTATTCAAATATTTGACTTTTGACAGAATTTTTTTAATCTTTCATTTTCATCGTTGATTGTGCATTTATGTAATATAAAGTGATTCTAAATAAATTTAATAAGTAATAAAAATTACTCATACCGCATCAAATTTTTTGCTATGAACATATAAAAATAAACTTTTTAGGGGGAATAATTTTGAAACGAGAAAAAAGTCTGCTATGACCGGGAATCGAATCCGGGTCTTCCACTTGCCGGGCGGATATTCTACCACTGAACTATCGTAGCAGAACAATTTTTCTCGTTTCTGAACGCGGATGTTTTCTTGGTTGGGTTGGGTTGGTTATTCCATCAATTTCTTGCTTGGCAATCTCACCAGATGAGGAAAATTACTAGGCTAAATGTTTTGTAATGCGGAATTCCTTATTTTCTGGAAATTATCTCTTTTCCATTATATTCGTAATATTATAAATTAAGAAGAAGAAGTGTTCTAGGAAAATTTGACGGACTGCAATAACTCAAATAACGAGGTCAAGTTCTTGGATCCTCTTCCCGAAGAATACTTACGAGCTCTATACCAACATTCAGAACTGTCGCATCTTTGAACGTTTTTATCATTCATGTTGACCAAATATTTGCCTCAAGTTTATTGCTGCTCTTTATATAAATATAATAAATGGAGGTAATAAGGATAGTTCCAAAAGTTATCACCACTTGAAATAAATTTATAAAATAGTTATCTCTTGAAATTTAATCTAGCTTGCTCATCGATAAACAAAAATAAAAATGTTCACCATAATTTAACAAAATCCTTATTAAATTCCTAAGATTATTAGGTACTCTTGTAAATGCTTTATTTAATTTTGTAAATTTGAGTACATAAAGGCATAATTTTGCGCATCAGATTTCCATTTCCATAACATACTGCTTCGTTAAAGACAGCGGGGTAAATGATTTTTTCTTCTTGATTCTAGCGCTAAAATCCGATCTATTTTCCGTAATCGTAGCTTATTTTGCCTTTTGTAGACCAGTGTTTTACAATGCCGTGCCTGCGGGCGCCATGACGCATGCTTTATTCAGGTGCCCGTGCACTCTTTCACTGATCAGTAAAAATAATCATTCCAGCAAAAAATGACGCCTCTGCCGATTGGACTCGGAACAGCGAAATAATTCTCAATGGCTATATGCGAACACGCTGTCAAAATGAGACTGAAGCTTGCTGCCTCCTCTCAAACCATTTCCCAAGCATCATTTTAATGTTCCTCATACCACTGTCTCTAATGGCCTCTATTCATGGTCTTCCTCTGTGTGAGAATCTTTTGTAAGACAAGTGAGATTCATCTTGAAGTTGCAGGTATTAACGTTTCGATGCTAGGCGCTTTTCTTTGGATTCTCTTTTCCGTTTGTTTCATTGAAAAAATATACGTTGGTAACCCTTGATGTAAACGCCAGGAACGATTTCATAAAAGGGATCATTTGAAAGAGTCAAACAAGGAGATGTTTGCTCATTCTCTCTTGCCCACCACCAAATCTTATAATTTCTCAAACGGATTCGAACCGTTATTCTCTCCAAAGAATTCAAACGACGAAATCCTTCGAAATAATTAATTGCACACACTCTCACGAGATCTATCGCCATTTCTCCCGACACCACCCAGAAAAAGACAACCTTCGAGAGCCAATAGTGTCCATTTCCCTTTAAAGCCTTTTAATATTATCGTTCGAAAATTCTTTCTCAAAACATCCTTTTGACTATATGAAACCGTCGCGATTAAAACCTCCACCATGACACTCCAGCAAGAATGGAGAAAGGAGGTTTAGAAGAAAAGAGAAAGGAGAAAGAATGATTAAAGGTTAGGTAGGGAAACAAGAGATTGATGAGATTGGGAGAGGAGAAGAGAAGAAAATCGAATCGTGTTGAAACGAGTTGAATGAGAAGAAGAGAGAAAGAGAAGAGGATGAGAGAGGCGCTCGGCTGGAATTCTTATTAAATGAAAAAAAGTAAAAAGAAGCAAATTCGTGCTGAACGTCGAGTAAGGGCTATCAGACCGTCCCGTTGGCGAGAAGGAGAGCGTTCAGTGATTCGAGGTTTTTAAGGGAAAGGAGAAGGATGGAGAGACTTCTCAGTCCTCCGTCCTGGCGTCCCCTCGAAATCCTCCTCATACTCCTAAAGGAGGGAGCGTGGTGGTGCGATGGGATGTCAGCATAGAGAAGAGAGATTGTCCTGCGCATTCGTGGAGAGATACAGAGGAGGAGATCGGGTTAGGTGCGTGGGTGGAGGGAAGGGTACGCTTGAGGGATGGGCGGAATCTAATGGGGTGTTTGGGAGAACAATGGGGCTGATAGCGCGGGTGAAGGGTGATAGTCTGTGCTGGTGTGTGCTGGAGGTGAGATTGTGCGGGGAGCAGAGCTGTGGCGAACGTTCTTAGCTCCATAAGAGAGCTGGAAGTTTGGGATAAAGGGATCAATTTATGCGTTTTAAATATAGTTTTTAATAATTATTGAATTTTTTCGCAACTTTTCTAACTTAATGACAAACTTTAGTTCTTTTTTTTAATCGGCGCTGAGTTCATGCTAGTCAGCATCATAGCTCGCCGTAATTTTGTTAACTTTTACAGATATTACACAAGTTAGTTATAAACATGCTATAGATGGTTACCTCAATAATTATAATGACTCCGGTTGCCATTTGAACGTTTCAAACGATTCACAAAATTATAAATGATTCTTCTCGAATACACGATAATAAGGTAGTCCACCTCTCAGCGCCCAATTTTTTCAAAGAATGATATTTAGTTTCATGTTATTATTATTCAGTTGACGTTACAAGCTGTAATTATTCCCAGACGGTAACATCGACATACTTTCATTTAACATATTTACATTTCCGTATTTATGAATACTAAATGCAGTTAGGATTTTCAGGATTAATGATTAGACTTAACGGCAACCGAATCGGTCCCAGAGCACAAGAAGTCTCCACCGTAAGTACATGCATTACTCTGCCATTCAACCCTCACTTCTCCAAGTAATTCTCACGTATACTATACAGCTAGATGGATATAAAAAATATGAAACCTTACAATACATTAGTTTCTTCACATACATAACAAAGGTTTAGAAAGTCAATTCCCAAATACCATATCACTTCTTGGAAAGAGAATAAGAGTCTTTCAGGTAACTTGTTCTTCTACTCCGTGGTTCTGTTTACGAGGAAAAATTTAACCGCATCCTTTCTTTAAAATTCGGTACTTTATACGCGTGATTATTTTTCCAATGAAAGTCAGTCTTTCTCGAATATTCTTTCCTATAGAAGCACGATGCAAGCCTTCCAAACTGTTTACTATTCTATTTTCTAATGATTCCTCCTCCGTGAGGTAAAAGCTACATAGCTACTGTGGATTGGATATTTCATTTATACTATTATTATTTCACCACAAAAACAATTAAGTTATATTGAAATCTTAAAATAATTATTCATCGTGAGTGTCGCGATCAATTTAGCATAAAAGCTTCATTTTTTATTTTAAAATGTTTATTTTACTTTTATATTTGCATTCACTGATAATGAAATTACGGAGACATTTGAATAATTTTATCTTATTCCTATAATATTAATTTTTTTTTATTTCTGTAATTCTTCTGCTATTCGCCACAGATTTTGTATCCAAATATTTTGTCCACTATTTCAGAGAATTCATGAGATTTGTACAGTCGGTGAGTAAATATGAATTATTCAGATGATATGAATAATCTGAGTGTAATTGAGATGTATGCCTTATACCGTTTAGCATAAGAGATGCGTTCCTGGAAATGACTGCGTTAAACGGGGCCGTTCATTCATTATAAATGCGGGTAGGCGTTCCTGATTACGCTAATCTGAGACACAAAATTATGTGTTTATTCACACACAATAATAATTCAAACCATTTTAATAATATTAATGCAGTACCTATCCATAGGCACTCCCAAGCAGTCTATTATTTAGGAGATTGCGTTGTTTTCTACCGACTGCAGTAGCACGCTCATTCTGCTACAGCGGAGGGAAAGCCACCACTGAGCTATCATAAATTCTCGAATGCAAACCGACGTTTTTTAAAATATAATATGATAAAATCGGCTCTCGTCTTAAATTCTAGTTCGAGTACAAAAATTTACCGCATTACCTTGCAGCGAAGCACTGATTGGTCGATGGAATGGGTCCACTGACTGCTCAGAACATAAAAAAACCTATGGCTGGGTTTAAAGTACATTGTTTTTGCGCATTATTTATAACTATTTTAATTTAATAATGCTTCTTAAAATATGTTTTGATTTTATCGGCTTTAAGTTATTTTTTAAATTTCAATCAAGACATTACGAATTACGAATTTACGCTAATCAGGACTTCGCTAAACGGGGTATAACTGCGTGTGTTCATCTATCTTTGTCAATTGTAGAGATTTAACGTTGGAGAGAAAATATGATTTTTCTCCTTTTTCAGTTCCATAAATATCTAAATAGTTAGGGGAGAGTTGCGCATATTGAACCGCTGCGCCGTCTATATTGGACCATGCTTGGAGTGCAGAAGTTTCTGTGCATCACGAATGGGACCTACTAGATGCATTAAACCGCCATATCAGTTGTGAGAGCTGTGTGGTTTGAGACGGTTGGTGTGGGAAGAAAAGTTCAATTTTAGCATGTGCATAGCTATTTTCGAAAACCCTACCTATGCGCAAATTCATTCTCAAGGTACGTAATTATAATATGTCAAGGTTTCATACAAAAATTATATATTTCTGTCTTTCATTTCATCGTATAAATTAACCAGTAAGTGGGCAAGTAATTTAGATATTGGTCGCTGCATGTCAATATGGCGTTCTAGCCTAATTTGGACCATGCATTGAACCTGTTCAATTTAGGAATACTAACAATCACTACAAGATAATGGGATTATATTTTATCCAAAATTTTAATCTTATGTATATAAAAGGTGGCTATTGTTGTTTCAGCATGGCATCAAGAGGGAAATATGAGAAGTGGAATATAGACGGCCTTAGCTGAGCCGTGGCCGCTTACCAAAATTGTGACTTTGGGCTAAACGAATGTGCCCGCGATTATAATATGCCTAAAGCTACAATTAAACGGCACTCTGAAAATAAAAGTAAGTATTCCAACGGTGCAATGAAACACTTTGGGAGGAGTACTGTTTTCTCCAAAGATATTGAAGATGAACCCCTGAAGGACATACTGAAGCTTCAAGAGATGATGTTCGGATTAACGATCAAGGCCATCATGAAACTAGCGTATGACGTAGCAGACAGGATTGACTTGCCTCATAATTTTAACAAAGAAAATGGTATGGCAGATAAAAAATGATATTACGCCTTCATGCGTAGACATCCAGTTGTCATTACGACAGCCAGAATCAACGTCAATGGCCCGTGCAAATGGTTATAACAGGGGAAAATTCTTAGAAATTTTTAACATTTTAGAGAGAACATACGATGAAAATAAGTTGGAACCCACAAGGATATTCAACGTAGATGAGAGCAGATTTTCTATGGTGTAGAAAATATTCCAGAAATATGTTTCTCCGAAAGGGAAAAAACAAGTTGGCGCAATTTCAAGCGCTGAAGAAGGTGTGATTACAACAATGATGTGTTGCATTAGTGCTTCCGGACAGTATATACCACCAATGATTATTTTTAAAAGATATAGATTGGCTAATGAATTAGCGATTGGGGCTCCCCTAGGAAGCTTAGTTGAAATTTTCGAAGCGGGATACATAAATACTGAGCTTCTCACAAAATAACTAAAATATTGTATCCAAACAGTCAATACAACCAAAAATTTTTTTGTCAAAAATGTAGGACATAAGTTGTAATAATTAATATGAATAATTGCATTTACATGCAATGGTCCAATTTGAGGAACACGTGGAACAATTTAAGCAACCACTTTCCCAATTTTGGCCAAATGCAGTTGTTCAAAAAATTTTTTCTTTTATTGCATTTGTTTTTTTAAATTTTGTATGTGCAAAAATAAACATGTATTCTCTTTCACTTGAGATTTTTCCTATTTAAGCTTTCATTTCGCATAAAAATATCTGAAGTGGACCAATATAGGCAACCTTCCCCTACTTATACAATTTAGCGTTACATTAATATGTTCTTAAAATGTCTATATGTGGAGCAATATTGAAATTTATATGTGCTCGTATGTTTTAAGATATTAAAAAGAACAGAAAGAAAAAGCGATAACGTTTGTATAATATAAACTTTGTTGCCCATTTAATCCTACAAATAAATGAAGCGTATTTATACTAAAATGCTTGGGGAAAAACGAGTGGGGGAAAAATGAATAAAGTACTCAAGCGTATTTTCCTCTTTCCTTCTAGCCCATAATCTAAATTCAAAAGACGTTCCCAATCTTTAATGAACGACTTCTAATCTTTTGTATAAAAAATGCGTTTGAGTGAAGCTTTTTAAAGCCAATAGTAATGAGAATGAGAATCCTCTCATTAGTAGAACATTTCGCCGTTTGCTACTTATTGTCTTAATCCAATGTGCGAATTCAAATTGGAACTTTTACCCCTCGCAATCGCCGATAAGCGTCTCAGAAACGCTGATAATTATTCGCGCGCCACAAAGGTTAATAAAAGGCGCAGTATACATTGCACAAACTTTCTCATATACGTATGTATATACGTTTGGTCGACTGTGTACGTTTATAAAAGAAAAACGCTTATAAATCAAAGTTAACCGTAGTTTAGTGTATATTTTAATGCCACTGGTCGATATTTAGTAATTTTTTGGGACATATGAGTTAGTAAGTATTATTTGTGGCATCAGGCTTGATGGATTTTAATCAAAATCCTTATAGCCATTTCTGAGTAAATCGAATTTTGTTACAAAATATCCAAGGATAAAGTACCCCTAATTGTTGCGCAATATCGTTCATCTCTTCAGAATGTCTATTATGAATGATATTATCCACAAATATGAGATATCATTCGATTCAGTTAAACCGTTTTGGCTGTAATAAGATTTTTAGTGGATCGCAGCGGAGGCGTGACGTCATAGGGCTTGGGTAAGGTAGCATAGCGTACATTGTAATGCCACTGGACGCCGTATAGTGATTTCAAGAGATATGTATATGGCTTACGTAGTATTATTTATGACATCAGTCTCTACAATTGCATTGATTTTAATCAAATTCTCTGGAGCCATTTTTGAGTAAATGAAATTTTTCTCAAAATCGCCAACTAACCTTAGTATTTGAGCAATATCATTTTTATAAAAAAGTCTGCAAAATATGACATATTGCACAAATACGAAATACCATTCGACTTCATGTACGCCTTTGAACCCTATAAGAGCGAACAGACCGACAGACAGACAGACGGCAAGGCGAAAACCACTTTTATGGCCTCAGGGACACCTAAAACGTGTATTTCCATCAAAATCTCGAAGTCGAATTTTTTCACGATAGTAATACTTTCTCAATATACTATGTATAAGGGAAAGTCAAACATACTACGTATATGAGAAAGTAAAAAAGAAGGTAAAGATGAGTAAATCCAAAATTTCGAAAAAGGGTGCAATCGAGTGTAACGCCATCTCTACGACACCGAGAGGCACTAAGAGTCACATTTACAAAAACATTAAATTTTTATATTTCTCATTCTGGGCGGCATTATGGTTTTTACACGCAAATGTGCAGCATGGTAAAATTGATTATAACCCTTAACTGGTATGGTGGGGACTGGACTGACCCCAGGCGTATTTAAATTAAAAAATATTCAACATGGCCCATTCTATGCTTTCAAAGTATCATTTGAATCTTATTTGCTAGCCTGAACTATGCATTAGAGTACCTTGCAGTGTTTTATCTTAATTCGCCCCCCCCCCAGGGACCCCTTGGGGTCAGATTTGACCCCACCATACCATAAGAGTAACTTTTTTGTCATAAACTGCTCCACAAATAAATCATGTCATTTGCTGCAGATTAATAAACTTTTGCGTTAATAACATTTGATGATAATAATAAAAAAGTTTTATGTAATGCCAAAGTAGGCTGAAATCCTTGCAGAATGCAACCACTGCTTACTACGTTTTATAAAACTAATAAGTTATAATGAATAATTTTGTTACGAAAATAATTGATGAAACAATCAGTGTAATAGTCAGTGAAAAAGGAACATAGTACGCAGAGAGTTGTACGCGACGTTTGTGCCGACAAATCAGAGTGAGGTAAACCAATTTCTATTTTGAAAAATCCCTTCACCAACGTCCTTGTTGGTTTTGATGTATTCGATAATTGTTTATATTTTTTGTTTAGGGGGAATAAAACAACGTCGGAAAATTCAGAAATGAAGACTATTTGATTAATCTTTTTATATAATGCAAATAATAACTTTTTAAATGAAATAGGTACATATCTTAACAGACGATTTTTGTTTTTATTGCCTAATTCAACTAAAGTTACTTTTAAACAAAAGCAATGAGTTTTATCCCTTGCAAAAGTTTGAACATAATGCATTAGATAAAGTTTTTGCTTAAAAAATATAATTGTTAATTGATACAGAATTTTTATTTGGGGTCAAATCTGATCCCACCATACCGAATACGGTGCCTTTTTTCACCATACCAGATAAGGGTTAAGAATGAGTCGCATATCGGTGTCTTTTTATCGTTCTAAAATATAATTGGGCTGAGCGAATGGAGAACGTCAATATTATAAATATTTGTAGCAGATTACAAAAGTCAGTAATCATTCGTCATCTTGGATATGTTGTCCCTTTTCTGCAAGTAGTTAACGATTAGCGCCCACTGCAATCGTGTAAACATCGTCCTTCCCTATTTATAGTTCACGTGAGGTTAAGCATTGGTTTCTTGCTTGTTATCCCCACGCTTCAGGTTTACCAGCTACCCGAATATATAGCCATTATAGCTAAGAAGTGAAAATCGTTAGGATATACTGGCCAAATAAAAGGCTTTAAAGATTTGAATTTTTCAGCCCTGCTTAATAGAATTAACTCCAATCAATTTTCCTGGATTAAAAATTACACGCGAAGAAATTATTTATAGCCGCAAACCCAATTAGAGTCGCCGTTCATTATTTAAAAGTTGAAAAAATCGCTCGCTGCGCAACAGCGACGTAATCCGCATACCTCTACCCCTCTCCCCGACCTTTTCATCTAAACACACTCGCCGCCGACACCTTTCACACACTACATCATTCTCCGCTGCTCGTTCCGGATAAAAAATGCAACAAATAGAAAAACTCGGGTCGATTTCCTCCGCGGTCCACCCAAGTTGCCTCTTCCTTTATTCCTCTAGAGGAGAAACCGAAGCGATCCTGGAGGGGCGGTGAGAGGGTGCGGGAGGGGGATATTTGGGAGGGGAGAGAGAGAGGTGAGGGAGGGGAGCGGGAGAGAGGAAGAGGTGTGTTGAAGAGGTGCATTTTTCGGTAGAGACTGTTCGCCCCGTGGCCGAATTCCGTGCCAGGGAATTGGTTTTGCTCCCAGAAGGTCGACGAGTAGGAGTGGAGAGAAAGGAGCGAGGGAGGAAGGAGGAGGGAAAAAGGAGTGGGAGGAGGATGGAAAGAAGGGTGCAGGCTAGAAGACTGCAGGAAGGAAGTTCGGAATGCTGCAAAGGTTTAAGGCCATGGAAGTGTATGAGATGGGATTGGAGGAGAATTTGAAATGGAGTGTGGGAGAGAGAAGTAGGAAGGAAGCGAAGGGAGATATGCGGTGGGAGGACTCTCTTGATGGTGTGGATATGTAGGACGGCCATTTTAAGCAGGCAATAGGGAGGGTTGAGGAGTTGTGCGAGGAGATAGGGCGAGGGATAATTCTCGAGTAGCGTAGGCGAGCTGAGAAAAATTCAACCATCGTTGGGAAAGAAGATAACAAGGAATTAGGAACGAATGGGAGGAGGAGATGGAGGAATTCGATGCGAATGAATAGGATATCAGTGTTAGAATTAGTGTAAATGATAGGCAACAACGGCGTGGAATCTTTTGAGCAAGAAAAAGTGAAAGAAATACCGTTGAGCGAAAGATGTCAGATGAGGCGAATGCGAGACGACTCCGCCTACGAAGAAGGGATTGCGATTGGGAGTAAAAGAAAGAGGAAATGGAGGAAGAGGAGTGAATATGTTCAATGGCGATAAAGTGAATGGAGATTAGAGAGCAGGAGGAAAAAGTGAAGGGAAAGAATGGGAGAGATGATAAGGCGGAACGGGAAATGCAGCGACAGGAGAAGGGAGGAGAGAGAGAACCAAAGGCCTTCTCGGGAGCTATTCGAGCGAAAATCGTCGCCTCTCTTATTACGCCGATTCTTTATCCCTTCTCTCCCTCTTTCCTTTGACTTCCGACATAGGCGCCCCCCTTACCTCCCTCCTTCTCAACCCCCTCTTCATCCCCCCTTACCTCTCCCCTCCCTACTCACCCTCCCTTACCACCCCCTCCTCTTTATCCCCCCTTACTTCCCTCCTCATCCACCCCTTACCTCTCCCCTCCCTCCACATCCCCCTTACCAACCCACCCCTATACCTATACCCTATACCTTCCTCCTCCCTCTTCATCCCCCCTTACCACTCCCCTCCCTCCTCATCCCCCTTACCTCTCCCCCTCCTTTTTATCGCCCTTACTTCCCTCCTCCTCATCTCCCGTACCACTCCCCCTTCTCTTTATTCTCCCTTACTTCCCTCCTCCTCATCCATCCCTTACCACTCCCCTCCCTCCGCATCCCCCTTACCTCCCTCTTCCTCAACCCCCCCTTACCTCTCCCACTTCTCTTTATCCTCCCTTACTTCCCTCCCCCTCATCTCCCCTTCTCTTTATCTCCCGTTACTTCCCTCCTCCTCATCCCCCCTTCCCTCTCCCACCTCTCTTCATCCCCCTCATTGTAACCATTGGTTTTTGTCCCTCCCGCCTTCCATTTCTCCCTCCACCTCCTCTGCTAATCTTGGCCTCTGCTATCCTCATGGCCTCCTCTTCTCTTTCGTTGCCGCTCCCCATAAAGGCTATTTGAGATTGGAAAGGAAAAGACGAGCAATTCTCTCCTTTCTCGCCCCTGTAATTGTGTAGCGCTCAGGTCTTTCTGAAAGTGCGATACTCGCTTCCATTTGATACACCCCTTTTACTGCGGTCGTTCTAAACTCTTGAAGGAGACCGCCATATTTCGCAGGAGCACTTGAATAGCTTTTGTTTTAATTCATTCTTCGCCGTCTATTGTGTATCGGTCGATTTGCTTTTTGAAGAAAGGGAGAAAGAAAGGATGCGGAATGAAAATTTCACATCAGATTATGTTCGTGAGCAACTGCTTGAATTCTGGGTCATCCGAAGCACTTACCCTGGCTGCCCCGAGCTTAGATTGAGTTAAAAAGAATATTTTCTTTAGAACTAAACAGTGAAAGAGTGAGAAGAGTGGCATATACTAAAATCTAAATTTTTTAGATATAGTTTAGTAATAAAACTAATATTTTCTACTCGGGTCGGAGCACGCTTGTAATAATAGAAAATAAGTGAGGAAAACGAATTGAGAGAGTATTTTAAAATGCTCTACACCAAACGATCTAGCTCCCTACGTATGAACAGATGGACACGGACACAGGCGAAAGAACGACGCAAATAAAGGCGTGACTTCTTCTCATTGAGCAGGTAAAATTGGTCGCTATAGCTTCGTAAGTTCGGCAAAAATCATATAAATAGACAATCGCCATTCAAAACGAAACCGTGAGATTATTTCAAAAGAGAGTTAAAATAATCACCAGAATCACCTATCAGTGAATAACGCAGATTCCTGGAAGCCGAAATCCACTGGTTTTTCTCGTTATCTTCTTATGGCTATCGGAGAACCCGGAGTTAAATGTTTGTTTTTAGCCATAAAAGTACAATAATTTTCCATTGAGCGAACTGTAATTTCATTTAATCTATTATAAATAGCAGTTTCTTACGGAGGATATAGGATATATATACGTATATATATATATATATATATATATATATATATATATATATATATATATATATAATATAAAACCTAAGGTACTTACTTCTATATATACCGTGGGCCTGAAATTTGGCAGGATGATATGTTAAATATACGTTAAACCAACCAGAAAAATCGAAAATTTTAAATTTTTAAATTTTTAGTGGGGTATTTTTGTTACCAATATTCCATTTC
Source organism: Tanypteryx hageni (assembly GCA_028673005.1). Lineage (NCBI taxonomy): Eukaryota > Metazoa > Arthropoda > Insecta > Odonata > Petaluridae > Tanypteryx > Tanypteryx hageni. Next base: position 12,395,722 of record CM054112.1, read on the forward strand.
GATATTCCATAAGAAAAAACATTGAAATCTGTGCAGTTTCATAAATTTTCAATTTTAAATTAGTTATTATTCAGATAGAAACTCGGGATGAAAACATTTTTATAGCTAAAAGAATGACGTTTCTTATTTTTGAAGACTAAATTCAAATCGAGGCCGAATTTATGAAGACATGTTTATAATCGGAATAAAGCAGATGCTCAACAATAAAGAACTTCAGCTACCACAGCAACCAGGACAATGTTTTCCAATGGGAACTGGTAATCTGCATTATAATAGCATCGCTTTAATGCTTTTTGGTTGGGAAATTCTTATTGTCCCATTGATTTCAAACAAAGACGTTACTCCTTTCAATTATGGGGGTTGATAAACTGTATATAATAATAGCTTTAATTTATTACTTCTAAAGAGAATAAGTGGATTGTATTATAATGCTATTGATTTAAAACTGCAGGGTAAATTTATATCGACGTCAAAATTCAAAAACAGGAAATATTAGAGAATTGTGAAAGAAATAATGTGTTGGAACTGAAATTTTAAAGTTATTTAGATCTTAGTGCACATACCCAAATAAATATTTGAAAACCTCGATGAATATGTAGTTGCGGCCGTTAAAATTTTTAAATTTAAACAAATTGATAAATATTATTTCACTTCTAGATAAGCTACAACTTTAAAATTTGGCAGACATTTGTGGCTTTAGTACTTAAGGTCTTTATCATACTGTGGAAAAAGTATAATATTCATAAAATTGCAAATTTTAGGGATTGTTTTACTATATTATTGTTACATAAGGAAAGAAGGAAAGTCGGTGCAGAAGTGAAATCTTTAGAATTAAAAAATTATTTCCAATGAAATATCTCTCTGATGAATGTTTTTTCAAGGGGAGATGAAATGCTTGCGGAATGCAAGCACCTTTTCCTAGTATCATAAAAAGCTAAACAAAATACCTTATGAATATTGACGATCATTTTCGAATACACCTATTATATGTTACCGGCAATGGTGCGACATCATACGATAAAAAAATTTGCTGATTATATGCTTCAATCAAATTCATTCAAACCTGCTATTTACCAATAAATAATGTTACAGAAAGCAAATATCCGTTGTTCTAAAACTTAAAATAAATTTTAGAAATAAGCTTCAAAATGGTAGTTCCATTTGCGTTTTCATTATTCATCTCAGTAGGAGAGAATTTTTAACTAAAATCAATTTAATATCTAAGCATGCGAAGATGCTTTAGAGCAGTGTTTTTCAAAGTTTCTGTATCACAACCCAGTGGAATGTCTCGTGACCCAGTAGAATGGAACACGAAGAAAAATATGTTATGACTTGAGTTTTCGTCGATTCTCAATAAAAAGCAATACATACTGAAAGACTGACATTTATCTAACAAGAGCATTCCTTTCCCGGTCATTATCGATATATTTCAGCTGTCTATACTTCGAGAGCTCAGATTTTGCTCATTAGCCTCGCGCGACCAAGCACCCAGTCGCGTCTCTGAAAAACACTGCTTTAGGGAATGCGTGCTGAGGAATCCGCGCTATTCGCGGCCTGCGAGACCCGCCCTTACCGATAGACGCGGCACTACCTCGGCCCCCTTCGATTTTCGCCGGCCTCTGGTCCTCCAAAGAAGGTGGCGCTAGTAACAGGGTCCGCACCACGCGGTGCCTAACCTGGCCCTGAACGGACGCCACGCAGCGCAGCTCTAGCTCGCGCCCCGCGGCGGAGGGCACGGCGGGGGGCGGGGCGTCGCGGAAGTGATCCGTCTCGGCTCGGAATCTCAGCCCGAGGCGAGCCGTCTGCAGACCAGCGCCATCCGGCCATGGGGAGAAGTACTCGAGCGAGAAACGGTCGACCTTTGAAAAGGGAAAGAACACATCATTTTTACAAACTTTGGCAGTTCCTTTCTCAAAATCTTCGATTACACTAAACAATTTAAGTCGAAAAGTTACAATTTTGAATATGTAGTTATACCTTAAATATGTTTGTGAAAATATTGGCGATAAAGCAAATGACGATACATGACAAATATGAAGAGTCTGAATCAGTGGCGTACCAGGAAATGTGTGCCCCCCGCTAATATAAAATTGAAGTCTCGGGAAAAAAATTGACGGGGCTCACGAAAAAAATACGGGCCCGCTTTGTCCATGGGCCCTCCGTCGCGCGGGAGTGTCCGCTACGCTACCGGTCGGAATATCATTTTGATCGGCGATGGATGCGATAGGTACATATATATAGATAAAGATTGTAAAAACAAATCGGCTAGTTCAATAAACAACAAGTATGGGTGTACACGAGTTTCCCGTGGTACAGAAGTGCTTTTCGCCAAATTCGCCCTAGCATAGTCTTATACTAATGTATTTGCTTTGAAATCAGAAAATTATTTTTGCTTATATTGTGGTAATCCTGCATTTTAGATCCATTCTAAACATATTCATTTAGTTTTCCCATTCTATACTCTTCCTACAAACGAAATTTCTTTAAAATCCGTTCAGCCAATACCTTCCAAATTCATAGTTACCAAAAAATTCTAACCTTGATATTATGGTAGCCCTGTTTAGTCGACACGGTTGAAATATAATATTTTGGTTATTTATTTATATGAAGAATATACACACCGCATTTGGTTAAATCTATATGGTCAGTTCTCTATAAATACGCGTAAAAGAAATAGCATTTAACTTTTTAGTGTGGTAGCTCTGCTCTTTTGCTCCGCTATAAACATCTTGATTTCATTATGGTATGTTGTACGAATCTTATATGTAAAATTTAGTTGAAATCCGTAGCCAATTCCCTACAAATCCATTATTACAGAAATAGTTTAATTTGTAAATGTGGCACCACTGTTTGGCGGATCCGGTCCAATTATGCCATTATGGTTCAGTATATATGTGGCATTATAAATACAAAATTTCGTTTAAATTTATTCTGACAGTTCAACACAAATACGTGTAAAAGGAATTTTTTTATTACATTGATTGTGGCAGCTCTGATTTCTATATCCACACAATAGATATATATATGTATATATATATATGTGTATATATATATATATATATATATATATATATATAGATTTTGTTTTTATATGTTGCACACCTCCTCCATACAAAATTTCCCTGAAATCGGTTTGGCCAATTCCTTCTAAATTCACAATTACCGAAAAGTTAAACTTTGCACTCCTGCTTGGTCGTTCTGGTTCAAATATGTGACTTTGGTCATTATTTTGTGTCAATATTCTACGTACCAAATTTGGTTGAAATCGGTTTCGTCAATTCTTCCCTGATATATACATACGGACGGATATCACATAGATAATAGTGCTCGTCAGCAATGACGAAAAGTACTAAATACGGCTGATACGGAAAGTTTCCGAAATGGATCTGATATTAAATATATTATTGAGGAAACGTTATTTGGTTTAGTCTGAACTAAAAGATTTATAGTAATATCAATCCGCTCGATCAAAGGTTTTCGTCTAAAGATGATTCGGAAGAAAGTCGTCATCCATTTTTTAAAAGAACATTTTTAAATAACCAAGTGTTGGGATAATCAACTTTAAATTCTCTATCTAATGCATATTAAATTAACAATTATTCATCTTAGCGAAGTAATGAGTTTGGAAATTTATAGTTGATCTATATTATATTTAAAATATTCAGTAATAATTGAAAATATCGTATATTTAAAGCAATATACCGAATGAAAATTATGAGGAATTAACGCAAATACAACCAACCCAAGCGGAGCAATGAATTATACACTTAATCATATCTTAACGATTAATGCATAGTAATAAATTAAATATTTTTGAATACCTATATGTCAATTTCATTCGGAAGTTGTTCTTCTTCATGAGTGACAAGTATAATAAAAAACATAATAATATTAAGTATGCTATATTAGATTTAACGAAGTAGAATTTTTTGAGAATTTATAACATGCTGACATTAGGCAACGATGATTATGATGGAAATTGAAGTCACGCAGATGTCGCTCCAGCACTATGACTCAAGGTAGCATTTAACGAAGCGAGAAAAATAGTTACACTCGCAAAATGTAATTGAAACTCTTGTGATGAAACCTGACAGGTGAACGTCACGCCACGCCCGTAATTAAAGTAAAATGCGCACCCCTCTGCATAACCAGGCTATAGGATGAAGGCAGTTGAGTACATTAACCTTGGACACCCCTGTGTCACTTCTACGTTTTTGCGAATACCTATAGAGGGTAGTAGCATCGCCGACCGTAGCGGCCTCTTATCTAAGGGTTTATTGAACTTTTCATAACTACCACTAAAATGTCAACATTTCAGCTTCAACAATTTAAATAATAATAATATAAATTTAATATAGTGATAGTCTATAAATTCATATTGTTTTTAACGTATTCCTTGGGATTCCTTGTCATGGAGTTGACGTCATGGCGTCATTCTGAATCTGAAAAGATGGCGGTTAAAGCTAAGCTTATAAGGAGCAACTATTGTGCTGCAGTTTGGTGTACCAATTTTAATGGTTGCCGAGTTGATAAACAAATTTCGCTTTTCCGTTTTCCTAAACAGGTTACCAGGTATGTTCGTTATGTTATTTGCTTGTATTCCATCATACAATAAGTTCTTAATAGTGTACAATTTTCATGTTATATCCTCAGGTGAAAGGTGTAATGTAGGTGGGAGTTTTCAATGGCATGAACTCCCTTCATGTTCTGGTAAGGTTTTACATTTTTGTTTCTAAGTAACCCAATGTACTTGTGTATATTAAACAAACAAATAAATACACGAGTTGCATATCTCTTTAAAATAGGTGAACAGCAAATGGCAGAGAGAGACCATGAAGAAGAAAGTCATGGCATTCAGTTGCCACCAGGTCTAGCAGCTGTTTCTTCCACACCAAGGAGACCATTTACTGGAAGGTTCTATTATACACCTAGAACGCTTGGAAGAATTCAAAGGTATTGCAGCTGCATCACTGGTCTTCGGGCAAGACTGTTTCGCCCCCAAAATCAATTAGCCGCTCCCAAGAAATGCAGGATATCATTAAAATTTCAAGGAGGTATCAAACAAAATTTTTCGTAAACTTCATATATTTCGTGATTGAGTGGAGTGCATGTGTGTTTGAATTTAGCCTGTTTGGTCCCTGTCGTTGTCGTGAGATGCACAAACCATCAGACATTTGTTTGATATATCAAGTCCCTGGGGTGAAACAAAATTTTTCCTTAAATTTGATATATTTTGTGATTGAGTTGAGTGCATGTGTGTGTTTGAATTTAGTCTGTTTGATCCCTGTCATTGTCGTGAAACGCATAAACCATCCGACATTTGGAATAATATGATCCGAAGATCCTATGCAGACAGGCATAAGCTGTAAAGTTGGGAATAATTTTGAAACGAGAAAAAAGTCTGCTATGACCGGGAATCGAACCCGGGTCTTCCACTTGCCGGGCGGATATTCTACCACTGAACTATCGTAGCAGAACAATTTTTCTCGTTTCTGAACGCGGATGTTTCCTTGGTTGGGACGGAACTAACCAAGCTAGTATCAAACTGCCTCAACGGATGTCCTCGAAGAGATACATCGAAGAAAACTCCTCCCTCCCAAATGGTGAGATTGCCAAGCAAGAAATAGATGGAATAATATAATCCGAAGATCCTATGCAGACAGGCATAAGCTGTCAAGTTGGAAATAATTTTGAAAGAAGAAAAAAGTGTGCTATGACCGGGAATCGAACCCGGGTCTTCCACTTGCCGGGCGGATATTCTACCACTGAACTATCTTAGCAGATCAATTTTTTCGTTTCTTAACGCGGATGTTTTCTTGGTTGGGACGGAGCTAGCCAAGCTAGTAACAAACTGCCCCAACGGATGTCCTCAAAGAGATACACCGAAGAAAACTTCTCCCTCTCAAATGGTGAGATTGCCAAGCAAGAAATTGATGGAATAACCAACTCAACCCAACCAACAATGCAACACAATGCGTTATCTCGAGAGTAGATCGCTCTTAGTCAGCTGTCAACATGGCTTCAGAAAAGGTAGATCCTGTGACACCCAATTCGGTCTGTTTGTGAATGATGTTTTATCATGCGGCGAAAATAATAAGCAGGTCGATGCAGTGTTCCTCGATTTTAGAAAAGCTTTTGACAAGGTTCCCCACCGTAAGTTGTTATTAAAATTGGGAAATCTTGGCGTTAATGTTAAAGTCATTAACTGGGTTCGGGCTTTCCTTTGGAATAGAAAACAAAAAGTAGTCATCGATGGTAAGTCCTCGAGTGTGACAGATGTAGTCTCTGGAGTGCCGCAGGGTAGTGTGATCGGACCTATGCTTTTCTTGCTTTATATGAACGACATCAGCTCAGTTGTGAAAAGTAATATCAGGCTTTTTGCGGATGACACCATAGTCTATAGAGAAATTAGTGGTCCTAGCGACCATCGTCAGCTTCAGGATGATCTGGATGCGTTATCTGTTTGGTGCAAGGAATGGCAGCTAGAAATCAATCAGAAAAAGAGTAACGTTCTAAACTTTTGGAAATCTAGAAGCCCATCGTCCGTGTGTCGATAGATGGAGTGAGCATTCCTGTTTCGGAATCCGAGAAATACCTCGGGGTAACCTTGAATCGTGACCTGTCTTGGGACACCCACATAAGACGAGTGATAGGTGCGGCAAATAAGAAGTTGGCTTTTGAGCGTAGAATAGTCAGGAAACGCACGGAAAAGGTGAGAGAATCCTGTTATTTATCCTTGGTTAGACCTCAAATGTAATACGCAGCAGCGGTTTGGGATCCATATCAGAGGGGACTCATAAAGGAATTACAAAAAATACAGCGGCGAGCAGCTAGATTCGTGAAAAAGAATTACGATAAAAAACAGAGCGTTACGTTACTCTTTGAAGAGTTGAGTTGGCCATCGTTGAAAGATCGTAGATTACAGGCGAGACTTAAACTTCTAGATAAATATAGGTCGGAGATATTCGTAAATGAAATGAAGGATATTATTCGACAACCAACGTATATCAGACGGAGGGATAATGAGGACAAGATTCGAGAAATAGATAGTAGGACGGAGAGGTATAAGGAGTCATTTTTCCCTATGACAATACGTGACCACAATAGATAAGTGAATAATAATTAGTACGTGAAATACCTCGGGGTAACCTTGAATCGTGACCTGTCTTGGGACACCCACATAAGACGAGTGATAGGTGCGGCAAATAAGAAGTTGGCTTTTGTGCGTAGAATAGTCAGGAAAAGCACGGAAAAGGTGAGAGAATCCTGTTATTTATCCTTGGTTAGACCTCAAATGGAATACGCAGCAGCGGTTTGGAATCCATATCAGAGGGGACTCATAAAGGAATTACAAAAAATACAGCGGCGAGCAGCTAGATTCGTGAAAAAGAATTACGATAAAAAACAGAGCGTTACGTTACTCTTTGAAGAGTTGAGTTGGTCATCGTTGAAAGATCGTAGATTTCAGGCGAGACTTAAACTTCTAGAGAAATATAGGTGGGAGATATTCGTAAATGAAATGAAGGATATTATTCGACAAACAACGTATATCGGACGGAGGGATAATGAGGACAAGATTCGAGAAATAGATAGTAGGACGGAGAGGTATAAGGAGTCATTTTTCCATAGGACAATACGTGACCACAATAGATAAGTGAATAATAATTAGTAAGGAACTTGGTGAGCGGCACCCCCTTCCATCCACCGTCAAGGTGACTTGCAGGGTAATATGTAGATGTAGATGTAGAATCTGTGTCCCAAGCTTCATTTTCTGATTCCTCATTCACATTTTCTTCAGGATTTCCATATTTCTGTAGCAGATATTCAAAATAGGGTTGATGTTGTGGATGAACTGATGATATGTACTTTTTGCTGTCCCTAGCCTTTGCACTTTTCATTTTAATTTCGCAATCGTATGCTCTCTTAAGTGAATTTTACTTAACATTGTAATTCCCTTTAAATTGGAAGACTTCTGTTGCCAATCCACATGATGATGTGCTTACAGTTACAGTGTTGGCTCGATACTCTATTATCTTGTATGATGTGACCTTCCATTTTCCTTGATGTTTGGAAAGTGATACTGGATCTCTTATCTTTGAAAACAAGTTTTTGTAATCCATTATCATGGACTGTTCCACAGCAACTGTGCTCAACTTACAGGAACTTTATTTAAAAATGTTTACTCCTTGTTCTGGGGTGTAATCTGTGTCCTGTTTTCTTTTTTTAGCTCTATCCGGGCAAAGTTCCTATCGCAAGGCAGGTACGAATGGCATTTTGTAAGGAATATGTGACGAATATGTTCAAATCGGCCACTCTCGACCATGTGATGTAAATATTTAACAACTGTGTTTTTGCGGTTCTGTGCAGTGCAAGCATCAGTAAAAATATATAACCTTTATACGGTATCACGAATGTGATTTGTTAGGAAATGGTGTAGCAATGAGACAGTCTCATTAGTGTTCTTCTTACCAACTAGTTCGTTCTATGTGTATTTAAATCCACGATCATCAGACATACGGTGTATTCCAAATGCATACAGCCAAAGCTGTCTTGCATAAAACATTTCTGCCACAGGCATGTGGGGATATGGGAAATTTTGCATGTAGTCAAATACCACACACTCTGATGTACCGTACTCTAACCCTACTTCTTTTACCGTTGTTTCATATTCCTTCGTATCACTAAAAAACTTTCTAGCTTTGAATTTACGAAGATGAAGTTCTTTTTTCATAGACTCCCTGTCAGCAGCCATCTTCTCACATTGAATTTCCAGTTTCAGTTTTTCGCATAGTGCACGAATGTCAGTTCTTGGACGTCAAAAAGGATAGTTAATGTTTTCCTTGGAGAAAAGAAGAAAGTATTCATATTTGATCTGAGGTTTAAAACTGGGAGTATTTAGTGCTAGGTATGATTCAGGTTCATACTTCTGTAAATACATTTTCCACATCATTGTCACACTCAGGTCTGAATTAAGGTATATTGTCTTTTTTCCACTTTTCCCATAGTAAGCTACTCGAAATGGATAAGACATGATGTAGCCTCTCATCTGTATTTTTATTACATCAGCCTTGCACCACACTTATCGTCTGCCGCCACGCTTATCAGTGGGAGAAAGAACACCTTCAGAAACCAAAGCAGTGATGCGCCTCAGTATTGCTGGAGTTGCTCCATGCAAAGATAAGAAAGCTTGCTTGCAAATGAGTTTTTTGAAATCCCTTGTCTTGAACCGTTCGCGCGGGCCGGTTCGACCCCTCTAGGACCTGAGTCCGGAGAAGGAAAGGGACTTATCCCCGCGGCGGTGCGGTCATGAGTATCCTGGCCTGTGACGGACTCGCTTAATGGGCCCGCCACCGGCTCGGGGCCTATAAAAGCCATCGAGGGGACGACCTCGAGGCCTGTTTTTGTCTGAGCGCCGTGGCGACTGCACGCGCCCGTGACCAGGTGACCGCTCGGCGCTGCTGCTCCTGTTTCTCGCTCGCCGGCTCAGGAGGTTGGAGAGAAGACCGCCTGCCACCCTGCCTATTCCACTGTAACCTCTGGGTTCCTTGTTAGTTAGGTTATCATACTGCATTTGTAATTAAGTTAGGGTTATTAAATGGTTTTGGGGCTATCATTTACGCCGTTTTTTTTAAGACTTCTCACGATTCATTAAAAATAGTTCAGTCTTCATCTAAAATGGAAATATAAATGTTTTAATTACAATATAATAGTGCTTTACATAAACTTGTCTTTCTAAAATTCAAGGTAGATTTTAATGATCGTATGATTAACTTGCATGGAATGAGATTGGTATCATACCCGATAATGGTAAACAGCAGAGTGTGTCTTTGTGGCCCGTTCAAGTCGTTGCCTCCGCCTTGCTGCTTCAGTAACTGATATCAAGCCAGCTATATATGTATTCTGTGCATTCTTTGAACTAATCACGTTGAATTGTGTACGTAATAGATTCTTGGAATAATCAGAGAAATACATCATACACTTTTTCCTGCATCTGAAATGACATATTTATGTAGTGAAGTGGTGAAATGCATCTTTAAAATATTTATATTTTCTATATCCTTTACACAATGTCTTTTAATTAAATACTAGTATTTCTATTTCGTAAATGCGCTATCGTTGGCGTTCATCAGCATTAATTTATAGGTTATGTGTGCACACTTTTACAATAATGTCATTTTTAATATCTGAATGAGATACTTACTTGCATTTATCACCAGTTTTTCTTCCAGATTGTGTAATTCCCGCACTATTTACGTAGGGTTTCCCAGCTAGGCGCCTTCGTTTCAGTACATATCGTCCCCATTTTGTGGGATCTAATTTCCGTTTTGGAACTGAGATATCATCGCTTTCAATATCACTCATTTTATATACTGTTACGTATGAAGAAGCAAAGGGATACTCGTGGAATTCTCTTTTTATTTTAATGGCGGACCTCTCCAATCTCCAACAAAGCATATAAAGATGGTAACTTAAAACATCAACAAGTTGTCAAGCAGATAAACATAGCCACTAAAAACATCAAGTCGTCGAAGATCTTAAAGATCGGTGCAATACGTTTATATGTCTTAGGCTATTAAACGAGGGGAAAACAGAACTAAACACAAATGTAAACCCGGCTACTATCACGCGCTATCACCAAAAACAACAGACCAGAACAGCATATATACAGGAGCTTGTGATGTTTTGGATATAATTAACGCTGAAAAATGGCAGAAAATCATGGTTTTCGTGTTGTTCTGACTGTCATAAGGTAGTGCAAAGCGAGACAAACATAACGGTACCAATAACTCATATAGCGTCAAAATGTGGACTTGTGTTGTTTAGCAATTCGAGGTTTCAATTATTTGATAGCTTGACGATGAAATAATCCAAGTTCAAAGTTTGTTGCCTTTTAAAAATCATTTGGGTATTCTGTCGTAAAAACACCTGTTAAACATTTCTCCGACATTTTTTCTTTTTGGGTGAGTGAATATTTGATGAAAAATAGCGAAACTCATTTTGTAAACACAAGTTAACGGAATCTATAGAGAAACGCGTCGTCTTGGAGCAAAATACGTTCACGCGCAGACAAAATTGTGTGTAAATTTCCTATGAATAGATAACAAGGCCACGAGTCGTATCACACCAATTATCCGACATTTATACAACGAAAACAATAGCCGGAGACCTTTAAATGCATGCCCTGTGTGGGATTTGTATTCGCTGTAATCCGGTTTGAAACTCCAAACAAAATCCGTTGATTCAAAGCGCCCCGTGACCCCCAGAATAAACCGACGCTATGTACGAATTATTATTCTGAATGCCCTCAAGTTTTAATTGGAATTTTCGATACCCTATTAATCGCGGATAAAATTTGCTTTTCACTCGAGAGGAATGAATTACGAGGCGATTATGCAAATCCTAGGAGATTGCGGATCCTAAAAGTGCTTCTTTTATTGTAACCCCTATCCGTGAAAATCAAGCTTAACTTCTTTCGAAAATTTCGTTTTTCCCCCAAATTTGAGCGCTGACTCGTATAATCTTTTCTGTCTACCGATTACACGAAGAGCCTAGAGATAGCGAGATTTCGGGAAATCGGTCGTATGAGTGACTCATTCGTGCGTTTGAGGAATTAATCGCTGCGTTGAGATCCAAATCGGTTTTCTTCGATTGTTATATTTTCGTCCGATAAGATACCGGAAATACCACAAAACCAATTTTTAGCTCGCGCGCCAAAATTACCCCTATAAGAGAAAAATTGCCTCTTCGCGTGCCAGTAACATAGAAAATCTTGTGTATATCCGTAGAATATAGCATATAAACTGTAGACCCGATATAACGCGGAGGTTGTGGTCCAAGATATTTGACCGCGTTATAAGTGAATCCGCGTTATATCGCATTTATCCATTTATAATTACATGCAGTGACAGCCGACGCCATAAACCTACCAGCCAGAACTGACATTGCTGTAACCATAATTTGCGCACAAACTGGAGAAAAAAAGAGAAAATAATACTGCAGTATTTCAAATTTTTAAAACAAAATATTTTTATATTTTGTTTTAAAAATTTGAAATATTTTATTTTTTATTGTGTTCCACTTTGAAGAACAAACACTTACTGGTTAACAACATCCGTGATTACAAGTTCAAAACCAACACACTTTCATCGTCAATAAAGAGCACATGTAACGGAAAGGTAACTCTATGTCTATAACCAAAGATGTTTGTGGAGAATTTGGGTGAAAGCTATGTAATTACAAAAGAAAAAATACGGGGTCCAAACAAATATTTCAAATTTTTAAAACAAAATATTTTTAACTGGAGTATTCTTTTATCTTTTTTTGCCTGTTTGTGCGCGGATAATGGTTACCGCAATGTCATTTCTGACTGGTAGGTTTATAGCGTCGGCTGTCACTGCATGTAATTACAAATGGATAAATGTGATATAACGCGGATTCGCTTATAACGCGGTCAAATATCTTGGACCCCAACGCCCGCGTTATATCGGGTGTACAGTGTATAAATATTAAATTTCGTTATAATTTATTCGGACAATTCGACACAAATAAGTGTAAAAAGAATTTTTTTTATTACTTTGTTTATGACAGCCCTGATTTCCAAATCTGCATTAAACATATTGATTTTCTTTTTCTATGTTGCACACCTTCATACAAAATTTCGCTGAAATCGGTTCTGCCAATTCCTTCCAAATTCATAATTACCAAATAGATAAACTTCGCAATTGTGGCACCTCTGAGTCGATCGGTCCAAATATGCCATTTTGGTCATTAATTTATGTGAGTATTCTGTGCCAAATTTAGTTGAAATCGGTTTATTCATGAAGAAGATATTAGCGGAACACACACACACGCGGGCACCGAGGTGATATCATAAGACTACATTCCATTTATATATTTCTCTCCCATGCTCTTATGTTATCCGTGAGGTATAGATTTAAAAAAGTATTTGGATAACGAAAAACATTTACTACAAAAAAGTCTCCGAGACCATATAATTAAGACTTATAGTTTCGGGGATAAAAAATCAAGAATCGACTAATCTTTCGATACCGTTTCACACGTATTTCCCATTAAGAACGCCTTTGAAATCTCTGTGTATTCCATTCCATCGGTTCAGCCAATTCTTCCCTGATATACGCTTACGGACGGACGGACGGACATCACGAAGATAACTGTGCTTTTCAGCACTAAAAAGTTTAAAATTTTCCAATAAATATGATTTAAACGTAGAAGTTGAGCAATTTTGTATCGTGCGCAAAATGTGACGATACGAATAAGAGACGGTATTTATTGTTCTTTAAAATTTGCAAGAGTAAAAGACTGTAAGACGAAAAATCGATTTTTGCATGTTCTTATGGGAAATTGAAGTCAACCACTGGAGTCGAACCCAGGATCTTTTTTGAAATATCTTTATGTCATTCGCTATTGGTGATCATAGTAACCTTACCAAGTTTGGTTGAACTGGCTGAAGAAACGGCAGAGATATTGAGCGTTACGGACAGAATAACTAAGTGACCAAGAGAATAAGCGTTTTATCAAATTCAAATGATATATTGGAAACAAAGTAAGAAATATAGTTTTCCACTTTTTTCATCTAATTATTTGTGCTAATCCCGCATCTTCAAGACTGTACACATAACATTAAACGCTAACAAAAACTAGTGTCCATTAATGAATAATGTTATCTTTGCTCGAGGTGGTATTCTCTATTTTGAAGAAAAATTAGGTATCTTATGAAAAATCGATTTTCGTAAAAGCGAAATAATAAATGACGTAAATGAAGTAATAAAGAAGATGTATCAAATGAACGGCGTGATCTAAGACATTAACTTTCGTTTGTCAAATTCCGGTTAAAAACGTATCGGATATTAACGATATAATAAAAATGTCAGATACTAAATTTTGTGCCGATGCCAGGGGTAAATTGGCCCGCCGGCACACAGCGCTTTCATCAAGACAAAAAAATCGCTTGTATTTTCATCTTTCCTTATTTCATTTTCAACAGAACTCATTTTTTTACTCTTTCTTTTACTGTATTTCTACTAGCAGACACATTTTGAATAAGTTGAATAATACTTTCTTTATACTGAAAATCTTTGAATAAAAATGGAACACATTCAAGAAAAACTTTCTTAATATAGTCTCCACCGCTAAATGGTCTACCATACAGAGCAGTAATTTTTTAAATAACGAAACGCAGAGAATAAATGGGAAGCTCATACAAGAAATTTCAGTAGCTTACCTGACTGAAGTCTCCTATTTTTTACTTCACGTGCCACGAATACTTTTTATTCGTGGTCACTTTTTGATAGAAGCCAACGGTGATTGCTTTGAAAGTGTCACACACCAAGTTCTGCTCACGACACTTTTACTACACAAAACACAATGATTTATCGTTCTTTTCAATCACACCATACCTTTCAGTCCACCAATCCTGAAAAATCCTTCCGCTTCCTTCACCAGAAAAGGTTTTTTTTCCCTCGATTCCGCCATTATTCAAGGGTAAAAATTTAAAGCGATACAAACTGCTATTCACAAAAACAAAAATTACCCAAATTCACTCGAAAACGCTTTGAGTCATCTGGTCATTTCCAAGCACTCGTAAACATCGCTTTTGCGCACTATTCAGTCAAGTTTTACTGAAACCGTTAACTGCCAGTCAACTAGAACCTGATATTCAATTTACACAATTTAACTTCAAATTTAAGCTTTTAGATATCTCAAGTTCCTCAGGTTTTCAGTGACCAGTATCCGCAACCAGTAAGTTGTCTTTATAAGTTTCAGTTGAAGGCTTTCGCAGCGTTGCTGAATGCTGGTGGAGGTTTTCGGGTTTGGCTGCGTTGGTGGCTCTCAACGTTTCGCAGGCATTGCAGTCTGCATCTTCAGGAGATGAAGTGACTTCATTTCCTGAAGATGCAGACTGCAATGCCTGCGAAACATCATAAGTGTTCCTTCCCGACTAACCTGTTATAGAGAAGCGAGAAATATTACCACCAAATACGAATGAAACCTCTTAGCGATGGTGAAGTTATTACGTCATAAGTATATTTGAAGTGGGTGATTGGTGAATTGTTTTCTAAACAGGCCTCAATTTCCATTACGCTCCGTTATTTCAGGCACACTAAGATGCATCAATCCACATATCTGGTAGAAGGGAGGTTAGCGTGTCTAGCTCCCAATGCTACATTTTTTAATCCTTAAAATGAACAAAAGGATGTTAAATAAACTAACCTACGATTACGAAATTGAAAGAATCCGAAATTTTATTTTTAAGACTTTTTCGTTGAATTTCAACGAGCATCTCCCTAGCTATTATAATAAAAGCCTAGATGGTGGGGTTTGTGCATAACGCTGACGTCATCAACGCAACATTTTAACGCGTTTTTAACAAACTTCCCGATTAGGTGGAAGGTAGAAATGTCGCAGAAATGTTTAAATCAAATATAAAAATAAAATTAAGATAAAAATACGAAAAATATCTGGGTTCGACTCCAGGGGGGTGATTTTCATTTCCCGTAAAATAACACGTCAAAATCGACTTTTTAAAGTGCAGACTTTTATTCTTTTGAAAATTCGAATTAGAAAAAATTGACGTACCTTCTTCGAATTTAAACTACGTTTTAGGAAAATTAAAGAAGTTTCGGCTAAAGCCCTTTTGTGTTGGGGCAGACCAAGAAATATACCGGCCCAGTTTTTGAGGCACAATACATACCTGCGTTGAGGGTTTCGACCCTTCGCTCGCGAAGAGTCGGCTCGAAGGCAACCCTCTCAGCGGCAGGTATGATTTCGGGTCAAGGAAGACTGCCTAAATATTATTTCAGAATAATCGATTCAGATAAGTATTTTTTTAAGGAATTATTCGTATTCCCCGTGAAAACTGCACCGAAATAGTTTTTTATTGGCGTTCCTACGGTATTTTTTTAAGAAAATCGCGCTTCGCATGCATATCGGAGTGATTATGACTTGACAACACCGCTTCGCGACGCGGGAATTCAAATCGTCTCGAGGGTTTCTGTCTTCAAGATGGCAGCCAACATGGCCATTGAGGAGCAGATATTGTACGTAAGGATGGCAGTTTGTCGACATTTGTACTTAAGAGCACTGTCTTTACCCCAAGATATTTTGGCGACCCAAGCAGACTTCAATTTTGGCGCCTTATGGTTACATAAATTCTGTATTGCACATGAATTAAAAATTGATTGGTTAGTATTTTCATAGCATCTTATTATCTTGATGTTGCATTCATTTTGCTTATGAATAAATTAACAATTAAATAAAAAACGCCGTATATTTACAGAAAAAATAATATGAAATTTCACAAAAATTTTAGAAAATAAAAGTATTAAAAACATAGCCTATTTTTATAGAAAAATAAATGTAATTGTATAAATTTTTTTACAAAAAAGTTTGTTTCCGAGCATTTGAATGGGCAAAATCATGTAGTTGATCTTCAAATTTAATTTTTTTTAAACACCATGCTCTATCAAGATCGTTGCAAGTCCACTCAACCACTCTTAAAAAATCGTTGATCCCACGTAATTTTTAATACATTTTAATTTGGAGAAACTCCTTTCACTTGAAGCTACCGTTATTGGGAGAGTTAACATAATGCGTAGCTCAATCGCCACATTGGGAGGAAATCCATTTTGTAAAATGAATTGCAACACTTCTAATGGCGTTGAATCAGGTTTTATTAAAACAGACAATACTCCACGTCCTCCAAGCGAAGGGAATGTTTGCGACCATTATCCAAAGATTCAAGGTCGCGAACACCAGAAGAAGGTTTAGAAATGGAGAGAAAGTTAATCGAACATGGCTTGTATATTCATCAGCTAGAAACGCAGTGTTTTGCTATTTTTGCAAACTTTTAGGCATTACGAATTTTTCCATTGCGAATGGTGGTTAAAAAGACAGAAAAAATTTGCATCAAACATTAAAAGAATATGAATCTTCAGGAATACATCCAGAATCACATAAAAATGGATAAAATTAACAGGCAGGGCAGGTAGCAATAAAACAATACATGCGAATCTGCGAATGTTATTAATGCTGAAACTCATCATTGGCAATGAATACTTTAAATCAGGCCCACACCCAGAAATTTCTCTTTGGGGGCTCAAGTCTAATAATTGTTTTACACAAAACATTTATTAAACAACATTAAATTACATAAAATCGCACTAATATTTTATAATACAATGTTAAAAGTTTTAAATTAAAATATCAATTTTTCTTTTCCTTTTCTGTAATTCATTTAAAACATCTTGAGGATTGATTTTAATGTCTTGGTGTATATTAAATAGTGCTATATTATTTAAACAGTCTTGAATCAGAGTCAGTCCCGTTTCTTAGAAGAGAAATTATCCTTTCTTGCAATATATTTGGCATTTTTTTCTAAGATTTATTTTTGTTGCCCAATTCCTCATCTCTTTGAAGGGCAATAGTCTCGAATTCCTCAGTCAACTTTGATCATAAAATATTCTTCCTTTCATAACACAGGAAGAACCGAGCACACTTAATAAAACGAAATATTCTTATCATTTTCTTATTTTTATTTGGTAATAGCATTTTATGCTTATCAGAAACGAATATTTTCTTGCCTCGTCTTTTTAATCGGCCAGACAATATTTTTATCGCGAAATTGAAAAAACTACCATGAAATATATACTACAGTTACATTTTCAGCCAAAGATGTATCGTTGAATCTCTGGGGAATGTAGAGGTTAAGACGACGGAAAACGGAGAGTCGATTGATCGAATCCCGATTAAAAGTGAATTCCTGTGCTCTTGAGCACACACAATTCTGTAACAGTTTAATTTTAATAGGGCGGTAAGGTATTAAAAGAAAACTATTTAATTACTAGATCCTTCAAATTTGATGGGAAAATATACTTCAACCACAATGTAGTAAATTGCTAATGCCATTCGTTTACACAAACTCAGGAATTCACACTAAGGGCGTGACATTCCTACGCTTGAATGGAGCGGAACTGGTAATTCCATCTGACTCGCAGGCATCCGCCATTCACGCCAGACAACAGATGGTTTGAAATATGGGAAGGCATTAACTGCACCCATGCCAATTCGAAAATAAAAGCGAATCGCTCTAAAAGGGTTGAACTTTCGTAGTTACGACAAATTAAGAATCAATAAAAAGTTTCATTTCAATATTGGAGTTTACGTACCATCTTCATGTTAAAAATTTTTGGATTACTTGTAGGGTATTGAATTTTTTAATATTCAACTTTTCGCCAAACCTACGTTGGAAAACTAGAAGAGTAAAGCAAAAGTCATAAAATAAAGTTGGTAGTGCCAATAGTAGCGCACGTTCCCAACAAACATTAATTCACTATGTTAATAGATGTGAAGAAACTTTTCAGCTGTTTACCCAAATGTGCCGTAATCTTTCAGAAACTATCAAAAGCGATCCTTTAAAGAGCATTGAAATAGTAAGTCATAAAATAAAGTAACGTCAAACAGCGCACAAAAAATAAAAATCCAAACTCGATCGTTTCCAAAAAAAACTACATACTTTCTGTCCCCACTTTCCGGTAAAAGAGTGTTCCGGATGCCGCCATTCAATTTTCCAAATCTCCCCTCCGGGGTGCGCGCCCACTCGCGGCGAATCTCCATTGGCAAAACCGTGGCCGTTTTGTCTCCTAGGAATATGTAAACCTCTCCGGGTCCATTTAGGCAGCGATGGCGGGGGGCAGAGGGGGGGAGGGAAGAAGGAGAGGTCGCTGTGGGTCTGCAGGCAAGAGACGGGGAAGGCATTGGGCGAGGGTGTGGGCCCCGTGACCCTTGCCTCCCGAGGAGAAGGGTGGATTCCTGGGGTGTGAGTGAGGGGTCGGGGGTTGGGAAAGGGACCTCGGGGAGGTTGGCAAGTTGTTTATGACCACCGCGCAGTTTTTGGCATGCCCGACCGCGGTCGATAGGGCCCCTCACTCCCCCATTCGGACCTTCGCCCTGCATCCGTGAGACCCGCGTTCCTAATTCCCCCTCCTTTCGCTCTCTCTCTCGTTGTCCTCCTCTCGTCCCCCCGAAACCGATCTCCCCCCACCTCAATGAAAGACTGCCGCGGGGAAGAAGAGGGAGAGAGGTGAGGAGAAAAACGATGGCAAATGGGGAGCGAAGGACTCATTGTGAGACGACTCCGAGACCAATTCATTTAGTAACTGTTTATTTTATATGTAAAAGTTTTTATTTTTTACTGAATGGTGGCGTTTTTTACAAAAAAAACATTAGCGGGAAATTTCATTTCGCGTTTCAGAATTGTGCATATCTTAAACAATTTTCAATTGAACCCCGAAGGATTTTAATTCCCGAGGGTTTTACAGTTCTCGGAATGGCTGCCGCGATAAACGAAACGGCGTTTGTTTGTTGTATTTTTGTGTCCCTCTCCGGTATTTCAACGAAGTTCAGTAGCAAGAAAAAGAATTCCTTAAATTCAATGGAATACTGTTAACAAAAATTGGTGAAGAGATTTTATTCATTACGCCTTGCATAATATCTAAGACAATTTTTGACTGTTCAACAACCAATCAGGGCATTGATTATGTTTTAAGCAAGGTGCTGTAAGACGATTGCCTTTAATTGAGTGTTTCGATATTTTATCGACAGTTTAGTTATTTTTGTGAAGTGGTACCTTCGACTGTAGCAGAATTACTATAATTTTGCTTTATTCTTTGAGATTTTGATTGTTGTCAACAGTTTATCACTGACCGCATAAAAGAATTCTCTCGATATAAAATTTTGTCGCATTTGCTTTAAACAATCACAAACAAAATGAATAGAGCACTAGATATTGATGGTGCTTACAGTAAAGCATAATTGCTGAAGTGCAACACTGGACTAAATATATATATATCGCAGTTCCCCGGCTAAAAATTTCCTACTATTGGTTTTTTAAAGTAGAATTCAAACATCCATGAGAAATGTATATCAAATATATTAACATATTTGTATTTTGCACTTAATTTTTACAAATTTCAAACTTTTGCTGTGGCGCATATTGAAAAGGTATCTACATCTACAAGATACCCTGCAATTCACCAAGTTGGTGGGTGGCAGGGGGTGCAATGCACCAAATCCTACCTAAAGATTGTCTAACGCAATTCGAAATTTCCTATTGTGATCTCGTATTGTCCTCGGAAAGAAAGAGCCTAGATAACGCTCCGTCCTACAATCGATCTCACGTATTTTATCGTCTCGATCATGTCTACCTATATACGTTGGTCCCACAATTATTCCCACTACCTCCTCTTTGAGACATTCCGACCTATATTTCTCCAGAAGTTTCAACCTTGAGTCCAATCTACGGTCCTCCAGTGATACTCAGTTCAAATCGCTCAATAAAGAGGTGACGCTTTCCTTATGTTCGTACTTTTGTTTTACAAATCTGGCTGCTCAGCGCTGTACTCTTTCTAGTTGAATTATGTGTCCCTTCTCGTACGGATCCCATATGCTCGCTGCGTATTCCACTTGCGGTCTTACCAGTGATAAGTAGCATGTTTCACGTACTTTCTCTGTAGTGTTTCGTACTATTCTACCAATGAATGCCTGTTTCTTGTTGGCCGCGCCTATAACTCGACGAATGTGCATGTGCCACGAAAGATCTCGACAAATGGTTACTCCTAAATATTTTACATACTCAGCTTGTCGAATGCTCATTTCATCTATTTTATATTCGAAACCTAAATCTTTGTTCTTACTTTTCCAGAACGTGACTGCGGCACATTTAGTATAATTAATTTCAATTTGCCATTCTTTTCACCACGCTGAAATGGCTCTTAAGTCTTCAAGCAGTGACTGATGATCCTCCTGGATTTTTATTTTTTTATATGGAACGGTGTCATCGGCGAAAATCCTAATTTTACTTCGAACAACCGAGCAGGTATCATTTAAATAGATTAAGAAGAGGAGAGGGCCCAATACACTTCCCTGAGGAACACCCGAAGCAACTTTAACGGGGGACGATTATTTCCCATCGATGACAACTATCTGTTCCCTATTTGAGAGGAAGTCTTTCACCCAACCGACAACTTTCGGATTGATACCACATTGTCCTAACTTCGCAATTAATTTACTATAAGATACTTAATCGAACGCCTTCCTGAAATCAATGAATATGGCATCGACCTGAGTATAATTCTCTCTGCATCGCAACAAATCGTCCATGAACAGGCCGAGCTGCGTTTTGCATGATCTACCTCTCCGGAATCCAATCCGCTATCAATTCGCCAAAGCTTGCGAAGAGTACAGGTCAGAGCTATTAAATTTGAGCAGGCTACTTTGGGAAAGTTCAAAGATTTGGTAAGTAAACACAATTTTATATATTTTTTATTTAAATATATGGTCTAAATATATATTTAGACTTGTTTCGTAAGTGGGGTTAGAAAAAAAACTCAATGAAGTAAGCAAAATATTCAGTTGTATTATAAAAGTTACATCATAAAAGTACAGCGACCATTTTAAATTTATTATTGAGAAAAGTGGCATTTTCTGTTTCTAGCTAACATTGCAAAGTTAGGTTCGTATGACATGAGACTAATTCGGAGGCAATCTTGCAATTTTTCGTACACTATGAAAAATGCTTAAATCAACATCAATCCAAAACTTTACAAAATGTTCTTTTAACGAAAATGTTGTTTTCATATCAATGATTTCCAGCTGTAATGAACCTTCTTCAATCCCAGGAAGAAGTTGTTAACATTTAGCAGAAAAATTTTGTCCTAGTGAAACATTGAAGGAGTTCCTGGCAAACATCATTATTGCATTGTTCAGTTAAAAGTCTTGAAATCGTTCTTCTAAATTGGTCTTCAGATTGACTAAGATACCTGTCATAACAGGGGTGACTTTTATAAAAGTAGAAACGATCAATTCACGCATTTTCGGGAAACGGAGAAGCTTTATCGAAGTTAAATCAGCGGAAAATAATGTTAAATTCATCTGGAAGGCATTCTCAGCTAAATCAACAATGCTTTTATCTCCTCCTAGGAGTTGTTCATTCAGAACATTAAGTTGACCATATATGTAGCACGGAAAATATAAAATCGCCGTAAAATCATTGCCTTGAATTAGAATGTTAAATTTCGAAGCATTTTGTGAGAATAAACTTTAAGAAATTCTATTATTTCATCTTTGAGATCAATAAATCTTTCCAGCGCCCTACCCTTGTAACAAGAGATCTTGATGTTCAGCGGACATATCAGCAAGGAATATTCGAAAAAGCCAATGCTGATGACTGATGTTAATCTGATGAAGTTAATCATTTACATGATCGTATCCATCGTATCTTTAAGCTCACATGAAAGTTTCGTACACGATATTCTTTGACGGATAATGCAATGCAAATATTTATGGGTGGAGATACAGACCTTAGTCTTGCAACTAATTCTTTTACCTTTCCATCCATTGATTAGAAGACACATTGAAATAAGTATTTAATTTTTCAAACAATACTTCTTCACTTGTATGCGCTTCTAACGGAAGTAACGCTAACAGTTCTTCGCGAAAATGCTCCCCATCGAAAAATCGGGAGAACACGCAAAACTGAGGTATGTGAGGTATCTGTTGATTCATCAATAGCGATAGACGTAATATCAGCTGGGTGTGTATTTTTCGGGTTAAAAAAATGTTCATTCTGAGGGTAATTATCGGCTTTTATTATTTTCTCAAAAATTCGAATATAATCAAGATTAATCGAATAACTTATTTAAAAATTTTCGGGTGTTATTTTGGGTTTTTTGATTCGTATACAAAAACATCTACCTGACAAATGTTTCTTCGGTAATATCACTCGATTCCGGCGTTTGAAAATGACGCAAATGGCTAATTAAACGCTCAGCATCATACCTGCCTATTGGAATCTATAGCAATGTTAAGGCAAACTTGTTTAATTTAGAGTATCGGACACCAGCACCAATCCAAAACTCAACAATATCCTAATATTTGTTTAGAGTTAAGAACTTTAATGTACAGGCTGAAAATTCGAATTTAATCTGCTCATTCACATTTCTATATATTCCGAAAATTTCGACGTGATCTTCAGCATCTAGGACATGCATAGATCTATTAAAATGGCGCAATACGGATGCCTTTCTCCAGAAACATAAGGGATATATGAATGTTCCTATTGATTATAGCAATTCATTTCGAAGATAGAATTTCCGAGAACTCTTTTATAGCTGTATTAATTGCTGTTAAGCTAGGTAGGGTTTTCCTAACAGCGGCATACAGACATACTTCAAGCTAGCTACAGGGAACTACCATTTACTTCTTTAAGCATATGTTAACAATGTGGACAAATCGATGTAGTTTTGGAGCTTTACTTTCAAGTTGTTTTTGCAAATTAATAATTTGTGCCCATTGTTCATCTAAATATAAGAGTAAAGTGTATTTTTAACTGAAATATTTAATTATATCATTTATTTCCACTTTTTTACTCTTAGCTAACTCCAGGGCCGTAGCCAGAATTTAAATTCGGAGTGGGTTTTGTCTGTCAGATTTTTGGAACAGCGAAATATGCGATATTTTGCTCGGGATTTTCTCAATTTTTTTTCTCCGAAACTATAATTCGTAATTATGAGGTTTTGCGGACTTCTTTATGGTAAATGAAGTTTGATCAGCACTAATTCCCTCAGACAAATTGAGCTTCCGGTAGGGGGGATAAACGCATAAGTCCCCCTCCCCCGTCTACGGCCCTGGCTAACTCGGAGCCTTTCAAGAAACCCCTGCTTTAAAAATGATTCGATTGAGTTTTTGCAGTGAAGGTATCCATAAATTAAAATTTTCGGGTTTTTACGAATATATCCCGAATTTGAAAAAAGTCATTCGGAGGGTTTAAATCTGGTAAAAATAGGGCAAACCCCGAAAAATCCATACCTTACATATCAGCTTTTCTTAGTCTTATTATAAGGTGGTTGAAAACGTCAGTTCCGAGAATTTTAACTCTGCAGTTAGTGCTTTTATCAGAGAGTGACATTTGTTGAAACGAAGAAATGACGCTCGACTTCGCTTTTTCATCGCTAATGACTTCATTCAATACGGCTGCCATACACTCTCATCATTTCTGAATCTGTAAAAAGTTTCTTATTTCTTGCTAGTATACAAACCACGCGTAGTGATGCTACAGCTGCTTTTTCCTGTTGGGAGAATGCGCCTACAATAATCGCACTTCCGTGTTGGTAGGATGTCGTAATTGACTCGATTTTCGAAATCTTTGAAGTCAAATTAGTTGGTACGATTGTTCAAATGACTTGTGTTTTGTTTCAAAATATCTTTTAATGTTATGTTCCTTAGATTCCTATACACATTTATTGCATAACAAACATCACTTTTGAATTCGGAACACTGGCTAGTATAAATAAGTTCTCATTTGTCCATTCTGCGTTAAAATGAAGATTTTCACTGACATGTTTTTTTTTTCTCTCAGCGTTGCATTGCATTTTATTCAAATAGGAATCCTTAATTAACATTTTAATATCTGCATTAGAGTCTTACACATTTGTAAGTGTACAAAGTTTTATAACGAAAATGGTCAGAGTGAATGCACGCCGTTAACGGAGAAAACCGCCCACGCGGTTGACTACCGCATGTGAACGACACAAAGGCTGACCATCGACTGACAAGAGTTTAGATACTGAAAAACGAGAACCGCGTCGCTAACACTTGTGCAGCCGCAAGTCTGAATCAGCCTTAATTGCAATGATGCACGCAAGCATGTTTTAAATATCGCGATCGTTTAAAGTGTATGATTAGACTAAAAAATATTTTTAGGATATATAAATGAAACAAATATTTTACCAACACTAAAAAACACTTTAATTTTTTGTCCACTCGCGGATCAGTGGAAATAGTCTTGCGGACCGAATGTGGTTCGCTGGCCGCTAATTGAATAGCCCTGGTATAGGTCATCCAGATCGAAGAACCGGCCAAAACAAGAGGACATCTTGAAGCTATGGTATAGCGAACTGTTTCGTCAGCTTTTACAATTATTGTGTCATTTTATCATGGAACCAACGGAAGGCAGCATGAAAAATATTTGATTGTTTATTTTAAGATTAATTATTTATTTTTTTGAACCTAACTGTAAAGTTCGGCCATATCATATACGTGTATGAGAGATACAAAATCCATAATATATATTTTAACATAGAAATAATATTTTTAAATGAATGCAACTCCATTAACGGTGCAAAAATTTATTAATTAAACGTTAATTTGTAAGTTTTATATTAAATGCTTTATCTTTAACCTAGTAGAGTTATTCAAATAATTGCTTTTGCTTTTAAATAATTAATCGCAAATGTTAAACTTTTTGCTACAAGTTTTGTAAATGTTTCTATCAAATTTTCCTTCGGATTATCCGTTTCCAAATATTAGAAGTTTCCTGGCCGCTTGATGTGATATAATGATAATTCAAGGCATATTACAGCTAATGTGCTTATTCAATTATCTAAATAATCTGCACTAAAATGATTAAATATAAAAGAAAGCCATTGTAGTCGATTAATGACATTGCAATATCTCTACGAAAGAGAGAAGTGCCCCCTTAAATTGCTCCTCTCTTGCTCTATACGCATTGCAAAACGACCATAGCCGTCGACGCGCTTAAAAAATCAATTACTGTTACTATTCTGACAAATTTAAGAAAGCAAAACATCCTCGCTAAAGCAGGAGATGGATGCACGTTTTCTTAGAATTTTTCAGAGATTTGGTTAGCCATTCTTAGGAGGTAAGGAGAGTCCGCACCGTTGGAATGCAGATCCTCAATATAATTTTCCATTCCTCTACCTACAGTTGTTTGAATACAGTACCAATTCAAAACTTCCAATTTTCTGAATTTGAATATGAAAATCTATGAAGTACTTGGAAATCCTAATCATTGGAGAATTCATAGATCAATAAGAGGTGTATAATTCAAAAAGCAATTTCCCTTATGTCCTCAGTAGAATGGCTACAATAACAATTCAAAATTTTCGAATTTTCCAAATTTTAAGCCATCTAGCGGAAAATATATGAATTACCGTAAAAGCTCAATCAGTGGAAACTTAATGGATTTATAAGAGCTATACAATTTTTTAAAAATTTCAAATATCTCTTCAAACTAGGGTAGCCATATTTTAAAACAAAAAACCAGGACCAAAATGTTCAAAATCCCGGACAATCCCGGACGTTAGCAGCTCCAAAAAAGAGGACAAAACTAGGACCACACTTACGACGTTGCGTTAGCGACCTAAAAAATCAAATTCTCCCTGATATAAATGCATGTGCAAACCGCACTCTCGTAGCATCAGACCTGCAGTTGCTGCATTGTTTAGTCATAGAGCTTATAATTTTTCGTTTCAGGAAATTACTTACACAAAGGGCCTCTAAAGTCTGAATGCGGGGAAATAAAAATAAAAAGTTGATATAATTTTTTTACATATTTATTTTTATTAGAGTTAACAGTTAAATTTAAAAAGATTAAATTACGTAACAAAAACTAAAAGCTAAAACTAAAATTTAGTATTGTATTTGTCATCTTGGCAAATTTTAAGAAGAATTTCTTTATCAATTGTTTGTGATTGAACGAAATCATGAAATTGGCTACATTATAAGTGTTGAAAATTAAATTTTGTCAAAATTATATCTTTCACGGTACTTGGCAATAATTTATTGCGTTTATTTGCCTATTGAGCTTGAATTAAAGAAAAAATGCGCTCAACATTTGCGTTATGATTAGGGATAGCAAAGAAATATTGTGCAAGTTTTAAAAGTTCGCAATACAATTCATCAGAAACACATGCATTGAAATATTTTGCCCACTTCATATGTATAAGATTATCGGTCTCATTAGCGGACAGATTTTCCATAAATCTTTACAAATTGCACCACTGATCAAAAACTTTTGAATCGTCTATAATTACACCTTTGTTCTCAATATATTTTAGGCAAACTTATACGTCTGACCAACTGAAATTAGTTTGGAAACTCATCCATTTAAATACCTCAAATTCTTGAAGAGGCAGAAGCCATACTTTCAAATATTCTTCTGCGTTTTTGTACAGTTTTCTTACATTAGACTGGAAGATATCTACTTCCTTTTGGAAACCATTTTCAGTTACCTTCTTCAAAATTTTTCTAACTTTTAGTGGTGTGAAATTATTGATGATCCTTTCTTGCAAAGAACCAGATACATATTTTATAATGGATATTGTTTCTATAATATAATTATCACTCCTTTCCATTTGCTGAATACTCATATGAAAAACGGACATTAGAGAATGGATAAAAAGTAAATAAGCTTCACTTAATTCGTTTTCAAAAAAACTTGTTAGTATTTTTGGAGCATTATCAATAGAGAGGAAATAAGACTTCAATGGCTCAAACATAAGTAATAACCGGTCAATCGCAGGAAACAAGGACAGCCACCTCGTTTTCGAGTGATATGAAAGTTGTTTATATTCGACAACAATGAAATCGCAGAAATCTTTGAGCTCCTCTGTTCGAACAGAGTAAATTGAAAATAGTTATAAATTTTGAAAATTAATACATCTACATCTATAGGTAATGAAGAATCACAAGCATGATGAACTGCCCTGTTGAGAGCATGGACTGGACAGCCAATTCCTATCAAGTTTTCAGTAATATTTTTTGAAGCTTTCAATAAACATTATTTGGTCCCTGTCTCTTTAGTCCACCAAAATTAGTGTTGCAGTTGTCGCCGCAAAATGCAATACACTTACGTAAAGTTCCATTTCGATTCAACGCGTCAACAACTAGATCAGAAATAGTTGTAGAGTCTTCTTTAGATTCGAAAATAAGGTCCAAAATTTTACACTTGGTGCCTCCATTTTTAAAATCAAAATATTTTACAACTATTGAAAACATTTTTGCTGCCAAATGATTACTAGTTTCTGTGGAAACAGCAATATATGAAATATTTTCTAGCTCAATTAGGATTTGCTTTACAGAAAATGGTCCAAGTACATTATTAACTATTGCTGTAGCTTTTGTTCGTGAGCAGGTAATTTTTTTACAAATAACAGAATCTGGATATATTTTCTTATTCATTGTAACTGTGCAGTTTAACGAATTATATGACTGACGATGGCATACTGTGTGGAACGAAAGTGTTGCTTCAGCAGCTGCTACTGATTTTATTATAACTGGTTTTGTAACAAATGACTTTAAACAATTTGATGTACCAGCTACACTTCTGAGATTTGTTTGATGTTTTTTACTACCAATATGCTCATCGATGTCGCTTTTGCCTTTATTTGCAACTGAAATAGTGCAGTTACAAATTAAACAAGTTGCCTCCCATTCTCTTGGTCCTTCTTCAAAAGTTGTATATTTCCTTTTGAGTTTATCATTGAATGCGCACTTCCTCTTCGGCATTTTATGGGTAATCTTACTCAAACAGTCTTAACTATAAATTATAAAGTTAATAATTAATGAAATAAGCATTCAACATACATTATTATACTAAAAATCCTAAGAACACTTAATAGCGATTACTTTCCTACTTAATAAACGAAAACAACAGCACAGCAAATTCTGCATTCTACACGATAACCAAATGTAGGTAGTCAGGTAGTGTGCGATGAAATATTTGCTCAGCTGGTCCAGACACGTTCCGTAAACGCTACGCACCTATCGCTACTGACACACTGGCAGTAGCGATTGACGGTACTGACATATGTAACACGCCAACGCCTGCGCATGAGTGGGTGGGCCAGACAAAATTTACGCAGTAAATTTAAAATTTAGAAAATCCTGGACTCAATCGAAATCCTCCCCCGGACGTTCCCAGACACCTTGTTTACCCGGACACCTGGCAATCCTACTTCAAACAAAAGGGTGTTGCCCACAGAGGGACGGGCAGGGTGATCCTTTTAAGAAAACGTGCTATTTCTTTTTATAAAAAGAAATGTAATGGGTATAAATGGCAACGAAATGCATTTATTTTGAGGAATTTTTTATTTTAAAAATTAATTACTTCAAAACCATCGTACATTTTAAGTCATTCAGGTTTTCCCTGGTGCTTCCACGTTTATATCTTCATACCTGCCAAGTTTCATATTCTCATATATTCCGTCTCTACCATTTACACAAATTGGCGCGACACACGCACGCAACTGCCCTGCAAAATTAATATACTGCCTAATCAGTCGATTTTATTTATTGCAAAACTTATCAGACAATATAACATGATTTCGTCACATTTTGAACATTTGAAAATTCATTCTTGCCGTTCACCCATCTATACTACAAACATGCATACAGTATCTCAACAAGCGCGTGGATTTCTCACCGCGTCATATTAATGTAGACCCCCTCTTCACTCTTGAGAAGGAATCCGTCTCCATTCCTTTAGCGCCCATCACTCCTCAGCAGAGCCGGCCTTAGATACTGGTTAGCTCCCCGGGGCGCCAAAGAATTGGGAGCGCTATCCCGATCATAGATGTATCTATACATTACTTGCAGGTGAATAAATGTTGGATACCAATTTATAACACGTAACAGGCGGAAATCTAGATGTAACTCCTTTAACCTTTCATTGCCAATTGTTTTACGGAGCAATGAATACTTTAAAAGGTTCTTTTAAGCATATCTAAAGAAAAGCTGTAGCGTTTTCTCATCTGGAGTGCCAAAATATCTCGGACCACTCCCGATCCTCGCTGCTATTTCTTTAATAGGAAATGTGTCCATAATCGCCCACACAAATGGAGGCAATTACATGCATCTGCCGAATTGATTAAAATAAAACCACGAACGTGTTAAATATCTGCTATTTTACTTGAATGCGCGTGACGCTAATACATGCTTAACAACTCACCGAACAGGAAACGACCGTGCCGTATTTAAGAGTCAGTCTACGGATCTGGATGCGTTATCTGTTTGGTGCAAGAAATGGCAGCTAGAAATAAATCAGAAAAAGAGTAACGTTCTAAACTTTTGGAAATCTAGAAGCCCATCGTCCGTGTTTACCTACTCGATAGATGGTGAGAGCATTCCTGTTTCGGAATCCGAGAAATACCTCGGGGTAACCTTGAATCGTGACCTGTCTTGGGACACCCACATAAGACGAGTGATAGGTGCGGCAAATAAGAATTTAGCTTTTGTGCGTAGGATAGTCAGGAAAAGCACGGAAAAGGTGAGAGAATCCTGTTATTTATCGTTGGTTAGACCTCAAATGGAATACGCAGCAGCGGTTTGGAATCCATATCAGAGGGGACTCATAAAGGATTTATAAAAAATACAGCGGCGAGCAGCTAGATTCGTGAAAAAGAATTACGATAAAAAACAGAGCGTTACGTTACTCATTGATGAGCTGAGTTGGCCATCGTTGAAAGATCGTAGATTACAGGCGAGACTTAAACTTCTAGATAAATATAGGTCGGAGATATTCGTAAATGAAATGAAGGATATTATTCGACAAACAACGTATATCGGACGGAGGGATAATGAGGACAAGATTCGCGAAATAGATAGTAGGACGGAGAGGTATAAGGAGTCCTTTTTCCCTAGAACAATACGTGACCACAATAGATAACTGTGAATAATAATTAGTTAGGAACTTGGTGCGCGGCACCCCCTGCCATCCACCGTCAAGGTGACTTGCAGGGTAATATGTAGATGTAAATAATGGTTGTGCGCCCAACACGTCTTTCTCGTGGAGTTACTTCCTGTATTATTATGTAGCTTGGTAATGATGAATTGTTTACAACAATGCTAAACTTAATTTCAAAAAGCCCATTGAACTCGTAAAACCGTTCCTGTGGTAAATTTTCACGTTGTCCTTTATTACGCCTCCACAACGCACCGATGGAGCCGCACATTCCTAAACTCTCAACATTCCAGAGCACAGTGATTCAACGCTAACGATCGGAAAGTTCGGAAATAAACGCCTAAGAAATGACTGAGTCTCATTTCAACCTTATATACATACACTGCGTTTCCCAGTGGAGATGTTGTAAATCACTGGAGGACGTCCCAAAGAGCCCTCATGCGTCCAATCGTCCAAACAAGGTCTCTCGCGATCCGATTTTTCCACGCATTCGCCGGCGGTTTCATTCTCTCCCAATGCGCTCCTCTACAATCGCAAAAGTTTTAAAGTTCTCGCAACACATCTCCATCCATCCATCCATCTCTCGGACAAGAAGAATTTCCTTTCTCAAGGGCACCGCAGGAGGCGTTGTAGAGTTCAAGTAAATAGCGTTTTCTGGTTCTCTCCGAAAGTTTTTATTAGCTTTTGACGTAACATAATCGACTTTTGAAGTTGAAGCAAGCTTCTTCCAGAAGTGTCTGATATTTGTTCTCGGAAGAAATTCCGTGCTAAAAAATACATTTCCGCTGCCTTCCGGTGTTTATCTAAAAGAACGAGAACACTATTCGATAATTGGCGCGCCGTGAAGGCGGTCCCGATTCCGGTCGCTATATGAGCTACCAAAACTTGCGGAAAATTTTCCTTTATTTAAAGAAAGAAAACTATTAAGCGCATTTACGTTGGAACGGTCAACTAAGAATTTAATTGGCCACTAACGTATATTATCCAATCGATGTTTGTTCTCTATTGTTGAAAATGTTTAGAATTTATCATGTCACAGAAATACGAAAAAAGATTATAATTCGAATTTTTCATATACTAGTCGAGACCAATGCCCAAAAATATATCCTGAAACATTTTATGACACTCGTGAAGCTAAAAATTCAAACATGAGAGTGAGCATACAAAAACATTGAAATTACAATGCTTTATTTCCGCTTTTAGGAAGAAAACGGGACATACTAGTAATGCAAAAGAATCTCTCAGAATGTATATTTATTTGCATTTATTCTCATCATTTCCGAAATAAATCGTCTATTTTTAGTAACTTTGATCGATTTGTTTAAATGTGTACATAAGCTTCATAAAAATGAGACATTTAGTATTTTTTAATCCAAGAAAAGAATTTTATATTTTAAATTAAACCTTTAATATTAGGTTATCGTTTCGCGTTAAGGAGATGACGCATTGTTATGTAGTTAGAAAACTTCGCTTTCACTCTTCACTTAGCCATTAAAATATTTGTTTCTGATCCTTGTTTACATTTACGATGAAGCATTGAGGACTACAATATCAATACTTAGGTCACTTGCACTTCAACGATGCTATAATCACTAATGCGAAATATTTGGCTAAAATTGATTCAACAACTGCCGATCAAAGGTTTCCTTAAATTTAAATGAAAAGGCATAATCAAACAAATAATAAAATTCTATCCCAAAATATATATGCATCTTAAACATACAACTTTTTATCCGTGAAAAGGCCTAAACACAAACTGGAAAGTTAATTTAAACAATTTATTCTTAGAATAATAGTGACTATTGCTAATGGTTAGCGATATTTCGGTTTCTGTCAACAAACCTAAGTTCCCAAATCCTTAAATCTTCAGCCCTATTTATTATTTTCGTACTATAGCTGCGTTCGTGCGTGTGTCATACCTATTGGGTTACTAGTGTGCACTAGAGGCATTACTGGCGCTAGTGTCTATGCGAGTTTTAGCTCGAGTCAGGGCCGTCCCAAGGACCCGCAGGGCCCCTGGCGAGATAGCTGCCGCGGGGCCCCTACCCTTCACAGGAAAATCATATTTATCATTTAATTATAATTTTATTTTTATTTGTTTGTAATTTTACATTAATATTATTATTCTCCACAAATACATAAAAATAACAAGCTTCAAAAAGCTAATTTATTAAATTTTAATAAAAATACATAATAAAACAAAAAATAAATCAAATTAAAATAAATAAATAAATCTATAAAATAATAAATATCTGGACTACACATTTTAAAATGTAATTTTATAGCTTTAATATGTGCAAATCTATCAACAATTATTGATTGGTCAATCTTAACAACTTCCTTATGTTCAACTGACGATATTGACAACCAAGCTTTCAGCTGACAACACGGTAACCGGCATTGTAAGAATTATTCTATAAAGTTTTTCAGTATTTGGATATACTTCCAGCAATCTATTTTTATGCAGAAAATTCAAAACGGCAATTACACTATGATTTTCTGGCACAACCGTTGATGACATTCTTAGCACTTCACTGAGTTCTATTCCATCTATGTCGCAATCTCAACTTGTTTCATCCTTCAAAACTTTCTGTATATCGCAGCAGGCTTTCTGTAAATTTAGCACATCCCAATTTTTAACTTGGCCTATGTTGTGCATAAATTCAAATCTAGAAATATACTCAGTGTATTGATCAAAACGCCACGATAGAGAGTTTAATGCCATATCTATGACTCGTAAAAAGATATCCGTTCTAAATCGCTGCTTCGCGTTCTCCAATGTGTCGACCGCAATCAGAATGTCTCCTTTTTCCTTTATAAAAACTCCGTACCGATAGACATATCATTTGCGATTTGTTCAGCTGCTTGTAAGGTTTGATTAAATCCTTCATTTCTGTATGTATTTAATATTGATTTCAAAGCACCCTGATGTTTAACTGCAATATCCAACGGAATTTGAGCAGATTGCAGGACCTTACGTACTTTATTTACAGCTGATAATAGGTCATACCAAATAACAATAGATATCAATATTTAAAAACTATTTAATTCATGGGAGAGCAATGAGTTTGCCTCGTTTTTTTTATTTTCAGATCATTACATATTTCAGCTACTTCGAATAAAGCATTTTTAATTTTTGGTAAATTTGTCACAGGTCCGCAGTTCAGGTGAGAGGCGCTACTCACCTGCCGCCCATTGAGGAACCAAGCGAGCGCCGCTGGAGGGTATGAGCTAGCCGAGGTGCAGTTTCCGGCAACTAGGTCACCCACGTAGTATGTCGGCCTGAGGCCTTCGACTGCTGGATCCGACCTCGGCGGGGCTGTACGGAGTAAAGCAGAATAAATGACTGAGTTGATATACGCTGTAAGTTTATCTTGACCTCAATGAGGGATATTATTGGGGGGAAATTGTTAACAACTTCGTAGAAAATGTTGACATTTTTCTATCTTAGTCTAATGCAGTAGGTGTTGAAAATTTTTCGAGCATGTCTTATTACGAATACCTCCAAAAAAAACTTTCAAAAAGATCAATCTCACCTTGTGGTCTTTCGTTAAAACGAGAATGGATTCGATGATACTGTGTAATTTATAGCAAGATTTGCAAACCAGTGCTGCGGCTTTAGGACTGTGAGGAATGCGTGAGCACTTGCTGTCTACTATACAATTAATTCAAAGAAAATGTTCTCCGTCGAGCCTTTTATTATGAGATAACGGAAATAATTAATTAGTTTTTACTTTCTCCATACGTAGTATAGGGGAAAGTATTGGGTACTACTGGGTTATCCCGGACCCTTATTAAAAATGCTATAATATTTTCATTGCACCCTAGTATCCGAATCCAACCCCCAACCACTTAACCCAACCCCGGAGGAGAAAAATGGAACAAATCCAACCCGAAACTACTTAACCCAACCTAGGGAGAGAAGGAAAATTGAACGAATCCAACCCTCAACCACTTAACCCAACCCAGAGGGAGGAGTAAAAAGGAACAAATCCAACCTCCAGCAACATAACTTGGATTCGGGTACTAGAGTACAATGAAAATATTATAGCATTTTTAATAGGGGTCTGGGATATCCCATTAGTACCAAATATTGTTTTCATGAAAAAAAATCAACTTCGAGATTTCAACGCAAATACACGTTTGAGGTCCCCAGAACACGTTTTGACCATTTCCTCGATGATGTCTGTGTGTGTATGTGACAGTTATTTGTGGGTGCTCAAACTCAAAAATTATTACTCAGGTCAACGCAAAGTTTTATATTTAACATTTTTATAACAGTCACAAGAACTGGTTAGTGTTTAATAAAGATCGGTCGATCGGAAGTGGGTGTTTTCTCTTGTCACTTATCCGTTATTTTGAAATATTTGCTTTAATATTTGATTAATGTAAAAGAAAATTGAGTAAATGTTGTAGTAAATTTTATTTTCTACAACGTTTATTTGAAACATTTTCTCATATAATGCATTTTTTAAGAGATATTTTAAAAACTGTTTTAGCTGCCACCACCTACCGGGGACAATTGACGCTTATTTACGTCTTAGTAACGCTCCTTTTTATTTTCATAATTGTTGGAGATTCCTGGCTATTTACAATATCAGAATGCTACGGTATGAGTCTATTTCTGTTTTTTGTAAAGTCTTTAAATTTTTCCCGTAGTTCCTTAAAATATTCATTATCATTTAACCTATTTGGAATTTTTAGAAATATTACAGGTATGGAGAAAGTCATGTGGTGGGCAGATCAGATTTTTCAAGGTACAGTTCAGATTTTTCTTCGACTTAGTTTCTAATAATAAGTTTTAAGCACGTCGCTAATTAAAATAGGGATTATATTATTTGATTTCCAAGCTTCGTTGGGTTTTTTGTTACTTTAATTTTTTTACACAATTAAATAAAGGAATTTTATTTGAATTATTAATAAAAGCAGAATTTATTTACCGAACGATGCATCATCATAGAAGGTCACAGTACATTAATAGTTTCTATCGTCATGTACTACATTATTATAGGGAATTGATTCGTCACCAAATCGACCTTACCCCAGACGAACATTTGTTTGTTCCGCAGCACGGTTTTGAAGTCCGGCGCCTCAGTTGACACCTCGCACCGATAGGAGCCACTGCTCTCGAACGTGAGGTCACGTAAGGTGACACTGGTCACTCCAGATTCTGATTCCTGAAACAGAATCAGAGAATAAAGTATAGTACAGAATGTAAAAGTTAAAAAGGTCGATATATTCGATGTCCTCAAAGATATATTCAGCGGAATTCACATGTACTGTGTGCGCCGACTCAGAAAGAGAATTTGCCTCATTGGACCTGAAAATTTAATACTTGTTACCAGTATCACAGTAAGCGTTAAAACTGAAGGGCCCGTAAATTATACCTAATAGAAAATTTCAATAAAATATATCCGGATTTAAAATTATACCGAGAATTGCTGTCGCAATACATTTCAGGAGCGCATAGGAATTTATTTTAAATATTAAAATTCCTTTTGTAATAAACACTTTGTATGTAATTCTGTCACTCTGTCGTCGCTAAGGGCGGCCGTATAGTTGCTGTCTTTATGGGACTATTTATACTAAATTGTATTTGGATATGGAGCAGCATTACCTGTTCACCAAAATAAATAATGTGGCATAGAATGCTACTTCTTGAGTTTGTGTATTTTTTAGACACGCGACAACATTAAGGTTATTATCTTACGTATGTAAGTATGTGGTAACAAAGAAATAATTGACATATTCGCATATGAATTAAAAAGTGTATTTTTTATTTGCTAAATTTAAATTATATACCGTATTTTGTAACAAATGCAGTATTTTCTCTATAGTAGGAATATTCATCGTAATTCCGTTTTTCAATTGATGCGTGCAATCAAGTGTTTTTATTACATAACAACAGACATATTTATACTTTTCTTCTACCTTATTTTTATGTTGGGCTCAGTTTTTCAAAGGAAACGATCTGAAAAATCAACGTTTAAATCATACATCACAAATAAGAAAGAAATAATTTATTTTGTAATATTCGATAAATGTTGATGGTGAGCCTAGGATTTGTTACTATACGTTACAATTTTCAGTTAACTCTTAGCTGAGGCACATCATGATGTGGCTTAATATTAATTTTATATTTAATACACGGCTACCTGACAATTTTGACGGAAAATTACACTAGTTATAGTTATAAAAGTTCAGGTACGGGAAGAATAATAATTATAATTTCAATAAATAATTATCAACTTTTATATACAGTAGACAAATTTGAAAACACCAAAATAATTAAAATAAAACATTTACGTAACCGTGCAATTCACTAAAGAGTTTGGTGGCAGAGAGTACAAGGCACCAAAGCCTTCCTAAATATTTTCTCTTGTAGGTTTTATTCTCCTGTCGTGATTTTGTACTTTCCTATGTAAAAAGGAGCATCGACAACATCTGTTCCACAAACGATTACACGTATTTTATCGTCTTTTGTACGTTTGTACTTCCGCGGCCCCGAAAACATCCTCTGCTAAATAACCTGTCAGTATAGTATAATAATGCGTTTATCATTTAATATATCACTGAAAAGTAAAATGCTAATTATGAATTTCACAGGTAGTTATTTATAATTTACGCCGAAGGTGGATGGACGCACTATAAAATGTTCGAGGTGATTTTATGAATCATAAAATTATGACGTAATGAATAATATATTGCAAAATAATAAAAAAGCCATAACACCACGAATTAATGGGCAGTGACATTCTCACTGGTTATTCCCAAAAGCCAAAAATTAAAATATTTGTTTGATTTTAACCGAACGCGTTCAGTGATCAAACGATTTTTTCCTTACAGCTCATGGCCGAAAATGTATTCAACACTTAATGCAAATAAACGCGGAGTGGAAAAACCGATTAATTTAGGTTTAATAATCAATCAGGTAATTTAAGTCAATGGAATATCTCACATTTTCCCCAAAAAATAATATTCTCCGGTGTACCTTAGTTTGTTTTCGCAACAAATATTATATTTATTGTGTAGGGTAGGAAATAAAATCAATTTGGGAAAAAAGCGAAATACTGAAAAAATCGAATTAGCGTGACGTTAGAGCGTGGCAACCAAAACCGTTCGCCTTTTTGAGCGTTCTATTTTGCGCTGGCCTCGGGGGAACTTAATCTTCCTGAAATTTCCCGACACTTTATCCATCTCGTTAAAAAGTTAATGAGGCTTAACAATTTCTACCTCGCCCACCGAGCTTAAATATTTCCCCCTCCTTCCTCTCCTTCCCACCCCCCTCTCACCACCCTCTTCCCTCCCACCACCCTCTCCCCTCCCACCGCCCTCTCCCTCCCACCGCCTTCTACTACCGCCCTCTCCCCTCCCACCGCCCTCTCCCTCCCCCCGCTCTCTCCACTCCCACCTTTTTCTTCCCTCTCCCCTGCCACTGCCCTCTCCCCTCTCACCACCCTCTTCCCTCCCACCACCCTCTCCCCTTCCACCGCCTTCTACTACCACCCTCTCCCCTCCCACCGCCTTCTACTACCGCCCTCTCCCCTCCCACCGCCCTCTCCCCTCCCACCGCCCTCTCCCCTCCCACCGCCCTCTCCACTCCATTTTTCTTCCCTCTCCCCTCCCACCACCCATCCCTCTCTGCCGCCCTTGCGACGATTCTCGTCTCCTAAACGCCGTTACTTAATAAACGCTTTACATCGCGATAGTGTTCGAATTTCGTAAACACCATCCCTATTTTTACGAAATGTTATTAATAAATTTTATATTAACCTCACCCGCATATGTACATACATATCTATGGCTATATGTCGGCTTCTAGAAAGCTGATAGTTCAGCATATAACCGGCGGTTCTGAGCTGATCACGCCGTATAGCTCCCTTCTTTCGTTCTCGAGCAAGCCCCTCTTTAGTTTTTAGTCACGTTCATATTTCAAAAATTTCCTGACTTTCTCTCGTATGGCGTTACAAATTAGTTGCACACGTGCACCAAGTAACGCACTTCACTCCACTTCGTTTATTACTGTCGATTCGACTCAGGTTGAGCCATCAAAACAGTTTGCCCTTTCCATCTGGATCGAACGATCCAAGTCGTTCGGTCCAAGCGGACCCCTTTAAACGGGTCTTAACTGATAAAGATCTACTTGCTGTCAAGAAGAGATCAGGATCTGCCTAAGGGCTCTCCAGTGAGAATGCGCGGAATGGTGAATTTCTACCCCACTCTATTCATCTACACTATTAGCTACCTAGAAAAGCATGAAGATCTTTAACTAATCTGACGGAATACCCGTGTAAGTTCCCTGATATAAATTTCAATTTACCTTACCTTAATCCTCTGAATACGAAGAATTAAGTTATCGACCAACGCTTTCATCTTAACCTTTCCTAAAACGTAGCAATTTCACCCCCACTTTATCATAGTTAAATCTTAATCATAGTGACATACATTCGACCTTCACATTAACATAACTTACAATAGAGTGCAGCACTCATTTGAAATGATGTGAAGTTATTCCAAAAACTAAAATTACAATTATGTTACATAAGTGAGTATAATTATTCTTTATTTTTAATTCGCGATTCAGAGTTTCTGTAACCGATTGTGAGGCTAAATTTTGGTTGGTTTATTCCAGTAAAGTTTATAATAGGTCAGACAATAAAAAAATAAAAACGTTTATACACACACACGGAAATGTTTCTACTTCACCCTTCCATCCACAACTCTGCCTCATACGATTTAATCATTATATTAAATCGTGCCAACCTTTCACACATTTACAATAGTTACAGTTTTATTTTAAACTAGTGTATTGCCCGCCATATGACGGATAAATAAAAATATTCTCTCCCTCCCTCTCGCCGTACCTGCCTCCCTCCATCTGTCTCCCTCCCTCAGTCTCCCATCCTCTGTCTCCTTCCCTCTCTCTCTCTCTCTCCCTGTGTCTCCCTCCCTTCCTCTCTCTCTCTCTCCCTCCCTCTCTCTCTGCATATTTTTCTCCTACCTCCCCCTCTCACATTCACACCTATTACAATCCATAGCTTTCCCTCTTTTTCTCCGTCTCCCTCTTTATCTCTTTCCTCCCGTCCTTTTCTAATTATATACCTCCCTTACTCTCTATGTACCTTTCATTCTACATATATCCCTTCCTTCCTATCTCCCTTCCCACATTCCCATCTCTCTTACTCTTCATCTATATAGTCGTTTAGATAAGCAAAAGAATCCAAATTAAATCCTAATCCCATTAGTATTACGTTATTTCGCGAAAAATTCTACGATAATTTAAGGAAATTTAAGCACTCGCATATAATACACATATACGAGTTGATACGGCAATTGATTCTCGAAGATTAGCAAAGATGTGGTCGGCAAGG
The DNA here is from genome assembly GCA_028673005.1 of Tanypteryx hageni. NCBI lineage: Eukaryota > Metazoa > Arthropoda > Insecta > Odonata > Petaluridae > Tanypteryx > Tanypteryx hageni. Next base: position 12,435,649 of record CM054112.1, read on the forward strand.
CAACATCCCATTTAAAAGCCGATTTTTCCCAAAATATGCGATTTAAATTTTTAATATGAGAGATTGTGAACGGTAGGTGGAGATAGATAAATAGAATAAGAAACTTCATTGATATTTATAAAACATAGTACATATCCGAAGATTGTACGTCAATATTTTCTAATTTTAATTTCCAGAATATAAACTTAGAAATGAAAAATAACAGCTGTTATTATTGAGTAAAAGCCGGCATAAAATTTCCAAAATAGTGATTCGGGAGAATTCCTTTCTCATTCTTGTTTTCTCCTAAGATGAGCCCATTGCCAAGTAATTGTAATAAATAAATAATAATATCCCCTCCCTCCCTCTCGCCGTCTCTCTCTCTCCCTCCCTCTGTCTCCCTCCCTTCCTCTCTCTTTCCTTCCCTCTTTTTCTCCCTCCCTCTCTCTTACTCTCTTTTCTCCCTCCTCCCCCTCTCTCATTCCCTCCCCTCCCAATCGATAGCTCTCCCTCTTTCTCTGCGTCTCCCTCTTTATATTTTCCTCCCGTCCTTTTCTAATTCTATACCTCTCTTACTCTCTATGTAGTACCTTCTATTCTATATCTCTTTCTTCCTATCTCCCTCCCCACACCCCCCTCTCTCTTATTCTACATCTATATAGTCATTTAGATATTCAAAAGTATCCAAACTAAATCCCATTCCCATTAGGATTACGTTATTTCGCGAAAACTAATACGATAATTTAAGACAATCTAAGCATTCGTATATATTTTTTCTAATATCATTGTCCAAAAGAATAAAAGCCTGCACATTAAAAAATCGATATTGACATGTTATCTTACGGGAAATGAAAATTGCCACCCTGGAGTCGAACCCGGATTTTTTCCGTATTTGTTTATAGTCATTTAATTTTATATCTGTACCAAACATTCCTGCGAAATTTCAACCTTACACAAGTTGGTTAAAACGCGTTAAAAAGAGCCATTGATGATGTCAGTTTTAGACAGAGTAACACTTTTATTAATAGAGATATCTTGGAAAACAAAAAAGAGCAATTTTCAAATGTGTCAAATTCCATGTGGCATAAACCTATTCTTTAAAACCAATATCAAATAACGGAAACATGATATAATCGAAATATAAGGTGTTTCAGATAAAATAATTGGAATTTATTATAAAAACTGATGTGGCCACCGCATTACTTTCTCCATGCCAGTAATATTTTATAAAAATTCCAAGTAGGTTACATAATAATAAATATTTTAAGAAACTGCGAGTAAATTTTAGACTTTACAAAGAACAGAAATAAACCATAGCCATCTGATATTCGATATAGCCACAAAGCTCCAACAATTAATAAAAGAAAAAGGACCGTTACTAAGACGTAACTAAGCGTCAATTGCTAACAATATTCGGTAGATGACGTGGTGGTGGCAGCTATAAATAAAAGATATCTCTTAAACAATGCATTATATAGGAATATGTTTCAAATAAAGATTGTACAAATTTAAATTTCCTATAACATTTATTCCGATGCATTTTCATATTAATCTAATATTAAAGCAAATATTTCAAAATTACGGAAAAGTGACAAGAGTAAACACACACTGGTGGCAGCTAAAAATATAAGATATCCCTTAAACAATGGATTATATGGGAAAATGTTTCAAAGCAAGGTTGTAGAAAATTACATTTCAAAATAACGGATCAGTGACCAGAGTAAACACCCATTTCCGGTTGACAGATTTTTACCAAAAACTAATAAATTCTTCTGACTTTTATGAAAATGATGAAATGATCTGATTAATAGTTTTTGAGTTCGAGCACCCACAAAAAGCTATCACATACACACACCAACATCATCGAGAAAATAGTCAAAACTTGTTAAGGGGACTTTAAAACGTGTATTTCCGTTGAAAACTCGAAGTCGGTTTTTTCATGAAAACGATACTTTCCCCTGTACTACGTATGGAGAAAGTAAAAACCTACCAAAAAAATTTGATTTGGCCACCGCATGACCTTCTCCATATATTTAATATTTTTAAAAATTCCAAATAGGTTACATAATAATAAATATTTTAAGAAACTGCGAGAATATTTTATACTTTACAAAGAACAGAAATAAACTCAAACCATAGCCTTCTCATATTGGATAAAGTCACAAAGCTCCATAAATTTAAAAAAAAAACTGAAAAGAAGCGTTACTAAGACGTAACTAAGCGTTAATTGTTAACAATAGTCGTCGGTAGGAGGCGTGGTGATGGCAGCTAAGATATAAGATATCTCTTAAACAACGCATTAGATGGGAAAATATTTCAAACAAAGGTTGTAGAAAATTAAATTTCCTACAACTGTTATTCCGATACATTTTACATTTATCAAATATTAAAGCAAGTATTTAAAAATAAAGGATGTGACAAGAGTAAACACCCACTTCCGGTTGACCGATTTTTACCAAAAACTAATCAATTCTTCTGAATTTTATAAAATGTTAAATATAAAATTTTCCGTTGACCTGATTAATAGTTTTTGAGTTAGAGCACCCACAGAAAAACACAAACACACGCAGACATCATCGAGAAAATGGTCAAAACGTGTTCAGGGGACCTCAAAACGTGTATTTCCGTAGAAATCTCGAAGTCGATTTTTTTCATGAAAACAATACTTTCTCCTATACTACGTATGGAGAAGGTAATTAGTGGATGGCTCCCTTAGCTATCTGTTAAATATGAAAGGGGTCTGTTATTAAAGTGAACACTGAAAAGTTTCCCTTTCTACATAATATAAAAATTTCAGAGATCTTTTTAACAATATCAATTTTTGTCGTCGAATTACATTTGACAATAGATGGCCAAAACGGAACTAGATTCGCGAACATGGACAGTCGCGAGAGGAAATAATATACATCTTAATGAAGGTAGCTCACATCGAGGGTGACTCCGGCGACCGGAAATAACTGAATGTGTGGGTGGTCATCCGGAGTGTAGCGGAAGAACTCGTGGTCGTCCTTGTACCACTTGACAGAGTAGAGGTTGTCCTCTCCTCCGCTCAACTCGAACTTGCACTCGAGTGTGGCCGACTCTCCCAACTCAGCTGCATCCGGGACCCGAAGTTCCAACAGCCGCAGACCGGATCCAGAGGCGGCGCCCGCCGAACCTGCGGAACGCAAAAAATGATTTAAAGGATTCATTCGGATGCAGCGATAGGAAGAGATTCTATCTATGGAACACGAAGAGAACGACAAAGCTGATTCCAGAGTTACCGTTGGCAATTTTACTCAGTTTTTAACTGTCGGCAACGCCACGTTAAAAAAATATATTTTCGATACTTGGGTTATTCAACGACATAGTTTTCTAATTTTCCAGAAAATATCATCATTAGTTTTCCAATTATTCAGCCCAGAATTTTATTTAACTTTAAAAAAATTCAAAGAGTATTATGAATTTCATTAAATAATTTGAATCTTGCTATCTATTTAGACGATTTAAGAGCTTTGAATTAATTGGATCTCATCTTTTAGACATAAATTCCTTTTAAACATTTTGAAAAAGAATTAGAACCACACTCGCATATATACGAAACATATTTCTAGAAAGGTTTCCATTCTCATGGGTTTAAATCTAAACTTTTAATATTCTTTCGCTTATTCATTCACATAATCCTTCAACACCGAAGAGTAAGAAAAATATCGATCTCAGTTCGTTATTATCTTATTAGCGAGTAAAGAGCACATGCAAACTTTCTACGTTTTGCATGCCTTATGATGCTTTCTCTAGAGAGTATTGGGCATAGGTATGTGTGTTCCCATTATGTCCCAAACACCGGTAAAATTTATTCTGGAAACCAACCAGATTTGGACGCGTTCCGGAAACTGATGCATGAAAAATGAAATTCGGAAAATTTTCAGATTTCGAATTTCGACTTCTTTTTCCAGATTAACTTTAAGGATGATTGTATTAATAATTGCGTCACTTCGATAAACTATAGGGCGCTTTTTATTAAATTATTCACCCTCTTTCATTTAGATATCATCGAGTTTCGTGCGATCAATTAAAAAATGTATAATAAAAACAGCTTCAAATAATAGAATTATTTTAGATGCTTTATGTTTCAGCAATATTTCGATACCATTGTTTCCTCATGCCATACATTAATCATTTATAACCCACGAATGGTAAATTAATGTCGAGGGGGAAAGTTGAAAGGTGCATATTTTCTATCCTATTGTTTTATGGCTACAAGAGCTACCTTTATAGTCCGAACAAAGTGCAATTATTTACACATAAATTCTTCATCTTTAGTAATATAACCATGTATATTCATACAGAATAGAATTGGAAGGTCTTCCACCGCCATAAGCAATTCGGTTTGCATGTTATTTTTACCTTTTTCTCTGTTATATATCGTAATATTTCCTGTCCTTACTCACTACGCCGTCCTTATCTTGAAGACTCCTCATATCACTTATTTCTTCCCGTATTTCTTTCAATCATTATGAAACCTAGGGATAAGTATGAGATTTACAAGAGAATATCTTGAGGAGGAATTTAGATTGTATCAAATTACGAGTATCCTGGGCTGATACTGCTTTGCTAGACATGCATTTGGCGCGGGTTGCATATTTTCACATTATCCAAAGGTGCAATAAGCTCCCTTTGGAACTGAATTCGTTTTGACAGGTAACATGAGTCAAAGAGACAAAGTGCCTTAGAGAAAGAGGCGCACATTTTGGCTGCTAAGCAACTGTCTTCCGCGGCAAATCAGTCATTGAAAAAAGTAAGAATTGTTTGGAATCAATTTAAAATTGATGAATCACCGCCGTAGATGGTCGCTTTGAAGAATGACATCCATTATCGAGTGCTGGTGGAGGTTTACGGGTTTCGCTGCGTTGGCGGCATTTCTGACTCTCGACATTTCGCAGACATTGCAGTCTGCATCTTCAGGAGATGAAGTGAGATCCGATGGTAGGGATCTGCTTTTATATCCACTCGTGCCTTCCTAGTTCAACCGTTGTCCATCGCTGATTGGCTAGTTCGAGTTGCTATCCCTTTCTCTTTGGTGGTTGCTCCAACGTATTTTTCCTCCCTTTTCCGTTGGAAGAGTCGCTTCCACGTTGCGCTGATGTGCAAACCGTCGTCCCAGTTGAAATTGACAGGATGTTTTTCGATTTCAATTAGCTTCGCGAATTAACCTCGAGTGTTTAAGACTTAAGGAGCTATGTGCTAGTGCAATTTTACTATGAAGTTAAGCAATTATGATGCACCAATTTTAATTTAATAAGGCACTGTTCAGTTACATGGTGGAAAATTTGAATGAATTTTAAATTTCTACTTCTACGAAGAGATAAACCCTAGCTTATGATTGGTAACTTGAAAGTCGTATTAATAAATAAAATAATTCATGGTCCCATATGCCTGCTACCGTGGATGGACGGTATGCCGAACGGACTTGAAGCCGACAGGACGTTATGCGGACAGGATGCGATAGGCGGAAAATATTAAAAACCTATTTATAAACAATTTAAAGGGAAATTCTTTATAAATCCATTGTTAACATTTCCCTCCTATCGCATCCTGTCCGCATAACGTCCTGTTGGTCTTAAGTCCGTTCGGCATACCGTCCGTCGACATACTGATTACGACATACCGTCCGGATACCCCTGAGACTGCCTCGCAGACTCCCGACCTAACACATTTTGGAGATCACGGGTGGGAGTATTTGTATGAATATATAATGTGGCTAATAATTGTTCAAAGGTTTAATATATCGAAGCGACTAAATATAAGAATGTTTAAGCGATGTTTCGTTATATATGGGTTTAAAAGATGTGTTGTTTTATAACTTTTACCACATTTTTAGTAAAAATTATTAATATCTACCAGACCTGTTGGTTTGATTTTTCCGTAATGTGTCGACTGTCACGCCGTAGCAATTAAGTGGGAAATGGAGAATTAAGGCTTTCTCGGGTTTAACGAGCGTTTTAAAAGTCTCGTAAAAGTAAAATAAAATACAGGAAGATTGCATAAATAAATAATTTCCATTATAAAAAGAGCAAAATCGCATCGAAGATACCGAAAGAAAGTTTAACTTTAATTATTGGAATTAGATGCAACATTCGAAGAGTTTTTAGAGTTAGATGTTATAACAGGAAGGAGAATTAAATTAAATAGGGATACTGAAGAAAATGGGAACAATTAATGGGAGGCTGACGTGTACTGTTTGCATAAATGGAAAAGAGAAGCGCATTTATGTAGAAGAGACTCTTTGAGTACGAGGAAAGAATAAAAAGATTCGACTGTAAAATATGTTTTTAGAAGGTTTTGAAAACAGCTTCTATTCGAATAAATAATATTTTTTAAGTGATACGGTGAAACGAATTAGCAGAACATTCATGCGAAATTCTAGAAAAATTCACCAGTTAGAGGGCAGTAAAAAATGTTATTATGCTTGTTAACATTGTGACAGATAGGTGTGTTAAAGGTAGTATGATGGAAAGATTTTCTAGAGCTATCAGGGAAATGAGAATATATTTTCAATTTTTTCTCGTTTGCCTCTCGGTTACAATTAAAGACCTCATTTTCTGTATTAATTAAAATTGTCAAAACTGGCATACAATAACAAATTTCACTTGGAGAGGCTTTACTCTTTGGAAAGATTCTATAATTTAAATAAAAAAGAATATTGTATATTTCAACTAACAAATTTATAACGCCCGGTTTCGCCTGTTACAGCATCATCAGTAACAGGCGAAACCGGGCGTTATAAATTTGCCAGTAGAAATATACAATGTTCTTTTTTATTTACATTATAGCATACAATATTTTAATCGTATTGAAAATTCAATGAAATTATTCCTGCATCAAAGGCAAAAAAAATATCTATATAAAAAAGCCTTTATTCAATTCAGTTTTACCCCAGTTTTAACCATACGTGAGCGTTAAAAATAGCTCTAATAAATTCTAAGGCAATCTCCAGCTTGGACCATTCCGATAGACTCCTTCTGCGCGGCTATTACTTATCCATCGCTTATTTCATTTCACAATTGAACGCGCCTGAGCCGTTAGCAGTACATTCAAGAGAGAGAGAGAGAGAAAGGGGTTTTTCTTTTATTCCTTGGGGAAAACGATTATACCCTAGTGGCCGTGTTAGTATTTGGGAGGAGAAGTGAGGTGAGTGGAGGAGAGGAAGGGGAGGGGAGGGAGAATGGGGGAGGCAGAAGGGGGGAGGAAGGGGGTGAGAAGGGGAGGGGAGGGAGAAGGGAAGGGGAGGGCGAAGAGGAGGGCGAAGGGGAGGGTGAAGGGGAGGGCGAAGGGGAGGGCGAAGGGGAGGGCGAAGGGGAGGGCGAAGGGGAGGGCGAAGGGGAAGGCGAAGGGGAGGGCGAAGGGGAAGGCGAAGGGGAGGGCGAAGGGGAGGGCGAAGGGGAGGGCGAAGGGGAGGGGGAGGAGGAGGGAGATGGGGGAGGGAACGAGAGGGGGAGGGAGAAGGGGAGGGGAGGGAGAGTGGGAGGGGGAGTGGGAAGGGGAGGGAGAAGGGGAGGGGGAAGGGAAGAGAAGTGGAGGGGGAGAAGTGGATAAAACGAGCAGCCCCGGCTCTAATGGGCTGTGCGCCGTAATTCCGGGCAACAATGGACCGAAAACGCAATATGTGGCAAAGAGAAGTACTTCTGCCATTTTGATGGGAAATGGTTTGGCGGGTTTTCTGAGCCACACACCCCTCCCCGTTTGCCTCCTTTTGCCCCGTCTCGCCCTTTCCCACATCTCAAGCAACTTCTCGCGCTGCCGTGTGGCCTGTGCCGAGGAACTTTAACAGAAAGTCAAAATTGATTGTACTTATTTCTCTTCGTCGTTTTTTCTATCGCTTTCATTTTTTCGAGACGATTCTGAGAAGGAATGTTTTAATAATTTCCCTTCCTTCCTTCCTTCCTTCATCAAAATGCAATTAAGTTTCTTACGAGAATCTCCTCCGGCGCGTTGAAACATTACTCGAGGACCTGAGTGAGTGAGGTTTCAATTAACGATTATTTTATGAATGGCGCAATTTAAATATCAATTACGCCCTTGAAGCGTGTCGTACAATTCATTTCGTTTTCCGCATTTTGCACTTTTTCAGAGTTAATTGGTAATGCAGGTTTGAAGGCAACCTGGAAATCGCAGTAAACCATTTTCTATATTGTTTCTCTATCAAGAAAATATGTATTCACTGTTGATCAAAAGATAAGTTGAAACATATTAACATAAAAATAACGCAATATTTATTTTAGGCAATTGGTTTCTAGTATCTACGAGGAACAAATTTAAACACAGATATTAATAGACGTTACCTGTCATTTATAATTGTTAGAATTATTTTTTTTGACTTATGAAAATTTTTTGACAAATCAATTTAACATTTCCATTCTGTAACAAAAATTTATCATGTGATGCCAATCATTGCAATGCCTCCATTGATTTTTTGTGCCATTTTAAACATTTTATGGATAGTCTTCTCTTATTATGTGGAACGTTTTAGCAGCAGCTCAATTATTCCTCGTATATGATCAAATAGTCAAGCTTTATGAAATGTTTCGAATTGCGACAGGATGGAAATATTCCGAAATCCCAACCTCAGCACCGCCCCTCCCCAAACTCATCCCCGACCGTCTCTTTGTCTCCGAGAGATGGTACGAGAGTCGTCCGACAACCCTCCAGCCGCCCAAAACGCGAATCCATTTTGAAGGAATCTCATTTGACGAGCGGCCATTGTTTCGTCTCTCTCGCTCTCTTTCTCTCAATTTTTCCCACCCTTGTGCGTGAAGCCGCATTCGCAGAAAATCGAACCATTGCGTACGGCTGCCACGGTTGCGACTCGGCTCGTTATGCTTTTGTTCTTTTCCCCCTCTGGTGCGGCGCGATTCCTACCAACGAAGCGAGGGTGTGCTGTGAGGCAGCCTTACCCCCCCTAGGCGATTATCTCCCACGAGACACGTGCTGCTCCCGTACCTTAAGGGAATGGACCATGAAACAGTTTACTACAAGCGACTCTACATACGTCCTCTTCTATTGCTTTCTCTCGAACTGTTCTAACGAGTATGCATCCTTTATCTAAAGGTCGATTCCTGCCATTCATTTCTTTAAACTGGCTTTGCAAATTGAATTGAATTGTTTTTCATCAAACGAGTATACTCGAACTTGACCTTTATTCTTGCCTCGAAGTAAAATAAATTGTCTCTTTACACTGTAAAGAGAGTGGCCATTTTGCTATGAAAATAAAGTCAGTCATTGTTTGCCCGTCAAATAATAAGCTGTAAAATGTTTTTTGTATGAATTCACGTATTTAAATATGTAATGAGTTGTAAAATTAAAATTTGTAGACATTTTAAGGGACAAAATTTTCAGTTGTAAATGATATACCAGCATAAATAAATATTTAAAAATGCTAACATAAACGAATCAATTACAGAGTTGCGTCAAAGCGGAAAATAAATTTCCATCGTTTCCTTATTCGATCAATAAAACTTATTTACTGGAATAGCATCCGGCCAAAATACTTTCCAATATTGAACTGAATATTTATCAATCCGGAATTTGAGATAGATGTTGTCATCAATTAATTGCTTTTATTGCATCTCGCCTGAAAATGTTTATTTATTGATGTTAACCGAAATCGTCCCTCAGATTTACCTTGCACATTCGATGAGGTATATTGGTATTTTACTACCCCCAGGGTAAATTTTTATTTTCATTTCTTGAAAGCCAAATGACTACACAGAAAGTATTAAATTTACTAGTGCAATAATCCGAAATAAAACGCTACCTCCAAGTGGGCTGCCCCGATTCATTTTTGGGAAATTTCAGACTATCATCATCACCTACTTTAAATGTATTGCTTCTACCTCATGAATTAAAAGCATGATATGGTTGTAGAACTGTATCAAATAGTTTATATGGGAAGAAGGGCCAATATATCTCGATTTTCATGTTAATCTCCAGGTACTTTCAATCAAAATGGTTTTCTATCGCCCTTAAAACCTCATTCTCATTATTATCACAAAATAGCATATATTCGGCATGCGTGTTTATATTTTCATCATGAAAGAATTGAGTTGAGTAGAAAAAGATTTGCTTGTTTTCATACACGGAAAAAAAACTTGTTTTTTCTCGCCTAATCCCTTTCTTCTCTCCTCTTCTTCCTCTAACCCTTTTCTCTCCTTCTCTCCATTTTCTCTCTCTCTCCCTTTCCTCTCTCGCTTTCCTTTCTCTCTCCTGGTTTTCTCCCTCTTACCGCTTTCCGAGCAATAGCGATGTTTCCTCATCCTGACTCCCCTTCCGCTTCCAGTCATCATCACCCGGACGATCTTCCAATTTTTCTAAATATTCTTGCTCTCCCTCTTGTTTCAATTTTTTTCCGACTCGCTCCATCTCTTTTCTCCCCTTCTCTCGTTCTTGTTCTCTTTCCGTGTTGACGGGTGACCGTGGCTCAGCATTCCGCGTTGTAATTACATTTCAATCCATTACTCCTTTACTTCTTTGTATACTGTTTTCAGAACGGGAGTCTGTATTTTTTACGCACGTGGCATGTGTTTTGACTGAAATTTAATAATTCCAGGGATATTTTTTGTAGTTTATAGCTTTCACTGTAACTGATGTACTTGTCCAATCAAAAACATATTTTCCGATCGATCCATTTGCATAACCATTTTATCGTAAGCGATTTTTCTTGGCTATTACCGCTGGTCTAATTATTGTATATTGTCGCGGTGCAAAAAGAAGCCGATGGATTGAAGATAATTAAACTTAGAACAAGAAGTAATTCCATATATGTCATATATGATACCTAAATTCCAATTTATCTTCTCGCCTAGGAATGAAGAGAATCGCATATGATATCAACTACGAAACTATGCTAAAAGTAAACATTTTGGTCGACTTTAGGAATTGTTGTGATCAGGGCCGGCTTCAGACATTTCGCCGTCCTGAGGCGGGAAACCTTTGGCCGCCCCCTCCTCCCCTCATGTTCCGTGGGTCTCCGATGATCAAGAATTTTACTAAATCATTAAAATCTGCAATTATCACACAATCGTGCCATTATTTATTTTACTTAATTTATAAGAGAAATGTTATCTACATATATTGAATCTCCGTTTATCGTTTTCTTTCTTTTCCGTAGCCGAACGGACTGTGTTAAAGAGTCACAAGTACATTGCGTGCGTTTCCCTTCGTTTTATCTTATATCCCTCCAGTTTTCGCAAATGTGTCTTTTTGAGCAGGGTTGCCGCCCCTGCTGTAAGACCAAACTTAGCAAGAGGGGACGGCGTCTGTATGAGGCCGCCCCCTCGACCCTGCGCCCTGAGGCGATTGCCTCACTTGCTTAATGTCTGAAGCCGGCCCTGGTTGTGACCCATTTTAAAACTTAAATAAACATTTAATCGTTTAATTAAATTAGATAATTCTCAGAGCTAAAGAGGTTAAACTTTGATTTAAAAGAGAGAGAGATAGAGTAATTTTTCAGTTATTATAAATAATTGGGAAGAAACTGATTTGATACGGTAGAAATTCTGCCATGACTAGGAATCGAACACGGGTCTCCCACTTTCCGGACGGATATTCTACCACTGGACTATCATGGCAGACTAATTCTCCTGTTTCTGAACTTGAATGTCTTAATTGGGCCTAGGCTAGCCAAACTTAATTTTTTCCAACAATCAAAACATTGGTCACGAGTATAATTTCGAATATTCTGCAGCATTTTAAAGTGAAAACAATACGATAGTGTTTATTTTGGAGAGAAGCGGCGAGAGCGGAATCGAAATAGGGTGAGAGAAGTTGGAGAGAGGGTGGAGAGAGGGTTGGGGGAGACAGAGGATAGATAAACGTCTTTATTCGGGCGAAATTTAGACCACAATGTCCACTCTTAAATTTAACCATTCGTCATTGTTATGTTACATTAAATTAGAAACCTTAAATTACATAAAAAACGATTAAGATAATAAAATACTAATACAGACAGAGAGGGATAGATAGGTATATATCCAAGAAAATTTCTAAGAAAGAAAAGGTATTTGTGGGAAAAGCATAGGAAGAACCTGGCTTGGTCAACCTAGTAAAAACCCCATGTAGGAAAACACCCAAGAAGTAAGGGGGGGTAGAAAAAAACCTCCAAAAACCCTAGATTACACAAAAAACACAGTATAAACGATACAATAACACAATAAAGTGAAAAATCAGGGAGGAAGAGAGACTGAGAGAAAGGAAGGAGGTGGAGTGATAGAAAGAGGGAGAAGGACTCGAGAGAGGATCAAAGAGGAAGAGAGAGGAGGGGGGCAAAGGAGGGAAAGAGAGGAGGGAGAGTGAGAGGAAGGAGGGAGATAGAATGAAAGAGAGAGAGGGGGGGAGAGAGAGAGGGCGAGGGAGGAAGTGGGTAGAGGGAAGGCAGCAAAAGGGCGTGGAGCAGGAGAAGAGGATTAGCGACTTCCAAGGGCAACGGTGTTCGTCTTTCCTAAAAACTAAAAGAACACGCTCGGGGTAAAAGTAGCCATAGCAAAAATATTTAGCGTTACAATCTTTTTTTCTGACCTAAAATTATTATCAATTTTCAGTTAACTGAACATACGGAAGCTATGGTTCAAGTTATAATTAACGAAATTTAATCTTCGCCTCCCTCTTACTTAGTTGAGTTCTCGTGTTGGTGATATTCGCCGTTCCATGGAAGACACTTGTGAAAATTTAAATCTACTTGCTACAATCCTTAAGTGAAAATAATAATTACATAAGCATTTCAAAAGAATTAAATTAGAACTTGAGCAATTATGATGTATTGATTGTGATTCGATATGCGTTGGAAAACTTGCGAGAGTTTTTAAAAATAAAGAACATTTTTTCTGTCACATTGTGGAGTTTCTTCTAAATCAGGTGTCGGCAACCTACGGCCCTCGAGAACGCTTTATGCGGCCCGCAAAGCTGTAATGAAAAAGTGATCAGGAAAATTTCTCATTTTATATTTTTTGAGTAAAATTATGGTCTCAAAGCCTTTTCTGGTGAAGTTTTAACGCTAGTAAATTACGTAGACTTGATTTCGTTCATATGAAATCACAGAATCTCTAGAAAACTTCTGATTTATTCGCTCATCCGGCCCGCCGAGGCTTTCTTGACTCCCAATGCGGCCCTCCGAAACATTCACAACTGCAAATGTGGCCCGCCATGCAGAAAAGGTTGCCGACCCCTATTCTATATCGTTCCTTCAGGAAAATTTACCTAATGTCGAAGTTTAATTTTTTCCGTCAAAATCCCTCTGATCACCATCCGCGATTGATTTGCTCTCACCGGAGGCGATGTATTAAACGCGACCGAAATTCCTCGTTCGCTGAATTTTCTCTCGCAGCCCGTGGTAACCACGTGAATCCCAGCAAGCAAGCCAGCTACAAGGTCAGAGCCCCCATGCGGGAACGGGTGTAACTAACGGACATACAAAGTGGAAGTGGATATATGCGAGTTTAATGGAGCTGTCGCCACCGAAGCGCTGTTCATACAATAGAATGGAGCGATTCCTTGGAAACGCCGAGAGGATTATGTCAGGGATAAGATGTTGACTGCTAGGATAGGGGAGGAGTAGAAAACGGTTTATACTGCATAAAATATCATATGCTCCGAACACGAGCTGCCGCATGATCCCACGCTGGAGAAACTTTTGCATGGCGTGACGTAGCAGAGGCTAAAACGTTTCCTAAACTGTTAACTAAGCGAATTGTCTTTCAGGAGACAGTTGATCAATATAAAATTTGCGAGCAAATTATTTTCTCCTTTTGATTTTTTACTTTCTCCATACGTAGTACATATAGGGAAAAGTATTGATTTCATGAAAAGAATCGATTTCGAGATTCCAACGGAAATACACGTTTTGAGGTCCCCTGAACACGTTTTGACTATTTTCTCGATTATGTGTTTTTTGTCAGTGCTCTAACTCAAACACTATTACTCTGGTCAACGAAAAATTTTATGTCACTAGAGTTGATTAGTTTATGGTAAAAATCGGTCAACCGGAAGTATGTGTTAACTCTTGTCACTTATCTGTTATTTTAAAATATTTGCTTTGATATATTATACATGTAAAAACGTACAGGAATAAAAGTTGAAGGAAATGTAATTTTAAGCCATGGACTCGAACTCTATACGTTTTTCGTGAATTTTTCTTCATCAGAGCATTTTTATTTATGAGCAGACCATTTCCACCAAATTTCATTGTTATATGTACATATTTGATCAAGTTATTCGTCTTTTAATGTATTTTTACCACCAGTTAAGCACGAACGGACGAACTAATATGGGATTTTATTATATTTTGATTGTTAGAGCTTCCAGGCTATATCCAATATCAGAAGGCTACGGTTTCAGTTTGTTTCAATCCTTTATTAAGTCTAAATTTTTCTCGCAGTTCCTTAAATTATTATTATCATTTAACCTATTTGGAAGTTTCAGAAATATTACAGGTATGGAGAAAGTCATGTGGTGGCCACATCAGATTTTTTTGTTTTTAATGCTAAAACATTTTATATTTTACAAGATTAAATTTTTTTATATTTTTGCTCGAACTTGGGATATATTTATTGGTTTTTCAAAGAAGGATTTCATACAAAATTAACAAAATTAGTTTCGTTCGGAAGAGCTGGCAATTTAATCTATTTATCCTCTTTTCAATAAAACAATATTTTAGGAATTGTAATGATATTTTTATGAAGGACGATGATGAAGGCAACAACGGAATTTAAACGTAGGTTATAACTCATAATTAGCACTTAAATGAAAATTGTAATATTTCACCATCTCTGTATATCTTTCTAGCTAAAAACCAAGTAAATTTTCTTATCTATTGCTCCTACGATCTAAAAAATCTAGAATCTCTCCAGTCATAATCTCATAGATGACCGAATTTTCTTTAAGTACCTTCGTTTATTGGCAATATTTGCTCTCTAGACAGTGTATAAACAGGAACACAAGAATTTAAACTTTATTTTTTATGTGATGCAGTGCGCATACGATGGTTGTAAAATGGCAAAGGTGACCGCATACATCACTGTCTAATTCTTATGAGTTAGTGGTTGTAAGCTTAGAAGGGTCTCCTGTAACAGGGGTTTCCCACCTGCGAGTCGCAAACCGTCAGTGGGGCACAATCCCCGTGCAAGTGGGTCGCGGGCTTTATAAGTAGACCCGAAATAAATCTTTTTTTTTTAAGAATAGAAATTCTAGCTATTTTATGTTCAGCTTAAGATTTTAGATTCGGAGGTCGCAAATGTAATGGAAACATCTGGATCATGAGTAGAACGACGAAACGTGCATATAAGGTGAGAACATCGCTCTGCATTGATGGCAAATTAAAGATAAATTTAAATTATCAGCTTATTGCCTCGGTTCCGATTCACTCGGCAGGAAAACATCCGCGTGTCCGTTATTTCTCCATTTAAACATTAAATTAAGTTGTTAATTAGGAATCTCCATTTATAGGGCTATTCGTCATTGCTGAAAAGCACTTTTATCTTTGTGATGTCCGTCTGTCTGTACGCATGTATCAGGGAAGAATTGACTAAACGGACTCCAACCAAATTTAGTATATAGAATCTTAATATAAATACATACCGCATGGATTTAACACAAGAAGGCACGAGTATATTTAATCTTCGTATAAATAAATGACCGAAATAGCATATTTAAACTGGGTCGATTAAACAGGGTTACCACAATAACAAGGTTTCGAAGGTATTAGCTGAACTGATTTCAAAAATAAATTTCGTTTGTAGGGTGAGTATAGAATGGAAAAACGAAATGAACATGTTTAAAACGGATCTAAAAAGTAGGATAAGGAAAAATAATTTTTTGATTTCAAAGGAAAAACATCATTATACGATTATATAAGGCGAATGATACCAAAAGCACTTATGTACCACGGGAAACACTTGAACATCCCTACTTGTTTTATCTTGGTTCTCGGCGAACCAACTACTATCTTATGCGGCAGTAGGCGATAGTGAGTACTCATTCTCAAAACAAATGCGTGATTTCAACTTAAGCACTATTTGTTCAGTGTATATTATTTTGTGGCTAGCAGCATTTATTTTTTGAAAGTATATTATAGTTTTAATTTAATTTTGGGTTGTTGTATATTGTGTAATACCATTCATTGTATCGTACGAAAGAACAAAGTTACTTGGAAAATTCGTACGGCTTTAGAATTTATCTTTTCTTATTCCTATTGGTGAAGAAACAATGTGCTTGAACCCACTCTTGCGCTAATAACCTTAAATAGTAGCTGAGCGCCTTAAAACCCCAAATAATCTAAATAACCGAACCCTATCTCTTTTGTCCTGGAGAGGGGCTCTCTTCTCAAAAGCGACGCATTGTTAGTGGTCAAATAACTGTATGAGAGAAAATCCTCGCAGAAATATTCATTGTGTCGGACGAAGAGAATATATTTGTGCAGAAAGGTTCACTGATTGAAGGTGCATCGACAAATCTGTGATTATTGGCAGAAACTCAGAGCACAAAATTAGAAGGGAGTATAAAAGTGAACGCTCTCAAGGGCGATATATGGCCTCGTACACGCTTGAGGGATTAAATCTCTCATTGAATCAAATTTCAAGATATTTATAAGGAGAATACATCTTCTCAGGAACGTAAGTAACGCTCGTTGCATTATGGTTAATGGGAAAAGTATTTTCGTTGATGCGTTTTCGTTAAACGCGACGATTCTCAGGAACGTAATTCTCGCGCAAATCGGGGAGGATTCTTGTACTTGGACACCTAAAGTGCAGTGGGTTGAGCGTTTCCCGGGTTCGATTTCCATCGCCGTACATTGTGGGATACCTATAGAAATTGTTATCAAATATGCAGTTAAATGCACGAAACAGACCACTGCCGTAGATTGAATATCCAATATTTATGTGACAATAAATCGATGGATTGCAATACCAAGCAAATTTGATTTTGTGGGTCGCCCCTGTCCTCTAAACTGCTACTCACTCTCTCTCTCTCAAACGCACGCACTTAGGAGAATGACTATTAATCTCATAATTTTAATTATGTTTTTATGAAATTATACTGCTAGATATTGCACAGATGGAGTTATAGATTGCCTTTTCTTTATATTACAAGTGCCCCAATCGCAGCCAAAGCAGTTTCCCCAATGTATACCTAAATACACCTAACGCGTTTGTGTTACTTCGTGGAAACATTTAATGTTTACTAATGACTAACGCGCTTTTTGCGTTTCTGATACTTCTTGTTTTATAAATTCGATTTATTAACTAACTCTATACTTCTCCATGGAATTGCATTTTATCTTTTAAAAAATAATAAAATTTTATTTTAAAATTTATTCTGCAATCTTTGTTCCATAATTCCTCCATAGAGAAGCAGCTCTTTGAGTAATACATGAAACCCTCCTAAAGGACGTCTTAAAGAGCTTTCTTTTACATCCTCGTTAAAAACAGAACATCAGTTTCCTTCCCAAACTTTTTCCTGGCTTTATTATCAAATCCTTTTTACCAAGGCATTGTAAAATGAAAAAGAAAACGCTACTTCTACGGAAGCTATATTTTTGAGTTCATTGCTAAAAAAAGTTAACTGGTGAATTCCGCGTTTTCCTTTCGTAATTACTTGGGACGGAGTGTTAAACCTCGAAGACGAGATTCGTTCTGGTAAATTATTATAAAGAAGATCTAAGAAGTCAACATGAGGGAAAAATACTTACTCTTCTTTCATCGCTCCACTTGACTTCATCAACGGTTCTTACTCAATGAGTTTCGGACTTCGTAAACAGGGTTGTGCATAGATATTTTTTCCCATGAGGCAAGATATAATAGTATAACGCCCCTTTAATTTTTTACACGTTTACGATTTACCCCGGTTATCAAAGATAAAAAGTAGAAGTAAAATGAAACAACTGAATTTTTAGGCGTGTTTTACCAGCGAAGCGGTAATAGCGGAACGCCTTATGGGCACGCCTGTTCCGTCCCTCCGTCCGTCCGTTCGTCGTAACTTTTATCTCCTACATAAACCGCTGGACTGATTTTAATTTAATTACGGATGAGTGATCTTTATTAAAAATTATCGCCCAATTGCGATTTTCAACTGAATCTGTCAATTAGAACTTCCACTGTACATAATTACTTTAATAAACTTATACTCGTATCTCGTTAAATGGCATCCGTCAATCAACAATTAAATATCAAACTTTTATCTCGCTAGCTCTTATATAATCTGTAAGGTATAGATTAAAAAAATTGTTCGGATAGAGAACAACATTTACTACAAGAAAGTCCGCGAGGCCACATAATTACGAGTTATAGCTTCGGAGATAAAAATTCGAGAATATCCCGAGCAAAACATCACATATTTTAATTACATCGATTGCTAAGACGGTTTTCTCAGCAAACAACAATTAAAAATTCATATATTTCTCTCCCATTCTCTTATATGATCTGAAAGGTATAGATAAAAAAATTTATTCGGATAGAGAACAACATTTACTACAAGACGTTCTAGAGACTACATAATTACGACTTATTGTTTTGGAGATAAAAATTTGAGAAATTCCCGAGCAAAAGATCGCATATTTTGTTTACATCGATCGCGAAGACGGTTCTCTTAGCAAACAACAATTAAAAATATATATATTTCTCTCTCATTCTCTTATATTATCTGTGAGGTATAGATTAAAAAATTACTTTGGATAGAGAACAATATTTACTACAAGATAGTCCCCGAGACTATAGTTTCGGGGGTAAAAATTCGAGAATCATCTTTAGATACCGTTCCATACGTATTTCCCATTAAGGACGCCTTTGAAATCTCTGTGTATTCCATTAATGGGGTATACGTTTCCATATTGTTATTATAAGTTAACGCAGAGAATTGTTACAATGTATTTATTTAAAATGCAAGCCGTCGTATCGTCATTGTTACAGTATGTACAGGAAATGTTAACCAGGAGTAGCAAGATATTTTAACTCCCTTGCTGTGCCAATAGGGGTTGCCTCAGAGGTCCACATTCTAAGATATTATAAAAAGGCGTAGTATAGTTTTTTAGGTATTGTAACATATTTAAAGATCTCATAATAATATAAATAAACAGTTTTCATAATTCATCTAATATTATACTGTCTTAACATGCAATAAAGCCAGAAATATTTATGAATTTTTTTTCCACATTTATCCTCACTATGTTTGAATGCTCAAATTCATGTTACGATTAGAGTACAAATTACTCTCACATTAACAACAAAAACGTCTTACACTGAGACCTCTGACACATCACACTTGATAATTTAATTTTGACCTACCGTATGACATAGCACGAATATAATTGTGCAGACCAGGAATATGTGTCAAATCGATTGAATACTATGCCTGTTTGCTTATAGCAAGATTTTTGACAATGTGATTTTTTCTTTAAAAATTTTGCAAATTTTATTACAGATAAATAGACGAAAAAGAAAATTGTGTGCCTCGGAGGTCCCCCTTGTTGCTTCCAAGGTTAAAGGAAGTACTTTGCTCCTCCGCTCCGCTTTTCGCGTGCAAGTAGAGAAATTCTGGTAAAATAATGCAATTTAGCGGCCCAAAGTAATTCATTATTAGCGCCTAAAAGACGGTTCTTTGCAACATTGTTGGAAGAAGTTTCTCTAGGATAAAGCAATATCGAAAAAATTACGAATGTTTATGGAAAGATTTTTATTACAGCCTTATTGAGGCGTTCTTTTCGAGAGGAGCCTAAGGCTGAGGCCCAAACTATCGGAACAGAGAGAGAGAGAGAGAGAAAGGGAATCGTTGCCTTCGATAAAAATATAAATCCACTTGATGCTTTCCTTCTGTCAGTCGAAGACGAAAAAAGATAATAATGTTAATGGATTGCGGGAAAATGGAAAATTCTTGGTAAATTATTTAAAGGAAAACTAGATTTTTTGAAAATCCACCTGTGTGCGGAATACTTTCAATCAAATTTTATATTGCTTGTAAGATACTGGATTAAATTATTTTTATTGACTCTATCTCTCGGATAGAATTAGTCCGTTTAAAAAAATTGATATTGGTTCAGCGTGAGCTTAAGACGTAAGGGATCTTAAAAAGAGCATGGAATACCGAACGAAGTGCGACTATCTGGTATGACATATGCCAATATTCTATTCTGTTTTGGACGTTTGGCGCTAAATTATATTAAATTTTACTGAGATAAAACAAATTTCAAAATCCTAATGAATAATTTCATATAAAATTTAATAGTGAAATATCAACACTTATCGACGACAATTCATTTTCGTCGATTTTAAAATTTTAACGAATTCGATGTTTATTTAAATCGAATCCTATCAAGCCTACATATAATTAAAACAAAATAAAATTCCATTTGTTCTCCCTATAAAGACGATCAATTTTTTCTTTCGTTAATTTTTCTAGAGTTAAAATGCAGTTAATCAGTAAAATTCAATCTAAGAACAAATAACTTGTGACGCTTCATCTGATTGCCATTGCATATTTTATAAAATATGGTAGTCACAAGAAGGAAAACGAGAAAAATCTTGTGATATATGTCTGCAGCATACAAATGTGTCACTGAAGTTTTTCGAAGCCTTATTAAAAAGAATATCCTCTCTTTTGACATATATCTGATGCCGAAGTTATTGTGCTCATTTTTTCATTAAAATATTTTACATTTAATAGAAGATTTTAATTATTCAAGGTTTTCAATTGCATTATTCATTTAGGATCTTTTACATTGAAACACTGTTATTAATAAAATCAGTTAGCATTAAAATGTAAAATTTTGGCAATATAAATAAATAAACAGTGAAGAACAGTTAATTTAAATGTTGGAACGCGGCAAAAACACGTTTTGTAAAATGTTTTGATGCTGCAATTTTGTTTTTTTTTAACATGGAATTATGTAAGCAAATAAATTATGCATTTCACTGTTGAAGCATTAATTTACTGCATTATTGATGATACTAATGAATTTCATACAGTTTCCAAGACTTATTTAAAAGAATAGGAATATTAGAGAATAAAAAGCAGGAATATAATACTTATAGAGGTATAAAAGAGGCTTCTAGGGAGAGAGAGAAATGGAGGCAGCGATTCAGTTAAAATCTGTCTTCGGACAGCAGCATGATGATGATGATGATCTACTAATGCATCCGATCTGACAGAATCTGAAATGTGACGGTTAGTTAAAATTTATTTATTGAAAATACCTAATATGATTATCGACTGCGATGTTTTCAGTTACCGTGAAATTCGACGACAAATTTAGAAAGGCGCAGATAGCATTATATACGTATATATAAAAAGAATTTTAAAAATAT
The DNA here is from genome assembly GCA_028673005.1 of Tanypteryx hageni. NCBI lineage: Eukaryota > Metazoa > Arthropoda > Insecta > Odonata > Petaluridae > Tanypteryx > Tanypteryx hageni. The sequence continues at coordinate 12,456,951 of CM054112.1, forward strand.
GCCGCAGCGCGAATTCCTCTGAGGGAAACAGTCATCCATTATTTTCGTTTAACTTTTCTGCGAATCGATCCCCAATGTAGAGTGATTAGAAGAAGTAAAACCAGGACAAACCGGGAGGAGTATGTGATTTTCAACTTTTAGCATGTATGTTAGATTAAAAGTTTCGTCGTTTGGATATAATTACATAAAATGTTACAAAGAATTTTACTAATTCACAAAATACGTACGCAGTATTATCTCAGAATAAATCAGGAAATAAATGGGAGCTAATATTTATAATATGACCAAAAGTGGTTATATTCGTCTTCCTGTTGAGTGGTTTCCACTTTATATCCAATTTAAACATAAATCAACAGCTATTGTTAATTGCAGCATGATTTAAGTTTCGGGAATATTATCTCTGAAATATTCTTTCAAATATATAATTTTAAGGACACATTCTGAGCTGACACGGGTACGGGACAAAACAATATGATTGGTTTATTGTACTCTGTTTTTCATCTCGACCACATCCGATAATCCCTACGCGCCTACACGATATGTTCAGCCTCCATATTCAATTTACTCAAAAGTCTTATGATTTCTGCCGACAACCTCCAAGATGCGAAAAGAAAGACTTTTCCCAAATTGAAGTAACACTGGTCGCCAAATATCCCTATAGTAAGACTCGAAGTATAACTGAACCCTACTCCCCGCTTGACAAAATTCACTCGCCCATAAATCATTCCGAGGAGGATTAGGTTAAAAATCTACCACTGCGAGTATATTTCTGCGGCCCTGCACTATAGTATTTTCAAAAAGTCATAAACTTTCCATTTTTGGCAGCCATACCCACAATTCATTTTCCGAGTGAGCATCATTCAATGCTCGTACACTGGGCTTTTCTGTGCACTCATCAACGTTTGTTACTCAATAGGATGACTTTTCTTCAAAATATTCATATATACATACATATCATTATATATAGATGTTCTTTACAGAAGAGGATGTAACATTAAACGTACTAGTAGAAGGTGCTTGCATTCTGCAAGCATATCATCTCAACTTGAAAAAACATTCATTTTTCAGACAGATATTTCATCATTACAAATATTTTTTTAATTCTAAAGATTTCACCTCCGCAGCGATTTTCATTTTTCCCTTATGTAAAATAACACAGCTTAACAAAAAAAAATTATTTTAGTTGCCAAGGATATTTGAACAAATTTAGGGTATTTTGGGGTTGCTGAATTCAAAAATAAAAGTAGTTTTTTCGAATTGTCTGTAGTTCATGAGATAATGGATACCTACCCTCAATTAATAGGGCACTTAACCATAACGTGTGCATATGGAAATCTACGGGAACATTCTAGAAGGTGAGAGACGCAAATATTCGTGTTCACTCCGCGATCATTCTAGAATTTTCTCCCTCCGTATATAAGTGATCAGCCGCCCAACTAGCAATCAGTTGGCAGTAGACAGTTCGACAGTTCACATGTTCTTCTGAGCGGTTTGCGTTGTCTATTGTGGTTTTCTTGTTTCTCGTCCGTGTTATATATTTGTATACATGTAGTTAGTGTAAATAAGTCAAGTTGTGTACGGAGTAAATGTAGCGACAATTTGTATATACAGAGTGTTACAAGTAAGAATAGTGCAATTAACAATAAAACGCGTTTTATCTACAACGGCTACGTGACAATATCATATTAGATTAAGCTGATTTTGTTTTGGTGTTTTTTTCAGAGCAATATGAGTTCTTCACAAAGAGGCTGCTTAAATAATCCTAATGCATTCTGCTACATTTGTGGCGAATACTCTCTACAACAACAAAGAAAAAACATCAGAGACTTTGTGAAGCGAGTTTATCTTGCGTATTTTGTAGTGGCGCTTGGAGACCAAGACAAGTCTTGGGCTCCCCATAAGGTTTGCAAAACCTGTGTAGAATGCTTACGACAGTGGACAAATGGAGAAAGGAAAAGTTTAAACTTTGGTGTGCCTATAGTGTGGAGAGAGCAGAAAAACCTCAATGACGATTGTTATTTTTATGCGGTGAATGTGAAAGGTTTCAATCGTTACAAGAAACGCAAGTGGGAATATCCTGATTTGGAATCAGCAAGGCGACCTATGCCACACAGGGAAGATGTTCCCATACCAGTGTTTAACACACTGCCTGACCTTTCTTTGTCAGATGTTGAAAACAATCAGGACCTGGAATGTAACACAGCGGGTAGCAGTGGAAGTGAATATGAAGGAAGCATTTCAACACCTCAGCAGTTCTCTCAATGATCTGATACGGGATCTCAGTCTGTCAAAGCAAGCATCTGAACTTTTAGCATCCAGACTAAAAGAAAAGAACTGTCTACAGCCAGAAGCTAAAATAACAGCTTATCGGACAAGAGAGGCGGGGCTTCTTCCTTACTTCAGCCAAGATGAAGAACTTGTATACTGCAATAACATCTTCTTCTTCAAATGGGACTGGAATATCGACCAGAAGATTGGCGACTTTTTTATAGACAGCTCCAGTAGAAGCTTGAAATGTGTTTTGTTGCACAATGGTAACCGATGTCCATCTATTCCAATTGCTCACTCAACAAAACTTAAAGAAAAATATGAAAATATCAAAATGGTCTTGCAGAAGCTCTGCTATCACGAGCACCAGTTATCTATTTGTGTTGATCTAAAGATGGTAAATTTCTTGATTGGGCAGCAAAGTGGATATACAAAGTACCCTTGTTTCATCTGCTTGTGGGATAGTAGGGCAAAGCAAGATCATTGGAAAAAAGTTACATGGCCTTCAAGAGAAAACATGACTGTAGGGGTAGCGAACATCATTAACGAGCCATTGGTTGACAGGAAAAAAATCATTCGCCCACTACTTCATATCAAGCTGGGACTAATGAAACAATTTGTTAAGGCCTTGGACAAAAACGGCGATTGCTTAAAATACATTTGTAGATCGTTCCCTGGACTAAGTATGGAAAAACCAAAAGCTGGAATCTTTGATGGCCCTCATATTCGTAAAATTATCAAGGATTCTAATTTCACAAAATGTATGAATGGTGTTGAAGCATCTTCCTGGTGCAGGTATGTCTCAGTTGTCAAGAACTTCTTGAGTAACCACAAAGCAGACAATTATGAAGAACTGGTGCAAAACATGCTCACAAACTTTAAAAATTTGGGCACTAATATGAGCATAAAGGTACACTTTCTCCATAGCCACTTAAATAGATTTCCACATAATCGTAGAGATTTTAGTGAGGAACAAGGTGAGAGGTTTCACCAAGATATAAAGGTGATGGAGGGAAGGTATCAACGCAGATGGGACAGACACATGATGGCAGACTATTGCTGGAGCCTCCAACGTGATTGTCCTGATAACCCACATAAAGAAAATCGTACAAACAGCGTTTTACTATGCATTAATTGTGATTATTTAAATCAGATTACCATGTTTATCTGTTATTATATCGAATAAAATGCCATTATGCATTTCATGTGTTTACTTTTGTACGATTTGAGAAAATTTCAATGCGATTTTTAAGTAGGCTCCGCCTGACCATTAAATTTCCAAAATTATTCCAAAAACTCAAATGTTAGAGCTAATCTAGCAAAAACGATGCCATATTTGGAATCAGCACCATAAAAACGCTCTAATATAATTGGCAATAAAATAAGTGTTGGCCAGTTTAATAGATGAAAACTTTGCAATTTTAAGAATTTTATACTTTCTCCATTATGGGGCACAAATGATATACATTTCTGCCAAATTTCAAAATTATAGCACAATTAGAAGTGAATTTACATTTATCTAATTGTTTAAATTTAAATAATTTTTAACGGCCGCAATAACAATTTCGTGGATACATTAAAATATTTATTCGTTTATATAGACTAAATTCTAAATAATCTAAACATTTCAGCTCCCTAACTAGCCGCGTAGTGTCTAAACATTTACCAATTTGTTTAAAATTTAAGAATTTTTAACTAAAATCCCTATTTCCTGTTTTTACAAATCCTACCTCTAAAAAAAATTCCTTCTCCGTAACACATTGGGAAATACATAAACCTTGAAATCCTCCTATATATATATATACATATATATCTATATATATATATATATATGTATGTATATATATATATATATATATATATATATATGTGTGTGTATATATATATATATATGTTATATCCTCCTCTGTAAGGAACGTCTATATATAATGATATATATATATATATATATATATATATATATATATATATACACATACATACACATACATTCACCAGTTTAGAAAACTGCAAAATATCCGGCATGATTTTTTAGTAAAATTTAATTGGAAGAATCCAATTTATGTAATTTTATTTATAAAAATCGATAAATATATTAAAATAAAATCTGATATTCTTCCTCTATTTTTAGGAAAAATAAACGATATTAGTTGTCGCTTTTTATGAAATATAAACGTCGAAATCTACCAAGCCTAATAAAATTTATTAAAATAAAGGTCAATGTTCGCCACCGATTTTTAGGGAAAATAAACGTCGATTTTAACCGTCGAATTTTAAGAAAAATAAACGTCGAGAACTACCAAGCCAAAACTTATTTAAAATGTAATGTAATGAAAGGTAAAGTCCACATTAAAATGTTAACATTCATTTTAAATGAAAGTGCGCCGTAGACATGTTATTTATAAGTTCTGCAAGAAGCGGAAGTGGCGGCGGAATGTAAGTCACGAAGAATTACTTGGGGTGATGTTGGAAACCTACTCTTCTAGTGTCCACGTAGAGATTTCAGAACTCAATTATATTACAATAAATGTTTAATGCAATTTTGGCGATTTTGCTTGAAATTGCTATCTAATTTTATTCTAAATGAGTCACATTATCTCTACTGGTTCGAAGTAAAATACTTTTTATCCCATTAAAACAAATTTAGTTTATAGAAATGAAATTATGGTGCTTTCATTCAATAACTTTGCCTTCTTATTTTTATAGGTACCTAAAGGCTAAATATACTATAGGGAAAACATTGATATAATGAATTTATCAGTTATAACAATGGTAAAATATAACTCAATTAACTTATATTAATTTCCATAAGTGAGAATTTATTTTGAATTATCAATTCATTTGGAGTTTACCTCAGAGTATTTTGTCATGAGTTTCAAGGAAATCGTAATTCTTTTTTTTAGCGCAAGAACACCACGAATTTATATATTTAATTCCCACACACAACACATTTTATAGATAAAATACCTTCTTATAGATACCATTAAAACTAAAAACACTCCAATTTAAAATATCCCATATCGAAATTAATATTTTAAACGTTCGTTGTTGAAACTGAGATAATTACTTCATTCGGTAATTTTTGCTGTCAATTTTATGCTGGAGTATTTATAGATATATTTAGTTGGCAGAACTTTTTCGATGTCGAAAAACTGGATAAATTAAATATTGGCTGAATTTTTCATGTGTGGGCCGATTAACGCAATTCCGTGAGTTAATCCCAATGAGAATCGAATCAACTTCTTATAAGGAGACGGAAACTAATGACCTCTGCCGGAATGAAATATTTACAATTACTCTCATTAATCACATTAAATTGCACTGACATTAAACTATATAGTGTTCCGCTATATACAGTTTTTCGTTTCCTGACATAAATTTAATTTATTGGGTTAAACAGTTGACGTTAAATTAAATTACAATTTATTTGCTTATCGTTGGTGGAAAAACCAACAAATTATGGAGTTGCATATATTGGAGGTCTAGAGACGATAAGCATAAAAATATTTCACAAAAATCTGTCGCCATATCTTAGCAAAATATTTGGTGTTGACCCTTAATATATTTTGAAAACTTAACTCTTAAGAAAAATGTTTTCTTTTTCACTCTAGGAGTGCGTGTAATTTCCTTACTCCATCCCTTGAGGCATGAAACTCGGGAAACTTTTCCATCCGTTCCTCTTTATAAGCGATCAGTCGAAACGAAAATGAAAGCATAAAATAATACTCTGGAGACGTTTTTTCCTCGTCTCTTGTCACCGTAGTGGTAGCAGCGACGGATTGGTAACATCTCTCCTCCCCCCCTCTCTCTCCCTATCTTCCTCCTTTACCATCTCCCTCCCCCTTCTCTCTCTCCTTTCTTTTGCAAGATATGTTCCCTTCTCATCTCCTTCTTGGAAGGCCGATCCTGTCCCCGATAAAAAATAGGATCCTCTCTTGCATCTTCTCCATCCCTCTTCCCTCGTCGCTCTTCCCTCGTCGCTCTTCCCTCTTCGCTCATCCCTCTTCCCTCTTCCCCATCCCTCTTCCCTCATCCCTCTTCCCTCATCTCTCTTCCCTCATCCCTCTTCCCTCTTCCCCATCCCTCTTCCCTCATCCCTCATCCCTCTTCCCTCATCCCTCTTCCCTCTTCCCTCTTTCCCATCCCCTCCTCCGCCCGTCACGTCCTTATCTTCGCCCCTCCCTCTCTCTCCAACATCAAAACCCCCTTTTCGCATCTTCCCTTCTCTCTTTCTCCTTTCGTAGTTGTTTTAACCTCTCTCCTCACGACCAAAACACTTCGCTCTCCTACTTCTAAAACTAAACTTCCCCCTAACCGCGCTCCATCGCCATCCTCCATTCTCCTTCCTATTCCTTCCGAGAAAACTCTCGTCTTCCTCCTCCTCCTCCCTTCTCCACCTCTTCTCTCTTATCACCCTCCCCTCCCAGCCTTTTCCGTCCCACCCCCTCCCTCCGCCGACCGAAGAACCGCCCTCGCCCATTGCGACTCCCAGCCAACTTGTAACTCATTGAGTAACTTTTGTAAAGTTTCCTCTCCCGCCCCTCGAATCCCAACTCTTACGCCCCTCTAAGCCCACACAGACCTCCCTGCCCCGCCCTCCCACCTCGTCCGTCTCATTTCCTCGTCCCCTTCCCATCCCTCCTCATTCCCCTCTTTCGCTTGCTACCAAGGAGTTTCTAGGGAAGTGCAAAGGAAGGGAGTTGGCGTATGCGTTGGCATAGAGAGAGAGAGAGATAGGGATGGCAGCGGGAAGATTGCCGGGAAAATGTGGAATTTTCGGAGTAAGAGGTTGAAACATATATACGCACCATATATATATATATATATATATATATATATATATATATATATATATATATAATATATATATATATATATATATATATATATATATATATAAGGTTGTGTGGGATAGAAGTATCTTTTCGGGTGAGAAGGTACAGGAGGAAAGGGGGATGGCAAGAGAGCGAGGACGAAGGAGAAGATGTGTGGCAGGAAAAATGCCTCTCGTTGAATACATGATGCGAAAAAAGTGAGACCTAACAACTTCGGTGTTTGGGTTTCTCCATGTAAATTATGCATGGGAATATTTTATGCGGATATTTCTCCTCATCTCTCTATCATTCTTCTCCTACCTCTCTTTCCTCTCTTTCTTCCTTTTCTCTTTCTTCCTTCTCACATTCTTCTTCCTATTTCTTCTCTCTCTCTCCTTTTATCTCCCCTTCTCCGTACTCCAACTCCCCTAAGCTCATCTTTTACTGCGGTTTACTCTCTCTCCCTCTCTCTTCCCCCTCCTGCCTCTCTTTTGCCGCTCTGTCGTTTATTTTTCCTTTTTGTGTGTATTTGGAGGGGTAGTAGCAAGGAGTTTCTGCGAAAGTGTTGTCTTTGACGCATGTTAGTTTTGGGGTGTCTTTATATGTATGCTTTTGCGTCTCTTATGACATACGTCCATCAATTTTAAACATCCCACCTACAGTTTTTTCAAGCGCTACCTTTTGCTATTTCCTTATTCTCGAAAGTTTTTGGTCTATTTTAAATAAATTGGTGGAAAAAAATACGAGCCTAAGATCCCTTATTAATTTTCGGGTTTTCCCACGACCTGTCCCTGAAGCTCGCGCAGTTCTACGGTGTCTCTGACTTGACTTGAGTTAGGCCAAACAGAAAAGGATGACTTTTATAATTCCATGAGTTACTCAAATGACTACATCAGATGATGATATCTCTGTAAGCTTGGGTAAAAAATCCTTTTATTAATTCCTGGAATTTAAAAGTATTGTTTTTTCTATAAATAGTGGTGTACCAGTTCCAAAAACTTACTCCTTAAAACTATTAGCTCTGAAATACTAACGTTATGCTTCTGGCAAATTCCGACGTCACACTCGTTTCCTCATCTCAATATATTGCAACGAATTGTGACGCGTTGTTCATCGGTAAAAATTTGCATTTGAAGCATGCGTGTTACACTTACATGCTAGCTCATATAGATATGTGCAGCAGTAATTTAAATTCAGCTATTTTGAAATTTTACAACACGCGTAAATATTAGTTTCACTGTTTCCTTCTCTTTTAAGAAATAGTTTTTGTTCTTGTCAGAGGATGCCTCTTCATATACTTCACATTTCTATAAAGTATTTTTTTAAACTCGCTCTCAATTTCAGAAGGGTTTTTAAACTGAGCGAATGGTAACGGAAGAAAACTAACAAGAAAAAAATCTAAATATATTTATTCACGCGCATATATGCATACATGCACTCCTGTATAAAAATAAGGGAAGAAAATCCTTGCGATTAATACAGGATGGAAGTTGGAAGAGATGAAGAAGAGCTTTATGAACTGAATATAGATGGAAGAGGAAGAAATTTAATGCAAACGAAAACTATATGAGAGTTTGGATGCGAGAGAGAGACAGAGAGAGAGAGGAAGGAAGAGGAACTCGTAAATGTGGAAAGGGATGAAAAGGAGTCGGCGAGATAATATGAGTCGAAAGGAGAGAGAAAATCAAGATTGGATTAAGATTTGTGCGCGTAGGTGTGTGTATGTAGGTGTGTGTTTGTTTTATCTGCGTGAGCGTGCGTGCGTGCGAGAGAGGGGGGATACAGGAAGGGATGGAGAGAGGTTGGAATATGAGTATAAAAAGGTTGAAGCAGAAAATGGCGCCAATATGGTAAACAAAGTGTATTAGTATCTGCAAAGGATACGGTCATTTTTGGCTTTGTTTTTCTCGTGAAAGGGTCTTAAATGAAAAAACACGCATCTTTTCCGCCTTATTCCACCTTCAGGAAGAGTAAACCTTCGTTTTACGGTATATTTTTGTGCGTCTGTGTGTTTTCCGGTTGCCAATGGAGTCTTTTAAAGTATTCTTATCGATTTAGACGACTCTGGCAGAAAGGCCTTTGAGTTTACTAGGCCTCTGTTGAAGTAAATTCGTCTGTTTCTTTATGCATGCGTGAATGATGCGAGAAATTTTATTGATGTGGGTTGGTGAATGAAGGCTATTGGAATTACCAATCGGTATCGTCAAGATTCAACGAATTTATTCCAAATCATGCTTCCACTCCTGCTCAAATTAATGGACCAAAAATATTAGAAAATTAATTTAAACTTTATCAACTACATTTCAGATGCTAGAATTTTTTTCCGAATTTTCTAATAATAAAATGTCAATCCTCGGAAGTTTTCGTTCTAACGATGACAATTTCATCCGAACTTCTGAAATTATCAGCTAATTTATATTAGATAACATTTAAGCACCTATAAATACAAAGGAATATGTATTGATGCAATTTTATGCATTGACACATATGTATATATTTCTCTATCGATATTAATCGTTACAAGCAAGAGTATAGCATTCCTTTAAGCCAACATTACCTCTTAGATTCGCATTGCAAGCGCAACGCCTTCCGTTGCAGTTTCCGCCCTCTTAGCCAAAAAAATCGCGTTATTCCCTTTATATCCAGACTCGTTCTGGAATAATACTTCCAGAAAACTGTCGTAAATATTTCCGCTAACTGTCGGAGAAAGGAAAACTCCTGCTGCTGTGAAGGGAAAAAGGAAAAATCTCCAAACTTTTAAAACAGCTCCGGAACTCTCTGGGTATGAGAACATTCGTTTGAATTTGAGTTTTAGTAAAAAAGAAACGGTAAAAAAGTATAAAATGAGTATTACAGCGTGTATACAGCGTTTCTGTTTCTGCTTCACGTAGAAAATAAGTCGTCATAACTTTTATGCTAAAGATATCTCTCTTTCTTTATAATATTCGCCTACAAACTTGTTAATTTCATAAGTTAATGTTTTAGAGCACGATAAAGTTAATGGAAGAGGCCGAGATATCGTGGAATTCCATAATAAAATAACATGAATAATACTAGATTGTATTTTTTATTTATATTAAACGTTTGCTAATTTCCACAAAACAAATGCAAAACACGACCGGTTTCGGTGAGTAATAATTATGATCAGGTCACAAACATTAAGAAAAAAATGAGCTATATATTTATATATACATCAACAAGAGAGAGGTGGGGAGTGAGGATATAGGGCAGGGGTGGGAAAACGTTTTTGAGCAGTTGCGGGTGCTTGAGCATTGAAAGATTAAAATGCTTGGAAGGGCCACATTAGGGTTCACATTGGAATTTACTCGAGAGAACGAGAAGGATCTTATCAGCAAAAATCAATAGTTAATAACGTTTTAGCGTCTTAACTTCACTAGAGTAGGTTTGCAGGCCTTAATTTTAAACGGAAAATATGAAATTAACTGCATTGGATTTCACGGTAGGCTTTGAAAATGGCATCGCGGGCCACATATAATGCTCTCGCGCGCCTAATGTGGACCGCGGGCCGCAGTTTTCCCACCCTTGATATAGGGGGAAGAAGGAAATTGGTTAAAGGAGAGAGGAGGGAGGAGGTGGACAAAAATAAGAGTCAACGAAACCGGTCGTGCTTTACATATAGTATTTTGTGGAAATTAGCAACATTTTAATATAAATAAAAACAACTGCTATCTACTATTGTTCATGTTATTTTTAGAGTACAAAGTAAGCGTTCCTCTATAAAATTTTATTTTCTCTGAAAATATCATTTCAGTTAAATTAATCATGGGATTAAGATAATTTTATAAAAAGCTGTGAGCTGATTTTATTTTTTAAATATATCATGTGCGTTTTTATCAAATTACGGTTGTCAAACAAAAAATTTGTGAATACCTGGTATCAACCGATTCCCGCCGTAGCGAAAACGACGACATGTCAAATGTCACCTTTGACATACTACGTCCCTCTTTCCGCTCTTTTTTCATTCGAATCGAAAATTCCCTATTCCTTTGATAATTTCCGCTGACAAAAACAAAGCTTCGCAGAATTCTGTCGCGTTTCCTACAACAACAATTCGAATAGGATCAACTATTTTACCTTTTCATAGCAATTATTCGCGTATGCATCCATGCGAAAGAGAAGCTAATTGTCCATGCATTCCAAAGTTTAATGGAAGAGCCAATTACTTGGTAAAAACACGCTCGCACACGAATGCTTTGCGATTTGTACGCAGACTCACATCCTCGTTTTGGAGGGCATCTTAAAGACTTCTTTTCCAGTCTTCTCCCTCCACCCCCCTTCACTCCCTTCTCCCTTACCCCCCCCCCCCCCCGCTCTCACTCCAGCCCTTTCTATCCTGCACTCACTCTCTCTCCCTCAGCGATGCTGTATTTACCGTCTTTCCTACTGTTTTCTATGTTTTGTTGTAGTTTTCCATTGTGATATATCCTATATATCCTATAAATAAAAGAGAATGTTTGTCTGTCTGCCTGTGGAAGCCATAACTCTTCAGAAAATAAACATAGGAGCTTCAAAATTTGGCAGCAGCTTTAGGTTGATCCTGAGAGTTTCAGTGCCAAAAATAATTTAAATCGACCCACGGGGGCCCGAGGGTCCCCATTGTTGGTCCATTTGCCGGTTTTTTAAAGATATCTCAGCAACCAATTGACCGATTTTGATGTATTCTCCAATAATATAAATGTTTTGATGAGATACATTTTCGAGTCTAAAATGGATGAAATCATTTTACAGGGTCAAGGATCGTAATGTAGGATCGATCCAAATTTCACGATTTCTAGGGGTCCCCATGGAACGGTCGGTCCAAATTTCGGCAATGTCCGTCTGTCTGTACGTATATATCAGGGAAGATTTGGCTAAACCGATTTCAACCAAATTAGGTAAATACATAGAATATTCACATAAATACGTGACCAAAATGACATATTTGGACCGGATAGACCAAGCAGCGGTGCCACAATTGCTAAATAAAATTTTGTGTAGTTATGCTTTTGGAAGGAAATGGCATAACCGTTTTCAACCAAATTTGGTACATAGAATTTTCACAGAATTCCATTGGACAAAATGTCATACTTCTACCCGATTAACTAAGTAGGGGTGCCACAATTGCAAAGTTAAACTTTTTGGTAATTATGAATTTGGAAGGAATTGGTCGAATCGATTTCAACAAAATTTTGTGTGAAGGAGTTGTGCAAGAAAAAAAACAAGAATAAGGTTTTTAGGAGATATATACAAAGCAGGGCTGGCAAAATAAAAGTAATAAAAATTGTCTTTTTATAATTGTTTGTTTTGAACTGTCCGCATAGATTTTAGCCATATAGTATAATATTTATTATGTACACATTACAGGGTGTCCGGTGACTTTATGTCATAACTTCGGGATCTTATTCCTTAAGTGATTTTGAGTATAAAATGTCATATGAACATGGGTCCGATTCTCATTTGTTACAGAGCTACGGGCAATTGAAATTATCTCGTACTTTGATTTGTACAACTTAATGGCTGAAAAATGCATTGTTTAAATAATTATACGTATACATTGTTAATTGTTGAAAAATGAACTATTTAAATAATCATTCGTTTACATTGATACTTACAAGATGTAACGGTTCAGGCGGGGGTGTGCATTTAACCAACGGCAGAATTTCAACCGACTAGCCATATCCCCGGGTTGAAGATACCGAACTTGCTGGATATGGTATGGATCAAGTCCCTCATCGTGTAATGTTTGCCAGATTCTCATTCGCGGAACGATGAGGCGGGCGGACATTCCTCGTGTACTAAGACGTGGACTTCGCTGAACCATTTGAATAATGGTTTCCTCCTCATCCACATTAACTTGTACTGGACGTTCAGCTCTCAAAGACACGGAAATGAGCCATTTTCTCGTAAATGTCGGTGAACTTGAATAAAAGTACGTCGATCTGGTGTTCTTCTTCGTGGAAATCGTCGTCGATATTCGTAAACGGCAGCAACGGAGTTTCCATCGCAAAGCCCGTACACGAAGTACATATCCGCATACTCTTAATTTGAAAATGTAAACGGTATTATTAAAAGCTAATGATACCACACGTGTCACAGCGCACTACATTGAACGCAAGCTTACGTTCTACTGACATGCTGCCTGCGAGCTTGCAAATTACGTCCACGTCTGTTGTGCAAGCGTCATCCTTCTCACTGTTGTAACATTGGATTAATTATCAATGTAAACGGATGATTAATTTAATAATACATTTCTCAACAATTAAAAATGTATACCAATAATTATTTAAACAATGCATTTCTCAGCCATTGAGTTGTACAAATCAAAGGACGAGATAATTTCAATTGCCCGTAACTCGGTAACAAATGAGAATCGGACCCATGTTTATATGACATTTTTTACTCAAAATCACTTAAGGAACAAGATCTCGAAGTTATGACATAAAGTCACCGGACACCCTGTATATATATATATATATATATATATATATATACAGGGTGTCCGGTCTTCAACTTGGTGAGTGTCCGCTGGGCTTCCCTCAACACCTTGTTGCCACCCTCATCACTACCTTTTCTTTTCCTTTAGTTATATATATATATATATATATATATATATATATATATATATATATATATATATATATATATAAATTCATAATAGCATATTTGGACCGGATCAACTAACAGGGGTGCCACAATTACAAATTAAACTATTTCAGTCTCTATGGATTTGCAAGGAATCGGCTCAACGGATGTCAACTAAATTATATATATATATATGGTTTTTACAAAATACCATAACGAGGTCAAGATTTTTAAAGCGGAGCTTAAGAGCAGAGCTACCACAATTAATAAATAATAAAAATCATTTACAACTTAAAAGAAAACTCTTTCTCGAGCGTAGCCAGGCGTTTTAGCTAGTACACTATGTAGGGTTTTCGCAGGTTTTTTACATCTCCCCCTTCTCAGTGGGTATTTTCCCGCGTGGGTTTTAATAGGAAGAACAAGTATGTTTCTACCTAAGTTTTCCCCACAAACTTCATTCTGTCTTCACATATATCTTTTTATATTATGTATATTTTATATACTGTTTATCATAATACTTTTATTTTTAATATTCATGATATTGAAGAAGGGTAAAATGTAATAATGTACCTTATGGTCAAAATTTCGCCCGAATAAAGATGATTATCTAACTATCTATCTCTATCCCCCTCTAACTCCCTCTTCCACACTCCCTCCCTCTCAATCACCCCCTCAATCCCTCGTGCATAACTCCCTCACCCTCTTTCACTTGACCCTTTCTCTCTCTCTCCCACTCCTCCCTCTCTCCCCTTCCTCCCTCTCTCCCACTCCTCCCTCTCGCCCACTCCTCCTTCTCTTGTACTTCTCTCTCTCTCTCCCACTCCTCTTGTTACGTTCGACAACTCCCGCCATTATCTCCTTCCATCAACTCTTCCTCTTCCCGTGAATGTCCTCTAAATTCTGAGATTCTAATTCATCCCTCTTTCAATCCTCACCCAAAGGATCAGAGCCTTTGTTTCCGAACAACTCCCTCTCCCCTCCAACTCCATCTTTCTCTCTCCCTTTTCCTCATCTTCCCGTCTCTCTCCTCCTCCCCGCTTTCTCTTCCCCTCCTCTCTCCCTCCTCATTTCTCCCTTCAATTTCTCTCCCAATCCGTCCTGACCCATTCTGCATTTATTCGCTTACTTGACAGATTAATCTCCACTCCCCTCTTCACCTTCTCCCAATATACTTCATACAATAATTATTCTCATTTGGTGATACCCTCTTACTATATCCTGAATTTTTTTGTTTGAGTTTGGACTATTCAGACACAGTAGCGTTTTATGATGATAATGTCAGCTATCATCGACTTTCGCGATATTGATTCGAGGCACTCTAAAGTTATTTCGAGGCTAAAGATGAAACTGGCGATCGGCGGTAACAATGGAACAAAGAAGAGAAAAAAGAACGACGCTTAGTCCTTCCATTTGCATCACTCTCCCGGTCGATTTATTTGTTTTAAGTGAACGATACATGAATCACAAGAACTCATTTGAATATCAGTAGCTGAACTGCGAATTCAAGCATTCTCATAGTATTCTACAAAGTTAAAAGTCCAGTTTATATCGATATTAACGCTGTCGATAAACCAGGTAGCATGAATATTTGAAAGCAAATGCGTTTTATCTTAATCTAAATAAGTCGAAAGTATTGCTTAAAATTGATTACACGAGGCATTTATTTTTACCATTTTCTTGTCTTAGCAAATATATTGTCCTGGCATTCATAACACAGCCCAACACACATTTTGGTGCCTGCTATTTTTTAACTGTTTCTAGCTAATTTTTGGGTGTAGAATCCAAAACAACTGTCAGATTTAGTCTATCTGATGTAGTTTTTGAGGTACGCTATATTGACCTCTTTTAGAAAAAATCATCTTTTTTTAACTCATGTACATTTCAGGTTATAAGTATTAGTATTTGCGACAAAGGCTCATACAAAGTAAGGTATTTAATTCACAAAGTAGATAAATATACATTCATGGCTTATCACTTAAAAATTTTCTTTTATACGATTTTCTAGCATGGAGTTTAGTAGGACAGTCTCGATGCAGACTCCAACAGTAGTCGGCCATCATGTGGGTATCCCATCTTCCTTGATATCGTTCTTCCATCGTCTTAATGTCCTGATGAAATCTTTCCCCCTGTTCTTCACTGTAATCACCTAGGTTTTGTGGGAATCGATCTAAGTGGTTGTGGAGGTAGTGAAGTTTTATGCTCATGTTACAACCGAGAATATTAAATTTAGAAAGCATATTTTCCACTAATTCTGTGTAATTCTCTGCTTTATGATTGCCAAGAAAATTTTGTACTACTTTAACAAATGAGCACCAAGCATTAGATTCAATCTCGTTCATTGCTGCGGTAAATTGTGGATCTTTTATAATCTGTCTTATCTGAGGGCCATCTAATATGCCTGCTTTCAGTTTTTCCATGCTAATCCCAGGAAATTTACGTATTAAGTACCCAAAGCAAAGTCCATCTCGATTTAACGCCTTCACAAATTGCTTCATAAGTCCCAACTTGATATGCAAAGGTGGAAATATGATTTTCTCTCTCGCAACCAAAGGTTCGTTGATTACGTTTTCTTTTCCCGGAACCATGACGTTTCTTAGGGGCCAATTTTTGTTAACCCAGTGCTGATCCTTAGCTCTGCTGTCCCAAAGACATAAAAAACAAGGATATTTTGTGTATCCACTTTTCTGTCCAAGGAGGAAGTTTACCATTTTTAGATCGACACAAATCACCCACTGATGTTCTTCATACTTAATTTTTTTCAGGACTAGTGATATTGTCTCGTATTCCTCTTTCAAGGTGGTAGAATGACCAATGGGTATTGCGCCATATCTGTTACGGTTGTTCAAAAGAACACATTTTAAACTACGTTTTGAGCTATCAATAAAAAGACGCCATTCGTCTGGTGTGTATTCTGATAAACCCATTGCTTCTAAGAGTCTTCTAATATCATTACAGAATACTAGGTTATTTTCCTGAGAGAAAAAGGGCAGCAGATCCTTTTCTCTTTTACGATAAAATGTAATACTAGTATCCGGATTAAGCAGATTCTTTTCTTTTAATTTGGAGGCAAGTAATTCTGAAGACTCCTTGGAGAGGTTCAGGTCTCTACTGAGATCGTTCAGTTCTTGTTGATTGAAACGTTGGGGCTTGTCTGAATCTGCTTCAAAATCACTATAGTGATCACGATAGCTATCGTTGTCTGATCGCACATATTCACCTTCATCAGACATTGATGGTTCGGTTTCGTCTTCCGAGAGTCTAGGCAGACTGCTGAATGATGGAATGGGGATTTCGTCGGAATGCGGTACCGGTCTCTTTGCTGAATTAAGATCAGGATATGTTTATTTGTGTCTATTGTTCCGATTAATGCCTTTGATATTCACGATACAAAAATAGCAGTCATCGTAATGGTTCCTCGGTTCCCTCCAAACCATTGGTACTCCAAACTTTAGGCACTTTCTCTTTCCAATTGTCCACTGTCGCAAATGTTCAACGCACGTTTTACACACCAAATGTGGAGCCCAAGCTTTATCCTGGTCTCCCAAGTGGACGCCGAAATAAGCAAGATAACACCGTTTCACAAAGTCAGAAATAGGTTTTCTGCTTTCTTTCAAAGTGTATTCGCCACATACGTAACAAAAAACGTCGGGGTGATTCACACAGCTACGTCTGCTTGTGGATGCCATGGTTTTAATTAACTGTTTTATGACTAAAGAACGCCGAAAACAAAAACAAACTGAAAGCACAACTGCAACTACGTAAACACAATCGTAAACTGAACCGGGTACGGCAGTGCTAGACACGAGGTAATATGGGCGGATGAGTTCGTGGTGGAGGAGTGGGGGTTAGGCAGGTATAAAAGGTCGAAGTTTTACAGCCATCGGGAATACCAAGTAACTCTAATTGCCTAATTATATAATCTAGTTTTAGGTACCACGTTTCCTGTAAATATACCATTATTTCATTATTTGTGCCTGTTATTAAAACGAAAATCAATTAGCCTGTATCTCAAAAACTAGAGCTGCTACGAAAAAAAGCCAGATATTTTTGGAATCAGCACATCAAATATATCCAAAATCAGTTCTCAGTTTTCCGGCACCAAGAAAAAAATTTAATTTTGTTGGCTTGTGTAATTAATCACTAAACTTCAATTTAAACATTTTGAATCCATCTCCTCCCCTTTAGTTCAAATTCGAGACGCACATGAGAATAGAGAAATAAAGAACACGCGGGGATGACGGGGCGGAGGTGGGGGGAGGGGGGAGGTGGTGGGAGAGGGGGTAGTATGTAGGAAATTCTGATCCACATCATCCCACTTAATTGCGTGGGAGTTCCAGTGAAGGTTCAGATACTGTGAATACAGAGAGACGAAGGGAATAAAGGAGATGGAGTGCGAAGGATATAGAAGGAGAGCAGGAGTAGAGTGTGAGGATGCAGATGAGTCGTATGGGGCAGTCCACGGGGATGCGGGAAATATGGTGAAAAGTGGAGAGGGCGCGGAAGAGGGAGGAACAAGGTGGGCACAGCGGAATGGGAGAGAGAGATAGAGAACGGTTTAGAAGTTAGGATGTGAACACGGAAGAGAGAAGAGGGGAATGCAAAGTGGTTTAGAGGGAGACATAACGAACGAGGCATGAACGAGGAGGAAGGGAAAAGGACGGCACGAGTTTATAGTTATCGAAGGGGAAAAAATGAGAGGAGAGAGAAACACTGAAAACACGGAAAGAGATGCAATAAAATATATGCGGAGAAGTAGACAGAGGGAGCGGAAGAGATCCAAGGCAAGGCCGCGAAATGCACGCGAGTTCAAAGGATTAAATAGTGACAATAGAGGTAATATGGCGGAGGTTGAGGCGGGTGAAAAGGAGATTAGAATGGATGTAGTAGAGCGTGGGAGGAGAAGAAGGCTTCGGAGAAATGAAATTGTAAGGAAAGAGAGAATTAAAAGGAGCGAGAGGTTGATGAAAAAGCGCAATGGAGTCACGAAGCCAGGGATGGATTGGAATAAAGAATAGAAAATGACAAGCTAAAGAAATATTAAGTGTGAGAGGAGAATGCAAAGAAATTGGTCTAAGAGAGAGAGAGAGAGAGAAGTTATAAGGGATATACACAGAAGATAGGATTTGATTCATGCTTCATTAGGCGATGATTCAGCTGCCTGGACAAGGCCTCAGGGGTCGGTGGCGGTGGGGATGGCGGGGATGGCGGGGGAGTAATTCGATAAGAAACCATAGAGAAAACGGTTATCGAACGGCTGATATCTCCGTAGATGGAATCAAGTAACACGAATATAGAGTTTAAGGAGTTGGAGGCTGTTTCTAAGGAGTAGGAGGGATGAAGAAGTTGACACAAAGGCTGCAGAAAAGCTCTATAAAAGTATGTCGCCCTCGAATATTTATGTTGTAACAGGAAAAGAGTGATTTTCAATTTTTAAAATTATCGCCTGGCTGAAATCTTATAAATGCATTTACTACTTAGTGATACATAACATAGCAATTATAATTTTCTTTTTTGTTAATTTTAATGAAATCAGAATTACGCTGGAAACTATTACATGAAGATATAAATGTGAAAAAGAATGAATTTAAATCAGAAAGTCTGCTTTGACAATTGACGCAGGATTTAATCTCGCGTGAGTTAATTAATGCTCTGAAATTACTCGCATTCAAGCGAAACTAATCTATGACGCACATCAAAGTATTCAAGAAAGCTTAGAGCGAAATAGAATGTTGAAATTCCGAGGGAGAATGATAACGTTTCAATGATAGATGAATGATATCAAAGGGGAATGGGAGTGGAAAGTTGAAAGTAAATGGGATCCATATGAGCGAGAGAGAGAGGGAGAGAAAAAGTAAGTCATGAGGAAGATAATAGTTGACATGGAAAAGTGGCGCAATATTCAGGAGATGTAATATGGGAAGTAAAATTGGCGATATGAGAGGAGATAGAGAGAGGGAAGGAGAAAGAAAGAGGTTGAAGAGAGAGGGATGAGTCAGTGATATATGAATAAAGAGGAAAAGGAAGAGAGGAAGAAATATAAAGGAGATAGAAAGACAGAAGGAGAGATAAAGCAAGAGAATTAAAAAAGCTAAGGCTCTGAATCCTTAGAAAAGCATCGCTACGAGGAAGATAAATAGAGAGAGAGAAAGAGAAAGAAACTTTGAATCGGAATAAGAAAGCAGAATGATGAGGAAACATGGTAAGATACAAGTGAATCGTAGATGAAGAAGGGGCGCTGCGAAGAAGAGGTGCGAAAGAGGAGAGCAAAGGAGAGGTGATGGGGGAAGGTAGATGGGAAGGCTCGGAAACGAAACCCAATAGGAAGGAGTCGAGAGGAAGGGGTGTGAGAAGGCGCGCGCATTGAGGATAAGCCATTTACCCCTAAGGGGTATGAAGCGGCAGGCAGATAATTGAACTAAAGGATACGCTGTGAGGAAAATATTTAGAGCTGCCAGAGAGCCATTCATCTCTCTTTCTCTCCCATTCTCCCTTTCATCCCCGTGTCTCTCTCTCTCTCTCTTTATCCCATCCGTTGCTGGGCTCCGTCGCTCTTAACAAACCTCTCTCTGTCAATATTAAAGTTTTCCAGCGGCGGGCAGGAATTGGTGCCGCATAGTCTCTCAATATTTATACTTTTGCAAATTTCTAGGCAAACAATACTGAATCCTTTTTCGCGCTTGTTAGTATTAGTCTAAAGCATGTATTATTGGGAGAATAATAGATAGAGCAAATAATGTTTCCTGGTTCCTAAAATGTTTTCACCAAAAATATTAACAAATATTTTCATTACAAAATGGGTCTTAAGAAATGTTATTTTGCTTACGAGCAATCTAGAACATTTTGGACGTTCCTGTGCTACCTTTAAGCGTTTGATACGAAATGCTCGACTGTAGCACAAAATCTCGCAGAGCAGTTAATTTCAATTTCGTGATAATCCCGAAAAGCGAGAGTGGATGGAATGGAAAAAGAAGATGGATAACATAATTCCACGAAAGAAATTAAAAGAGCATAAGACTCAAAACCATTGCCTGCGGAATCTGCTCACTATTTTCTGGGGGAAACGAGCTGGTTTTCAATTATTTTTGCCGGGGTTCGATTCCCGAAGGGACAAATTTTTTTTCTGATTTTTTAAAAAGTTTTTTCGCAATTTCCAGCATATCGTCAATAAAACTTGCACAACATTTTTAAAAAATTATAATTGCATTATAACTACTATTTTCTTCATCGTAATTCTTCACTGTAATTCTACACCGTAATTCTTCACGATCATAATTTTATGGATCACTACCCATTCGCTTTACCATCATGCTCAATACATGACGAGATTTGAAAGGAAGAATGCATAACAATGCACCGAAATAACCCAACAATATTGTGACATAATTTCAATTATAATTAAAATGACAATGATTGACAGGTGCAAATGATAACGAATCCCTTTAAAAACAACATTATAAGATGACTAAACGTAGTTTTTCGTGGCCTTATTAGCAGACGTCCTTGTCTCTCTACCATAGTCAACGTCAAAATATTGCCGAGCGATTGTTAGAGGGCACATTTTGGAGTGGCGATTGGAATTGTTCGTCTTTGTTCGTGTTTTGCGAGTGATCTTCAGTTTTTGGGGCAATAAAAACTGCATTAGGATGAAGAAAATAGTAGTTATAATGCATGGAATAAATTTTTTTAATGTTGTGCAAGTTTTGTTGACGATATGCTGGAAATTGCGAAAAAAATCTTTTTTTAAAATCAGAAAAAAAATTTGGTCCCTTTGGGAATCGAGCCCCGGCAAAAATATTTTAAATCCAGCACGTTTCCCCTAGACCAACGCTCCTAGATAACCGTCAAAGGACTTTTAACGTTCTTATTACGTTGACTCTCAGATCGCGATTTTCAAAGGGCATTTTCTCGTTAACGACGTCGAGTTGGCACCTAGGTAGAAATAGGAGTCCGTTATTTTACATATACTTTGATTCTGCAAAGTTTCAATCCGATGCGAGTGTCACACCATGGGGGCTTCTCTTGTAAGTCCAGTTGATGCATTTAAAATACATATCAAAATATATAGGAGATACCTCCAGAATAAGTGGGTCTGTTGTGATTGACTGAGCAATTTTAGTAAATCTAGGGTACCGGTTGCCTTAGGAACAGTGATGTTTTTTTACGCAGCCTTGCCGGCACTCTTGTGCTCTTTGGACTTTCCACAAAATTATTCGATCGTATTATCATAAATAGAAATCAAAGTATTTTATTTGTATTTTCCACTCCACGAATAATATTCTAGCTTAGAAAATTGTTATAATTTACAATTGAGTCAATTTGCTGAAAAGAGAGAGAAAGAAGGATAGAAAAAATTAAGAAATAGTTTTAAGCACACGTAAAATAATAGGAAAAACAATTGGTTTCCGACGCAAAACATATAAAAATAAATTAAAGGCAGGAACGTAGTAAAAGTACAAATGCAGTGCAGGAAAGGACAAGATTGTAAGATCTGCGACGGAGAACGATAACAGTATCACTTAATTCAGAATGAATCAGGAGATGAGTGGAATTTCAGCAGTTAAGGCGGTGAGATAGAGAGGGAGAGTTGCGTTAACAGTCCCCGTTCTATTCGTTCCGAGACGCCCATGTTCTCAGAGAACCTACTCGCTCAATAATTTGGTGTGGCTTAAACACTCCAAATTATAATTGCTATAATAATATAATTTAAAGGCTTACAAAAATGTTGAAAGAACTGCCATCTTATGAACCTTGGAGATAGCTAATCCATCAATTATAAAGAAGCCATAAGGAAAAATCAAAGGATTCGATCATACGTAGCCAATCCAATTTCATACGTGAGAATTGCGCCGCCGTTTAAAAATCCCATTTAAAATTCTAATTGAAAAAGAGTCAGCAATTGCTGCATTCCCAAATGTCTATGTTTATAAATGCTTATTTGGAAAATTTTGCGAGAAGTGGAGATCGAAAGACAATAAAACAGTTACAGAGAGAGGTGAGAAACGAAATGGAGCTTTAATCTCAATATCAGGAAAGAATATCTGAAAGCATTTTTGCAAAAGAAAAATATATTGTAGCCCGATAGCCAGATTTTTCTCTCCACATTTCTTTCCGCGTCTGCCGCAGCGGATCGGAGTAATATCACGAGTATCCGATGGGAATCATTCTTAAGAAGAGAAGTCCAGGCTAACGCATTCTCACCAATTTTCGTGGAAGGGATCCGTGAATCCGTTTCTCCTGACACGTGCGTTGCATTGTGCCGCCGCGAACACTACAGCCATTCAATGTCCAGAAAGTGATCATTATAGGACGACTGTAGAGTGAGAGAAGGAGCACGAGAGAGATAACGGGATGGAAGGAGAGGGATGGAGGGGGATAGACAGATATCCATCTTTATTTGGACGAGGGATGGAGGTAGGGTTGCCACCTCGTGAGTGGTCGATTCCGGTAGATTTCTGAGGAGCGGTGAATTCCGGGATATTCAGGGAGACTTTTCTTGGTCTAAAAACTTCTAACCTAAGCAATAAATCTTAGTTATTTATTTATTAGTAAACATATGATTAGGATTCCATCAGATTTTTTGTGATACTGTACCGTTAGCTATAATCTCGTTGAATTTCCCCAGGAAAATTAGAGAAGAATTATGTGATAGGGTTATCACCTCAGCACTGTAAGAGTAGCTAAATCCGATAGCATTCCCCTTAAAATCCAATTATTCTGGAATATTTCTCATAGATTGAAAAAACCAAGAAAAATTATAAAACTCGTTCTATTTACTATTTAGAATACTTGAGAAAAGTAAAATAAACTTTGCATTGATTGTATTGCATAAATAATAAGTAAAATTATTTAAAACAGTATATTAATTAAAAAGCCATAATTTATTTTCTAAATTTAAAATTTTATTTCAAATTGCTTCGTGCAGCATCCAAAAGTTTTGGTTTCGAA